>CAJVRN010000126.1:9602500-10202500 GCA_911728415.1 Lagocephalus sceleratus
CATTTTCTTTGTCTTCTGTGTCTGTTTTGATAGAAGACAATTGAACATTACCTGCAAACAATTAATGAGACCTGAGGTGTTGCATCTTTTATGATACATGATGAGCAAAACAATAAAAAGCTGTTGCAATGTTTGCATAACTCTAAAATATAGCTCCCTAGCTACAACATCCATTACTGTTTTCCTACTAGTTTGACAATTTGACCCGTCATGTTGTTGTGATGATGCAAAAAAAAAGGTCATAAATGAAAGTGCTTAAAAGCACATTGTCCATGGAAACACAATGCTAACTGCATTGTCCTTGTTATAAGTGTTTCATTTTAAAGCTGTAGCCTGACCTGAACGTGCTCCAGGGTGTTGATCTCATTATTGCCCCCAACGCAGGCATCAGATTGAATTTGATGAGTGACCACACCTCTTGGAGGAATGATTCTGTCCAAGAGAACATAATGAAATGCATCAGAGCATTTTATATAGATGAAACTGTGGTATTTAAGTGGGTTTTTTTTGGTATTTAGACACTAAAAACACTGCAGAAATAACGAACCTGGAAGCTTATCAACACACCAAATGAGTAATAAAGACTGCACAAATGTGGATCTTCATGTAGAAATTAACCACTCTTTCCTTTCTGAATTGTAAGCGAGGCCAAACTAATCATGCTGAAAACTGAAACTCGCTGTTCTGCAGTGCCTGACTGTTCTTGCTGATTTCCTCATCGATATGCCTGAAAGGGTATGATATTAAGGAGGAGCTGCAGAAGGTGAGGCAGAGAGAACGAAGGAACAGAAAAGACAGTGCAGGCCTGCGCAATGCAACAGTCAGAGAGGAGCGTGGAAGAGCGACAGAGGGAGGTCCTGGTCCCGGTCCAGCAGACACAGAGGAAAAACAGGACAGATCCGGGCATCAGTGAAGTCTGTCTGCTCTATAGTGTCAACGAGAAGGCTTGGTTAGCATGGTGGGGCGTTAACTAGTACCAACTGCTGGTTTAACTTGGGTGCAAACATTTTATAAAGGTCGTGGTCCGTAAAGGGAGATGTGAAAATCTATGACACCATGTTACAATGTCATTCCCAGCATAGCTGCAGCAGCATTGTTGCCAGAGAGCAGCTTTCCTTAATTTCTGCTTCTATCTCATTTCCATCTAAATGAACATATAGACTTTACCTGATAGGGTTCAGAATGATTTCTTCAGTGCACTCCCTCTGAGAAGGGACACTCTGGAAGCATGCTGCCTGCTGAACCATCAGCCCTGCATCCAGCAATCCAAAGCCGTACCTGAAACAAGAAGGCAGCTCATCATCCGACATGTATGAACTAAAGGCTGGAGCATGCTGGAGATGAGGGTGTTGACACAGATGCTCGGACTGGGCCCAGGCTGGGCTCTGCTGTTTGCACCACCTGCGATTGCCTGGAGGATCAATTCGGAACAATGCGCCATCTCACGGCCTGTAATCAAGCCTCATTATTCATTCTTTACCGCAACGATCTGGCCACAGAAGCCACAATGGCCGGGCCCTGAAGTGGCCCGGCTGCCTGACCACCGCACGTCTTACCCCCCCTCTCTCCTCCACTCAGCCGCTCCTGCTTTACCACCTCCTTGTGTGTCGCCTGAATCATCCGCTCTCATCGCTCCTCTTTTCCAGAGCGGTCCGCTGCTCAGTGCTCTTCTCCTCTCCTTCACTCTCGACTGTCAAACCAGAATTTCTTGCTTCAGAACTCTCTTCTGCCACTTAACTGGTGGTGGAACAGACGTTCTCCTTAAGTCTCTCATTAATTCCATCTCAAATCTTTCATTTTCACACACTTGTCTCTATTTTAGTTCCCTCTTGTTAAAAATCTGTCTGCAGGCTGTGTGAGAAGGCCTTAACTACCTTCAAAATTCCTCTGTGTGGGGTGACAAAGAGCTAATTTCTGCTGTTATTACCGCACCAACCTTATGCTGTTAATCTGCAATAAGTGAAATTCATTATCCAGATGACGGCCTCTCTTGGAGCAGTAGAGAAAGAGACAGGAGGAGACACGAGGAAGGAGGGAGCTGATCAATAACTCAATCTGCCGCCCTGCATGGGGCGCAATCTCCTCTGTCTCAGACCGTCAGCGCGTCTGAGGCAGAGCTGCAGCCCACACCGGCGTCGTCCTAACAGCACGCCGCGCGATCAATGGACACAATCTAATCAGCCGCTATCACCACCAATGACTTTAAGCACGCAGGGCCTGCCGTAATAGCATTAGGCAGAAGGTTCCAAGGGGTTGAGGGGCCAGCGCTTAAGTTCAAGGTCACCTGGGTGGCCGGTGAAAGAGGAGAATGCATAAAGGATTAATAAAGAAGTTGGCCTCTTCTAAATGTTCTGAATGACGGGAGAGCAAATTTGTTTGTGTTTGGTGATCAATGTGTGTTAGAAGTTAAAGAAAAGTAACTAACTACAGGTAACTGCAGAAATGAATACGTGACATTAGACTTGTCTCTCACAAACACAGCTGTTAACAGCTCAAGTTTTAATTCTGGAAGCTCAAATGTGGATTATGTCATTTTGCAACTGCCGATGAGTTGACAGTCCTCTGGGCTGACCAACTGGGTCTCTTCTACTCTCTAATGCTCTTGCACACCTGCAGAATATGACTCAAAATACAGAATTTCGACGACCAGATTGGTATCTTTATAAAAACGTGGCAAAAACGCGATTGCTGAAGGGAAACAGACATGTTGGCGTCTCCTCTGCTTCTACAAAATGGCTTCATTTAAGCAGACGAGGATGGACGCCACCCGGGGCTGGTATTCTTTATTTTAATTTTTTTTTTATTATTATTTCTGACCATTAAAATGAAAATGTTGCACTGACAATATGTTGCCATGAATTAAATTACTTCTTGACCTGCTCGCCCTGATGGGCCACTCTGCCCTGAGTACATCATGTCTGAGCAAAGACGGACATCTTTCAGAATATGTCTGAAAACAAGGGGGGAACTATTTTCAGTGACGAAATGTCCAGCATGTGTAAGTAAACTGGATTTGCTACATTTCTCAGTGACCATTTGTTGTTGTTAGAGCTCTGTTTCTCTGGAGGATTAAACACGTGTGTGCACAGAAAACACACAATAATTCACTGCTATTGTCGTCATTATCAGGAAATTGCCGATGATTAAAAGAACTGGTACTATTAAAAGGATAGTACCAGTTATAGATTAATCAAGCCTTCCTGGGAACATCAAAAAGGTCCTCAAGCTGTCTAATATATCGAATGATAATAAGCATCAAATAAAATACGTGTTGTTGAGCCATAATTTAAATGTGTACTGGCAAAATGTATTATTATTATTTATTATTATTAAATAACAATAATTAGGAGGTATCCCAGCATCACCTTAATGATACTATAAAGTGCCTGCCACATTCATCTGTTCATCATTCTGCAACCCAAACATGGTCATTTAGCCAAATTTTTCCTTTACTGACCACAAAATAATCAAAATAAAACCATCCTGATATCACCAAAGACTTTCAGCTCTAAACCGTATGTGTTTTCAGTAATGTCTTGATTTGTCTGACTCAAAAGGCAGAGGATAAAAAAAATAACAGCTATAACAATAGATCATCTTTTATATCCCATGCTGTGGGGCAAACTGACCCCCATAAAACGCAAACTGTTAGTGCCCCGGTCCTGACATCCTGTTCCTTTTTAGTGATTAAATATACCCTTCCCCACCCTGCACCCCTCGGCGAGAGGTATGCGGCTATTAAATCTTACAGCTCCTGCAGATCGATCGGACCTGCTCCAGCTCCCCGTCCATAAACCCACGCAGACGTGCACCTGATAGAAAAAGCAGCGGGAAACGGGTTTACCCACAATACAACGTGATGAAAAGGACAGACTTTATGTCTCCTGCGATGCCGTCGCTGGGGCCATTTTAAAAGTCTCATCAGGAGCGATGAGAGCCGGCTAACTGCACCATTCATGGCACTTTACTTTTTAAAACGTGGCGGGGAGGCTGGGAATGAGAATGTGGTGCGGATCATCTGATGGACGCAGTCATCAAGCCTTCAGACCCGTCATCCTCCCCTGTGTGGTCGAACGCAGGTCGAGCAAAGTGTCAACGTCAACCTCCCGGTCACGCAGCACGCCTCGTGTTAAACCCCCAGCCCCCCCCCCGGCTGAATCCTCAGCCCTCGCGGTCACCCCGTGCTCTTTCCCTCCTCGATGGCAAATGCCCTTGCAAGCCGTCCGTTAGGACGAAGGCGACTCCCCCCCACCACCTCTTCAATGGGGGCCTCTTTGTAAGTGTCGAGGAACCCCTTCTCACTTTTTGTTCCACGGGCCGTCCCAGGTCTTTTCTCGGCTGATATCCACACCATCTGCTGGCGCCGGAGAAAGGTGCGCTCAGGCCCAATCAGCGCAGAGACCTGGCGATCGAGTCAGAACCGGCAGGGTCGAGAGGGTCCCTTTGTGGCTTACAAACTCCACTTTACTTCCAGCAATGTGGTGCAACCATAGGGGACTTTTTTTTTTCACGGCTATCAGGGTCATAACTACTGCTCTCTCACCCCTGGTTTGGAATGGTACGTCCTGCTGAACTCACCCCCCCACGCCAAACAGAAGTGGCTGTAAAGAATCACTCAAGCCGCACTAAGCAGCTGCCTGTGAGTTAGGTCATTTTCCCAGGAGCCGCAGAGTGGGCATTGGCAGGACCTCAAAAAGAGGGGAAACCATCTGTTCGCTGCCTGAAAAGGTTGGTGACACCTTCTGTGGTACCAACAACTTCTAATTAAGTGGCCAGGAATGCAGTGGCGGGCCCGGGCGCGTGATTGGCTGCTCTGCCTTCGTTATTGTGACGACGACACAACAGACCCCCGGTGTATTTTCTCGCACCTCTCCTTGCCACATCTGGCAAAGGCCTACTAAAACAAGAAAAAATAAAAACAGACGACGGCTGAATACAAAAGACACTTAGTGTTTTTTTTTTTATCCATTTATTGTAGCAGTTAATTGAATGTTTATCAGGATCATAGCAAAGCGAATTAGCCCCCGGTCAATCCCATCTGGGTTTGCTTCAGTTATATCACGATGGCCTAATTTCATTAACATTAGGATTTAAACAAAATAACAAATAGACTGAACATTCTTCTGATTCTCTCCGCTCTTGCGGCCAAATCTGCTGCTCAGAAATGTTACTAATTAGGCTTATTAAGTAATTAAGAAGAGGTCTTAATTATATCTGCGCCACTGGGACATGAATGGCTGTAACCATGAAATGCTGTGCAGAGCTGCTCACTTGTATTTTTTGGATGTTATAGTTTCATCCTTTTAAATATTTTAGCCTGTGTTCCATCAGGTTTGTGTAAATTGGAGTCAAACAGACAAACAGAGTAACAGCCGACCTCAAGGGCCTGGACACGTCATGTGAGTCACCAAGTAAAGAGTTAAAAGTTTAATGAAATATATTGCAGGGGAGAAAATGAGGGCTTTGGCACAGGCATGGGTTTAGTCTCGGGAGAACGGGCAGAGAACGGCCTCCTCTCTCTCCAGAGCCATCAGTCAGAGCGGCAGCCACCCGTCCCCTTCTCTTACACAAGGAGACTTCTGTGGAAGCCACAATGATCTACACCGCATGACCTCACTCTCCGTGTCCAACATATTTTGATTTGTGGCTGGAGTGTTATTCAAACACAAATTTAAAAGAGGATGAAATTCAGCAGAGAGCTTTTGTTGGACGCGCACCAAGGTACAGTCCTTTTAGATGTCTCTGTCCTTGTGGGGAGAGACAGGGAGGAGGGGGGTTGGGGGGTGGGTGGGAAGGAAGATCTGGTCTGCAAACTTGCCAGGAGAGCTCCTCCCTGGTCCCCAGTGCTTCCATTTTACTCTGGATGAATCTGAGGCAGGTTCAAAGTTTTGATGTCACAGAGCAGAATTAAAACAATGTGTGTTCAATAGTGTCACACACGCCTCAGAAATCCTACTGTCTAGGAGTAATATGAAAGGAATAGATGATGATGATGATGACGTGACCAAGTATTCATGCCAGCATTCATTCACATATGAAGTGGTATGGAATCTGCCTCAGATCCCCATTATTACTCATTTAAAGAGTTTATAAGAAAGCTAAGAGCAATTATAAATAAAAAAGGGGAAACACATTCCAAACAATATTACTGATAAATAAAAGGAAATGATGGAATAATAACGAGTACATTTACTCCATGATTGTACCTCCGTAGTTCACTGTAAACCTTTTATTTTGTATTTCGCAGTAAACCCCATCAAAACTTCACCTTTACTCCATTTTATCTATTGCATTACAAGCTGCATGAGCATAAATCGGGAAACCCTCTGATTTCCATAGAAGCTTTGTTATCAATTTATGAATTAATATAAGAATAGAATCTTATTCTGTTCAGAAATACATTTCCACTCACCCTCTCGTCTACCGATAAGCATCTGGCCAACTGTGTCAGTCTGACTGTGTCAACTGACTGACATGATTTCCGAAGTATCTCATTAGATTCTTGGTGTAAACGACAAGATTTTATGTGATTTCTTGATGCATCATGTGAGTCAAATGCAGAGTGTTGTGAAATCCGATTTACTTTAAACACCTCGCGAAATATCAAAATCGCTACTTGAATGGATGCGCATGAATTATGTATTAGTGGAGTTCTGGAAGAGGAAGGGGTCCCTACACCCCCAAACCAACACCAGCACCCGTCTCACAGCTCAGCAGGGTGGGGTGGGGTGTTGCGTGCCTGCCTGTGTATTTGTGTCAGCGTGTGGAGCAGCTTACGTGGAGGGGGTGCACAGGCCCCCTCTGTTTGCCTGCTGCAGACCCCTGCTGGGAGACACGGCACCCCCTGCAGGAAGTGCGATGCTCCGCTTCCCCGTCCCTCAAGGCGAGCTAGTGTATGTCACACATAAACACACACATATAAACACACACACATTCACACACGCGCGCACGAGGGCTCATCCGGTCCATTCTAGCTCCTGACCCATCAATCAAACAAGCGTATAAACACACACGCTCGCTGCTGGCATTAGTAATTTACATCTGAACAATTACATCAGACATTTTGGACTGGATTTTAAACAAACCAACAAAGAACAGGTTGTGGGGAGGTGAAGAACAGCCAACTACATTTACTTAAGCGCTAAAATTACTTCCTTAATAATAATACGTGGTTTTACCTTGACCATTTGTCTCAACTCTCTTTATACCTTTAACAGTGTAGTACATGTTTATGTAGCTTTTAGTAGAATAATATGATATATAGCCTGTTAATTTTAATTTGAGTCCATTGCATTTACACAGAATTGAAATCTGTTACTACTGCATTTATGTACATTAATGTTACATAAATGCATAATGTGACTCTATCTTCTACCCCACCCCCAGTATGGCTTAATAACCAATTAAGATTCTGAACATATTCTCACCCACAAAAGCTCAATTAGCCAACACTTACTTATTACTTACATACAGATCTACTCTCCTTACAAAGGGGGCATTAGCATATAGCATAGCTGCTCTAGTATGAAATGATGGCAGGGTTGAAGTCCGCCGTAATTTCTCCACGCACACACTCAGACACACACACTAGCACCGTCTCTTCTAAAACACATGTATAAGGACCACAGGCTCAGTTACAGAGTAATTGGCTCAGCAATGAAAAAAACAGGAGGTCTGGATAATTAATTAATCTATCTGGCTGAGGCAGAGACACAGGACCAGTTTTACAACCTCACCAGAGACACGGAGGGAGAGAGGGAGAGGATGAAGAGAGGGGAAGAGAGCGAGATCTCCGTTCTTGCAGGAAATGGAAATACACTGACATTTCACACACATGCAAAAAAAAAAATCTACACTTATTTCTCTCAAAAAACAGTCACAACAAACCCCACTAAACACATTCATCTATGTTTATTAAAATTGTCAGCCTTGTGAGACTGTTCATATTCAGACAACTCACAGCATGTTAAAAAATTAATAGTAAAAAAAAAACAGATTACATCACTTCAAAAGAAGTGGGAAAGTGGCAAAAAGGTGAAACTTTGACATAAGTAATCACCTTGGATTCACCTGAGACCGCACGTGGACGGCCTATATCGAGCAGGAATGTGCGCCACTTCCTGCCTGGAAACTATTTCAGAACGTCAGCGTCCACCCCTGCGTTCTGACAGCCAGAACCAGTTTTTATTTGGTGCCTCTACGGCAGTTCCTGGCATCCAGCAGTGCTTGTTCTGTGCTTCGGGTAGACTTACAGAAAAGGATCTGAGCCCTGACCTTGTGCTTTTACATTACATTTACATTAACAGCGATATTACAATAACACAGCTGAACATTTGCTCATTACCAGAGACAAAAGATCAGACTCAGAGTGTTCCGTTAATTGGAATACGCTGTGCACGTGTATTATTATATTTAATTGAGACGAGGTTTCCTTAAAGCCTTCTGCGTCAGGCAGGTGACCTTTAGAAAGAAAAATAGTTCCCGAAAACATCCTGTGCTTTAGAGCACAGTGTCACAACACACTTCTTATCAGCAAAAATCCCTGCAGAGGAGAGGAAGGTAAGAGACGAGTGCAGCTCCTTCACAATCCCAGACAGTTTGTCTGTCAGACTCAGGGATGGATCTGGAACTTGAGAGTGTTTTCCTCCCTTTTTTTTCCCACTGCGAGTCTGTGGTAATAGTTGTCAGATCTAACAACAGGAGGAGAAAAGACAACACACACACACACACGCACGCACAAACACACGCATACACACACCTCGACTGAGGAGGGAAGTGGCAGGTACTTCACGTTGTCTATGTTAATAGAACGGCAGATGGAACTGGCAACACACATGTGCACCGACCCACTTGTTCATAAAAAAAAAAAAAAAAAAAAAAAACAATGACAAAAACAAGCAGGAGCAAGCTGCTTTTACCACATGGTGATGAAATATCACGTCTGAAAATAAACACACAGCCATGAACTCAACAAAATCCGAGTTTGACTGTCTCCTGTCAACGTGTTAAAAAGTGCAGCTCAGCTATAAATGGATGCTGCCTCGTAAAAACGGAAGATGTGTCGGACTGTTTGTCCTGGAAGTCTGTCTGTGACCCATCTCCGCGGGGGGGTGGGGGGGGGGTGCATGAGCGATGGCACAGCTACCGGCCCTCGTCATCTCAGATAGATAAATTGTTTTTAGCCACCCTCTACCTGCTCTGACAGACAGACAGACAGACAGACAGACAGACAGACAGACAGACAGACAGACAGACAGGCCTAAGTACCTGGGAGGGTGGCAAAGGGGCACTTTAAAATCTCCAGTGATGAGCAGTGCTGCCATGAAGGAAACGTCAAGCTGCCCCGAGCTCCCTCCAATCCCCTTGAGTCTCCGCCTGCCATTTTGGCGACGTCTCAAGGCGCTATTCCGGCTCTATCTCATGTCACTGTTCTGGCTGTCGTTCAATCCTCGTGTTGGCTCCCATTCAGCCCCCCCTTCTGGCTCCGGTTCAAGCTCCACCGTGGCTGTGTTTTGGGGTGGGTTTCATTGTGGCTGCGTTTCAGTAAAGTCCCCCCCCCCCACTTTCAGTTTCAGCACCCCAGGTAGCTGGCCTCCTGCCCGGCACGCAGATCAGTGGGAGATCCAGGCTCAGGCCTTTTGTTTGGGGTGGCATTTTGCCTTTGTTTTCCCATCTCGCCTGTAATCTAAACACCCAAAACATCTCATGCTTGACAAATCGGCCCCGAGACAAGGGAGCAGCGGAAGACAAACGGCTGGAAGCGGTTCAACCCCATGCAGGACTGATGGTGTCCGACTGGGCCTGACCTCCCAAAGGTTAAAGACACGTTCACTTACAAAGCAATCAATTACCCAGACTGTGTGGGCGCTTTTAACCAACCGCCCCTCCTGCCTCACACAGCCGGCATTATTGATGAGGGTTCCCGGTGTACAGCAGCACACTCCAAACCTGGAGTGTGCTTTACATTTCACAATTGAAATAAATCTCAGATTTGTTGTGTTTCTGCCTAACTGACCCCTCTCTCCCCCCTGCCTCTCTTCTCCCACCTCCACCCTCCTTCCTGTCCCCCTTCCTCTTTCTCTGCAGGTCGCTGTGGCGGGTTTATTCTGGTAGTGCGGCTCCGCGGGCCCCGGCAGGCCCCTCAGCTGTTCCACTGGGTTTGTAATTACCATTTCATTAAGAATGACAGTTTCGGGGGTTGAAGCACCATTTCATCCGGGTCTCGTGGGGAAGACGCCAGCCAAATTTCCAGCATGAGTGGCAATTATCTCCCTCTGTCTGCAATTCACCATTTTGTACTTAGTAGCTTGACAACGGCGAGGAATGTTTTGTTGGAGTAATAATATGTCTGGGATATTTACACTGTAGCCCACTCAGGCTGCGCCATGAGAAGAGAATGACGTGAGCTATCAGAGGAGGTAAAAACAAGATAGATGAAGCACCACAGAGGCGAGCACTGCCATACTTTTCTCCGTACAGACTGTAGGAGGAGTTAGTCCATCAGTTAGTTGCCATGATGCTTTGGAAATCCTGGACAAGCTTTATCAGGAATAATATCAATCTGTGACAGTAATCTTATACTCGATTTGAATGTTTATTATTATTATTCATTATTAATTTATTATGTTTTATGGTGGTTAGGCAGAAATTTCAGTGCCACCCTTGCACAATATTCAGAACTTATCAAACACATCCGGTGATTCCATCATTGTAGCGAACAATGAGCAACACAGGAAGAATTCAAACCACTTCACAATCAAATCTGTCAGAGGCGGCCTTAGTTCTCTTTGAATGTCACCGTCTATGTAATTGCTTCCTTGGGTCTCTTAATGTATGGTTTCTACACCTGAGAATATTCATCAGCATGCCGGATACGTGCATGCATATGCATTAAAGGTGTTTGTTTACAAGTTTCCTACTGCGCTTACTTGTTTTTTTTTAAAAAAGAATGAAGGAAAAAGGTCTGAAAACTTTAACACACAAACTACTGCCCAAGAATGTAAAAAAACTGTCTGAGATTGACAGTTGAGGTAATCTGCTGTCCATAAATCATTGAGCTGGTAGGTGTAAAACCTGAAAAATGCCTGGCAATGATAAAAAATTACTCTTTTAGCAAAACATGGACCTTCTTGGAATTTTATTTTTGTTTTTTTTTTAGAAATTATCGATCAATTTAATTGGAAAGCAAAGCAAAAACATGGTTCAATGTATTCATTTTTCAAAAGTTTCTTTTCTTTTGGCTGAATTAAAAAAATATGTTGCAGTGTAGTAAAAGAAGAACATTTGTATTTGAAATGTACAAAGAACAAGCAGATCAAAAGTCCACTTTGGTGTAAAACAGAACAGTGTCAGAGAAACCAAAGACCCTGTGCTGCATTATTAGCTTTGTCTATTAGTGTGAAAGTATTTCTTTCTCTGATGCAATGATCAAGGAGATCAATATAGCTAATTCAGGATAAAATAAGGAGGTATTAATTTGAAATCTGGCTTATTCCGCCCACGTGTGTTCTTGGATAATGGAAACATGGTAAAAACACAACATCATCACCTATTTATTTGGCATTCTTTTTTCTTCTTCCTGCCAGCGAGTGTAAAGCTAATGTGTGCAAGTCCCTTAAGCGTGTCTGTCCGTGCGTCTACTCCTCCCCTGCTGCAGAACAAAAAAAATCGGCAGGCGTCTGCTGTGTTGAGTTACAGTGACATGACTCACGCAATGTCGACAACGAGTGATGGCTGCAGCTCCTTTAATTGCATGTCTGTGCTGAATGATGGGATAGTTAATTCCTACACATTCTGCCCAATTGCTTTCTAGTGTCGTGAAGGCCTGGAGAGGCTGCTGAGGCTCGCTGTGGCCATATGGAGAGAGGGGCGGAGCCTCTGCCGCTGTGCCACATTGGGTGTTGGTGACAGGATGGGAAGCAGCATGGTAATGACATTAGGGTTTGTTTTCTATCATATAAAGATGGATCTTTATTGACTAGAAACAGTAGTGAGCTTCAAAGCCAGTGCCTTAATTTTCAAGTACGAGATCGATGTTGTGGTCTTCTCGAGACTGTAAAGTTAAACTGCAACATATGCAGTGTATATGTATGTATGTAAGGATGGACCGATGACATCATTAACATTCGTAATACATTTTAAGGAATAAGAAAAGGCTCCTGAAAGAGCCAGCTAAATTATGGCCCCTCAGCAAATGTGCATTATCATTACAAATCAAAGATGGCTTCACTACTGGCTCTTTAGCTAATGCTAGCATGCATAATGAACAATGTTACAGTCTGTCCCCTGACTGCAGCTTTAAAATATTGTGGATCTTAATCTCTCCACATTTTTCTCATTTCTTTGTTGCGATTTATGTGCGTGTTCTTAGCTCCTGGGGCCCTTTCCGTTCTTCCCTCCCTTGACATCGATTTCCTGGCCTTAAATGCTGCACGTTCCACATCAACCAGACGCATCCGATGCAGGCAGGACGGTGCACGGCTCTGTCCTCCTGACCATCCAGCCTTTTTCCCCGAGCTGTGTTTGTGTTTCTAGGGGGAGCTGGCTGACCCCTGACCCCGAGCTAATGAGAGCGATAACGAGGATTAAAAGGGGGTGACTGCAAGGTGTCTGAGTGTGGGGTTTAAACAATTACACTGTGCTGCCAACATGCTTTTCTTCATGACTCAGGAAATTACCGACCCCCCCACCACCACCAACACCACCACACACTTTCAGCCAGCATACAAAAGAAAGGGCTTATGGAAAATAATAAATTATCTTGGGGCCACGTTAACTTGGATGTAAATCGCCAGGCAATTATGTTTTAATAGCCCTTTAAGAGAATGAGTAATTGGGTTGACACTACTGGGGTTGATCAGGCTCACCCGTCTCTTTCCCCCTTGTGCCCGCCAGAAGCGAGCTTCTGGTCTTCGGCACGGTCAGCGTGCTCTGCGGTCGGATGATTGTCACTTCTTTTTAAAACATGTGATGGTGATATCAGAAGCCATAATAAGATGTTAATTGTGGACGAGTAGAAATGATTGTTAATTAATTGACTGGCCATTACTGCATTTTTCATATAGATTTTCTCTTCATTCCTTCAGAAATCCTCATTTCATTTAGATCAAGCATTTACAAAAAGACAGCACACAGGCAGTGTTTAGTAAGGTGCTGCATTAAAAGGGATGTTAAACATTCAGAGTTTTATCAAATTTCTTGATAAATGGTGTTTTTCATGTCACCCCCTGAGAGTCAGTGTTTCATATCATTATACAAGAATGAGCCAAGGGTAGCTGCTGGACGGTCTGGTAACATCAAAGGAAATCTTGGCAACACAACACGTACCTTGACATAAGTTGACATTTATCTACAATTTAATCTCATTATGTTGTTTTTCTTTAAAAAAAAAGATTTGGCTCCATCTTTCAAACTACGCCTTTAATATGTGAAGGGGATCCAAGTTGCCTGTCTGGGTGTTTTACTTTGACTTGGAGAAGCAAAAATCTGACAATGGTGGGAGAAAAAAAAATTAAAACCTGTCTATTCAAATGTGCGTGATGATCTGAATGGTGATCAACTCTGCCATGCAGGGGTGCGGTGGGAGGATTGATGGGAAGAGATCGCAAACAGGCCAAACCTGGTGAGTCACGAACCTCCAAACAGAACGGCAACAACACAAACAGCAGGGGGAGGATGAGAGGAAGAGGCAGGAGAAGACAATGAACGTAGAAAAGGCAGTGATGAAAAGCTTAAACCGAGTCTGACACAGTGCAGGGGAATAATCAAAATCCTCAGCAAGACGTTGGACCTCAATGCGATGAGCAACCAAATGGTGGGATAAACCTATATTTATCTCATCTCACTTTCATCTCCGGGGAAGACAAACGGGGTAAGGAACTGATCAGATGAGCATCTGTTAGACTTGGCAACAGTTGCAACTCTGCAGAGACGGCTTTTAAAACCCATTTTTCAATCTCATCTCCATTACTGTCAATGCTATACAGCCACTTAAAGGACTTATCTACAGTAGAGGAAGAAAAATGGAGAGTATGCAAATGCCAGCTATTGCCGCTCAGTTTGTCGCCCTGTTAGTGTTTCCCTTAAGATGAAGATTTTCTTGTTCCTGCAGCAACAATTAGTGCCTGACAAAACCTAGTACAGTTGGTTTATGCAGAAGTAACAGATTTTTTAAAAAACCGGAACCATCAAAGTTACACTGATATGCATTAACTCAGAGAGTGGGGATTCCAAATACGGAATTTAGGATGAGCCAGTAAAAATATATACTTTAACGCACAAAGTGATGCTGCCTTTGTTTTTGAAAGAAGACGGAAGATGGATTTAGCATATCGCTCCAGCATTAGCTCTGCTAGCATATTTCAGATCCGAGCAGAAATGCTGCTCCTCAGAGACCTACAGGATTACACACTGGAGGTGTAGAAATAAGGATAATCTGCTCAAAAGTGCAGATGTTACAAGGTGGAGCTGAAACACACAATCTCCTCGAAGAGAAACACTAACTATACCAAAGTGACAGGACCCCCGCAGGACCACTCAGAGACTCTCCTGTATTGGACTCTGTGGAAGCCACGCTGATGGATGGCCATGGAGCATTGGTGCTCCTTGCTGTTGCGCTTCTTTCGCTGCCTCCTGTCCTCGCCGAGGCTCTCTCATTCGCATCCGAGCCGTTCTGTCACCCGTGTCGCGGGGCGAACAAGGCGAGTGTGGCGTTTTCGCCGGATCAAAAATTTACGAGCAATTAAAAGTCGGGCGATGCTGGGCATCCATCAGCCCAGATGCACTGCTGCGGGGCTGGGGGAGGGGGGAAGCATGGTAAACCACAGGCTATATACTTTTATATCTGTTTTCCCTTCAAAGAGAGGAGGTTATAACAAAATGATGTTCTTTCTGGTCTCTCATGAAAAACCCTCAGTGAGGTCAGAGCACCTGAAAAGGTGTAAAGCCTGTACTCTATTTACACAGTGATGTTTCTGACTCATTTAAAGCCATTAACAATACAATGGGAAAAAAAAAAAAAAAACACCTGCTCTTCATTACAGAAGGACGAGTGACCTAATTACTTTGTTGTTTATTACTGCAAAGCTCTGATTTATTTCCTTATGCTGATGTAATTTCAACTCTTCCTCTTCCATAACGGCTGCAACAGTAACACACACATACACACACACACACACACACAGAAACACACACACGTGCATGTGAACAATGATCCATTGCGACACACCTAATACACAAAAAAGCACACAACCCCCCATACATCAATGGAGTCACTCTTTCACTTTCTCCAGCTCCTCATGACAGGCCTGAGCTCATTTGCATCCTTAATTGTGTTGTAATGTACTTTTAATTTGAAGATGGAGGCGATTAATTATTTTGATATGCAACAAAATGTGGCAAATGTAAACATTCTAATGGTTCTCTGTGAACAGAGCATCATTTTTCACATGAGGGATTGAATCTTATCTAATTTTTTAATGCCATGATGCTATTTTTTGCTCTTTTAGGATTAAAAAAAATTGTGCCTGCATGGGTCTCGGCAGTGATGGCGTCCTCGCACGGAGGGCACTTATTTTAACACGCCAGTCACTAACAGCAGAAATCCCAGAGACGGATTTACTGATTTTTTCCCCCCCCTCCTTTGCTCTGTTGAACATATGATCAATCGGTGTCAGCGTTGGAGGAGGAGGAAGGGAGGGGTGGAGCCCTGAAAGGGAAAAAAAAACGATGCTTTCACTCCCTCAACCTGATAAACTCCCCACAGAGAGGAAGAGGGTGGATGTATTCTTCTCCCTCCTTCACTCATCTCCATCACTTTTTCTCCCCCCATTCTCTCCTCTTTCACATACACACAGTCATTTCCTCTCATTTCTCTATCCCCACCCCCACTGCACACCCCCTATCTCTTTCGCTTTCCCCTTGATTCTCTGGAGGGTGCAGGAAGCATCGCTGACATCACAGCCGGCGTGGCAACAGCCTATAAATTATGACTGACAAGTCTTTGGGCCAATAAAAGCGCCACCATATTTCATGCACAGTAAATCTGATTGCAGATTGCTCCAGCGTGTGCCGCCTGACATGTTTATTGTCGGCATGGCGGTGGGTAGGGGGTGATGGGTGCTCCCCAACATTAAGAGTTTCTAAAGCTCCCAGTGGGTATGGAGGTCAGACAGATGGGAACTCTGGGAAGTGTGAGCCCCCCCTCACCCCCAAATCCCCGAACACACAAATGTACAAACGGCACACATCACCGCCAAGTCATCCGGCATCTATAGGGCAGCAGCTACTTTCCTTCCAGCTTTGAAAAAGCCTCGCGACAGCTTCTTTCACCGTAACCATCTGTCCCTAATCCACACACGGTCTCCACACAACTTTCTGAGGTTACACTTCAGACAACTGTGGC
Organism: Lagocephalus sceleratus; assembly: GCA_911728415.1. Taxonomy (NCBI): domain Eukaryota; kingdom Metazoa; phylum Chordata; class Actinopteri; order Tetraodontiformes; family Tetraodontidae; genus Lagocephalus; species Lagocephalus sceleratus. The sequence continues at coordinate 9,618,903 of CAJVRN010000126.1, forward strand.
CATTTTCACTCATTTGAAGCAGAGGTGCAACAAGAAATTTGGAATTTGAATGCAACAGGAAGTGCATGAATTGATGATTCATGATTGCAACCTATACGCTGAATAGTGTGGAAAACTGTTTTATTCTGTTTGATTTGGTCTAGGAGGAGGAAATAATGTCAACACTGCAAGTGAAGCAGCTCATTTCTACAAAGAGATTATTTACATTGTACCTCCACAGGCAAATTTCCAAACTTTTAAGTGGAGTTATTCCTGATATCCTGTAACTTATCAATTAATTAATCAGGAAGTATCCCAGGCTGAAGATGGAGCTCCATCACCAGAAATGACTCCTGAGCAGCAAAGTTTTGTTCAAATCTTACTTTCAGCAATCAATTCGGAACATTATTACAAGGCACAAAAGAATAAAATTCCTGTTTTGTGCCCCCTGACAACTCCTAATCACCCACTTCCTGCTATACCCCATCAATATTCCACATTAACTTCAATTTTCTTAAACATCCTCTTATTACAGATATCACATCTGATCTTTAATGTATTGTAACATTCTCATTGATGGTAAATGACCCTGTACTCATTGTACTGTCTCGTCCATCCGTCCTCACCCATGCAAAAACCCATTCTTCATAATTAGCCAGCAGTGTGATCGTGGCAATATGAATCCTCTGCCACGGCCCCTAAATGGACAGATTTCAACAGGCACCCGCTGGTGTGATCGGCATCATTATATTTTAATTAATCCATTCTACTCACAGCAACACAGTAATTACAATCTATTTTATGACACAGCATGCTGTGAAATGGGGGATAGAAGGCAGGGAAATAGGATGGAAAGGAAAGGGACGAATAAGGGAAAAAAGGAAGAAGGAGAAAGGAAGGACAAGGGGGGACAAAACACAAAGAGAGGAGGAGAGGATGTGGGGGTAAGAGCCGTGATGAGGAGAGGAAATCTTTGGGTGATTGAGAAAGAGAGGCAGAGGGAAAACATCGCAACGCTGTGACTGATTACCGATATGTCATCGCTGGGCTGACACTGTAAAAGCATTGTAAAAGCATTTATAGGATGTCTGGAGGAGCACATGGCTCACTCTCTCCATTTCATGCAGCCACTGTAAATCAGAGCAGGTACGGACACTCTGACACGCCGTGGGTGTGATAATAACATTAGAGGATTACAATGACACTCTTCTCTGGACAAGATCACCTGTCTCCGCTGTCATAAAGCAGCTGCTTTTTGTGGGACAGAGGCTGGTGTGTGTGTGTATGTGTGTGTGTGAGTGTGAGCAGAGCCTGATTCCTGATGAATGATTAATTATAAACAAACTGATTCCTTTAAAACTGTTGCACATATTAGTAGATGTTCAAAATACAAACATGTGCACTTATGTTTAATACAAATTTTTCTTATGCACACACAATAATCACAACCTCATAAAATGTGAAAGCAGCACAGCAGTGCTCCTCTAGTGTTTTAGGGTAACCACCTGTAAAACTAGGTTTATGCCAGCTTGATACCCTATATTAAATGCATAATGAAGCCTTAGGTGGCTGTTTGGCTACAAGGAATTGTGATGTGTGTATATTTACATTTTCACACTATGAATAATAAACATATAAATAAAGTGCTGTTTTTTCTAACAAAGAAAAGACACGTTGTTTTTATCCAGTAAAAGTGTTCTCGTGCACAGTACCTGTGGTGAACGTGGTATCCAGCAGCATTGATTTTCCACCCGGGCTCCGTGGGGTTGGGGATCTTCGCCGTTTTGGCGATCAGATGCTGAACATCCCTCCACGTCAGCTCAGGACTGGGACGAGACACATAAAACAGAATATCATCAAACATGCCATTCCTTCAGTCCGTGTTCTACACAGAGCCAAACCACAGAGGAAACACTTCAACTCCGTGTGATACTCTGAAAAGAACCCTGCAGGGAGCTCGCCATGGACTGGATGACTGTTTTATGGAGCTAGTGGCACTCCATCAGACACACATGTAATCCTTACTGTAATGCTAGCTTTTATTAAATGGTAAAACCTCAGTGACGTGATGAAGACTTTGCAATTGCACCTTTAAGAAAGCTTATGTTTTACTAATGGTGTCACTAAAATACTGCGAGAGTCGAAAGTAGAAAAAGAGTTCTTTTTTTAATCCTAGACAGGGGAATTCTAATAGAGCGCGCTCAAGTGTCATGTCAAGCAATATACTAATGGAATCCAATTAAGACCTTTAAACTGCGCCGAGAGCTGGAGGATATTAGCTCCGTTTTCCAAAGGGTCGTCAACGAGGGCTTTTTGAGGAAATAAAAAGCATGAAGGAAATTGAGTTTTTCTACTTTATCCACTCATTATTGTTCCTTAAGAAAAATCTGGTGAATGGAATATGAGAAAATGGCTCGGCCACCCATTCAGAACTGTATTTTCCCTCACTGAGCCAGAATGCCTTCGCTGTTTAACATCTGTGCGAGTACTGTTCTGCAGCAGAGGAGCAGGCGAAAAGGTAATTAAAGGTGTGCAAGAAAGTCCGTCTTCATTTTCCTCATCATTAATGACATAACTGCAGAATCTATCGTGCACGCCCATCCCTCAACATTGGGGAAGAGCTTCGTAATTTATTGGAATGACAGATGTCTACAACAACAAGAAAAAAAAAAAGCCACGGAGGAATTTTCTTTTGAAGTAAATAAAACCACAAGTAGCCTCTTCATTATTGTGCCGGCAAGTGTTAGAGATCTCAGGAAATATGAGGCGCAGATACAAACAGATGTACCGCATTCCGTTCACGTATGAGATAAAAAAAGAAGCAGAACAAAAGCGGGCAGAGGAGCTTTCATTAACGGCATAAAACAAAACCCCGGAAAGCAGCAAGAGCGGGCGGCTAACACAACATGATGGGAATAATACCAGTAACACTAATAATAGCCAAGATAGAAAGAAACAAAACACAACGCACAAACAATTATTTTAAGCTTTGATTTCAAAGGGATTGGAGGGTGTGTGTGTGTGTGTGTGTGTGTGTTTGTTGTGGGGGGGGGTGGTGGCAGGCTTTGTACTTTTGAACTGTTGCTGCTTGCTGCATGTGTCTATGTGTGAGTGTGCGTTCCCCATTATACATTAGCGGCGGCGGCGTAATTCTGTTGTGTGCGCTCCCCCACCTCCATCATCAGCAGCAGCGGCAGCACCATCACCCCTCTGGTGGAATCAGAGAAACCCCCGCGGCCCCAACTGGTTTGCATAAAGCAAACAAAATTAAATTTGCTTTGCTAAATCAAAGCATGTATGGTATTCCAAGCCGCTCTCTCTGGGACAAATTACTTCAAACGGCCTCCTTTGTATCATAACAGAATAAAAAAAAGAATCAGCCCAATCAGCGGCTCTCCAAAACCCTCGACTCGGGAATTAATTATTGAACCGAGGGCTTTTCTCCCTCCTAGCAGTTCGCGACACAGATCTATTTATTTTGGAAAAGTCGTTTTGCTCTTAAAAACACACTGTTGGCTGAGAAGTCGGTTTACCACCATCTTTCTTTTCTGCCTTAATGTTCCCACTCTTTGCACGGCCCCTGAAGGGACATGAGAATAGGTACAGGCCATGAAATTAATCCCAAAACCCCATGACCAGCATCTACCATTGTGCTGGTTAAACAGAAGTATTACTTATGCTGAAATGGACTTAAGATGAACTGAGCTGTTAGCCGGTGAGCTCTCTCACATAAAATTGGAAGTTGTTTTCTCTGCGCTACCTCTTTGCATCAGTGCAAGACTGATGTGTTTTCCTGCTGGCTTAGCTTTGGCTGCCAGGAAGCACAAAAGCACTTTTAATACAGCGCATTAGATCTGAATGAATTTCGGAAGAGTGGGAAAAAGGCGTCAGTATTCAGTGGCCCGTCCCAGTGACGCTGTTGAATCACGCTCTGAAAGGTGACACAAACAATGGGAGCGACACTGACCTTTGACTTTCAGGGATCAGCTCATCATTTAATCCTCTTATTAATTTTTCTTTACATCCTCTCCCTCGTCCTCATCTCTCCTCATGCTCATCTCCTCTGGCCGAGACCCACAGAGCAGCACAGCAGCCATCTCAGCGAGCACACAACTGTTTACAAATCCCCAGTTAATAGGATCAGGCCTCATTGACTGAGCCGCTCCGATGTGTCTGATGTAATCTATTAGCTGTATGATAGTCAGTGTCTTGGTCCGATCGATAACCCTGGGCCGCCATATTGCTCCACGGTGGACTGTCTTTAGTGCGGCTCAGAGTTCGCGACCGTCAAGTGTGTGATTGTGAGCTTGTATGGAGGCTTGCGTCCATCCAACTGCCCTCCTATGTCAGATCTTCTTCCTGCGTTCATTTTAAAGTTTAAAAAAAAAAAAAAAAAGTATTTTGCATCCATCTGCACATGACCAAATATGGGGGCGCGGTCATAAACGGAAACACTGTAGCTTTAACACGTTAATGCATGACATGTGGTACCGCGCACGTGTGTACGTTTGTTGGTATTTTTAATACCTCTGGACCTTCACTTGAGGGTAATTCTGCACAGTTTTGCATATGTGCACATCAGCACCACTTTACGGAGGATGGCTTGTCAAGATGTACGTGTGCTGTGTGTGTGTGTGTGTGTGTGTGTGTGTGTGTGTGTGTGTGTGTGTGTGTGCGTGCGTGCATGCGTGCATGCTCGGTGTTCTGTGTGACTCTAGATGGTGTAACTGGGTTTCCAATTAAGTTGAACCACAGGCCGGATCAATGCTAGTCCTCTGTGTGCAGGAATGAGCAGCCCTGGGCCCTCAGAGCATGCCCACGAATAATTTATCACTCACACTGGGCCCGGGCAGAGAGGAGGAGGCGGAGAAGGAGGAGGAGGAGGATGAGACGGAGAGCACAAGGACAAAGTGTCCAGCCCAGGGGAGAGAGCGCGAGAGATGGGCAATCGAGGGGACAGAAAGATGAAGGGGTAAAGAAAAGGGAGAGATCAGGACCCAGAGGAAAACACTGTCAGCTCGCTATCATTTAGAAGCATCACACTCAACATTTTTCTCTGGTAAACAACCATCCAAAGTGAATTTCTGCAGGGAGCAAAAGCCGTTCAATTCCTTTAAACACCAAGTGAGAGGTAAGAGGTGAAAATGAGCAAGACAATCAATATGTTTTTTCTAAAGAAAAGATATGATCTCACCAGAACAATCACACATGTAGCGTTTTTTGTATGTCACATGGTTGATATTGGCATTAATTTGAATTAATTTTGCAGAGAATTAACATGGCAATACAAGAATTAATGTGTGAACCAACGTAATTATAAATTGCGACGTGTAAAGGTTCCAAAGCAGCCAGTGTGGGAACTCGCTCTGCTGTTTATTACACATATTTTCAGCACTTTTTGTCAAAACCTAATTTGGATTTTTGCAGGAAACATGCTAACAAAGTGCGACAGTGGAATCAGCCCTAGAAACAAAACAAGGTTTCCTTGAAAAAAGACTCTGGAAAAGCTGCTAAGCTACTCAGTTTCAGAGAGGAGAAAGAAATCTCAATTATTTCCACACAGAGAGGTTTGCTGATTTTACATTAAGGAGAGAAGCCTATCAGATCAGCTGGTATCACAGTCGCACCTCTCTCTGAATATTTTAGATTTTCTGGGTTTTAAAATGACAAATATCACTTCAGATCAGGGATGGTTGTGATGTGTGATTACTTACAGCAAAATGTGATCAACACATATACAACATATCAACCCCTGTGGTTTGGAAGGTCCAGTCAGGGTCCAGTTTACGTCCAGTCTAACTGGAACCGAAAGAGACACCAGTAACAGCGGGTGATAATGTGCTGCAACAAGCTCAGGAGCAGTTTAAACCCTGCCGTCTCATCCCAGGCAACACATTTTCTGCTTGGACACTTCGCATTTAGACCTTCTGCTGAGCTGCCGGCTTCAGATTAGAGCAGAGAGACCAGCCCACATGTGGAGAGGGACAGACAAACATCCACACTGAGACAAAAGCCACGCTGAAACAAACACATGGAAACATGGCACGACAAGACACACACTCACTCACACACATACAGGCACAGGATGTGAGGTGTTGTGTCCAACCTTCCTCTGCCTCAGTCCTTAGTTGGTCTCAATTAATCTCACAGTAGTGAGGCATGCAGCGGTGAGACGCTCCGCATCGCTCTGTAATCTTCTCTTAATGTGCTGCTCTCTAAGCCTAAGTGAACCCATTTGAGTGACTGTGAGCAGACTGAGATTCCTCCCATGTTATCTGAACAAGTGTTACTAATGGGTTTATCAATTAGGCCAAGTCCAATAACTGCATGCCTGCAATCTCCTTTAAATACACTCCACCGGCAAGGCCCTGATTTCTGTGGCTAATGAGTACATGTGTACCCACACCTTCCCACACTCACACCCACACAACAGTGTGTGTGCCAGTCTCTATAAGGCCATGGACATTTGGCACTCGGAATAAGACAAATTTGAAGTATTTTTATTAATAGTATAGCTTGAACCCCGCCAGTGTGGAAAAAATCTATAAAATAGCAATTGTTGAATGCAGTAATTTAAATAAAATTTCACACCAGAGAGCATTTATTGGAGGTATATGAGTATCAGCAACTTAATACCATCAAATAAAGGTTGTAGAGCCACGCTCTGTGGGAAGTCAGTCATCCTAATGACCTTTAATCCACTTCAGATGAAAAATACCAACGCAGGAGTTCCTCCACATTGAAGAACGAGCACATGGGTTTGAGTTAAGACCAATTAGAAGGAGTGAATCCACTTTTCCGTGTTCTCTCCCCACACAGATGACTGTCTGATTACTCTTTAACTCCCCACAGAGAACATTCTGCACATTACTTCTCATTCACGGAACAAACACGGGCAGAGAGAAAAATGGGCAAAGAGAAGTGGATGAATTATTTTCAGATGTTCTGTGCTGCATAACAGCTACACTTAAAGAGCAAGGAAGATATAAGACTACATCGGAGATGATTTAATTTATATAAAAAAGGATAAAGGTAAGCGTTTCCTTGGCAGGCATGTGAGCATGTTGGAGGCAGTTTTGGTGATTTAAAAACTCCAATGTCGCCCTCTGAAGTGCAGTGAGATTTATAAGGTGCTGAAAGAGGCTGAGAAACTGCATTGTGCAAACTTTCTGGCAAGAACTTTAATGTAGAACTGATTCATTTTTTATGTAAAATGTTCCTGGAGGTTTATGGCAACTCGGCTCCTATCGTTAGGCATGGAGTTAGCATCGAGAGCTAAAGACGAGCAGAGAGTCTCTGACTCGGCTGTCAGTAACCAACAGGTTAAAAGAGGTGAACTGATTATTGATCGGATCTTTAATGTGGCTGTGAGACTGAATAAAAGAACTGGTCAAATTTGTGAATGACTGTGAATCGCACTAAAACCAAAGTTTTCGCTCCCTCCAGGCAGACAGATGGGGCACCAGAGATAGTGACAGAGAGGCAGAGGCAGTGATGAAGTGAACAAACAAACAGACACAGAAAGAGTGACAAACAGAACAAATTGATTCGCCCTGATGGTTGGCTGGATGGATGAAGACAGACAGGCCAATCGAGTCAGAGAGACGGATCGACAGTGACGCTGTGACACCAGGGGGGCAGCAAAGCACCAAAACACATTTTTAGTGACATGAACATCCATTTAGACTCCTTTACATTTGATAACAACACACTTCCACATTGTCAACAGCTAACACATTTCATACCAGGCTCTATCAGAAAAGACAAAGATGATTTGTTCCCACATCTGTGCGACTGCGCAAACATTTAGAAAAGGAGACAGTGGAAGTCATCTTTGATGAATTAACAAAAGATCAAATATTAGATGCCAAGAACTTCTCATTAGACAAAGATGGAGCAATTGTGGAGAGTGCAGATGAGGGGGAGATAACGGAGACAGTGACAGGGGGATTAATGTGAAATACACAAATCAACTGATTATGAATACCTACAAAAGTGTGGATTTCTGCAAACACAGCTGTGATTGCAAAGACCGCAAGTCTACAGAAAATCTAAATGTCTGCTTCTATAAGTGAGCAGGCCTTAAATGTCAATATTAAAATGCTATGATGAGTGAGTAGTGTATATATTTTTCTATTTTAGTATGTTATTTTAGCCCATTTGCTAACATAAAATAAAACAATCTCCTTGTGGAAATGTATTTTCTGTCTCTGTTTTATGTAAATCAAAACAGCTAATATGGCAGAAATCAACCTCCAGGGTTCAGTACAAGATGATAAATTAAAAAAAAGAATTATCTCCAAAAATAATTTGTAACAATAAATAAAAATAATCAGAAAATTCCAGATCAGCAACAATATATATATATACATGTATATGTGTGTGTGTGTGCATATGTATGTATGTGTGTGTGTGTATTTTTATATAGTATATAATAGTTATATAACTGTTCTTCATCAGATGAGCTCCAAAATTAGCTAGCTTAATTAGTAGCCTCTGAATTGAATTAAAAGTTTTTAAATTGCTTCGCTGTGGTCTAAAAAGTTACCTTAATCATATAGTGTCCCCCCCCAGTTAATGACAAGCCTTTTCCCAGCTAACCTGATCTGACCCAGGAGAGTCTAATTGTGACGCCGCCCTGCCGCACAAAACAGTCAGGAGCTTGCAGATGCTGCGCAGCCAGGCTGTTCCTAATGAATGGGAATCAGAGGGGAGGGTACGAGCGCCAGCGAGAACGGCGGAATATATGAGCGCGACTGAGTCAGAAATGTGTGAGAACCCGGGAAAGGGGACGATAGAGAGGAGAGAGTAATCAGCGCCACGAAGACGTGAGCTGAATGCGGCGGGTTGAGGTGATATATAGTTTACTCAGCAGCGGTGGGTCACGGCGAAGCCTTTAACAGTAATGTCCTGGGAGTCTTCTCACCCAGGGGGACCCGCGCTCCATTTTACAGCCAAGCGAGTGAGACTGAGATGCTGCGGCCTGACAGCTGGAGCAGTAAAGCCGTCCTCTAGCACCATCCATAACGCGAAGGAGACGTCGATGCTGCCGATATCGCCACAAAACACCAGGCCTGGGGTCATACCGACAGCTGGCCAGTTAAGAGAAATGAAGGGAGGGGGGGGGGTGGCGGCTTGGAAAATGGTTGGAAGTGGTAGACAATGGAGGGTGGGAGGACCGAAGTGATATATTTGAGGATTCAGATGGAGAAGCAAAAGATGACGGAGCTCAGGGGCAACTTAAAGGATGAATAAACAAAGGTTCAACCTAAATGAAAAGTTGTCTAGGCCACAGATTTTTTTTTTTAGGTTATTTGATTTGGCGACTCCTCCACAGAAGAGAGCAGTGGGATGTAGAATTCAGGGATTTCAGACTCTCGCAGCAGCAGCACGTGTTGAATGCAGGACGCAGTTAGCAGGATAAGGACTTCTAACAAAGCTGTCTTCTGCAGTGGAGACAAAGTGCTGAGGGAAATCAGTGGAAACAGAAAAGAAGCCTCTAAAAGTACACAGAGGAGCAATGTGATAAATGTGGTCTTTAAAGGAAACACTGACGATACCATTGGCAGAAAACAGAGCCAATCAATCAGCGCAACCACGACAAGAAATCAAAGTAAACACCGCAGCTGTGGGGGACACGGCCCGCGAGACTGTAAATATCCCACCAGCTGAAGTGTCCTTGAGCAACGCGCTAGCAGAATAATCATATTTATTGATGCGCTGTTGTTGCAGTGTCATGGCTTTAGCAGGACAGCGCTGGGAAGAGAGAGAGAGAGAGAGAGAGAGAGAGATGCTACTCACTTCACCTGGAGGACGAGGGCCAGGATTCCCGCTGCGAGGGGGGCAGCGCTGGACGTTCCCTGGAAGTGCTCCACACAGCCATCACCGCTGCTGGTGAGCGTGACCTGGAAACACGACAAGGCGTCGCAGTGATTTGAGGGAGAGCGCCGCGTCAGTGCGGGGGGGTTTTGGACAAAATTGGGACAAAAGGGTTCTCTGGCGTGGGTGAAAGTGACTCTTTAGCTTCTGTAGACCCTGGAGCGGCCACGGTTTTTCTCGACTTTTCACTTTTGCCCCCCATCAACACCTTGGCTTCCTCCTCCAGCTTTCTCAGCCACTCAATCTGCGCTTTACCTCCAATTAACACTCGTTTGCTTGTGTGTGCCTGTGTGTGTGCCCAGCAGTCACCCAGGTCATTTGGCAGGCCTCTATAAATATCACACCAGTGGCGGCTCTTTAACAGGCTTCTCACAGCTCACAGGAGCCAAAGAGCAAAGCTGCCGGTGCCGGCACATGAACACGCACACGAGCGAACACACACATGCACACACACACACACACACACACACGACCTCATTAAGGATAAACACTGTTGTTAGATGGTGCACGCACAGTAACCAGGGGCAGCGAGCCTCCCACATGGGCCCCTGACAGAGTGACGGCCATCACGCCGGGGCAGGGCTCGCCGAAGTAGGCGGGCTTCCCCGTGTGAGAGACGGCGCCGATTGCGATGCTGTAGATGGAGTTAACGTAGCCGTCTGCGCCGCAGTGGTCCAACTGCAGTCCACCGTTACCTGCCGCCCACACAAAGATGCTACCCTTTCCTTTTCGGCCCTGACAACACCAACAGAGGGGAGGAGGAGGAGGAGGAGAAAACAGATAGATTAGTTATAGATGTCGACGGACAGATAGATGGCTGAGATTACCGACAAAGATGCTCGTGCACTAATATGCAAATGCCGCATGTCCTGCTATGGAAACAGAGGCGCAGATTAAATGAAGCAGATGCTGCGTGTCATTAGGATGCTGGGATGTTCCTTTTTAAACCTGGTGTGTTAATACAGGTTAATCAAAGGTTATAGCGCCAGTTCAAAGAAAAGCACATCTAAACTTTATTACAACAACTGCATCACGGTTCTTTCTGCATGCTGATGCGGCCGTTACGTGGCTCCGTTAGCAGATTTCTGAAGGCACTGCAGCTTCCCTCTGATTATTCTTCTCCAAACTGCTCGTAACATCCTGCACTCATCTAATCAGCTGATCCGACACACCTGTTCATGCTCAACAGCAACTCAGGGGTTGCCATGGAAATTGACACCTAAAAACAAGAGATATTTGATTCAGTTCAAAAATACACGGCAATTTCTGGCTCGTTAAGAACGCCTATTTGGCTCAAATCAGTCATTTGTTGCATTTTCATTTCATTTATGTGAGGAGCACATCGACCAACGGTATTTTTAACATTTCATTAGGGTCTCCCTGACCACTGGTATATGCTGATCCAGCAGACTAGTTGGCCTGGTAAGCAGCAAATTGCAGGAAAACAACATCATTACCCATCTCACTTTTACGACACTTTCTACAGATTTAAGTCTGTGTAATTGCAGAGCCACTTTGTCCTCTGTCCCACAGACAGCAGTTTGAGCTCCAAGATGAAGGACTCACTCTGTGAGTACCCAGCCGAAGGGCCTGCTCCGTCAGGACGTTGGGCCCATCCATCTCAGCCCCGTCGTCCCGCGGGCCCCAGCTGCAGACGTAGATGTCGATGAAGTGGAAGTTGAAGGTCAGAGCCGTGGCCTCCATGGCGTCGGTGACAGGGCCGTCCAACAGGCGGATACCTGGAAGGGGCGGAAAAGGTCACAGACGAAGCGAAATAATAGCAACGAAAATATCTTTAAAAAGCCTGATTTTTGTTATGATGCTGCTTTTAAACCGAGATGAAGATGATGGTTTTTAGAGTTAATTTAGAAGCTCATCTATAAAAAGTTCATACAGTATCAGAGGTACAGTATTCCAGAGCAGGAGCTGCCCTCAGTACGCCGCCTCGCATCTCTCTTCTGTTTTCCTGCTTTTCGTCTGTCATGTTTCCCCCTTGTTTGTTTCTGTGTTTGCCTCTGTGCTACATATCTGTTTTCTGTCACTTCGGCACTTTCATCTGTTTGTCTTCCTCTCTTCTCCAGCTCTTCATTTCCATTTCTTGGAGAGTTGGAGTCGCCACCTTCGCCGCCATCAGCTGCAGAATAAACACGCGCGACCGGATCTGCCTTCAGTTTCTTCCTATTGCTGTAAAAAAAAAAGGGTTCCAGCACAGAAACTGTGGGCTGAGAAGAACTCTGGAGCTGCTGTTTGAAGCACTGATTCTTATTATGAGTCAGAGGGAGCTTCAGAGAACATCTGACCTTAGAAACGCATCAGCCATACTGGTTTTAGTGTCAGAGGTCCAGATGATTCACTTACTTGGAGGAAAAGTGAGGGATTGATTTTATGTCAGAGTCCAAAGCGAGAACATTTACTATTCAATACAAAAGATATTTGATGTTTCATCTCATGAACTGCTTGTTCTAAAGTTTACAGGAGGATCTGAGCTGCTCCTCCAGTCTAAATGGAAGACAGATATGAATGAGGTGCCCTGCCTTTGCTCAACTGATGCTAGGATATGTTGGAGATCCCTGTGACCCTAGAAAAGATGGGCCGTGATAAAGACATCATGGATAAGTGGAGAAGAAACAAACATGGAGACCCAAAAGGAAAGTTCAAAATCTGGCAAAAGCTGTTTTTTTTTGTTTTTTTTTAATTATGATTTAATTTTGAAGCAGCATAAATAAAAGGCCGGGCAGACCCAGCAGACATGAAGGAAGGTTCAATTGAAAAAAAGCAAACCATTTCATGTTTTTTGACATGCCTTTGCCAGGAATTTGGTAATATCATAACTGCTCAAAATCAATGAAAATGTACTGTATGCTATGTGTGTTTATAACAGACGGCAAAATTACTTAATTATTTACAGTCTTGACAGTAATAAAAAAATGTCCAACAAACATCCTCTCTTAGCTTCAAAAGTGTACAATTATCATTCAGGGAGTGCTGCAGCAGGTTTTCTGCTGGAGTTATCGTGCAGTGTTAGATTTAAACATGAGGAAAAAGAGAGAAAATACTGAGCTCAGCACTTCCTCTCATCCCCTCTAGAGACCCTACAGGGTATTCCACTAATTTAGTATGCTCTCAAAGCTAAGACTGGAATCCACTGTAACATCCCATTATGCAGTGGGCACAAACACTGGTGGATTAATGGATCGATGACCTACAATTCTGTTAACTGTGAACTATAAATACACCAAAATACCAGCAAAAATAAGGAACTTTCTCCCAATTGTTCACATTATTATTTTCTTCTTTTTTTGAGGCGAGTCTCAAAACCAGCCAGCAGACACAGGTCTCAAATGTACTTGGTGGATTTGACATGTGTCTCTGTCCCTCTGTCTCTGGTCCTGCCCCTTCACCCCCTCTTCTCCTGCGCATCCGTGTGTTTATTAGTCATGATAAAATAGTCTCAGGGAGGCGAAATTACAGCTAATTTAAAAAAAACACATTCCCCGTCTTGCAGACAAACTCGCTCCCTCTCTTCTGCCCATTTGACAGGAGGCTCTGATCAGCTACTGACAAATGAGTGGGGGTCAGAGGGGAAAGCTCACGGCAGAGTTCAGATGTCAGAGTTCAAATGAAGGACTCCATGTTTCATGCTGATGACACCTTGTGAATGCATCTTTGCTGCAGCGCTCCCTTTGGGTTAAACCGTATCAAGTCTTTTCAGCAACCATGGGATGTCACGTTCAGATGAAGATAAGCATATTCCATCTTTTAGGAACATTCCTTAATGGAAACATGAGGAATATTCTTCAAAAAGAAAAAAACATCTCCCTTCAGTAGGATCTCAAAGTCAGATAAACTTCAGATCCAGAAACCACAGCGAGTCTGAGCCACTCTTCTCCGCCCACAATCCTGTGCTTCCTACTGTCTCGGCACGGCCGCCGATTCGTTCCTCACCTCCGATCCTGGCATTGAAGGCGATGCCCACACCGCAGTAGGAGTTGTTGGCCTCCATGGCAACTTCCCCTGCGCAACGGGTACCGTGGCTGAAACAGGGAGGAAAAGATGTTACACTGAAGCCGAACGTGAGGATGAACCACTTTTCTATTTTCAGATGTGTCGACCTGAGCGCACTCTGAATTACGCCCGGACTGACAATTACCCAGAGCGCACGCAGATGTAAAAGCTGGTGCAGATAAACTGGAAAAGCTCTTTTCCATGATCAACTTGTTTGCCACACATATTGTTGTGCACAATATTGTTATATTTACCAACCTAAATGCAAACCTCTCTGATGGTTCTTAAAATCTCCTTAACATATTTACACCAGTATAATTACATGTTATTACATTGCGACTACAGCCTTCAGCTGACTGACTGACTGCTAATGAATCCCCTTATTTATCATCACTGAGCCTGTTAGGCTTTCTCTTCTCACACAGTGCAAGAGTTAGTTTACAGTGATAACAGTGTCAGATTTATCATTGGAAGTGATTAATAATTCATTCGGGTTCCTACGGCAGTAAACAAAAACAGGCCTTTGAGTCCCAGATTCATCATCACACCACGCTGGCTGCTGAGGTAACTGGGTAAATTAATCGAGCCACGGAACACTTTCGGTGACCTTTATTTCATTTTTCAAGTTTTAAAGAAAACAATCGGAAACTAAAAGATTCTAAGAAAAAACACAGATCAAAAGCGGTGGTTTAGGAACAGGGCTGTTCTTTTATCTCCCATTTTTCTGATTTTTAACAATCATTTTTTTTTAGATTTGAAAGATTAAAAAAAAACTAAATTTTTTTCAGTTTCAGCCTGAGACTGAAGCCATAAATGTATTATTTTTTTGATTTATGATGTACAAATTTAAATATGATACATTCTAAATTATTAAATAAGAAATTTAGCAAAAATTTAGCATGCATTTGTTTTTGCTGTGATTTGTGTCATCTAGATACGTGTGGCGTTTCCACATATCACACATTCTCCCTTGTGAGTGAAAGGTACCTATTCAGCTCATCCTGGGTGGGCATTGGGTCATGAGACAGACCTTGCACGGCACGCACGTCAAAGCTGGCAAGGGCTTCCTGGGGAAGAACAGGGAGATGTAGCGCGAGTCTCATGACAAAACATCAGAGTGGCATGACAGGAATTGAGAGAATGGTGCGAAGAACTCTTAATAATGCCGTTTGAAGCGACGTATTTCTCCTGACTGATGGTGATCGCCGTGCCGCGGCGGCGCCGAGTGTTTTATGTGTGCCTCGTAAAAGCGAGCATGCCCGGATGAATAGTTTGCCAGCGTATACGAGCATAACGGGAGGAGGACGTCTTGGCAATAAACGGTACAAGAGCAATTATGTCTATGTCTCCAGCCAGGTTTTAGTGTTGCCAGACAATCTGCTGTGGCAAAGGAAAAGTTGGCCTGTGGGATTCAAAACGCACGCCGGATTATATATGACGAGGCAGGAATGCGCGTCGGCATATGCTTTATGGTCAGGTTTCGGGAAACTGGACCCAAAATTCATTAAAGGGACGATTGAGCTCCTGAAAGCGTCTGAGTGTTGTCAGGCTAACAACCTGGCTCTGAACACCACAAAACTTCAAGAAGCACAGGGTAGACCCCCCCCCCACACCCTCCACCCCCCCACACCCTCCACCCCCCATCTGCAGGACTGCATCAAACGGGTCTAGACCTTCACCTTCCTGGGCACCATGATCTCTGCCAATCTTTCCTGCAAACACTACGGCTCTCATCATGAAGGCACAGCAACGGCTGCAATTTCTGATATCCGTAATGTCAGCCAGGAGGTGCTGGGGACCTTCCACCACATCCTGACGGACCGCGTCGGTTCACGGTTCTGCCAGTGTGCCGATGCAGACTGAAAGAGGCTCCAGAGAGTGGTTAAGACAGCACAGGGGATCATTGGTTGCCCCTCTCCTCCCTGACAGACATCCACGCGTCCCGCTGCTTTAGCAGTCACCAAAGACAGCACACACGCAGTAGACCCTCCAGGACCATCAAAACTAAGAAGAGCTTTTTCCCATAAGCTATCAACACACTGAACAAATATATGTTTTACCCAATGCGCAACACAAACACAACTGTGAAATAGTCTGCATCAACTTGAATTTACATTTTATTTGTGCACAATATAAAGACTGCTCATATGATTCTATTTTCCACCATTATCCCATTCATTTGTATATTTTTTATGCTTTATCTTTTTCCTTTTTTAATAGAGATTCTAATTTGTTAATGTGACTTAAGGCTGCTATATGCATGGTTGTACATCCTTGCACAATGACAATAAATTGGATCCTGAATTAAAGCAAATACATAAAAGATAAGATAATTAGCCAAAAAATAAAGGAAAGTACTCACAAAGTTTTTGGTTAGGTCCTTGTTTTTGTGATCTACACCTGAAAGTGAAAAGCAGCTCAGTGAGTGCGGTGCTGTTTCAAGTCATCAGAACTTGCAGGTTGACAGGTTATTAAAACTTTGAATTTTCAAATTGGTGTAATTAATTTGCCAAAATGGGAACAGTGAAGTCCAATTTTAATAGCACGCTGTGTCAAGACCCTGGGCTCTGCTTTAGGAGGCAGTGCACTTGACTGATGTGTGAGAGAACAAATAATCACTGAAAAAAGATCTCTGCTCCCTCAGCGCATTTATTCAAAATTCTTTGCCTCACTCTTCACCTTTCTAGGCATCATTTTAATTCTGTCTTTCCACATCAGTTGCCTTTCTTTCATTTGCCCCCCCCCCTCAGCATTGCCCCCAACCACCACCCCCTCTTCCTCATCCTCCTCCTCCTCCATCTCTGCTGCATCAGGGCTCCTGTGGTCTCAGCGAGACACAAATGAATGAGGGCCCCAGGAGGGCCTTGCCTGCTCTGCCACACATCACCAACTCTCTCTCTCTCTCTCTCTCAATCACACAAACGGGACCTGCCAGCCTTTGTCCCATGCAGGCCCTGCCTCCAGGTTGTCATGGTAACCAGCCGTCGTCTTTCTTTCTTTTTTTTTTTTTTGCCACTGATGCCTGATTGTGTCGAGCTCACGCGGGATGGATGGAACCCTGGGTGGGGGCAACCACATTGCAGCCTCGCAGGTCAACTGACTACCTGAACTCCCCATTTTTCACTTTTTTGCGACTTTCTTTCCACACTTGGTGCTTTGTGCATATAAATGCACTGCTGACCTAGACGATACTTTGATGATCACGTGTCATATTGCTGATCAACAATGTCACCGTTATTTAATCTGCCAGTGGAATCCCCTGGGAACAAACACAGTTATTAAAAAGCATTAAAACCGATGCATTTGTAAAGAATGTGCAGAATTATTTTTGCATTTCTGCTTTGGCTGACTAAGCAGCTCTTTCAGGTGACATTACATGCAGCTAAGAATGTTCCGTTTTGAACTGAATCAGCAAGCAAAGCGAGCAAAACAAGGCAAAAGTCAAACCGAGAAAACTCAATTCGTTTCAGATGATTCTGTCAAACGGCTGAATTTCAGAGGGCGGCAGAAAGCGTGGTACCAGTTGCTTGAGTGTGTTCAACAATCACAAAGTTGTGAGCCTTTTATGGATTTTTAGTTTCTTATTAGGAAGGGAATGGCAGAGAGAGGCAGAAAGATGGAGAGAGAGAGATCTGGCCAACTTTCCCACTTGCTCGAGCCAAGTTGGATTTCCACACTGAACAGGAGGCCAGGCGAGGATGCTGAGTAGGTTTGCGGTGCTGCGATTTAAAGTTTGAAGTGATGCTGCACTGTGGACCAGCAGCATGTCTTCATATGGAATTCAGGAGATTCATTAAAGAGCTCTGAAATGTCATATCTTCTCCAAATCCCCCTCATGCTGATCTGTTTTCCTTTCTAATCCCCAAACTTCATCATCAGAGGAATCAGGAGCGTGCCATATCTCTGCAGCGACGCAGATCACTAATTTTTGCTCCAATATTTGTCCTTTTTTCAGTTCTCTATGGTTCGACTTGGTATTTATGTATTTATGTCCTTATGTGCAAACCACTGTGAAACACTGATGCTCAATATTTGCGAAAAACATTTTCAAGGAGGCATAAAAAACATAAATTATCATTAAAATTGTGGTTATATTGATGACAGTAATTGCTTTCATACTTTTGTTTTACATTCCAAGCATGTGTCAATGAAAAACAGTCTCAGGAATTCTCATCTCACTAATTCAGTTTCAAGTTTCAAAGCTCTTCTGTTCCAACGTGTCCCCCCAGAACACAAAAAACCCACGCCGCTACAAACAGCGGAGCTGCGCTCTTATGTGAAATGAATTGCTTGTCTGCAGGAGGGAAGGGAGCCCGCTTTATTAAGACTTCATCTATCCTTCAACTCAATTACGAGGAAGACACCTTAGCGCGCATTCATGCGTGCTCCTGTGTTTCCACGCGTGTGTCAGATACCAACATGGCAAGAGTCATTCTTTAGAAGGTGACATCATGACTCCCCTGTTTGTGATGGAGCCATCTTTGGAAATTAACGTCAACTGGGAGCAAAGGGGTGAGTGACTAAAGAATGGAGGGAGGAGGAATGGAAGAAGATGGTGTCAAAAAAGGGAGGAACCGCAACCGTTTGCTTAACATCCTGCTATGATAGATTATCGATACAGGAATTAGGGCAGAATTACTGTATATTAGCGGGTCCATTCACAGCCCATATTCACCCTATATTGTGAGGGAAGTTGTGACTAACACCCCTAGTGGGAGCCTGTGGGAGATTTCTTTTACTTGTTTTGTTCTAGCATTTATCAAGCACATGTGGAGATTAGGACTGACATGTGCAAAGAGTCAGCATGTGTATGTTCAGCGCTGCTGGGTCTCACGGGTCAATTCCAGCCTCAAAAAGCTGCATTTTGAAGAACTGGGGGGGGATATTCAGTCAGGAGAGTTCAGCCAGCACCACTACGCCGCCATAAATACAGCCATAAAAACACTCCAGCATAATCCAAGGTCTTCTGAGTGTGAGCGCAGAAAGCCACGTCTCACGGTTAGATGAAACACTGTAGGTGGTGAAGCCAATGCAAAAACCTTCCATGAATACAAATGTTTTGAACCTGGCTGACCCAGTCTAGATTGTGCTTATGCAGGTGTGGTGGTTGTGTGTGTGTGCGTGTGTGTGTGTGTGTGTGTGTGTATGTGTGTGTGTGTGTGTGTGTGCAGGCGCAGGCTGGCTGCCGTGCACGTGTGTCAGCATTCAGGGGCAGCAGCTGCACTCTATCTCCCTGCTCCGGCTGCATTCGTGCCGGTCCTCGGGGTCAACAGCGCGCACACAAATCAGACACCGAGATGTGTCAGAGGCCATTTTGAGCCGAGGGCGAGTCGTGCCTCAGCCACCGCCGAGAAAATGAGCAGGTATCGCTCCAGAGGGGGCCCCATCTGGGGAGTCCCGTCTGGCTCACGTCACTTAGCTCTCATCTGTAGGAGGTGTTGTGAAGGATTAAAGAGCAGAAGTTACCAGACTGACAGGGATTAGGAGAATATTCTGCATTAAGGCTGCGCTGATTATTTGTTGGCTGTGGCTCTCTGGTTGCACACCTCGGTTTCATTAGCCTGCTCAGCTACTTAAAGGAAGCTGGAGTGGACAGTGGACGCTCGCTCATAATTAGCTGGCTTTGTCGAGGGGTGTGTGTGTGCTTGTGTGTGGCTTTACAAAGTAAGAGGAAAGCATGAGGCTGATCTCCACCAGATTAAGGTTGTCACGACACTTGAATTTCTAATTTCAGTAGGCTAACCTCAGTCACTTCCATAGCCCCTAATGTGGACTAAAAAATGAAGATATTTTCCTGTATGTTGGCGAAAAGGGTGAAGAAAAAGTGAAGTCCTGAGAGAGAAGTTGAAGGATAACAAGAGAGAAAATGAAGGAGTGGTGGTGCTGAGAAAGAATTACATTTAAAAAAAAAGTGTGACAGTAAGGAAAGGATGCAGCCAGACCCGGAGACAGAGAGGACGGAGAGGAGGTTGACTTCTAAAGTGGAGCATTAGTATTCAAGCGACAAGCATTTGCCACCCCCTCACCACACCCCGCTGCCCAGCAGTCGGCACTCCTCCTGCGGTGGGCCTACAGTAGGAACTGGAGGTGGCAGAGGAAAGGGTGTGTGTGTGTGTGTGTGTGTGTGTGTGTGTGTGTGTGTGTGTGTGTGTGTGTGTTCATGTGTCTGTGTGTGTGTGTGTGTATCTGTGTGTGTGTGTTTATTCTTGCTACATTCTGATTACCAAAAAATTGCATTCTACTAGCAGATTGGGGACATTTGCAGGAAGTGAAGACATTTCGGCTGGTCGTCACAACTACAAATGACTGTTTGAGGGTCACATCACTTTTAAAATACTTTTATATAACTGTGAAAAACATGCCAAAAAAAAAAAAACGCTTGTAAATCTACATAAATAGACTTACAGAAAAACACTCAACTGCAGTAGTGATGGTACTCGTGTGAGTCCCATGTGAAAAGTTGAGTCAGGAAGCACATGTGACACTGAGCCCAGAAGGGTCCCAGATTCTCTGAAATCTGGTCTGTTTGTCTGTTTTTTTGCAGGCACAGACTGCAACAATATGTAACCGATTACATATTGTTGAGTCAATGAGCTGAGGTGGGTGGAGTGGTAGACTTCCAGGTTAAAAGAATATGATTCTTAGCCACCACTGTCCATCCTTAGGTGCAGAGCAACCTGTGCGTCGTGCAGAAGTTTGGATGTCTCAGCGGAGCATCCAAGAATGAAGAGCTGATGGTTGGGATGAATGAATGGACTAGGCTTTTGACAGATTTAGGGCAGAACCAGAACACATGCACTAGTGAACCTTCAGCAAGCTGAAACTTATCATATACAGGGGCACAGATGAGAAAATATGATTTAGCTTGATTTCTGATTAATGGAATCTGTGCAGCAGTGTGTACTGAATTAACCTGTAATGTGAGTTAATAGAGCAACAATGGGCTTGAGACAATACCTCCTCCCAAAACTCCTGGCATTTCAGAGTTCAAGTCTTCTGTCCAGCCTTCTCTAATAAAATCAGAGGAAACTGAATTAGTAAAGGAGCCCATAAATTTTGATATTAACTGTTTGGAGTCTGGAGGGAGCAGGAAGGTCTGAAGGAAAGGATGGGTGGTGGAGATGAATGGCAATGTGGCCAATTCCCCTTGACATAGACCAGGAGGTAGTGAAAAAAGTAAGAATTTGGAAGAATGAATTTGTTGCTTAGCTGTGCGAATGATATTATCTTGCTGTTAATGTACAAATCTGAAAATGTTGAAATACCCCTCTCCCTCTAGCTGGGTGGCCCAGTAAAGCAAGGCGATTCTTGGAACCCTGGATATCCTGTATAACTCGTGATTCCACACAAATGGCATTAAAATACAGTCAAGATTCTTAAAACAGATGTCTTAAGTTTTTAGGCAAGTTCTGGAAAAGGTATAGAACCATAGGTAGGCCAGTTTGATTGCAGTAACCCAACTGACCATTGATAGGGGCACCATTCTACATGACTCACTGTCTGTTTTGAGCATCTCTGCTGCAACTTTAGATTCTGTAAAGTTAAATTTTAAGACGTGGTTTTAAGGTAGAGGTTAGAATTGGTTTTAGGTTAGGGTTAAGGAGAGGGGTTAGTTGGTAAAAGTGTATGTTTTTGTGTGCATGTGTTTGTGTCTCTGTGTTTGTGTGCCTTGAAGTTCATTTGAGCGGCTTATTTCAACCTCTTCAGAGACAACTCCATCAGATTTGAATGTGTGTGTGTGTGTGTGTGTATGTGTGTGTATTTGTGTGTTTGGATGGGGGGTTATTCAACTGTCATATTACCGTCATCATTTCTGCAATTCATATTTCAAACCGTACCTGCAAAGTTAACATTTTCTGTCAGGCATCGCTTGAAATTTCTTCTTACTCGACACAACTGTGAACCTTCACAGCTCTGCACGCCCACATGCTCCGACAGCGATGCAGAAGGGTAGATGTAGAGTAGGAACCTCACCAGTGTGACAAACTGCTAAACCATGATTAATATAGTCATGCTGGAGCGACAGGGTGGCAAAAACACAAAAAAATAAATCACTCTGACTCATATAAAGGTCTGCTCTTTTATGATGTATGCTAATATTGCTTTTATATTTTGAAACACGAGTTTATCAAGTGGAGAAACAGACTTAGAGTTGCCTTTTTCCTACAGCTTTTCAAACTTTAGGGCCTTGTGCACTCTTAAAACACCTTTGACCCAATAAAATAATGGGAGATTACAATGTTTACACTTTAATCTGGCACACACACACAAAAAAAATCTCCAATATAAAAGAAACTATATGTCTTACTGTAGTTGCACCTTTTTAGTGTAAATGAAAAATGTGGCATGTAAACATGTGCTCCAGCTCAATATCACAAAATGTTCATCTTTTCTAGGATGTACCCACATTCATTTAATCTGGCCACAAACTGTAACTTTTTATACATACTGGCATCAACACTGTGTACTTGTGCTTTTTTTTAAAATGTATTTGCTATATTCAAATGGATAAACAAATAAAGACCAATATCTTGTAATTATCACTTAGAGACTGTGCTTTTCTGCCAAATAGTTATTAGTATCTCTCGTCAATGTAGTCTGGAAATCTTCTCTTTATTCTGCTGCCTGACTTTTGTTCATTCTGACAATCGTTAGAAATTAAAACCCAGACAGTCTGTAACGTCAGCTGCATAGGACGATGGTCTTGGCAATACACAACATTAAGTTGTTCATTTTTCATAAATTGAAGAAAATTGAAATGTCCTTGGCCAAAAAAGGGTGATTTTCTGCAACAGTTTGTGTGATTTCCTCCCCTTAACTGCTTTGTAACTCCTCCTCCGGTTCCCTCCGCTGCTTTATTCTCATTTGACTAATTATATTCAACCGAATAGTGTTGACAAATTCATTCTGAAATCCATTAGTCCCGTGGCGTTGTTTAAACAATGCGCACGTTAATGTCCATTGCTTTAATACCCCTGATTCACATTCTAATAGCCGTCTGATAAATCAGGTTATCTGCGCCACCTTCTACACGCCGTGAAGAGCGGAAATTAGAGAATTATTAACTATCCACGGTGTTCTGTCTTCTTCGGGTGTGGAGGGAAGAAGAGGAGATGACGGGGGAAAAAGAGAGTGTGTGAGAGAGAGAGGGGGTGGGAGAGAGAGAGTGAGAGAGAGAGAAATGTGAAGGATGGACGAGGTTAAAAGAGACCAGGGGGAAAATAGGAAAGAGATAACATGGACCATTAAGAGCAGCAGGACTAAGTGACAGTAAATCTAGATGAGACTAAGACAAACAGTAAAGAACAGAGAGTGAGCCTAGAATATAAAATACCATACAGGAGGAAAACAAGGAAGCTCAGTGTTACTGTGTATGCCATTTAAAAGCAGATTTTACTTTCTATTAAGCTATATTCACCAACTTATTACCACCTATACGAATTCACAAGGACACAAGTCTGCAGAAATACAGCAAATTAATCTCGTGGAAATTCCAGAATAAAAAAATGTGTTTGCCTTTAATGCTTAAGTGTCCAATTGTCAGTAAAGGAAACTCTAACATGACGTCATCCCTTTTAACGAGAGGATTCCTAACTGCTGTGACACCTTCTCTGTCTTTAATATTCGGGTTCTCAGAGAGAACCTGGAGCTGAGGGCAGCCACTCGAGCCATCAGCAGCTGATATAGCTGGGCTGTGCTGATGGAGGGGATGTTCATTGACAATTTTGTTTTTAAGTATCCAAAAGCGCCCTTCACTGCCTCCACTCTGTGAATCACTCCATTTCTTCGACACAGTGACGTCAACCAACGTCCTGGCATCCACATCTCTCCCTCTCTCGTTATCCCGGATCGTCCATAACAGCCTCGGAGCGGAGAGACCGAGTCTGTCGGTGTCGGTGACGCTGCCTGCGGTGCATGGCGGATTGTGCGGATTAGGAACACAGGCCTGATTAGCTGCTTGTTTACCTATCCGTACCACCATGATCAAGACCGCAGGGCTTCAAGGGCAACACCAGTGGAGCGTGAGCAAGACTGTGCGGTGTGCCTGACACAGTCCCGCCAAGTCGCCCGTTGTGGCGCAGGGCGCTTAATTAAGAGGCCTGTGTGTGTTCTGTGGGCGGAGCAGCTGGCGGGAGGCGCCGGGGCCAGAGAACATCTGCAGGAGGCCGCAAATCAGCGAGCCCACTAACAAACACCTAAACAAACCCGCAAACATGCACCTACGCACACACTCCCGCCCGTGCAAGCACTCATGGCTACACATCATCGCCGCTTGGCAACTGACACCGAGAGAAAAAAAAAAAAAAGATGGAACGTGCGGACCCGTTAAATGCTGCCATGGACATACCAGTGGGACTGTCACCATAGCAACGCAGCGCTGGTCATGTCACCCTGGTTAAGCGAGATGGGTGACAGCAAGAGAAAGTGAGAGATAGGCAGGCAATAAAAAGAGCAAAACACAAAGGCGGAGAGCAAGAGGGCATTAAATACGTCCACAATGCTCGCTCCAGCCTTGAAACAAAGGGGTGAAAAGAATGACAGAGAGAGAGAGGGAGAAAGAGACAGAGAGAGAGAGAGAGAGCAAGAGAAAAAAAGCTATCTCTTCCACAATAGTGGTGTGGCTCTAAAGGGTTCAGGAGAATTTAGGAAGACCAGGAAATTAAAAAAAAAAGAAATATGGACAAAACACAGGTGAATCAGAGAAAAATCACAGAATTCTTGCCAGCGGAAAAATGAACGCTAACATGAGCAATAGTTGTGTATTTTTTCTGAATGATAAAGCAGGATACAGACCACCGATCATCTAGCCAGGGGCCTCATTTGTCTGGCGTAATTGGAGCAGAGTATCACCATTAATGGTTAATCATGTTTAAAGATGGGACGCCGAGCACCTTTAAATCATCTTCTGTTTGCATCCTGATGGGAAGTTCTACCAAACACTCAGGTTTATTATCTGCTGAGGCTGATTTGCCGGGGAAATAATTATCATTGGCTTTAAATTCCATGAAAAATCAGCGAGCTGGTAATGAAGCCAGCCTGTAGCTGATGAAACGTGATGTTACGCTGGTCAACAGCAGCTATATGAGCTTGTGTGTCTAATTGTGTCTAACCAGAGAAGCACCCACTGTACTACGAGAGTCGTGACTGTAGCTGGTGGAATTCTGTCAGTTTCATCTGCCCCATGTGGGTACACACATGAGTGATTACGATTATATGTTTGCGTGTGTGTGTGTGAGCAAAAGCTACAGTGTGACATGAGATTTACACACATTCATGAATCAATATCCACACTCCTTAGATTGTTCTATACTGTATCGACCTGCAGAAGGAGCCTAGAGCATACGTGCTTGACCCATGACCCCAATAAAACAATAATATGCCTCCATAAAAAAACACCGTCTGTGTGATTGGGCGAAGAACCGTTGAACCGGAACGATGGAACACTGAGATAAGTCCTCGTTTGGGTTTTGTTTCAAAGAAGGACACTGCAGAAGTTTGAGGCCTGACATTTTTAAGTAGTGCCGAGCTCATTTTCTGGGTGACTGGTAATGGCGTACACACCTGGCTGAATCGCCGTCGGCAAAACATTAGCAAGCGCATCGGAAAATATGGAATTATCAAAAAGGAAGTGGTGCTCATGGAACAAAGCCCTGCACTTTTGAGGAGTGGTGAGAAGCTCAGCAACTTTAGATTATGATTATCAATTATAAATTGTAAAATAAAATTGACTGCATATGAAGTGAAATCCAGTAATGTGTTAAGGAGTAGATGCCAACATTTGCTACAGTGTCCAGTGTGGAGTTTCAACATTGGCATTTTCTATGAAACTGAATTCAAAATTCAGCAAACTCAGCAACTGATCTATCCCGTGAAGGCTCGGAATGTGTGGGCAATGTGCCGGTATCTATAATTAAAATATATTTAATAGTCATGAAGGTAGATTTTAAGTTTGCTGGAGAAATTCAGTGAGACAGAGGTTAAAGAAGTTACAACATGAAGAAAATCCCATCACTCTAAACATCTTTTAGCTCTACGTCGGTGGGATATCTTTTTCCCTCATTCTTTTCACCGTAATTTTGGAATAAATCTGGTGTTTCAAACAGCAAAAGTGTCACATTGCACTTGAGAAATGGAGCTGAAGGACTGAATTTATGAAGGTTCAGTTGAGAAGAAAATCTGTTTTGTTGCCACAACTAAACCAGCACAGACTGAAGAAATAAACATGTTATGATTAATTCAAAGACTTTCACTTAGAAGATGGTAATAAGGACGTAATCTGAGTGTGCGCGCACATGTGTGCTTGTGTGTGTGTGTGTATGTGTGTGTGAACTCAGCATTAATGATGGCCTGAGTTCAGCTCCGACTGTGGGATCAAATATGCCGTCTGTTAAATAATGTAATGTACGGCCCAGTGATGGTCCCGTATGGACAAGTGAGGGATGTTGGGAGCCTAATGTATAGCTGGTACTGTAAGTGTGTCAGCACCCGTTATTAAACACTCTGGGGCTAGAGGGAGGCTTGCTGCCAAATATATCCTCCATTTTCATGTGTGTTTATGTGTGTGAGTAGGACAGCGGATCTGAGGATCTATGTGTGTGTGTGTGTGTGCATGTGTGTGTGTGTGTGCACGTGTGTGTGTTTGCGACTATGTCTGTAATATGTGTCACTCATCAATAATGTACGGCTCTGGGTTCTCCCCTCTTCAAAGCTAGTGGCAGTCTACTGTTCCACATAATTAACTCTGTAACACACACACACACACACACAAACCCTTTTGTCTTAAACAGTTGAAAGAACCATGGACAAATATATACAGGTATAATTGAGCCCAAACGCCAAGACTCTCTTTTTCTCTAATTTAACACTAGAAATTGCAAATTCTTCAAAAGACAAGGGACTTCCTCCCTTTTCATTCATGTTTATTGGCACGGCAGCAAAACTGACGCGGGGATGTTCGCACTACGGCCAGCTTCCCTTTCAGTTTGAGAGGAAGGATTGCTGATTGGTACAGAGCTGCACTAACAGTCCGGCAGGCTGTCAGCAGACTGCGGGCTCCCTCTGAGCTTTCAAGATCCCATTGATATTATCTATACACTGTCTGTCATTTTCACAAACTGAGCAAAAATAACCTCAAAAATAATTCCAGAGGTGGGGCTTAATCGCTGGTAGCACACTAATGCTAGGTGGCGACAGATGCTCAGAACTAAACAAAAGTGGGAATATTTCTAATGATGAAGCCTAAATGAAGACAGAGGATGGTAGATAACCATGTTTCACCAAATATAAATGGCTAATAAAGGAATAATCAAGCAGGAAATGGAGTGACGGGCATAATGATAATGATTTTGCGTGTCGACGTGCGTGTCTCATTGGATTTTGCATTTTGTGCTTTTATTGAAATGGATTAAAATAGTCAGAACAGCGGGGCGGCAAGGATCTATTTTCTGACAGTTGTGTGCTTTGAAACTGTGCTCTGGGAAGGAGCCGTTTAAAACACACAAACAGACACACAGCGACGCATCTGCATACGCACGCACGCGCACGCGCCACCGCGCGGTGTTGATGCCAGCTTGGAGTGATGGTAATATCAGAGACCGGAGGAGCTGCTAATGAACACCGCGGATGGGAAGAAAGGCTCCAGCTCAATCCACTAATTGCCTTAAAAGCTTTTCATACAATTTACCCTGTCACCAGAGATGGCGGTTTGAGTGTGCGAGTGTGCGCATGTAGGAGGGTGGGTGGGAGAAGAAAAAGAGATAATTCTGAGAAAACATATTGTAAGAACAGGAGCAAGAAACGCACAATGGTTTTAACACCTACGCAGCCCCCAATCAGACGCAGTCTCGCACATGCACCAGGACGTCTCATTCAGACGAAGCCAGTTGCATTTGCAACCACAGTCAGTCATTCCAGACACTCCTAAAGAGCCAAAAGCATTGACCACACACACACGAGCGCACACACACGAAGCCTGCACACACACACACACGCTCATTCCAACACACACGTTGGCTCATTTTTTTGACACACACCACTGTGCAGTGCACGGCAGCGGGGCGCTGTAGCACGGCCCGGCCCTCATTAAAGTAAAAAGCCTGCTGAGTGTTTTAAGCAGCATTAAGGCCACAGCAGAGTCATAAATACAGGCAACCCTCCAGTACGACTCCCTGACTTATTGTTCATATCGCACAACTCAAGGAGCACAACACTATAAGGCAGAAGCACGTAAAGTCCCTGTAATTACTGTTAAAATTGGACTATTTTCACTGTTGTTTTGAAGCATCTACAAATATAAAGTTTAGCTAGGTTTAAGTCTAATTCTGGCAACTCCTGGCCAAGTTTTGTGCCGTACATGTGTCATTTCTACAAAATCAATATGTTTTGCAGAATTTAACATAATCAAAATGGAATTATTTGGCGACCAACACTGAAACAACTTGTAAATTCAAGCTGTTCAACACAATAACTAATGTTTTGCTTTTTTTTTTTTTTGCTTCACTTGATTTAAAAGAAAAAAGTCCAGAACTGACTGTTTTCACTTTCCTGAATGTTTTAAGGTTTAATGTTAGTAAAAATCATAAATATCCCTGCCAAAAAAAAAAAAAAAAACAACTGTTTTTGAGTTTTGGCCTGACTGCTGGAAAACAAAACACTGCCCACCATCCCCTCAGGCTGAGCAACTTGTGATAAACTTTTCTCCACTTTTCTGACAATTAATATTTACGTGAAAATTAAAAAAAAAAATCTCAGTACAATGCTGCTGTTGTTTGCGAGGATTTCACCACCTACAGGAGCATGCCCGCACAGGCAAAATTCACTGATTAGTGGAGAAAATGCCGCAGCTACGTCTAAAAAAAAGAAAGAAAACAAATCATTCTTTATAGTTTTGACATCGCTGCAACATCTTAGGGCAGAGAAAAAGCACGGATGGTAAAGTGGAGGAAATCACCTTACCATGGAGTGTAATCAAACCCATGTGAACACACCATCAACATCACACCTGCATGTTTGACACAGAAAAGTACAGTACATGGTGTTCATCCTCAGACACCCACACGTCACTCCCCCGTGAACACGGTGCACATCCCAGGGACAGTATATGCTGACAGTGTGTGATATGAATTATTTTCAGCGACTGTCGCCTGAGAAAAAATGTTTTTCAATGGCAGATAATTGCATAACAAATGAGACCCTCTCATATGTGATGGGCAATGGTGAGGAAAGGGTTAAGTGCAACCTAAAAAGGAAGTGATGGCGAATTATGAATGGCTGCAGATGTTCAGCGCGCATCTGCATAAGAACACCTGGGGGGGTGACAGGAAAGGTGCGTGTGGATATGAGGAGGTTGAGAAAGGTCAGAGGTCAGAGGGGTCCAGGGTCAATTCATCAAAGTCAATAATGTGATGGATGGAAGGATGAGTAGGTAGGCACAGGTAGCGATGATGGCCTGCTGGTGATGAATAGAGCTGGAGGGAATTGGAGGAGGCTTCGGGAGCGTGGGCGGAGGGGTGCGTGTGTGAACCCGAGCGAGCTTCCATGAAAGATGCGTTTGTGCCTTTTTCTGTGTGTGTGCTCATGTCTACGTGGAGGTGTGTGTGTGTCCAGTGTGTGGTGGCCTCCAGACCTCAGACTCATCCCCAGAGCCTGATGTCTGTCAATACAGACAGCGCGTGGAGGCGGCGCTGGCCCTGGGTCAACGCCGCAGCCAATACCTGAAGACAGCCAGCTCATACACGTGCATGCATAAGCACCACAAGCAGACACACACACCGGCAGTAAGCCAATAACTGCAGAACATTATCGAGCTGGCCAGGTCCAAGTTCTGACACAAGCCACAATTAACCCGGGAATCCCCAGCGGACCACTGGATGTTCATTCGGTACAGCTAACGAGGGTAAATGTAAGAGCAGTGGCTTCGGTAATGAGACAGGATAACCGGGTGGTGTTCCAGGCTGAGCAGGTCAGCTCTCCTGGCCCTGAGGAGAACATCCTACTTAGAGATTCATGTTAGACCTGCTCAGCCTTGAATTATCTGTTTTATTTACTGAAATGGCCGCGATTGACTGTTGTTGGTCCATTAAATTAAAGTATTTCTCTCAACTATAACACAGCCACCAGTCCTGTTCCACGCTGCAGAGTGTTTGGAGGGTAAAATGAGAAGGTGGTGAATGTCCTTGGTGGTATCCACAGAAAAGGGTGAGTCATCCATATTAGTGCACCCTCTCGATCGCTCAACTGCTTTAATTGATATTGCTTTGCTACGACGTGGTGATGCTGGGCGCCTCTCATCTTTAAGGTGCAATACAACACAGACAGAAAAATAAATAAACCCCTGTAAATGTAAAAAAGAGATTTGTAAAAAC
This sequence comes from Lagocephalus sceleratus, assembly GCA_911728415.1. Taxonomy (NCBI): domain Eukaryota; kingdom Metazoa; phylum Chordata; class Actinopteri; order Tetraodontiformes; family Tetraodontidae; genus Lagocephalus; species Lagocephalus sceleratus. Next base: position 9,649,130 of record CAJVRN010000126.1, read on the forward strand.
GAAAGAGTAAGTGAGAAGAATCGCAGACCATTCTCCTTCCCCTCCATTCAATTGCACCCTTCTACCCACCCATTATTTTCCACCAGGGACGTTATCAGACGCAAATGTGCGGTGAGCGGAAAGGAGAACGCGGAGAAAATAATTACCCTCTGCATCAACCAGCTGGTTTGTTCATAAACACGCAATTATGATTTCGTGGCGGTCCATTATATACAAGCCACTCCAGGGCAGAAAGCTCTGCCAAGGCTCCATCACAGAAAACATCTTAAACGCTCAGAAATGGCTAACACCGTGGATGCTCAATAACATTTTCTGATTTTCTCGGCCCTTCCTCAATGGCAAATCTATTAGGCTTTAAGGAGTATTTGTTAAAATCCACTGAGGCCATCTTGTCTGCCCTGGAAGTCCTCAAACTACTGTGTTAGGGGCACTTTTGGGTTGTTCATTTCAGTGCTAATATTAGAAGTTAATTAAATATGGGTGAACTTGTGCCATCCAGGGTAGCATCAGGTGTTTTCAGGCAAAATAAATAAATAAATATTCCACAAATTATGCAAAGCAAACAAACTGAGCGATAATATTCATACTTACTGCATTATAATGAAAATCTACCATAAATACACAGACTTTTTTTAAGTACAGGCAATGTTACTGAACTGAAAATCTAGAATACCGCTAAAATGCGTGTTATCAATTTTTTTAGACATATTTTGCAGGCCTCCGTATCACTATACTGCAATAAATAGACAACTGCATCATATTTTTGGTCTCATTACAGCTAAGCAGTAAACTGTACAGAAATGAGGCAATTAAACATGTGACCACTAATAAAGAAAACCATCTGCTAACTCGGCAGTAGGCACACAAAGTAGCACACGCATTAAATCACTGTCATCTAACAGGAAGCACAAACACACGCACGCACACACGCACACAAGGTTTGCTGTTGGATGGTCTCACCTGTCTGTGTGTCTCAAACTGCTCTGTCTTATTGATATATAAGACAGCTACAGCAGTGCCCCTGCAACAGTACACCTAAGCATCAACAACATTAAGGCTAAAGACCTGAAGGTTTCTCATATTCACATCTGTGAAGTCATTTTTCAGAACATATACACTCATAATTGCTTTAAAAATGATTTTGTTTTTTTTCCAAATCTGTCAGGTTTTTAACATTACATTTGCTCAACTTGAATACATGACGCTACAAGAACGCATTTTGTTATATGGAGAATTTAATTTAGTACACCCTTTAAAATGTGCGGCCTGAAGAGCTCTTTTCTGACTGCCAAAATAAGAATTTACCCAGTGAAAGGAGATTTTGTTTGGACTGTAGTGAGCACAGAAAAGGTAAATAGTGGATTATGTTTTGACTGATGAATTTTTGAACTACAATTTGACCAAAAATGTGTTCTTACTCCATTTGGTGATCCAGGTAAGGATATTCAGTCCATAATTTAGCTCCGGCACCACTCAGATTCACCAGAGCCTAGCACTTTCTGCATGTTTAGTTATTATTCACGAGCACAGCTGGTGTGCTGTAGTGCAGAGCAGTTAAACCACGAAAGGGAGAGCAGCACAGCTCTGCAAAAAAAAAAAAAAAAAAAAAAAGTCAGATTCATCTAAATTTAGGTCAAGAGGTTCCACCTACTCACTTCCTCCCTCAATGACAGACTCTTGTGGACATCATTAGCTGCACTTTCTTGAAAGAAACACAATGTTGAACGAGCCGTCCCAGGGTTGAAACTCATCCTCCATCCACTTGTTAGCTGACTAAAGGATCAGAGATCTCTGCAGAGGAAAACAGCGTGGTGCGTCAACCTCGCCTTGGGTTATTCTCCAGCGCGGCCGGACGTGTTTCTCGCGCATGGGGTCAATGGATGTGTTCGCCATCAGCCCTTGGCCAAAATCCCCTGACCCCAAAAACTACAGGTTGCGGGCGGAAGCGGCGATGTTAAGCAGGAAGAGAGAAAGAGAGCGCAGAGATGGTTCCGCGAACGCGGTCAACAGCCGGCAGACAGATCGGCGCGGCAGCAGCATCCGACGGGAGCCAGCACGTCGTGCGGATCTCTGTGGGAGCCACCTCGGTGCATTGTGGGAGTTGTGCCTCAGCGGGTGGGCGTGTCACTTCCTGGTAGGAGAGACCTCGCTGTGAGAGCAGATTCTCCCGGGATGTTTGACTTTGAAATACTGATGCATTGTGGGAGCTGGGGTGTATTGTGGGGAGTGGTGGGCCCGGCGGGTGTTGGCGCTGGCGTGCTGTCCTGATGATTGCGCAAAAGGCAGCGTCGCTCGCACACACTCACTCACACACACACACACACACACCTCAGATCTATGGATACACAGCAGGATCCTGCCTTTGTTGGAATATATAGGGGTACTCTCTCTAAAACAAATAAATAAATAAAAATAAGTGTGCGCACATAAACACACACACTAATACGCTCACCGTGCACAGTGAGTACACACACTAACAGAGGGAGCAAAAATCCCAGATGCTCCGGTTGAAAACACATGGGATTGAGATGAAAGACTTTCACATTCACAGCGAGCACACACACACACACACACGCACACACACACACGCACGCACACACACACACACACACACACACACACACACACACACACACACACACACAAACACACACACACACAAAGACTCCGTCAAAGCGTGCACGGTTAGTACGTTTCCCTGAGCTTATCCATGGTGTGGCTACAACATCCTCTGTTGCTTCTTCAGAAAAGTAGGAAGTGTTGCTGCAGCACATCTCTGGCCACCCTCAACTCGCACACACATCCGCTCCCCCCGTTCCTCCCCCTGTGATCAATGCTCTCCTCCAACCTGGACTTACATCAAAGACCACTTTCCCTCGCCCTCCAACACCACCGTTGCTCCCACCCTACTTCCCCCCCTCCTGCGTCGAAGGTTGGCTGATCCACAGGTAACCTTTTTCTCTTTCATTCCTCATCTCTGTCTTTCTTTCTCCCTCTGTTCCCCCCCTCTCTTTCAGAAGTGGAGAGCATCAAAGACTGCTGGGCCTCACGCCAGGGGCTCCCTGCAAAGCAACCTCGCCCGTACCCCCTGCCAACATCAACCCCCCTAACGGCGCTGCACCTCTGCCGGAGCGGCCTCCTCCCCACACAAGCTGCACGCACCGCACAGACACACGGCTGTGCGCGCATCCCACCAGGCTCCTGACTGGGGGTAGCCGCCCCGTGCTGGCTGCACAGACTGTAAACAACAAGCTGTCAACAGGGCTCAAGTGTGCCAGGCGTCTGATGTGACCTATGGAACAACGTTCTGCCTGTGCTGCAGGCCGGGCTGTCAGGAGGGTTCCATCCAGGGAAAGGTGAGCGGACAAACCCGACTCTGTAGGTGTTCCAGAGGTGGGCCGAGTTACCTTCTAAAGATCGTCACAGCGTTTAGAGATCAGAGCGAACAAAGGTTGTTTAAAGCAGGATGTTAATGAATTTGGGGTTGTTTGGTTTTATTGGAAACTTTTTTGCTCATGTTCATTTTGAGCTTTTTATTAGTCTATCAAATTATCTGAGGTCCCTTTGAGTCAGTACAGCTTTGAATGGACTACAAAAAAAATCTAAAAAAAGTTAATATTTCTATTTAGATTTGTCAAAAAGGGGCCCAAAATCTTTTAACCATTTCCACCAGGAATACTATGCATAAACTGAAAAATGTACAGTGTTTCTGGACAAAAACAAAAACAAACATCAGGTCAAAAAGTATTCAGAAATACTGTAAAATGCCCTGACATTCAATTTTAACCTGAAATTTTTTCCAGTGAAGAAGAGCAAGATGAGCAAGTAATAAAAATAAATGTAAACAAATGCACAGATCAGTCCCTGATGCTGCCTTGATGGTCTCAGTATTGAGAAGGACTATCACTATCTATAGGTGTAAATATAGTGCAGCCATGTTCCAGTATGGAAGATAATTGAGCATGTGGGTAAAAGCAGCGATAGAAGAATCCACACTATGACACAGATAAGACGTTGTGACAATACAGTATTCAGACACTCACTCCTCAAACCTAGATTTATGTCTGATATCCTTTTTGTCTCCACATCCTGTCTTTCGACACAGCTTGTACGACTGCACTCAATCGCCGTCTCCCTCCCCGACTATTGTCTATATGCTGTTATTACTGTCATCTCCGCACTCTTCCTCCGTTCACCCCCCCGCGTCTCCTCTCGCCTCACGCACAGATTTGTGGCTCTTAATATTGTATCTGTCGAGTAGAAGGACAGGAGCGCGGGAAATGACATGTTTCTGCCTGGGGTGAAAAGAAACACACGGATGCTCGCTCGCGCGCGCACGCACATGCACGGAGGCATCGGAGACTGCGTCAACCTCACAATGTAATTACAGGGAAACAGAGCAGTCAGTTACACACCTGAGTGCAGCTGGGATCAGAGCCGGGGTGTTACTCTGACACTGATGGGGGAAGCCAGGAGTTAGTCTGTTAAAGCCCAATGACAGACAGCTACATCTGCTGACATGGTCGCACTGACAGACCAAATATTTGGACTGAGGAGGAAGGTGAGAGGACGGCGCTCAGATCCGGATCACGGGGATGAATCCACGTCGCCCGGATATGTTTTACATATGTGCACGAAGCCGAGGTGTCAAACAGACATGGTTATGCACACATCTGGAGGGAGATTCTTTTGGGATTTTTCATGCCCTGACAGTGTTTGAATGCTATAATGCCTGAGGAATGCTGGTAATCAAGCCATAATGGATCAGATTTCCCCAACAAAATGTCAGCTTTTTTCCCCTTGAGTCAAAAAAAACAGAGTGGTAGGAAGATAGATAGAGGCAGGCTCTCCAAATCCAATACAACAAAAGAATTTGCAGACAATGAAGCGTGTCTTCAAACTGCTCTTGTGCCGTTACCTGAGTGTCTGTAAGCAATACAAAATCGACCTAATCAACATCTTTTGGTGCCGGTGTTATCTGCACAAGTGCTCATGACTTTCACATTAATTTGGTTCAGGAGATTGCAGTGAGAAGGGGCTGGTGTTTAGAATAATTGGGTGATTTACCCATGTCTTCCAAATGTTACGTTAATCATTTGGTCAGACGGGACCTGCTCCGCGTGCTCCTACAGCAGATGGTGCCTCCAGAAATTCCACAAGAGGGCTTGGAAGCACTGGGCCACGAGAGAGGGTCTCGAATGTGGAGCAAAAAAAAAAAGAAAAACATATAGATTTTCATGTCTTGATATTATTATTATGTATCCATTTAATATGCCCCACAACATCTCACACAGGAAACCAACAAAGTAATAAATGACAAATGGTACTACAGCTTCCTTTTCATCAGTGAAATTATCAGATACCAACAGCTGCATCTCTTCATGAGCCAACTGGCAAATTCATTTTATGTCACAAGCACCTCAAAGCCCAATAAGGCTTGTTGTTGAAATCACCGTGTATTGGATCCCGAGTCAAATCTGTCAGCTCCGGGGTTCAAATGGATTGCAGAAGTATTAAAAGTTGTGCCATCATGTGAAATAAAATTTTCATGTTTGTGATGTAAGAGATTTGCAATGTTTTTGGATCCCAACTGATGTCCTTTCAACTCCTGACAGCATCACCGACTGCTCTCTGCCGCTGCTTCAAGGTGAACTGATGAAATCCTGAACAGAGAATCCCTCAGTGAAAGGATGGAGGCTGCAGCCACTTCCACCGACCCACAGTTTATCCTGCACTGACACCAGAGTTGAGAATTTAGTGGATACAAACTGACCACAGTCAGTGAAGCAGTCATTCCCAGTGAGTCTGTGGTCTTCCGTGTGTCTTTAAGGGAACTGTCAGCTATCATATGGACAGTCTCTCCCTTCTTTAGCTGGTTCCTTGGTGGCCTCCCTCATTTACCCGGTGTGCCACATACACACGTAACAGTTTATAATGATGGATTTTATTAAATCTACATGTCCTTCACTCTCCTTAGAGTTGCTTGAACTGTTCTTTTGACTTCATGGTGGAAATTTAGCAATATTGATCAAACAGTGACTCAGACGTGTGTGTGTGTGTGTGTGTGTGTGTGGGTGTGTGTGTGTCTTTATGCTACAAACCGTCCAGAATGGCCCACTGCAGTCATTTGTTTAGACATCTGAGTTATGGAGGTGAGCTCACCTTGGTTTTATATTTTTCTGTAAATACTTAAAAACACACCATGTTCATTGTATTTCATAAAAACCACTGAAAGGGGGAAATACCCACGGCAAAACCTTTTTCACTCAGTGTTCACTTACATATAAAACGCTATTACTATGAACAGTCATAAAGTTAATGACAGACTGTATGCAAATTCTATTCAGCAGCACTTCCTCCCCTCAGACTAAATTACAGAGCATAAAGAAGTGTACATTTTGAAGAGAGCACGATGTACTCCGTGTATCAGCAGTTTCTCTACACAAGAAATAGGCATGCAGCTCATTAAGTCCACAGCGCACCATGTTCATGCTGAACCTTATCAACCTCGACATGACACACGCGAGTGTAGAGCAGCGAGAAAGCACAGAGTCGTTGCAGTAATTCACTCCTTCTGTAATACACCCCCTCTGTTTGCTATAGGTTTGGTATTAAATGGAAAAGAAATGTGAATTATCCTTTCCTTTGTGTGGAACCTTTCCCAGTTGGGTGTGTGTGTGTGTGTGTGTGTGTGTGTGTGTGTGTGTGTGTGTGTGTGTGTGTGTGGAGAGAGAGAGAGAGAGAGAGAAAGAGAGTGTGTGTGCAGTCTTGGGGGAAGACAGGGCCAGTTTGATAAATGGCTTAAATAATGAGGAGTCCCGGGAGCTCTCAAGTTAACTACAGTGTAGGATCGCTGTGTTGGAGATCTAGATCCACCAATGCGTGCAGAAGAATGCACACACAGGCACAAGGTATGAAATTCCCCATTACTTCATGTTTTCTGAGGTGAGTATATCTGAAAGAACATTGCAAAAAGAATGTAAACTCTGCATGCTTTACTACATAAAAGCCATTACAAAATGTTTTATTTCATTAGTTATGTTACTTAATAAAAATACATTTAATTAAAAAGATCAGTAAAAGATTGAACTGAACATTCTAGTTTAAGTGAAGAATATCAGTAAAACAGTCTGCTCTCAGTCATAAAAAGTATGTGCTGAATAAATCTGTCTCACAAAAGCAAGGTAATTGACAAATAATGTTGATTACGTTGATAATGAATATTTTTCATAAATATCCGGAAATGTATAGGGTCGAGTGAGAGTTTAGTTCATTTAAGGGATTTGATTATTTAAGTGTTGATGTCACACCATCAGACATTGTATCACTCAATTTATCTGAACCCTACAGATTAGAGATCGTCAGAGTTACACATGCTTGCCGAATGTTCTGAAAGCATGTTGAGAAAGTAATTCTGCTTCTCTGGGTGCAACTTACCAGTGAATATCCAGACAAACAAGTTAAATCTGTGCACTTCACCAAGCGGAACCTTTACTTCCACACCACCGCGACGACCAAAGTTACAACCCCTACAAGTTAGACCTTCACCTTCAGATGACAGACATTTTGCTACATGCACAGCGGCCGCACCGAGGCCTGTCTCAGACGTACTAATGACTTTCAATGTTAAAGCACATGTAGCACCTTTAAATGGCTCCACATGTGCCGAGTCTGCGAGTGGAGACAGTCAGGTTCAATATTGCACCAACATATCAGAAAAAGAGGAGGAGAAACAGTAGCAGACATAATGACCCACGGAGAGCGGATGGGAGCAGCAGCGTGGGTAGGGCCTCAGCACCCTGCACAGGGTACAGACCCTGCATGAATATCAAAAAGCTCCCTCCCTTTGACCTTGAGATTAATATTTAAAAGCTGGCTACAGTCTATACGCTCACAAGCAGGCATCTGCACACGCACATACGCGCCGTTCACAGTGTGCCCCGCGGCTAGCAGTGCACTGAAGTCTTCCTCATTAACTGGCTGCTCTTTTCTGATTCTTGTATCTATAAATACTGTATAAAGCAAAAGCTGAATATGCCGTGTCTGTTATAGCACCAAGGCGGGACTGACGTACAGGTGGGGGACGCCGTATGGGGGAACACCTCACCTGTCTTGAACAACTGTTCTTGCATGTTCGCTGCAAGAGCCATTCACAAATATATAAATAAAACAAAAATCAGTGACCTCTGAGAAGACTGTTGGCAATGATATCAATAAGCAAACTGGTAACAATGCAAAAACACTTGGTCTTTTAACCTATTCAAGGGTTTTATTATTTTGCTGCATGCTCGAATCATGCAAAAAACTAACTAATGGATAAAAGGTTAAAAAATAACAAAAATGAAGAAGAAACTTTCTCCCACAGCGTTGAGTCTTGATTTTTTTTTTCTTAAAAGTCTTAAAGACTTTTTAAGACTTTGGAAGAATTAAGAGAATTTCTGAACCTGTGATGCGTTTACTATATATGAAGAGCCCTAAATAGCCCACAGATAATCATCTCACACCCTTATTAAAGATTTATCCCACCCAAAAAGTAGACAATGAGCCTTCCTGAATCAGCGTAACGCTGCATTTGGACTCACTCACAGTATTCTCCGTGGCCACCAGGATGGACATATCTAATTATGTAAAGACAGGAGTTATGTATGGAAACATAAAACATGTCAGAAAAAGAAACTAACAAGTTCCTTCAAGCTGTCTGCTTTCGCTGTGTTTGCTCAGAGACATGCGGTAGCTCGGTGTGAATTCACTTACAAACATGCTTTTGTTGCCATTTTCAGGATAAAACAAGTCTGTCTGACTGATGGAAAGTGAATTTTTCCACATTTCCAGGTCACAGATTTACTGTAAAATGTAATGATCTCACACAAGCATATGATACATGTCAATAAATACAAACTGAGAAATTTGCTAAATTTCCAGACCTGCCCTTTCTTTGATTGATCATGTGACTCAGTCTCGCTGTCTAAACTGACTTCCTCTGTCACACACACGATAATCTGTGATCCCCTGCCTCGTGTAAACACACATATCCCCACTCCCACAGAGCTTTGTTCCCTTCTAGCCCGCTTCTGTCCACAGCTGCGAGCGACGCAAACAAACACCCCAACAAACAAAACGGCATGAGCGGACGTGACGTCTGAGGCTCAGCGTTGGTTTCATCTCCACTCTCTCGCCTGTTCCCGGGTACCTGGAGCGGCGTTTGGGGCCCCTGCGCCGCACGCTGCCTTGCAGGGAGGCGACCTCGCTGCCAGATCAGGTTTGTTTATCCAGCAGTCTGATCAAAGCGTGCACGGGTGCATGCACCTCCGTGGTTTGAGTTTGCAGGCACTTGTGTGACACAGACCGGACACCAGTGGGTATTCTGGTTTACGGTGGATTCATTTTGCAGTCATCTTGAGCAAATGGGTCAATGTTGACCATTTTCTATAAAATAAACACCCCAAAAACAAACATGAACAGACAGAAACAACTCACAGAACACACCCCTGGGCCCTTTATGTGCTAATGACTTCATATATTTGATGTTTTGAGTGTATTTTAAAAGGTTTTCGTGTCTTTTTGGGTCTGTTGACAGGAGTAATTTTGCTTCAGAGGTTTGCTAAAGGTTGCTTCAGTTCTGCTCCAGCTGTGACCACTGCAGCCAACTGACAGATTTAGCTACCGCTGTAAATTGCAAAAGAAGTATTTATCGATTGCGTGTCTTTAAACAGTCTGTTAATGTTTGTCAGCGGCTGCAAAGGAGACCTTTTTCCGTGGAAGGTTCTTTTTAAGCTATATAATACCATGATGAATTTTGTTCTTCTGCTGAGATTTACAGCTCTGTATCCTTTTAATGCAATTAAATATTCTAAATTATATATCTTTAGCAGAAATCCTGAACATTTACGGTATCTGCACGTTGAATTCATTAGCAACTTTAAAAAAAAAAATTTAGAAAGTATTTGGAATCCTTTCCTGGCAGATGTAACCTAATGTTGTTTTGGAAAGTATATGAAGGGGGTCTCGTGTGTATCATGGGTGTCACTAAGAGACTCTACTGACAGGTCACATGACCTGCATGATAGGCTCTCTCTGTGTTTTCATAACTTTATCTCCTCACACCTATTTTGTGTTATCGTCCCTTCTGGGGTTGCTCTCATTCTCTCACACACCTAACACGTACTATCTGTGCTCCTCCCCCTTATCCACCTCCTCCCCGTCCTCTACGTCTCTTTTAGACGCGTAATATCTGTCTGTATCTCCTCGTCGCTTCCTGTACCTTTCTGCCGCTTCCGCTTTAACGACATCCCCGCGCCGTCTTTCCATTTTGATATTCTCCGCACTCCTGCATCTCTCCGCAGCATCTATGAACACATCCCTCGTCTCCATTCCCCATATTTATCTCGCCCTTATCTGGATCTCCCTCTCCTCCTTTCCATGCATGCCTATCTGTGTGTATCTGCTCCCTCTCCCCGTCTCACTGGGCTCAGCTCGCGCAAGGGAGGGATGAACCAGAAAACGCCAAATTGTTTATTTCTGACAGCTCTGCGGCCGCGCTAAGAACGGCCTCGTCCTTCCTAAAAAAAAAAAAAACGTTAGGAAGTGAAAGAATGAAAAAAGGGAAGGAAAAAAAAAACACAAAACAAACAACAACAACAAAAACAAGTCATATTCATCACGGTAATTGTGTGGGTGCTTTGGGTACGCGGGCGGCTGGGTGCCGATGAGGGATGGCGCTGCTCGCCGGCCTCCCTAACGTCCATGAATCACAGGCAGAGTCGCACGGCGGCCCTCAGCCGCCATAAAACAAAAGATGGAGATGAAAAATGTAGCAATTAAGTGATTTGATTTCTGCTCTACTCTCCTGTCATCCTTTAAAACAGTCCCCTTTTTGGCCACACACACACACACACACACACACACAAACATAAAAATACGCCCTTGGAAACCCAGTGCACGCAAAAGGACAGACGCTGGCATGCACAGATCCTGTTGTGCACACATATAAACCTGATTATATAAATCTCATGTCAAAACCTGCGTAAAGGATATCATTTATTTCAGTTTCACTCATTTACATTTATTTATCCCTGTTTCTAGAGGGCACAGAGCACACTGCAACACCAAAAAAACAGTGATGTAAAAAAATGTTTGTATTTTTGCACGTGCACAATACAGATTATTTAAAATCATCTCTGCGTAGTGAAGCGCTAAAGCCATGCAGATTGATTGCTGCGGCTCTGCATTTGTGGTGATTCACTGTAAAACCTTATCTAATGTGTGTCTGAATGTAGCTGAAGGTGATGATGCCGGAACTCTCTCAACATCATGAGCTACAATTTCAGGGCCAAGACGTCAAGAAAGCTGCATTCAACTAAAACAAAGTGCACAAGCACCAAACAGCGTGCAAACCTAGTAGAAGGGATAGTCATAGGAAAAGCATTGTAGTTTCCTTCACCAGCCTTGTGTAGCAATAAAACATGAATTAATTCAATTTCTTCTATTCTATTTAATATATATTAGACCTCAGAAATAATGTCTACTATCTATTTTGTAATATTGGTGAAACACCAGGTGTCTTGAATGCCACGATGACACCAGTGTTTTGTTTTGTTTTGTTTTTTTTTCATTTCAAAATAAACATATAAACCATTAACCTTTGAGAAACCCCATTTGACCAGGAGCGGATGTGCATTAATTCCTCTCCTCCAACTGATTTTATGTAAATCACAGTTGCTTTTGTTCGCGTCAGCCACTTGGGGGTTCGTTGGACACCTGCAAAGTCTCTAACTACTTCTGATGAAATGAAAATATCTATGGAGTAATGCTATCTGTTCATTTCTCCTCTCTGGAGCAAACATATTAGAACCATTTGCCTCCTACACACTGCAGCGTGGAGACTATATTTAAACACGGTGCTTGTGAGAAATGTGGATGTTTTAACATTGTTTAGCATGGGAGGGGGGTGGCTTGCTTAATGGGACTTGGCAAAGCATGTGTAATTAAGAGCAGGGGTAAGTGGTGAGTTGCAGAGAGCAGAGAGTGTGTGTGTGTCCATGTGTTTTTGTGTGTCCGTGCGCGAGTGTGTGTGGAATATGGTAGCAGCATCAGGCTATGATGGAGTGCTTTGTGGAGCCAAACACCCATTCAGCAAGCTGTGCGCTCATTAATCCTGCCAAACTCCACTTGTTACATGCACACACAGGAAATCATGAGGCTAGGTAAACAGGGAACTGCTGTGATCCATCACTGCACACTAGCGAGCACAGCAACACACTGAAATACACACACACACACCTACAGATGTGGCGCACATGAGAAATGATAAGCTCACACCCTTGCAAAGCCGCAGTAAAACACACGCGTGTGGACCTGAAAAATGTGCCCGGATAAAGAGATGCAAACCGCGAGCTAATTTGTGTTTGTTATTTTGTAGCGCTGGTTCTCTGTCGGGTTTGTTGCCTTCCCTTGGTGGTCACGACGCACAGAAGACGGTTTCAGTATCAATCCAGAAATAGTTCTCAGCTGTACATTACACAGAAATCACATCCAGGGCGGGTGAAGGTCTGCACTTGCTATTAGTAGAAAGAAATACTGCCACAAAGCCTGGAAAGAAATCAATAGAGCTTGACCCCAGCTTGACCTCTGGTTGAATGGAGAAGTTATGGTCCCACACTAGCCTTGGCACTAGCTTATTTGATGTGTGTTTTCTCCAACAACACACATCTCTGCTCTCCTCCTGTTCTCGTCTTCACAGTTCATTTTCATACTCGCTTCGGCTGCTTTGTTTCCGCCTCCTGTATGCTGCGAATATACACACCTACACACATGCGGTGTCTACACGCTCATTACATGACAAATGCAGATCGGGGCCAGTTACACAGCCCAGTGGTTAGAGCAGATCTGTTATATCTATACGGTTGCCTGCCTGCCTGCCTGTCTGCCTGGCTGCCTGGCTGCAGCATTTACTGAAGCCATCAGTGAAACGACATTCCATACATCTTTGATGGCAAGGGGAACAATAGTATTTACACCAATTTAGCTCAAGGAGGAGGGCGGAATATCCGGTTAATAGGTGACTTTTTTCACTTCTTGTTTTAACAACCAGTTTTCGAAATGCAGTACCCACCCGTCATGACTGCAAATGTGAGGCGCTCCCAGGCTGTTACTGTGATGTCAATAAACCCCGTTACAATCTGCACAAGAAAAAATGTGGCTTTTTTTGGTATTATTTTTTGTATCAAAAAACTATACATAAACAGACACAACCAGAGCAACACAAACACAAGAGTCATCTGCTGGTCCAGTAATAGCAGGAATGAGTTTACATTTGAAGGCTCCTGCAGAAGGTTGCAAATTATAATGAATACATCCAGATCCACCAATGGAATAATGCGTACATTTCAGCTTTCACTGTTTATTGTCAGTACAGGTGTGACCCAACGGGGCAACTCATATTTAACCAAAGGGGCGTCTCAACATGAAGACAGCCTGAGAAACACACAGCCTGATGAGGTGAAAGGTCACAGGGCACCCAGGGGCCAATTGGGCTTTTAGTGGTGGAGCAGGTTCAGGTTGAATGTAAAATAAAAAAGAGGTCAGGTCAGGTCAGATGGAGGGTTGCTGGTGCGTAAGGTTAGTTAAAGGTGATGAGAAACTTGCCTGTTTTTTTTCTGCAAAACCAACAATGGCTGCTGACGTCACAGGACCTGTGGCCAGAGACGGGGTTTAGATATCAAAATGGACATAAATTAGGATTGAACATTTTCCTCTTATCCCAAAAAAAGAATGCTTTCAGGACTATTACCTTTTCTCATTTTCCTCACACTTTGATGTTTTTCATCTTACATTGTGCTTGTAGATAAAGGACTAAGGTATGTGACAAAATGACAGCCCAAATGGAAATGGACCCAGCCAGGCTTCACTTTGAACTCAACGTTATCATCAATATACTTGAGACGAGCTCTGATTTTTGAATTTTCCCATGCTAGAGATGATTGAAACCATCGTTTTGTCTCTCTAATACCTGATCATAGACTGTTTATCATAAAAAGCAGAAAAAAGGATTGAAAACATGCAATCTTATTCCCCCTGGTGGCTGGCTGCTGTAAATGTTCCAACATTTAAGGACGACTCAATGCCAAAGTAAAATGGAAGTTCTTGAAATAAAATGTATCCTTCTTCAGCATGGCTGATTGGTTTTGACAAGCTCAGCGGGAGGCTGAAAGATGTTTTATGAGGTTGCCAAAGCTGATCATCGGGGCTGGCGGAAGGCCCAAACAGTCCGTCCAAAATGTTAGTAACAAAAAGCTGGGATAAAGACGTCTTTCAAATTTAGGACATGTAAGAGCTTTATATTTAACTAATGTGTTAAAAATGAAAAAAAACCCCTTCCTTTTAACCCGATTTATTTTTACTGTTTTATTGTTTATGTGCAAACCTCTAAATAGCAGATTTGGGACCACTACAAACATGTCTAAGTGGTACAGTCCAGACAGGTAAGCCCAGTGTGCCTGACCCTGGATTTAAAAATGCTCCATGTTTTTGAAAATTAAAATTTATTCCGCAGAAAAGCAAGTTCATTTCTTTAACATTTCACAAACAACACCCAGACGGATTGCAGATGAGCTTCTATAAATTGGGACCTGCCAATCATACAAAACTTATGACCACCTTTCACTTCTTCGACCCTCAGGTTCCCAAGATGTGTATTCACACCTCCACTATATCCATATCCAAACACACATATGGACAAATATACACACATTCACATACCAAATGCACATAAACATACACACAGCTCATCCAGTGTTGGCGCCCAGACTGTAAAAGTCATCAGGGACCTGTAAAGCATTACCCTCTATGTGACTCGAGCCACTCCAGAAATAGCCTCTGTAATGTATTCTTACCGCCACCGTCTCTTTTGCACAATAGTGCCCTTAATAACACACTCCATTTCTGTTGGCATAAATAAGGGCTCCATTTCCATCTTATTTCATGCAAATGAGTGTGCCGGCGCCCAAACAGGTAGTGGGAGTAGTGTGTGAGTGGAGTGTGGAAGTGTATAGTCGCTGAGTGTAGTGGCATGATTGGGGACGAGCGAATTCAAATGAGCGTTGTAGAGACCCCACGGTGTGCCAACGACTCCCACGCTAGCCTGCCAGCGGTGTGACAGACAACGTCACTTACAGACCCGTATCCTGCACAGGGGCCAACGCAAAAAACAATATTTATCCAGGCAAATGGTTCTCCGGAGAGAGATTACCCAGGCAAACACAAGAGTCGCACTCCGGTAGTCGGCGCTGCCGTGGCTCATGGTGGCATCTCTAAATAGATGGTTTTACTGGTCCGCTGTGTTCTGGACAGCAGGTCTATCTGGGAGTAACCACTCACTCCAGTTGTGTGATTGACAGTGATCACTACATCTACGCCCGGGACCCAGCATGCACAGATATTAAAAAATTAATAAAGACAGGCACAGTTGAGTCAGTGTTGTTTTTATGCTCACAATCTGTCTTTCTTGCCCACAGAGCTTAATGCACGGTATAGTTTCTCCACTAAACATTCCTTCGGATGTTTATTGGCAGGTTATGTGGTCACAGATAAACAGCAGGGTTCTAATACTTCGCAGCCTGTCCATATGTGGACCATAAGAACTGCCACAGGTCAGCATATATACATAAATACAAGCATCTGCTCCTGTTTTCCTTTTCAATTCCACTTAAAACCCAACGCAACTTCTACTTCTCTCCCACCATCTTCTGGCTGCTGCTTTCCTCTTCCATAAAAATAAATATCTAAATGACATTTAATATATTCCCATTTAATATTCCCACAACACACTGGCACTCTACAGCTCAAAAATACATGAAAGAAGTAAAAGTTACGTTGTTATGCATAATTAAATCATACCCTGGTCTGATCATATTAATTGTGAAATCTGACACTGAGCCAAATAAATCCCTATTTTACGGATTTGGGCCGTTGAGCAAGAAGAGCATCGATACACTGTATATTTTATGCTAAAAAGCCCTCGGAGAGCACAGACCACTGCCAAGGCTGAAAATCTCCAGCACATGTCAATACCTCTGCAAAACATTCTCCCAGTGCAATATTAGTGATATTTTAAATCCTTGACCCTCAAAACATATGCCAAGAACTCCGATTCAGGTAGAAATATGCAGAAGCTCTGAAGACTTCTTAAGAAAATAAATAATTTATAATGCTATCAGTGTGGATTGAGCAGAATTTTGTGGGGACAATCAACAGAGATGCGAGCCTGTGCCCTTTGCAGTAAAAACCACCTCATTTGTCAGGACCAAGAGTGTTATATTTCCACATCATGTAAGGTCCCACGCTCTCCAAACAAAACCATATTTCATTACTCGTAACGCAGGAAATGCAAAGCCAGTGGCAACAACTGATTACTGCGGCAGCTTAAGTCTCAGATTGACTTTGCAGAAATGTGTTACGCATTCGGCTGCGGCAGAATTTTGGAGCTGTGTGAGTTTCTCATTTTGTTACCGAGCCTGCTCCATGCTTTTACTCTGCACTTCTGTTGTCAGTCAAGGCGCGTGGGCGTTGTTTTTTTCCTGACAGCTATTTCCTTGGGCTTTATTCTGTTGATAAAGTTTCTTCTGAGTTTCTTTTCCTCCTCAAACAACATCACAAGTGTAGGCAGAGATGTAGGCAACACTTTCTACACGAAAACACCGTGCTTTTATTTTGGCATTCTTAATTGGAATTGCTGGACCCCAGATGGATCGTGATTATGTAATGGCTTCCGGAAAGGTGGTCCAAGGGGTGCAGTTTAGGGGTGGGGTTTGACATGGAGAAAGGTTGGGGGGGCTGTGGGTCAGTCAAGAGTCGAACTCCCGCTTCAAGGAAAGGTTAATATCGCGCCATTCCTCCATCTCTCCCTCCCTTGCTTTCCCAGCTGAGGTCTGTGTGACTTACAGCAGGTCCACACTGCATTAGATTAAATCATAAATTACCCACCCACCTTCATATCTGCAAACCCCCCCTCCCTATCTCACTCTTCCCTCTCCCTATCTCAATCTCGCTCTCCCTTTATTCAACTGTATTCCATTCCCCGTGTATTTCCCCTGCTCCCCCGCTATTATTTCACCAAAGCTCTAATCATTATTCTCTTTCGTCGCCCTCCCTCCTCATTTCTCTGCACGCTACAATATAAATGTCTTCCAGTGAGAGTGTGTTTGGACAGTGGGCCATGTGGGTGAATGCTTGCTGGTGTTTTGGGTTGTTTGCTCATATTGTTTGTCTGTAAGAGGGTTGCTCCATTGTGTTTTATGCTTTCAAACTATTACTTTTCTGTGTGTGATGTCTGTGTTTTCTCTATTAGCTTGAAAATGTGAAAAATGTAGGGGTATGACCAATCTCCTGATATATGATATATGTCCTCATAACTGAAGATAAAATCTCAATTAAGAGCTTATCCAGTAAAAACGATGTGCAAGAATGTTGTGGGGCTCATGAAAGGTCACTGCTTGGGGGCGAGGAGGATGCAACATTGTGGTGGGGTGGTGGGGGTGGTGGTTACAGCCCCCCACAGCATCAAATCAGAAATTTTCATAAGAACTAAAAATTAAGAACATATTACTGTTCAAATTTGAGCTTTAACCAAACATCTACAGGGGCCTATGTCATTCAAAATATAGTGAAAAATTGTAGTTTTGAAGAAAAAAAACAGTAACTGTGATTAGCAATGTTGATATCTTCAGGCTTAATAGTAGCAAATATACCTTGGAAACTTATTGAAAAAGCTGCCATGCCAACGAGAATAATCATTCATGTCAGTGAAGAGAACGTCATCAATGAGCTGCAGTAAAGACCTGAGGTTATAGGTTGTAATGATTGACGTTGCATATACAGATAGCATAAGCCCAGTACACTCCTCTGAGATACAGGGGAGAAGCAGATGAATCGCCATCTAACGCAGTTTCACATCTGCACAAACATCAGTTTTAGTAATATTGTTCATTCATTCCTAAGATAAAGAGGTAAGCATCAAATATCCCTTGTGCACAAATCAGGCAACAGAAAACACGGGCTATTCAAATGCACCACACACAAGCAGAATCCTGAGGAAGCAGAAAAAGGAGGCATGTCCTGTTTGAGATGTGATCAGAATCAGATGATCAGCTCAGCTGTTGAGCCTGGTCTTTTACTGTAGGTCACATGACTTAGCTAAGGCTCTTAGCTGCCTGAACTAATGCTGTTGGCTTTCAATTCCCATATTTACAGCAAATATGTCCAAATGTGATGCCAGACACCTAAACATCTGTTGGAATTACACACTTATGGGCACAAATCTATTCCCCGGATTATTCGGCATTGGTGGGATAAATAAGACCGCAGACCAAAAAGTCTTTCATTCAGCCACCACACACCTTACCTCAGTCTGCTGGGAAAAGAAGGAAAATAAAATAGAGTGCCCCTGCCACTCTCAGCTCTTTCTCCCCCCACTGTTCTCTTCTTCCTCCCCCTTGCCGTGGGAAATCAAATTTCCATGTGGCTCCCGTATCTGTTGCACAGCGAGGTGATTTATCAGGGATGCAAAGAGCATGCAGAAACAATCTTTATTACATCCATTTCCTGCTTGTCAGCCGGGATCATGTTGGCTGTTCATTAAAGGCGCAGCGCAGGTGAGGAGAATGCATCCCGATGCCTTGATAGATTGTCTGCTCCCCTGTGGTGACAGCAGCTGGATGGATTGAGCAGCGGGGGGCAAGGAGGGAGAGAAGAAAAGCGCTGACTCCGTCGCTGCCCCTGTCAGACACACTTTTACAGAGTCGGCCAGTGTCATTTCTACCCCCGCAAACACGCGCGCTGCAGCGTCTGACACTCACTGGACTTCAGCCAGGAGCCCAACTTCATGCATGGATGATGCACTTACACCCCGAGCATCCAAACACAATTATTTCATACCCTTCATTTCCCTGCACGGTAAAATGCAAAGGTTCTAACCTAAGTTTCCTCTGTTAAAAAAAATCATTAAATCAATTTTTAGAGCCTAAAATTAAACTAATGTGTCATTCGTGTGGTGTTGTGGGGAGCACCTTCTTTAAACAGTGGAATGGAAACTGTAACAGTGAACTGAAGTTCACTGACTTCTGCTCTAATTCTGACAAAAGTGAGTTAATTCATCTAAATAAGCAGCAGACAAATAGCTTAGGCTGTCATTAATCAACCTTGGTCACACAGCAGCAGTTAAAAAATGGTGAGTTGGTGCTTTTTGTAACTGATGTGAATAGTGTAATTATTCACGCCTTAAATCACTACTTCCTGTTTTGTATCCATCACATAAGTTAACAATGACCAAGTCCACACAAAGGGATTTTTTTTTCTCTTTTTCTCCTCTATTCTTGGGCCACCAAAGGAAATAATTTGCTGCCCCTGTCTTTTCTATCTTTTCCTCTTATATCAATTATGCTCTTTTCACCATGTCAAGATATCAATCGCTGGCTGGTCTCACTACTGCCACCTTTTCTTTCACTTTGGCGTCACTCTTTTGTCACAGAATCACTACGCGTACGGAAACAGCTAATGCACCTCCAGCACCAGCAGATAAATACATAAACATACAATGGTGGCATCTATATTAAACACCACAAAACAACAACAGCATTCTTTACATCCTTCTTATACATCTCCCCATTTCTTTCACTCCCTCTCTCCCTGCCTCCATCTACACTGCTCTAATTTGTGCCTCTCTTTGTACCAATGACATGTAATGACAATGACATCAGCGCAATCGATGGTGGAGTGCTTTGGTGGCGCTCTGCTGGGAAGGACGGGGGCCCGGTGATGATAGCAGGGCGACAGGGACGGGGCAGGGGGACAAGGTGGATGCACGGTGCACACCGATTTATTGACACCTTTAATTCATTCCATGATTCTAATGAGGGCGTGACAGCCCGATGGATGTTTGGCTTCAATGTTTTAAGTTGAAAAAAAATTCAATTTTAATTTACTGCTGCATAAATACATTTATTTTGCCTATAAATATATTTGGAAAAAGCATTGCTGAAAAAATGTACGCATCACTGCAGTTTTACTTCCTCTTATCTTTACATTACGACTAATCTGTTGCACCGATTGATCACATATGCTAAAATTGGATCTTTAAAGCGGGAGAAAATGGAAATTGATTGCAAGTGAAGGTCACCAACAGCTCATCTGGAGGTGCCGTGGCTGCTCAGAGCTGCGCAACTTCACAGGAAGTCACAGTTCCACCCAAAACAAACCTTAAGAAATCTGATTATTTACCTGTAAAGTCAGCCGTAGTTGCTTTATTTTTACTTTAAATCACCCCCTGTCTGTCGTTTTCTTCATTTACATGACATACAAAGATCAGACGCCAACGCAGGAAACCAAACTGAGGGTGGCGCCATGAATCCTGTGTGATGTTGGCTGCACTGCCTGCAAACCAATTACCTCTAAAACAGACTGAATGGAGGATGGACTCACAAGGAAAGGAGGGGGAGGAGTGGGCGGGTGGGGGTTGCCTTCACTCAAACGAAAAATAAATAATTTTATCGTGATATTACAATCAATAGACAGCGACTGAGAGGTGGCTAAAGGTGAGCGCCATCCTTCTGCCGTGAGAGGAGGGCTGTCCGAGAGAGGAGCGAGGGAGGGAAAAAAGAAGGGCGGTCAGTAGAAGAGTCACCTCCTTGTTAACAAAGAGGGAAGGAAGAGAATGAGAGAGAGAGAAAGAGAGAGAAAGAGAGCAAGAGAGAGAGAGAAAGAGAGAGAGAAGTTGCCCAGAGGAATCAATACAGAGAGGTGGAGCAGAGTACAATAGCCTCAGAGGAGGGGAGATTCAGTGGTGCAAGTCTAATACTCAGCTACACACACACACGCACACACACACACGCACACACCAACATTAACACACATTCACCCCCTCGTCTTTTCGCTCTTGCTTTCTCCTGACATTTCCTTCTATATCTTTCCTCTATTTAATTTCTTTCTCCTCCTCTCTGGCTCACCCTCTCAGCAGACTCACAGCATGCAAATACACAGACACACACGGTAGCCGTCTGCGTGGAGGCTTGGGGATGTTGTACGAAAAGAGGCCCTTCTTTCCAAAGAAGTCCGCGCTAATAGCAGCATCTTTCATCACAAACAGCCAAGTGAGGTTAAGAATCGACAGACAAGTGAGCTGATAGACACATGCGAACCCAAGTGAACAAAAACATGCGTGGATGTGCAATTTCTCAGAGTGATTGCACTTTCATGGCGCATTTTCTCCTGGTCCACTTTTCTACATACGCTGCAAAGTCAGACCCACTTAGAAGCTTTTAAAAAAAGGTGTCACATGAACACTTAAACGCACACAAATCAGCACACTCCAACACTACTCCAACTCTATCAGCACTTGAGACTAGTGAGGCTTCAATTAGTTCTTGATGAATGAGCCCATAAGATGCCGCACTCTCATTTCCCTTGTTGCCAGATATCCCAGCAATCAGAGAGAAATGAATTCTCATTGTGGCGTGACTGAGACAAAGATGGTGTGTGGCGCTGGAGAAAGAGACGAGGGGGTATCAACACCAATCATTTACCTTCTTCACTGAAGGACAGAGTTCAATCTCATCACATCAGACCTTTCCCTATCTGGAGATTTTAATCCTGCATGTTATTGAGGGGGAAAAAAAAACTCTTTTATGATGCCCAGGGTCACATATCTATACAGTTTATACAGAATTTCATAGCCAAGGCCATAAATGATGTCCTGTATCCCTGTCTGAGAAATAAAATATGCCATAAAGGAAAATCATTTACTACTTACATTCTTCCTGATTTTCCTTTGCTGGACAAAGGTTTTTGTTGCCTGTTTGACAGAAAAAAACTGCAGTGGTGTGTAAACTCAGGGTAGACTCACCATCGTCAACAATGCTGACCACCACTCCATCACCAGTGATGTTGTTGGACCACGCTGGCATTACGTTCATGTCAAGGCCAGTGACGCTGTACTCCCCCTGTGCAAACTAAACACACACACACACACACACACACACACACACACACACACACACATTTATGTTGCGTTTAAAATGATTAATCCAGAGAGAGCTCCTGTTTTGTTTTGAAATTTCATCAAAGATTGCATCAGTCAAGGTGCAGCTGGATGAGCGTTTTTTTTTAAAGCTTACACCCATTTGTGAATGTAGTTTTCTAAAACAGGAGTGGTATTCATGCAGATGAGGAAGGCAAAATGGGCTTTTTGTCCACTTGTTGTGCTGGATGTGCTTGTGGATTTGCTGCTTAATTTCTTTGTGCTCACAGAAATTGCCCCTGACTAAAAGAGTCAATGGTTTGACACTTGAAAGCTCTGCTAACGATGCAAGTGGTGGTTATTTTTACCAGTGCAGAACTTTTCCGCCAGTACAGGAGATGCAATCCAGCAAAGCTTCCTAACTTCCACATGAGCTGGCTCAGGCAGGGTCCATGCTCCCAGAGGTCTGACCTTCCATCTATTTTCTCTTATCTCCCACTTATTCGTAATCAGGGTCACCAGGGAAGCTGGAGCACATCCCAGAAGCCATTGGACAAAGGCAAGAACACACACTGGTGAGGTCAACAGGGCAGACAACTGAAAACATTTTTCTTCAGTACTATTAATAAAATCATACAAGCGCTTGCTGTCAACCAGAGCGTGTGTACCTGTAGTATGTACATAAACACCCTATATGTATTTTCTCTGCGCAGGAATTGCATGTGTGGGAACTGGAAATCATTGTGTCTGGGTCCAAAAGGAGCCTTCAGAGTTCAGGGAAGAGTCACAAAGTACCTCTTTCATCCCTGTGCACTTCAAACTACAAATGCATTCACATATAAACAAATACATGCAACAGCATGCGCACACATACACTACTTCTGCAGTTGAGCCACCACTGCTGGTCCCAGGAGTACCCCCCCACCCCCCTTTAAAAAGCATAAATTCACTTGAAAACACTGAGCCTTTCATGGACTGTAACACCTGACCGTGCAACGTTAGATTTTTAATTTGCGCAAAAAATGGGATGCTCACCATGGAAAAAACAATCAGCTGTCTTTGTCAACATGATTATAAGAAAGGGACAGGAAAAAAGGGAAAAAACAGATCAGCAGGGGGTGGACAAGGTACAGCGCCAATGCATTTGTTTATCAGTCCGAGTGCAAATGCTACATCGATTAAAATAACAAAAAGGTAAGATTTTGAAGCCCTGAAAAAGCAGACTGTGACACTGGTCACAGCAGACCACTGAAGCCTTCAGCGAGCGGGTGACACGGCTGAGGCACGGCAGCAAAAACTCGCCATGTGGATCAACTCTGCTCTGCCTGCTCAGATGCATCAAAGCAAAACTACTACAGGTTCTGTACAAACGAGGCATAAAAACGCAGACTCAAGGTGGCACGTAAGCACCCTCAGTCCCATTTAACATTTAAACGGCCGTGGGGACGGAGGAGACCTCGTATCAATTTGGTTTTATTACAGAAAATCTTGGTGGACGGCCTGAGGGGAGCCGATCGAACCCTGAACAAAGAGACTGACGTGGCTCCTTGGAAAGGGATGCAGCCTTTCTGAGCACCAGCCTCATCTGAAAACCTGTGAGCCAAGTTTGGCTATTCCCAGAGATCTCGCAAGGCTGCCAAAAGCCGGAACCTTTTTAAGATAAACTCATCGTATGTGTGGAGGCATTTAAAAACGCATTTCCACAAGATGTAAAAGAGTTCAAAGAACATCCTGAACAATTTCCTTAGCTGTTGATGTCAGTGTCAGCACCCTTGATGTGAATGAGAACAGGAGCAGAAAGAGTGTTTCTCAAACTTTACTTCATGTCTTTGGTCTTTTTTCAACACATTTTGTTTGCAGACAAGACTCATCATGCAAGATATAACTCATCACCACAGCACCATCACGTAGCCCAACCTCTTCAGGAAGGCTTGAATCAAGTGTAAGGGCGATTGCCATAGCAATCATTCTCTCTTCCTCACACACACACACACACACACACACACACACACACACACACAGAAATCCTCTATAAGCACAGCCACAACGCTGTATGGGTCTAACCAGCTTTGTAGAAACTCTTCTGGAGCAGCTGGACTTAAGGATACAATGGAGTCCACTTGTTTTGTGTGTGGGAGGATGGTGTGTGTGTGTGTGTGTGTGTGTGTGTGTGTCTGTGTTGCTCACACATGATATACAGCAGCTTTAAAACAAGCATACATGCTAGGCACAAACACACACATGCACACATACATTCATTCATACATACATACATGCATGCACACAAGCACAGACACACACACACAGTAGAGTAGATGCTCATGTCTGGTCCTGGCAGACTACCAACCCTGTGCAGATAACTGACCCTCAATCAATACCCACGTCCACCAGAGGCTGATTAAACACAGCAGAACAGGAGGGGGAGGGAGGGAGGGGGAGAGAAAGAGAGAGAGAGAGAGAGATTCTTTAAATGTGCTTTCTATCTTCCCCCTGTGTCAACCCCCCCCATTTCTGTCACCCCCTTCATATTGTCCTCAGAGCTGAGGCGTCAATCAATCTGCTGATGGTTGCCGTGGTGAAATCTCTGACACTCTCTCTGCTTCCGCTCCTCCCGGCTCTGTCAGAAACAACCGAGAGTGTTTTTGCATCTACATTTGGACAAACAGCCACTCCAGACTTAAACGGTGTCGTTAACTCTATTTCTGCAAAAAAATATCTGTAGCTCAGTGTCCAAAAGAAGAGAATCGGGACCCTTTATGATTAAAAGCTTTGCCGCCAACGTTTCGCTTTGATGTTTGGGTTACCTCTTCTGTTCTTCCTGTTGTGTTTCACTCACTGGAACCGAGTCACACCACTTGTTTTAATTACACATTTTAGCATTTCAGTTGGACATCTGCATCTGAAGTGATGTCCTTGACCAATTCTGATGATTTTAATGGATGTGATATCACCACGTGACCGGCTTTTGTTGCTGTTTACAGTTATTGTGATAAGTTGAAGCCACTCACAACTCTTCAGGACACACATGTACTCTGCATCTCCCCCACTTAGGCACAGATTGATGGGCTCAGCAGGGCTAATTTGAACAACTTTACTTTGGGGCAGGTGGTAGAGTGGTCCAGTTATCCAAGGGTCATTGGTTTGATTCCGGTCCCCTGCCTCACACATGCTGAAGTGTCCTTGAGCAGAACACTGAACCTGGAATTGCACCCAGTGCTGCATGAGTGCAAACACACACGTCTCTCTTTATTAGAGGTAGCAGGTGAGACGTGTAAATACAAACTTCTAAAGTTGTAATCGTGATGGTCCAGAGCAAATTAAATTAAAATTTTACTGCACCTGAAGTGTTTGAGTAATGAACATACTAATGAACATTATGTCACTGGTCAGTGTGTCAAGAAATTATAAATAATGAACTTAAGGTCAATATACACGGGTACGCACGTATCTTTTCTGTGACACTGCTGCAGGTAACATAATTAATATTTTCCTCATTCATGATTTATGACTTTACAGATCATTACTATCAACCAGGATCACGCTGATTTATGAATGAACACATGGATCCTCCAGGTCTTCAGCTAAAACATCTGTACATTTATCTATAAGAAGTCATTGAGGCTGTAAAAACCGATCAGCTCAAACCTGAAACAGAGACAGCTGCACCTTTGATGGAAGGCTACTAATGTTTACGCATTTGCATGGCTGGACATGATTGTATGATGCATCGTATGACGCTCTGGTGCTTGAACTTGAGCACAAACCATATCCTTGATTGCATAAAACGCACAAATGCACGGAGAGAATTAACGTGAAATTCACTGAACATCAAATCAAAAGATTTAGATTTGCATCCATATATGCAAATCTAAATCACAAACACCATGCAAACACTGTTTACTTAATACTGCTGTTCAAGATTTCATTTTAATATGTCATCCTAGTGCCTTTCTCTCTAAAATCACATTTTCATGTCCCCCCCTCTCATGACATTCAAAGGCCAATCCAAGAGCACCGTTGTACCTGAAATATTAATTGAAGTCTGTGCTGTTGTTGGCATATTTCTGAAAATGTTCTGCTGCAGCTACAAATTGGTCTTAAAAGTCCTAAAAAAAAACACACTTTGCATGCATTAATGATGTGTCACCACATTAAAACAATGTTTTCAAATGCTGTCATCGCCATCATTTTGAGGAGAAAAAAAACCCAACGGAAACTAAATACCCTCAAAAAAAGCCGCTCAATGAATCCTTGAAATACGATTTTGTAGTGCTGTTGCTCTCCTCAAACGTGTTGGACAAACAAAACGGACGAGGAGGGATGAGCTGGTCTTGTCGCTGCTCAGCTCGTGTATCAATCTGTGTTGCTCTGTGCGTCATCAATCCCCGACGTTTGTCTCGGTTCAACACGGTCAATCTCTTTCACCTCGTCCTCCTCCTCCTGCTCTCTCCCTCTGTAATCTGCCTACCTCTCTCCATCTCCCGTCTCTCACCAGTCACACATGAAAGCGTGCCTGACTTATGCCTGTCAGCAGAGCATCCTTCACCACCAGAACATTAGCAGCTGTGAGTAGGAAAGAGGAGGCGCTTCCGGAAAACGCACACGTTCGCTGTGACACCCACCAGCTCCCACTGCATGGGCCAGAGCGGGTCATTGAAGGTGAGGCATCGGTCACTCCTGTCCTCCTTTGGCTGCCTGTCAGCTGGAGGCTCGCTCCTCCAGGAACCTGCAAACACAGAGAGCCATCGTGCCTGTCTACATGTGCGCTTGTTCACTGTCGTCTCTTGAACTCTGACTCGAGGAAGTCCCTGGTCCCCAACCACTGGCACAAGGCCTCCCAGTCTCTCCAGTGAGGTGGAATACTGGCCGAATATTACCATCTTGTTTGCATGTCATTAGCATATCGTTACAGTGACATTACTTGGACTTTTCTTGTGAATGCTAAAGCCAAAAGTACCTGATTCTGCAGCAGCAGACAAAACATCTATGTAATGCAGTTTTTTTCTGTAACTAGTAGTGGTAGCTTTTGTATAATACACGACAAAAAAAAAAAACATCAAGGTAAGCTTCTACAAAAGTGACACACAAAGGAAAATCAGTTTTGCCAAGCAGGAGTAATCAAAAATAATTGCTTAAAAACCAATTAAACAAATAAGTTTTAGCATTTAATTGACTATGAAGGAGCATTACCTGACACTGTGACATTTATTTATTTATCTTATTGACTAAATGACAGTGTGTGAGTGCAAGCTTTATGACCAATAAGCAGCCATTCACTTTATGTTCATATGCCTGGTGGAAATTGCAATTACCCCATCTGATATGATTATAAGAAAACTATTACTGCAGATTTAATATAAGTAAATAAAGCACATTTGCTCTTTAGATATTACCTCCTCTCTGTGTTTCTGATGCTGCTAATTAACTTGTTCAGCTACACTTGGACACCTGTGAATACCACATCATATTTATGACGTGTATTTTTAGAACTGCGAATACATGGTAATTTATTCATTACATCCTCATTTTTGCCAGGTTACATTTGGAATGCATCAGTCGCTCACCAGCAACGTCATTCCCTACCGACACCATTCCTTTAGTGAAGCTTTTGGTCGACCCCCAAATCCCGACCAGTGTTGGGATTTATTCCACGAGTGCTTTCCTGTCCCCTAATCTCCTCATTAAGACAAAACCCACCTGAAACCAGGGTCTGCAAACTCAATTTTTTTTTAATCAAATAAATAAAGTAAATAAAGCGGATTATGGTTAGTGAAAACTTACTGTTGGTGCTACTGTGGTTGAACCCTCTCACAGGAAGTCGTTTGTCTCTGTAATGGCTGCTCTGCTTCTGCACCCACTGGACCTGAAATCAAAACACATGGTGGAATCGTACCGAGGACAATGCGTAATCTCTCTGACTCCGATCAAATGCTGAAGCGGGACAGTGAATAAACACGCAAACAGTCAGATTTACATTCACTTCACGTGAGAGATGCTCATGTACAACAACTCTAATCATCGGCCTTCTCTTAAGTCTCATTTATTGAGCGGGAATACACGAAATATTCTTTTAACGTCCTGTTCTATTATTTTCTGAGGGGGAAAGAAAGGCTGTGGTACAGAGAGAGGACGATATCTTTATGGAGGAGAGTAAAAGGTTTCCTCTTCATTAGTTCAAAGAGTGCTCGCTTGCTCTATCCTTTGCAGTCCCATTGTCCTGGGTTAAAAGCAATGAAAACACCCCCACCTCACCTGTCCTCTTTCACACACATGCACACACGCACACACACACGCATGAACACATGCACACACACGCCTCTTTCATAGGCCAGTGCTTGCAGCTTTGATCTGATAAGAGGTTGGTCCTTGTGAAGGTGGGCGCTCGAAATCAAACAACAGATCTCCCTCTCAAACACACACGCACATGCTCGCGCATATCAGTGTCAGCTTGCTATTGTGCCGTTACACTTAAATCAGCGGAAGAGGCAGGAAATAAATCCTATCGAGAGGCGGCTGCAGTCTTTTATGTCCTAAAAGGCTTTATGGTCTTCAATTATACTCAATTAAGAAGAGCCAATCTAAACTACCTGAACTTCCGTGGCCAGGAACCACAGCGTGCCTCAGATTAAAAAGTTTCCACAGTTCTGCCAAAGCATATTAACAAATAATCACAGATCAAAGTAATTCTGTAAAAACCAAACTGCAGAAACAAATATGCTTTTCCCTGCAAATAGCAGAAAAGGCATAATGATGGTTCAGTCATTTGCATACAGCTGTGCACACATCATAATGCTGAGACAAATACAGGCACCTGCAGATGTGAGACGTGCCTCAGACGTAGCAAGAACAATCGTTACTTCCCAGTGAGGCCTCTTTACCAACATACGAGGGCGGCCTCTGAGCACACATGCCGTCAGTTCAGCTGTTTACAGATGCTAAAAAATGTAAAATTATATTGCGAAGTGTTTCATCCACACAGTCAATAGTGTAAACTGATTTATATGATAGACGGTGCCATCGGAAAAAAACTTTTAAACACAGTGAATCAATGAGAGCCCAAATAACATAAATAGTAAATATATGTCAACAGAGCATAAGCCTGCATGTAAAACATGTGTGTGCGCATGTATAGGTGTGTTTATGTGTGTGTGTGTGTGTGTGTGTGTGTGTGTGTGTGCTTTGTAAAGCCCTCCAGCCCAGCCCCTCCCTGGAAGAAGCGGTGAAGAAACTGTGATCAATACACATGATAGGGAGCTAATCGCTCTCTGTCAAACCAGGTCCTGCCAGCCACTAATGGCATATACTCACCCGGGAATATCTGTGTGCACGTGTGTGTGCATGTGTGTGTGTGTGTTTGGCCGTAACGGCCGATTGAGACTCTTTGGGGAATGTTGCTCAAGGTTAGGCTCAAGAGACAAGGGGCAATTGACCACATTGTCTGTGACACTGACCCCTCCGCTGTCAGCACATTCATCATCTGTGAGACATAGCCGTGCACAAATACATGCACACACTGGATCATGAATTGCAGTATAAATAATGTAAAAAAAAAACGTATGAATTGATAAAAAGCAGCAGTTCTTACGCTTCCAGAGGATGATGTCATGCATACTCAGCTGGTGAAGCTCCATAGTTAAATTTAAAAGGAGCTGACACTGCTCCCTTCAGAGTAAAAGCTTAGTTAAATGGAGGTTTGAGCAATCAGGACAGCAGGACTGTGGAAAATAAACCTTATTTCAGGGGGAAAAATGCTTTTGAGGCTACTTGCATGAGTGAACAACTGAGGTAGAAATGACAAACAATGTGAGGGTGTGGATTAGAAGGAGAAAGGCATGAAGGTGTGTGTGTGTGTGTGTGTGTGTGTGTGTGTGTGTGTGGTTTTGCACATAATACTCCCATGTCTCTCTATGAATGAGTGGACGCTCTGGATGGCAGGCAGCTGCAGCACTGTGATACCAGGCCGGCTGCAGAGATATCACAGCTGACATTTTGGGCTTCGCTACCTACCCACGGCCCCCTGGGAGAGTGATGGCTGTGGTCGCCTCAGCGGCCGTGTGGCACCCCCCCCCCCAGTGTGTGCTCTCTCCCCCTGTCAATCACAACGCTGCGCTTCAAGAGAACCTGCCCCCCCCACAAAGCTCCGGCTGGACCCATTATTCCACACCACATGACCCATCTCACCCGCCAACGCAGCGCCCAGACCCCCGGTGCACCGCCGATCCTTATCTGGACCTCACTCTCTCACCACCCCCTCCCTCGTTCGCTGACCACAGAGGGAAAAGAAGAAAGGCTGCGCGTTGCAGTCAACTCCATATCACAAAAGCGAGTTAAAAATGTGCGCGCTCCACGGCAGCGAGTGAAAAGTGGAAGCAGAGGGAGAAATTGTATAAAGAGCGCAGAAAGATTAGAGAGATACACTCTGGCCCCTCCTCGAGCTTTCTTTTAGGGCACTGCTCGGCCTCCTCTGCCTCCTCCTCCCTCCTTCTCTTCCCCACACACCCCCGGGCCCTCTAGTGTGTTGCTCACTCCATTGTGTCAGCCTTCAGAAGTGCTCAGTTTGAGTGGCAGGCCGTCACAGATCAGTTCCCTGCTAAAGCGGCCCGGCAGGCCG
Organism: Lagocephalus sceleratus; assembly: GCA_911728415.1. Lineage (NCBI taxonomy): Eukaryota > Metazoa > Chordata > Actinopteri > Tetraodontiformes > Tetraodontidae > Lagocephalus > Lagocephalus sceleratus. The sequence continues at coordinate 9,679,747 of CAJVRN010000126.1, forward strand.
GGGTGACGGGCCAGGAAGGGATCTAAGTGGGGTTTATCAGCGGCTTCTTAACGCCTCTCCAGCTCTCTGACACAAAAGAGAAGGGGTATTAAACATCTAAAGCAAACCAAAAAGCGTGAAAGCTCCTTAAAGGGCCGCGGGATTGCGGATGTGACTAGAGTCTTAAAAAAAAGAATCAAAAAAAAAAAGAGAAAGAAAAATAAGAAAAATACACACAAATGCTTCAGTAGTGAGGGGAGATTGAGGGAAAATACTAATGTATTTTTCTGGCCTGTGTGGACAGAAGAGAGGGAATGAGAGAAAGAGAGAGAGAGAGATAAAGAGAGAAAACAAAAACCTCAAATCTGTGAAACTAGCGTAATCTTTTGTTAGTGCCTAATTATTATTCTATTGTAACAGGATATTACAGACGTTTAAACAACCGACAGTTTACAGATATTATTAACATGAATCGCACGGAATGAAACAGTGAAATTGGGGGAATTAGCTTGTAACGAGAAATTAGCGCTCCAAAAAAAATGCTCCGTCTCAGGACATGTGAGGAAGGATGTGACAGGAAACCCGAGGAGTAAAAGATTAAATTAATGATTAATTTTGTTAAGATGCCTCAGGCTCATGGTGTGGTGGATGGATATTTTCTGGCTTATTGGGATGTTGTGCCATTGATTAGGTTAGGAGCCAGAAAAAATATACATACTTTCTTGACAGAACACCTGACAGTAATAACATGTGTGTTTGCACAGAGTCAGCTCAGTCAGGTCACTTCTTTCTTTCCATCTCCATACAACTTGCATGGTGGGCTGAAGTCAGCGAGTGTATTCATATTGGGACCTGACGTTTGTTGTTACTAAGTAAACAGCCACCGAGGCCACAAAGTCAAAGGGAAAGACACAAGCGGCACTGTGGTCTCCTGCACGTGTGCGTCCAGTGTGCCGCCGGCACCGGCAGGTATTGGTGCGTGCATGTCAGGAGCTGGCAGGGGGGGTTGGTATCTCAGGCATTTTGTAAAAGGTCAGCAGAGTTCAGGGGGAGTCGTGCGCGCGTGTTTGGGAATGAAAGTGCAGTCAGTACGACAGATAGGACGGTTAGGAAGCAGGGGTGGGGGTGGGGGGTGGGGATGGGGTGGGGGGGGCGGTTCTGACGTAAACACGGCGCGGAGACAGACGGAAACCTGTTAAGTCATGACACGCTGCATCCATACGTGCGCAGGCTTTATCCCTGCATATGCCACATATCCTGCTGTGAAACGCAATCCATGCATGCACGGTGACCTTATCCGTGCACCATCTCTGGATTCTCGTGTGTTTGCGTGGAGCTGGTTTTTAAACGGCCCTGCAAATTACGTCATTAGTGTTGTGCTCAATGGTTAAAGCGGATCGTTGTACTGGCAGCAGGTAGTTATAACTCTATATTTCCCATCACAAGGTGTTTGACACAAGTGATTGTAGCTGTTACAGACACCAGAAGAGCTACGATATTCAGAAACTGCATGTATTTCCTGTTTCCTCTGAATTTGATAGTTCTTTCAGCTAGAATCTTTTTTAAAGCGTTATATTTTTTTCATTCTGTAGGAAAGCTTTGCATGTAGTATGAGCTCAGGGAGTGTTTAAAGCAGGAATTCTGTATTTCTCTAATAAAGGTTTGAATCACATGACACCTGTATAACAGTGCTCTGCTGTGGTCAGGATGTGTGTTTTCACCTGACTGGACAGAGTATGAGAACTGAACTCTTTGCATATGCATTAATGGATGAGCTCAGGAGAGTTTTCCAGAATTCAAGGGAATAAGCTACATCCCAGGTCAACATACTCCCTTGGTTTGCACTTGTGCTCACACACGGTTGATATTTGCTAAGCTGACGTTGAAATGTTTATTATTTATGAAAGATTTCCCTTACATTTCCCCTTAAAACTGACAGTGAAATGTGTTCAAAGGTTCTTCAACAATACACCTCTGCTGCATTTGATGTTAAAATCTAAAAAAAAAAAAAGTCTGCAGAGTTTGTTTGAAGTTGGTTTACTCAAGATGGATTGACTGTAATGCGTGCAGACAGCAATCTGAATGTTTCCTTATATCCTAACATACTCATTTTGTGCAAGCAGTTTTCTGTTTACTTTTCAGTCATTTATCATTTAGAACAAACTAAACTTTCACTTTGCGGTGTCAATATAAACAGTAGAGCTGCATATAACTGCGGCAAACAGCAAGAAGCATTAAACTAACATTAACTCTGTCACAACCCTCCGACTTACTGAAACGTGGTGCGGTAATTAGCGCGCTCTGCAATGTAACCCACCTGACATGCAATTCAGAGTGCAGCGTGTGATGCGGAGTGAAAGGCAGCGCTCGGGTTTGTATAGACAGCAGCCCGGTCTGAGGTGGGCGGACTGGTTAGAGCTCTGGCTGTGGCAGGAAGCCAGCTGCTATAGCCAACACACTGTAATTGTGTTTGACAACACGTTGCACCACGTAAATATAGCTTCCATATACCATTTACAATAACGACTGATTTCAATCCGGAAAATGCTCTTAAAGAAAACTCCATTTGTTTAAAGAGCTGGATTATTGTCCCCCAAACCAAAAGTTTTTCGTTGGTGTTTTAGTGAGCTGGAAATTTCCTAGCTCTGAGCCATGACCCCTTATGAGCAGCAAAACAGACTTTAATGTGCAATATTGAAGAAATGCTAACAAAAGTAGCAGCATCTGCTGTGGGGACGCAGCGTCTAAACATGCAATTGTTCAGTATCTCCAAGCATTATTCGTGCAATCCATTAAATTTAGGAGTCATTATGAAAATGTGGGACATTTTGAGGGCGCAAATTCATTTTCACCTAAAGTTATGATGCTAGGAAAGTAATTAAAGTTACAGTGTAATGAAATCATGAACCATACGTACAGTCACTGGAGATTGCACATAAATTACTTCAATTAATCACATGCACACTGATTCAGATGATAACTCTGAGTCAAAGTTTGGGACTGTTTCTTCCATTCCTGATTGTGCGTGAGCCTGTGCGCCTGCACTAGGTCGTGCATTGTGTGTGCGCATGTCAATGAAGGCGTGTTGTGCTGCAGAAGGACCAGAGGTCTGTTGCACCCAGGAGGACGGACAGGGCCAAAGCTGCATCCCCGACCCATCTCGCAGTCCCTCCTCCCTCACCCTTATGCTGTCATGGGATGTCTCCGTGGGTGATGGTTTCCCTGGCAACCGGCTGCTTTCTGTGCTCCGAGGGTGATGCGGGCGGTTTGCTGAAGGTTGCGAGGGATGAGGGAGGAGGGAGACAGGGGTACAAAGTGATATTGGGTGGCAGCGCGAGCTACGGGAGTGAGGTAAACAACTTTCAGCCATTATTCAGCACGCGTCTGTTTCTAGTTTCCCATCCTTCTCTTTAATCAACACAGGACCTTGATTAAAACAGCAACATGAGCCAAATGAACTCCCATTTGCATATACATGCTGTGTAAAATCAGAACTGACGCTGGAGCGTGAATTCACCTTGACGTGGTCGTGTTAAACGTATCAAACAGTCACGTCTAAGTAGCTGAACGTTCTGATTTGCTGTTGTTACAAATCCATTTCCTGCTGTGTTACACAGACACTGCAGAGGGAAAAAAAAAAAAAACAGTATTTTTTGGAAGCTGCAGCTTGATCCACTCTCCAGATCCCGATGTGTGATGGGCATTTTATTCAGTACTTGAAAATACTCACCCCTTTTGCAGTTGTGAGGCTTCTCTCAAAGGCGGCTCTGTCAGGGCGCCCCCTGCTGTCTCTCAAGGTGTACAGATTCTCCAAGCTTCCAACCTGTCAGCAAAGACAATAATGCAGTCAGGATTTAAAAAAAACACAACACCTCACATTCTCGATATAAAGGGTGGCTTTTATTCAGACCGCAAGTGTTTTCATCATTTCAAAGCTGCCAATATGGACACAGCGTGAGGGTCAAATCACATAACATATTCAGCCCCAATCAAGACCAACGCCATATCAGCATATCCCCTCCGGCCATCTGTCTTGGGTGGGTTTTTCTGCAAGAGGTGGGGCCAAAATCAAATAGCGCACACAGTTTATCTAACCTTATCCTGGGCTTTTCATTTCCAAGACTTATAAACTCACATTGTATTGACCGCCTGGGAGAGTTAGAGCTAACTAACTAAAGTGAAATCTACTCGGCGGCAATTGTGTGTGCCAAGGCCTGTGCTTTGTGCGTGCGCGTGTGTGCTTGCTGATTCTATCTTCCTTCACATTCATTCTCTCTATTCTGTGTCCCTGAGGTGCATCAGGGCTGAGACTGCCGAGTAAATTGTCCCAAATTGAGTTCCGTCTTGCCGGCAGATACAGGCCACATCCTGACCGTTTAGAGCGAGGAGGAGAGAGACGGGGAGAGAGAGGGAGTGAAAACAATCACAGCGCACATCACTCGCTTGAAAACCTTCCTTCTAATTTCTCTCCCTGCCTTTCTTTTCCACCCAGCCTCTCTGTCTCCCTCTTTCTCTCTCTTCCGCTGATTTCCCTGCTGCCTGTCTTTCTTCTGCTGGTGCATTATTCTCTCGCTTCCCCTTCTTTATATCACTCCCCGTGTGTCTTCCCTCATCTTTGTCTTCTGATATAGGTACACATCAGTCTTTCCTTTCCCAGCGTGCCTTTTTCTTTCCTTTGATGATTCCCTGCCCTCCTGCTCGTCTCCTTCTATTCTTTTTCCCCCAATCCCTTCACATTAACAGTATTTCGCTTCTGCTTCTGTGTCCTTTCCTCACCCCGGGTTTCTATATCTCCTTTGCTCCCTTATTCCAGCCTGCATGGCTGGCTGTGCCCGGTGTCATATAGTACCCATCATCGCAGACCTCCTGGGTGGAGGAGTCTCGCTCTGACAATAATCACATAGTAAGTTTAGGACGCTGAGCTGAGCTGAGCCGGGCTGAGCCGAGCAAGGCGCACGCCGCTCCTCCGACACAGGCACAGTCCATTTAACTCGGCAGGGGGCCGCAGGCCGGCTGAGGCACGAGTCAGGGATGGGGGGGGGAGGGCAGTGGATTTTTCTGGGATGGGGAGGAGCGGGATTCAGGGGATGCTGAACGAGCAGAGGCTGGAAACGGACATGCAAAGAGGATGAGGAAGAGGACTGGAACTGAAACTGGTGCTGGAGGGGATGAAAGGAGGGGAAAGGGTGATAACCCGCGCTTCATCCGCTGCTCGCTGTCTGAAAAATCCCCCTGTGTGATCAAACTTTTGCTGTATGTTGACTTTTCAAGTCCCAAGAAAATGCTCAGAAAAAGCAACAGTGGTAATTCTTTTTAAAGACAAGGACACCATTAGCCTGGCTGTTAATGACAGTACTGTAATTCAAAACAAAGATAAAACTTTATTAACAACATAAAATGGAGTTTAAGAGTTGAAGTGGTCTTTGAGTAACAAAAAAATGCCTTTTAAATAAATATAATACTCTTTATTTCCAGAGGAATTTGCCTTCTGGAGGAGCTGTCCGTGGTGCTGATTCCGATCTGAACTCTGACCAATCAAAGCTGCTGCTTTCAACTCTGTGAACCCAATCTCTTTCAAATTCAAACTTCCACAGCAGCCATTGAAAAATCTCAGAAGTTGAGGAAGGCATACAGCCAGACCCTCTTACACGCTCTGCTATGCTGCGGCTGTAAAAACGTGCAGCGGTCTTCTCCCTCCTGCCTCCCTGTTAGTCATCTCCCTTTGCCCCTGGAGTGGCGTCTTTGTCTGAGTTGTGGGAATTCACCTCCATGCTGCATCTCCTGTCGTAAAACTGCCCTTTATTGATCTTGGAGGCTGCAGGTAGTTTTTATTCAAATCTGAGCCCTGCAGTCAGCAGCAGCTCCGCCTGTGACATGGCCCCAGATAACAGGAAACAGCGAAAATTTCCAAGGGTGTTTAAGGATTCTTATCCGCGAAAAAGGTGAGTAATTTCACAACCCGCATTGTGAAACTGTTACAACTAATAATTGAGTGAGGCGGTGTGTGATTCTGCCCATCAATGCAGTTTGTTATCTCTAAAAAGAGAAACACTGTAAATTTGTCACTGACAGATCGACATTACTGACACTGGGTGTGTCTAATGGGCATACGTGCACATGCAGCCTGCAACTGCAAGTGATTGAGCTATTTCAATCCGACCTAAATAAATGTGCACTCACAAACACGCATCTTTTTTTGCCCTGCCAGAACAGGTTCACAGCAAAACAATATGAGGCCAATCAGGGGACCATTGGTATGACTCTCCCTTTGCTAATGAAGGCACTTTGAAAAGGTAATCTAATTCACCAGCAGCAATTAAGGCTCGGAGCGCCTTGTCACTATCAATTATCCACTCCTTCACTCATGTGCTCCGGCGCGGACGTGGAGCCTGCCTGACGCACAGTGCTGTCGGACAAATCAACCCCATCAGCCATCCAGACACCGAGGATGCTAATCATGAGTGTTCATTCACACACAGATAAATACAATACACCTGATTCAGTTCATGATGAACTAACAAAGCTTGACAGGAACTGGGATGTCCTGATGTCCAGGTAGATCTCCACTTATCAAATGCACACTGGATCCCACAGGCAATGTACACATTTGCACAGGTTTGTATGTTTGATACCAGGATACTTGAAGTGCAGCAGGCGCCTTCCACCTTAATAATTAACCTGCTTTTGTCTTTATGCAGTACTTTATACTAACTTATATCCAAATTTGGGAAGTCGTTTACTGCACACAGACTGCTGTACAGACCTGGAACATGTAGCAATCCTGCCTACGCTCCTTCCTGGATTCTATTTAAGATGCAGAATATACAAATTCAATCTAATGCTTGTTTATCATTGTTACAATGTGTTGATCCAAGTTCAAGGCAGTATGAATACTTAAAGGTTCTCTGATGATTTTCTGAAGCTTGACTGAACTGGTGGCACTTTAATGAAAGAGTGCAACGCTGTCACCTGTTTCTCAGGGTGAGGACAGTCTCAAACGCAAACAGACCTTTAGACCACAGACACAGGCTGACATAGCCATGCCAGGTGAACTCGCTCCTTTTATACATAAAATCTGCTTAAATAAATTATTGTAATAAATAAAATCTGTGTTGATGAGAAGAGGATTAGAACAGCAATGCTGTAGCATTTAGAAGCAGGGATGCAATGAAATCAAAGGATAAAATGTTGACTTGAGTAGAGCTGAAAATACTGGATACTGACATGGGAAATGGAAAATCAGCCTATAATTGTTTACCTGTCATTTCTAAGCAGCTCCACTCATTAGCTGCATGATAATCCAAAGTGAAATTTCCAAGGATTATTTGATAAGTATGTTACAAAAGAGCGTGCTAATTGAGTCGCATTCCTGCCGGAGAGGTTAAACACGCAAAAACACATCTGTCGGGTGATGATTTCAGTTCTTCAACTTGATAACAGAACTGAAGATGACTCATGTTGGTTTTATGACTATATTGTGCTGCAGAGATATTCATATGGAGCCACATCGCAATCCCAACTCTTGAAATAATGAAGTTAATCCTGACTCATCAGACGAACGATTCCACAGGTGCCCATGCAGCATCACATCATCAGAAGTGCCGCAGTGCATCATATGTGGTATCTGCATTGTAAATCAACAGGAGATCTGATGCTTGAGTTTTTGATTCCCTACACTGTTCCATACACAATGAAACAGTTTATATACATATTTATGAAGATCATAGTGTTGAAAATTACTCTCATATTGAGTGGCACATACATTGAAAGTAAAAGGGAAGCTTATCGTGCCATTGTCTGAAGTGGCATCTGGGTAAGCTTCATTAAAATGGACTCATCTGGCTAGCTTGGTTGATCAAAAATATATACAAGGTATTTCAGCATATGAAAAACTGCAGTATAGCATGAATTGGAACATAAAGAGGAAAATGTTAAATTATTAATCAAATTGTCTTCTATAAACTCAAGATTGTACATAGTTTTCTATGATAAGGATTTAGAACAAAAAAAAAAACCCAAATCAGAGCTCAGACCTACTGCGAGAAAGAGGGAAGAACTCCCATAAGGAGTAAATAATGGGCTTGAGAATTTTGGAGCCTGACCAATAACCACTCACAATTATGCAGTTTGGACGTCAGAGCGATTAAAGAAAAGAATAATAGATTAAACAATTAAGCTACTGAATTTCAATTATCCCATAGAGGCTTTTTATTCTGGCATTTACCTAATGTACAGCCTGAGGAACAGCTACAGTACAAACCCACTGTCCTCCATTAAGCTTTCTGCTGCTTGATGTGATTACCTTCTCCTTCTTTAAGAATAAACACAAAACACTGTCTGGTGCATTATAGAGAAATACAGAAAATAGAGATGCAGCATTTAGCCATTTTAATAACCTTACATAGAGAGGGAACCTCAAAATACCCTCCAATCAGAGGGAGCCAGCTGCCACACAGTAGCTGAAAGCTCTAATTAAACTCAGAACTCACCATTTTTTAATTAATTGTTAGGATAAATTGGAGAAGATTTCCAGAATCTTAAGTCTCAATTTGGAAATAAAATCATGATATTGTGAAAATGGATTGGATAATTATTAAAGCATGTGTCTAATGTTCTAGTTTTCATGCAAGAGCTTGTGATTAAAAATGGTTTCCTCGTCTTTTCGGTACAGTGGGATTTTTGTTCTAATCAGAATATTTATCAGGCAGTTGTTAGGATTGAGTTTCTTGTTATTGTACACTTTGCTTCATGACTTTTTTATCATTTTTCACCCACTTGTTATTGATTCCCGTGGTTAAGAAATTCCTGCACTTCCTCTTCAAGTGTCAGCTCTGATTATCATACAGCGCTGCGCATGACGGAGAGGCCCAAATATCAAAACTCAAAACAACTTAGTTGAAAGAAAAGAAACGGCACGTTGAAAGACAGGAGCTCAACAACACCTGCAGATATTTTGAACTACTTTTCCTCTTTTGTTCCTTAATGCTGCGCTTTTAATGCTTTGTTCATTGTTCGTGTCTGTTTTCTTTTCCCGTCTCTTTAGTTTATGTTTGTTTGCAAAGAAAAAAAATCGTTAAATGTGGTGTGATATGAAGCATTTTGATGGTCCATGATAATTATTTTAACTTTTAATTCACCCCTGCTGAAGGCAGAACTGCACGGCTCTTAAATGTTGTCTGTGGGTTTATATTGATGTGCGAGGAGATGACGTGTTTGTTTTGCTTCTTTACTTAAAGTTATTAAGTGGCCTCATCAGACTACTTTCTTTATTATCTTAGGCAGACTAAAACCTTCACTGTTCACAACCAATTACAGTCAATAAATGATAACAATCTGCAGGCCGATTCTGATAATCATTAGATTTTGGTTTGCCAAATGCCAAACACCTCATCCAACAGAGATAACAAGTAATTATAACTAAATTGTTTCATCTCAGTAACAGTAAAAAAAAACATGTATTCAATACATTTAGAGGCAAATGCGACCAAAAAACATAAACTCTGACAGAGATATTCCAGCAGCACACCTCTATGGCAATAATTGCAGACAGAAATCATGATATGGCCGGTATAATCTGTACTCCAGCATCTGAAATGACTCAGAGTTGGACTGTAGCATCACACAGGACGTGTGCCCCGCTGGTCCTGACGGCCTCCAGCAGGCAACCAGAAAGAGAGGACGACAACAGGGATGGAGGGAGGGGTGGCAAGGCAAAAGCATCAAGGAGAAAACAAAAACAAACACAGACATCAAGAGTCATTGAAGCGGCGTGTGAGAGCCACGTGAGGCAGCCCACCCTATGGAGAAAACGGCAGCTGGTGTGTTACTAACAGCCCTACGGGGGCCACGGCCCCAACAGCCCTAAATATGGAGGAACAGAAAAGAGAGATAGGAGGGGAGGCTAGGGGCTAAATGGAGTGAGCTGTTAAGCCTTGTTGGTTACAGTCGTGCCAGGAAACACATGAGAAAGAGGAGCAGGATGAAGGGTTACGCCGTCCAAATTTAGGTGACAAAACAGGAAGCGATGGGCCTTTATCAAGGAGAATGGCGTCACGTTCGCTGTGAAATTAGTGCCTCCAAGTTATGTTTTCGTAGCTTTGGCAGGTGTTTATTTTTCTACAGGTACTGGAGAACATGTAGCCACCAAATGGCTGTTCACATTTATTAATGTGTCAACATCACTGAAGAGAAGCTGAGCAGCAGTTAAAACAGCAGATCCTGACTGTTATTTTCTGCCAGAAATACAAACACTTCCAGAAACAGTGCATGGGCTGAGAGATGTAATTACTGAAAGGAGGTACACCAAATACGTCACATGAAACCTTTTTAAGCGATATGCAAAAGAACTGTTTTGTCTGTGAGAATAAATGCCCCACGTGCACGTATAAGTATTACATCCCCCTTTACTACAAAACCTCCCTCTTCATCTGTCCATCAATCTCTCACTGCAAAAATACTGCAAATCCACAATTAAATAAGCCAATATATGCATTTCAATGGAAAAGAATGATGATCGGAGAGATGAGAGTGACAGCTGATGTGTGCTAAATCACTATGCACAGGCTTTTATTGCTTTTTTTCAAAACTCTTGAACTCGAACCTGCCAGCAAACACACAACAGAGTTGCCATTAAACAACTCCTGCCAGAATCTGGTTTCCTGCCCCTGCCACCCCTGCCTAGTCCTGTCCACCATCTTCCTTAATCTTTTTCCATCTCTCTCCCTCTCTTTCTCGCTCTCTCCATTTCAATATTGAAGAGAGTTTTATTAAGGGCTAGACTTGTGTGTGCTGAGGCGCTCTCAGTAATTTTCCTACAAAGTGCTTTAATCCATCACACGGCCAACATGTGGCCTTTGCAGTCATACATCATCTCAGCCCGGAGAGAGAGAGAGGGAGAGCGAGAAAGAGAGAGAGAGAGGGAAGAAGAGAGGGAGTGGTAGCATAATATCTCCTCTCCTCCTCCTCTTCCCCTTCTACTTCTTCCTCCCACCAAAGGGTCCCACCTGGGAGGGAAACCACATCTCCTGCACATATTCCACAGTCGGGTCCGCTCTCCGCTTAGAAATGAAAGTGAAGCAAGAATGGAGGGAGAAGAGGGCTGGGGGGTGTCGGCAAAGAGAGAAAATGAAAGTGATGGAGATAGGCAGGAGTGTATGAGGGAGTGAATGAGTGTGTGAGGGAGAGATTGAGAAAGAAAGAGATAAGGAAAATGGAGAAAAGCTTACTGGAATGAATTAAAATCGTGGACAAAAGCGGATGAGAGGAAGTCATCCTGCGTGAGTGTGTTGTGCGTTCTATACTGTATGTGCGAGGTGGGTGCATAAATAGGCAGAGACGGAATGGAGATGGGGGTGGAGGGAGTGAGCGCAGCATTTCCCAGCATGCAGCTGGTGCAGAGTTGCCCTCTGCTTTGCCCCCGGCCAACACCTGCCTCCATTTTTGCTCTCTCCGCCCTGCTCGCGCTGAGTAGCAGTGATGAACTCTGGGCCCCCTGACTAATGGAATGGGCCCTCTCCTCCAACCATTAGAGGATTGGTGTCCCTTTTTGTGCCCCCGAGTGCCCTATGCTACTGAAAAAAGGGAGAGGATGGGGTGAGCAAAAAGAAGGTGGCATATTGGCCTTTTTTCCCTTCGAACTGCCACACACACGCACACCTACACACACACCTACATCTACACACACCTGGCCAGAACATAACAGCCTGGAGTAATCCAGCCAGACTAAGGCTTGACATAGCTTAGCATCTGACTGGGGATATTTCTGAGGGGATATTAGAAATTCTGAATTGGGTGTCGCGCAATGAGGTTTCAAAGATGCGGCTCTGTGAATGTGTACGACAGGCGGCCCTGGCTGATCGCGAAGCATTTGTGTGATTTCATTTAGCCAGTAAATCCAGTGCTCTGCCTCAATTACATCTGCTTTACGCGGATGGAAAACACACCTCGCATGTACAGGGGCGGCTGGTAGGGGGTTGGCGGGGAGGCATTGAGCGGGCTGGGGATTGAATCTCTCGATGAGCTGATAGCACATTTGCAGACAGCGAGCCAAGCTGTGCTCCTGTAATGTTATGCTAATGATATGGTAATGATATGGTAATCTGCCAGCAGTATTCCACCTCACTGGAGAGAAGGAAGGGAATCTGGGAAGCCTTTCACCATTGGTTGGAGACCAGGGACTTCCTGGTGTCAGAGTTCAAAACAAAAAAAATAAAATAAAATAACGCTATGCAGGCGCACACACAACCACACACAACTGAAGATAATTCAGTTTCTTAATTCTGTGATCTCAGCTAAAGCAAAAGCTATGCAACACACACCTTTTCTGGCGCTAATCGGATTTGCAACCTCATAAGTAAGCAAGAAATAATACCTGTAAACAATGCAGTATCATGTGATGTAACTGTAAAATAGGTCAGCTGTATCGTTAATAAGCCTGCAAGCTGAAAACTGTTTTAATCAGCGTGTAAAATTAAATCGCTCTGCTTTTTGTTGTTGTTCTGCGCCAGCTTAAAGTGAAACTGAAAATCCTGTATTTTAGATTGCTATAAGATTCCCTCTTTTGTGTTTTAAACCATGCACCTGTAATAAGCTGTCATTCTCCCCTTCGCTCACGTTACGCCACTCCCGTGAGTTGGAGATGAGACTTCACTTTATATGCAGATATCTGAATGTACGTCACCATACAGCATGTATGTTCAAGTGAGTGTGTCACCACGAGGCGGCTCGCTGTGCTCACTCTTTCCCAACAAATGCACACAATAATCATTAAAATCCAGGATTTTACAATAACATCAGCGTTCCTAGCAGACGCAGACACGTGACAAGCAGACTTCAAAAATGTCTACAAATCATCTATTCAGACAGGACCTAAACGACAATCTAGCAAACTGTTAGTCCCAACATCAGACAATTAATGAGCAAAGCATGCAAAACACTGAAAGCAGAAGTATTGATAAATATTGCAGATGCACTAGTTTACTTCTTCAGTCCTGTAATTATGCCTATGTAATAATAATATGTAATAGTAATTGTACAATTTGAGTGTCCTGAAGTGATTTTAATTACTGAAAGATAAATAAAGTTGTTCTGTACAAAAGGCAGCAGAAAACAAAATGAAGTGTTAACACTTTATTTCATTAATGACTCATTCAGTATAAAATTCATTAATAATATGAGACCAAAATATGTAAATCCCAAAGTACCACACAAGATGACTGATAGGAAAAGCTCCACTGCTACTTAAAGTGGCACCTGTAAAAAGCACCTCAGTGAAACACAGTAAATCCTGTCTGCGGGTAGCATGAAGACATCATCTCGGCCTTTTTCCCCATTGTTTTCCTGCAGAATTTACAGCTGCAAAATGGAAACGTCAACCTGTACGACGGAGGGACGTGATGACATTTTCTTGGATGGTGTTCACTAAATCAAAGAAACAACAATATGCTGAGTGCCAGCATGGAGACATTTGATTCCCATTCCGCTGGTGCGGCATTACCACTGGAACGCCAGCAGACATCACCATCCTCCCCAGGCTGGCACTGGGCTTGTCAGACTTTTCATTCCACTTCAATGTTTTCAGAAACAATACACATATCGCGGCGCTGTGCAACGCGACAGCTGCTTCTTGATATTTCGATTATTTGCACAAGGTTTGACTTAACAAAGGCGATTCGGTGTCAGTGACATTTAGCATCAGCTTGTGGCGACAGACAGGTAAGAGAAACTAGTCGTCAGCACACTGGACCTGGGGGGATTGCCAAAGTGGGGGTTGTCTAAACCTCTTTTGAGGATATAGCAGTGCTGACTTGGATGGCTGATTAAGACACAGACACAAAAACCGGTCAACTCGACAACGGTGCACCGCAGACTCATGCCGGATTTTCGAGCTACAGCGGCGTTGCAGCGTTCTGCAAATCCAAATCAGAACGAAACATCTACTACTGCCATTGATCCTTATGTACGAGCACAGATAAAACACTGCTCGTGGCAGAGAAAACGGGTTTTTTTTTTCACATTCACTTTGGTCATTAAAAGGGGATCAGCGGCGTACACACGCGCAGAAAGCAATGCAGGAATTGGCAGAGGTGGCTGTGCACACATGAGGGACAATGAGAGAGGGAGAGGGAGAGAGAGAGAGAGACGGGCAGAGAGGAAGACAGGGCTGGACTGTCCAATACACTCCTGATAAAGGTCAAAGAGATGTTTTATTCATGATGCAGACAGCAGCAGACGCAGCAGTGGCACTGGGGCCAAGGTTGAAATGAGCACGCGTCCCCATTCCCCAGAGTCGGTGCCGCACACAACCTCACAACAGAGCGGTGGACACGCCCTCTAACTCTTATCAATAATGTCAAAACACACACACATTTGTACTTCTATCTCTGTGAGGACATCTATGATGCATTCTCAAGCCCTTAATCGTTACAACTAAATGGCCAACCCCAACCCTCTACCGCCTTTTGAAGTTGTGAGGACCAGGCAAAATGTCCCTCCATCCCAAAAAATGTTGCTTTGCTTGTGGAGTATGTGTTCTGGTCATCACTATACAGATGCACAAGAACACACACCCATCAAGAATTTTTCATCAATACGCTTCACATCAGTTTTTTGATTGTCTGCAGCAAACAAAATAAATGGATCAGCGTTAATAAGAACAAAGTTTAATCCACTATAAATTAATCTGTTGTAATTGAAATAAGATATGAGCTCATATGGAGCAAATTGTTATGTCATCATATTGTCTCATCATGTTTGCTTTAATTAAAAAAAAAAAAAAATGCCACGTGTAATTTATTGTATTGTGTAGTTTACCTTTTTTATTGTATAGATTATGAGTTATTTCCAGGTGCTTAAGAACTGTTTTAACATTTCTAAATTGAAAATAAAGAACAATGGTTGGGTCTTTCAGATGGGCGGTAGTCAAATTCTAAATATAACAGAACAAATCAAGGCTGGGTGTCAATTCAAAGAGGTTCCTACTTCTAAATCTTTGATTGTAAATCTTTCATTAGAGAAAAATTCTGAAGATCATTTGAAAATGTGTTATAGGATGGGACCACCTTCTTTGATCCTGCAGTCATAAAAGAAAGAATTACAGAGCTCCTCCTAACCAAGAGTAGCACCAAACCGCGTTTTATTCTCCCTGAATTTATTGAGAGAGTCGACAATTTGATTTGGGAAAGTAACCTTTAAAGTATTGATGTGGACCACATCAGGCTTCTGACGAATGGAAAGATTTCAGCATGACAGATTAAAACCCAGGCGAACAGGTAAAAGAGCCAATCACCTCCTCAGACATTCTGCTACAGTTTATTCCATATGTAGGACTTTCCCACAGCTATAAACTGAAATTGGCTGGGCAGAAATGTCTGCCTTCACTCCATGCACTCTACTCTATGATCAGATTTGATAAAAATCCAATATCTATAAAATAAAAAAGACCAAAATCAGCAGTTTAGCAGCATTTATAAGCAGATTCCCTGGTAAGTTAGTTTAAAATATAGAAAGCAAACGCCCGCAGGGGGGACAAAAACACACTGACCCGTTGTATGAACTCAAGTCCATGCTGCTGGGCCAGAACTCTTGCACCTCTGACGCCTCTGTCCATTTGTACCACGTAAAAGATGTAGCGATTGGAGCCATGATGCCCCTCTGTGGTCACCGGTTTCCTCTGCAGCAAGCAGCCGAACACCAGCAGCAGTGCACTGAACATGGAGCCTTAAAAAGGAGGAAAACGTGATCAGGAACACAAAAAAAGCATTATATCAGAATGATTTAGTGTGATTCTTCAAGGTCAGGCCTTTAAAAAGTCAGAAAATAACTAATCAGGTCTTCAAAACCTCAAACAACAGTTCAAAAGCCAAAAATATTAAAATGATTACACCGATTAAAATAGTCCCCGTTTCATTTTCAAGCCTGTCTGGTTTGTTTTGAGTTTCTAAACTACCATCCCAGTGGATATACCCTTTTCCTCCACTGGCCCTCCACACTAAATCTGACTTCAGAAATATTTCTATTAGAAAAACAAACACCTACGGTAAAAAAAAACATCACCATAACACTTTAAATACCACACAAATGACTTTTATGGTGTGGGATTCAGCATCGCAGCGCAAACTATTGAACATTGGCAATTGTGAAACAATTTGCCCACAGCCACCTCCTCTGTATTTTTGCATGAAATCCACAGTGGCCGCCACCTACAGCATGTGAACCACCCACCTGTAGGCACAGAGAGTGAAACGTCCAGGAGAAATCTTTCACCCGGCGCGATGAAAGCTAGAACTCTGGCATCGGGGGGCCCCAAGCGAGACAACACACTCTCTCCAGTTCCCAACCCACACGTTTAATCTCCTGGCCTTGATGCAAATGCTTCTGAGAGCAGAGAGAGAACCAACGCTCTTGCTGCGTGAGCTAACTTGCCTTTCTAAGCAAAGCAGGAACTTTATCAGTCTCCTCTGTATGGTTTCCAGCCAATGACGGTGAAACAAAAAGTTGTCACCTCACTTCTTTTTTTTCCAAGTAGTTGGTGATAAAAATACTCAAGGTCGTATCAGAAATGGAGAATCAGACAAACTCCCCCGCCTTCCTCTGGATTACGCAACTGTGTATTGATCTGTGACATGGGTTGATATGCTTTTTTTATGCACGTATTTTGCACTGGACCTATTAGAAGGCAATTACGTAAGATCCCAGTTGTTCTGCAAATCTCCTGGATGAAAAAGGGTGCATCTAAATTCACTAACTCAAATGGACACACTGTGACTCTGCACAAAACAAAAAGACCAGGGAGTCACTGTCATCTGAAATTTAGAGCCGCACAAAGCACCAATAGTTGTTTGATCATTCTTTGAGAAAAAAGAAAATAGAATAGCTCTTTTTGTCATATTCTGAGCAAGAATACTTTATTCTGTGGTTTTAGGTGCAATTAATCTAATTATGTTACTTTGGCTTTAGCTAACACCTATTTTGTAGTTTAGTACGAAATGTAATATTTAAATTCTGGGCCGTTATTACTCATCTGACACCCTGGACCTGCAATCGCTAATTTAGAAGCCGTCGTCTGTAAAATTCTGTGCCCCCCCCCCACCACCACCACCACCACCATTCTTCTCCCTTAACGCATCCAGTCGCATTCAGCAAACCTTGAGACTGGGAGATTAAGATCTCTCCCCGTCTCTGTAATTCTGTTTGTATGTTTATCTGACTCGCCTTCAAAAGCAGAGCGCTGCCTCCCGCGGCAGTCTCGCCCCAAACGACGAGCGGTTCCACTAACCACCATTTAAGGTCTACAACACCGTTCAGCTCCAATCTCTCTCGCTCCTGATTGAAATCGATAACCTCACTCGAGGCCCGGGCCCCAGTCAATCCTGTTGGGGTGCAGAGCCGGCAGCGTGCACCCCCCCCACCCATCGAGGAAAGGGCCTCGGGTAGAGAGGAAGCGGACTGGAAGGATGGGGGGTTGAACAGAGAGTACAGGAAACTGACATACAGGAGAGCCACGTTGAACTGTGTCAGCGCCTAGAGGCCTTCTGGGATGCTGATAAAGGACCTGGACACTTTTATAGACAAACTACTTATTTCCATCCTCCAATCGCTTGGGAAGACTGATAACTTTATATTCCTCTCAGGCAGGAGAGAGAAAGATGGGGGGTTCTTTCAGGAGTTTAATTGATCAAACTGTTGCCACAAGGGTTTTATTTCTGGAGATAAAAGGGACTTTTCTCTGTACAATACCGAGATCTTTTAGAAAGCAGACCCAATAAAAAAGGAAAATGTAAGTCATTATGCAAAGTCATTACAGGCCTCTGACTATACTGCTTAAAGAGGCGGAGGTAATGATGGAATTATATCGTGCAGGATTTCCAGAGGTCAAACTACCAGTCAGAGGATAACATTATGTTTCACTGTCCAGATTATGACTTGCAGGAAGTCATGGGCGGCTGTTTTGAAGTCAATGTTAAATACCAAAGCTATTTCAAGTGTCTGACAACACTGAGACATCATTTTATTAACGCACACATGGCACTTTAGAAGGGCATGAGGGACAAGAGTGGATGTATTTCCACTGGAGACTCTGTGTTAGGAAGGCCTCGAAATAGAAGGCAGCATTATTATCCCACCAGAGGAAAATAAACCTTCATCTCCGCAATTACCACAGCAAAAACAATACCACACAGCTTTATCTTTACTGTTCTGTATAAATGAGAAATTCGCCAGTGACTCTGCAAGGGAGCATGATGCACGTGAACATGATGATGACCCTCAAGGGTGAGAAGAGCTAGAGAAGATGGCAACAGTTCATACTGTTCCCGCACCGACTCTATGGATACAGATTATTCCTTGTGGGCATGAACAGCGTTCCACAGATTCTTCATGATAACTTTATTCAATCTTTAAGCAGGTGATAATTACCATAATCTCATTATTGAAGTTTGATGGTGCGTATTTGGAGTCTGCCAACCTCAGCAGCTGGAAATAATTTATTATATCTCGCCTGATCCAGCGTTTTTAACACATGCACATTTTATTTAGCTACCTGAACCCTGGGTTGTACAGGCACCTTTGAACTCTTGTGTCATTTTGAAACTTGTTGCTTTTATTAGAGAACATTTACTACAGATATCAATAGATAGATCTGTTTGTTTGTTTAATCATAGTAACTGGACTGGTTGAGTTTCCAGTTGCTATGATTCAACTAACAGAATTACCATGACCTGGATGACTGAGAACCTACACATAGATCTATGTGAAACTAATGCATATCATGAGGTTCCTTCTGGATTGTTTATTCATTCTTTCACTGGTGTCTGTCAGGGATCACCGTCCTGTTTAACACCCAGCTGCTCGCACCTTCTGGCTGATTACTTTAGGTTTCCTTCAGAATATTGTTTTCCCACTTCTGTGGCTGATTGTTGAAGTGTGTTGGGCAAATCCTGAGCCCTCACCATCTCACCCAAACATACCACTTCTCACTTTGGCCCAGCAACTGATTTTGGGGCCTAGAAGTTCTGAGAAGGGCCTTTCTACACAGAGACTACCAGTAAACAGATTTTATAAATCAAGCTTGGACTCAGTAAACTCTCCCCTCATGTTTGTGGCTGGGTGCTAAATGTATCAGATAAGTCCTGTTAACACCAGATAATCTGCAGCTATTATTGACCATAATAACCCAAAAGATAAAAGACAAATACACTCAGTTTGACCAAAAACTCCAAAAAAAAACATTTTTTTTTTTATTCATTTGATTTTTTTTTTCTATTTTACAAGTATGTAGAAAATCACAAATATATGTAGCTGATTTTTATTATTATTATTTTTTTTTAATTTTTTTTCAGAAGCCCACAATTAAGGTAATTTCCTCACTATAATAAAGTTTCAGTGGAGTCATTATGTCCATTCAAATGTTGATGACAGGTGTATGCAATGGTTAAGAAATGTATCCTGAGACTGAAACAACTTTCTGGTTAACATTTAAATGCTGGGATTGCATTGTTTCAATTGCAGCTTGTAATGCAAGAAGATCCAAACAGTGCACCAAAAAATGTGGACAGCTACTCCTTTGTGTGGGCAGGGAAAGGAGGTTGAACAGCAAACTGACTCCATACATCTGCTGGAACGATGTTTGTAGCACAGAAACTGCAGAAAAGAAACGTTTACCTTTCCCATTCATCGGACACAGCCTTCCCGCAGACGGACTGCCTCCTGTTGAAAACAGCGCGGGAGGGTGATGCATCGGAAAGGAAAAAAATCTCCATGAGCGTCCATTTTTTATTGTCTCCACTGAGTCCCGGTAATAAAATGTGCAAAGCAGTGCATGCAGAAAACGGCGTATTGTGCATCTCCTCACTTGACATGGCAAACGTGCAAAAATGTATGTCGACAAAACGAGCAAATCCACGACGTGTGGCAGGAAGGGGGATTTTGTTAAGATGTGAGAATGCATTAGAATGCAAGAAATGGTGTGATGGCGAGGGGGACTGTTGGGAGAGACAAATCTGCATATGGAAATTAGGGTTAGCGTTGATAAAATTCTACATAAAGTGCACCACTGTTCTCTATTAATCGGAAACTGATTCGTGCACCGATACGGAGCGCGGAAAAGACTA
Organism: Lagocephalus sceleratus; assembly: GCA_911728415.1. Lineage (NCBI taxonomy): Eukaryota > Metazoa > Chordata > Actinopteri > Tetraodontiformes > Tetraodontidae > Lagocephalus > Lagocephalus sceleratus. The sequence goes on from CAJVRN010000126.1 coordinate 9,699,834, forward strand.
AGGAGCCAGAGCATGAAAGCGGTTATATGCTCCAGTGCTTTAACCTTCCTTCATGCAAACAAATGTGATTTAAAAACGTCTACATGGCAGAATCATTAATGGTGTTTGTTTTTGCTCAGGCCCAATTGCAACTCCAAGGGAAACAGAAACAAACGCATAGAAGTAATTTGCTTGCTTTCATTCAAACGAGCTCGACATATCTGTCAATACAATGCACACTTTTGTTTATTCACACATAAATAACCATTGTGTGTCTATATTTTCCCAAAAGTGTTGTTTTAGTCACCGCACCGACCTGTTGTGATACATTAGTGGAACTACGGAAACAAATGCGGCGGAGGAAACGAGTTGGGGGTGAACTATCTTGCCGTCTGGAGCGCGTCACGCTGTGGCCACGCCCATAAAGAAACTTCAAGCCAATCATCGAGCGAATATTCTGCGGCGCATGCGCGGTTCGTCCGCGCGGGATAGCGCGAACACACAAACAATAATGCTATGACAGCGCTGTGGCGTTGACGCTTTCCACGCGTTTTTTGGAAGATTACTCCACATAAGAGGGCAGAATACAAGGTTGGTGGTCTTTATACTGGCGTCTGCGGTACGTCTGGAGGCACTGCCCGAATTATTCCTGTGCTTTGATTTCACGTCACAACCGTACATTTAGCGTGTGAAGCATATATCATTAGGAGCTATAATATGACAAACAATAGTTAAAGCCTTATTGACAACCATAATATAATGGCAAGAAACACACACACACACAGAAATTAAAGCTTTCATACGTGAAAATAAATCGTTACAGCATTATGTATTGTAGTAGGTTCCTATTGAATAACACTGGAATGTTATTAATGTTATACACTGAAATATAAAAATAAATGGTGCTAATTTGTGGTTGATGTTATAAGTTCAACACGTAAAAGGAGATTGTTTGGTATAAAATGAATGCTTCTCTGCTTCTGCACTCCCCTTCAGACTGCTGCATGGTCTTTGCTGAGCACTGTCTGTTGTGAGCAGAAGTGTCCTGCAGCATGGACGAGGACTTCAGCCAGTCCCTCACCCCACCAGTGTCTCCGTTTGCGTCTGACAGCCTGCGTGAGCTGATTGCTCCCCAACCACTGTGCTTCTCCTGCTCTGAAACAAAGGATGACCCCACGAGAGCCCTTTCCACAGAGGGATACATCACTAGAGGCTCCTTAAAACGGTACAGTCATTATTCTGGGCCTTGGACTCAACATTTTTCTCTGTGTGTATTTCCTTGTTGACAAATGCTTCCATTTTTCTGCCATGCTTTCATTGGCCCAACAAATCTTAAGAAATTGGCAAATCTGTCCTCTCCAGGCTGCTGTTGCAACTTGACCCAGCCCCTACAGAATGTGAGACAGACACTATAGAGATCTTTGGTTTCGTCTGGGTCACAGAAACGGCACTGGTGGAGTCTACAAAACTACTTTTTGGTCTGTTTAGGTGAGCAACAGCCTTTATCTTGCAATTTTTCCGATATAAGACATAACCTTTAAGTTAAATTAATTTTCTCAATCAATCACAACAAAGAAGTAGCTGACTAAAGTTTATTTTTTGTGTTTTCTTTTCTTTTTTTTAGGCAAAAGGTGTACAGACTGGAGACCTTGGTGCAGTCCAGTTCAACTAATGATTTTGGTGATTGTAACTCACGTATACAAAAATAATACAAACAAAAACTTAACAGTGAGAGTTTGTTGAGTCACAGAAAGCTACGAAATTGATTTAGACAAACTATTTATTCAACAAATGTCTAAAAGACTGTATGATATGATGCCACTTGAGACAGTAGCAAAACAGGTTTTGCTCAGGAGAGTCATGAAAGAGATTTAAGTTCAGTGGTTCAAAGTTAAGCTTGTATTGCCAGTTGTAACCGACATATAAAGATTTGAATATCACCCAAGCAACCAAAAGCTTGTCCTGGGATTAATAATAAATATATATGATTGGCCAAAGCTCATTATGAAATTCCAAAAATGTGGTAGATATTTAAGTCACTGTGTTGTAAACCTGCACTTGTACAACAGTCTTCACATCTCTCATGTGTTATAGGTCAAGCTGGCAACGTCCACTATGAAGCCGAGGACCTGAGGCAACAGTGTGTTTCATTTCTGCAGTATATCAAAGTCTTCGTGTACAGGTGGTGCTACATGTTTCCCTACAAACTCTCCTGCTCTCAGTGTAACATCTGTACCCTCTGATCTGTCTGTGTGCTTCTCCTGCGTTTGTTTATATATTTGGCCATTTTCTCTGTTCAGGTTTCTGCAACCTTGTAGTTCTCTGGATACAGATGTTGCGCACCCCTTCAACGAGCTGGAGGCTCAGCTTCCATCTGCACTCTTGGAAGAGCTGTTTGGTATCACACTCCTCATAGGAAGACTCAAAGACCTGCCCGCCACTGTTCAGAGCACCTTCACCATGTCCAACCAAGGAAAGGTTCGTATCATGTGTGATGAGGGCGACAAATGCCAGCGTTTTAATTAAAGCAAAAGAAAAATATCTGTTAATTCAGAAATCCCCTCAACAACTCTTTCATTATAAGCTGATCTTACTGCGCTTGGCTGTCTGTATTCCCCTACAGATTTTGCCTCCCTCTTGGCATTTGCTACACCTTCATCTTGACATCCACTGGTCAGTCTTGGAGATTCTTCACCTGCTTGGACAGAAGCTGCAAGGTATGTTTCCTATTCTATTAACAGGAAATGGATATGGTAATATCAGGTACATTTTATAGCAACACTCTAGAAAACTATTATTAAAAGTGTATTTATAAATGTTCATAATTGATGCATAGTTGATGCTACAGAGACATCATACTCTGCTTATCGGAGGCAGGTGGAAGGATTGTGCCCTTGCTGGTTATGATGTCTAAGCACTAGTGCAGCAGGCAGTAATTCCCAGACTTGAAAACACATTGTGAGTCATTATCTTGGCTTTTTGTAATTTTATCCATTTTTCTCTCCAGGCCAGGTGGTGTACGCCCACCAGTTTGTGAACCTGACTGGGGAAAACCTGACAGATACCAGTTTGTTTGAAGAGCACCTGTGCAATCTGCTGTGTGACCTGACTGGTCTGGCCATGGGCAAATACAGCAAGGTGGGCGGATGGCCACAGAGATGTGCCGCTTTTTGCTTCTAGGTTGTTGTTTTGTTTTTTTTTTTTAAGCCAGAGAGAGCTGCAGTCCTACTGCTGAATATGTTCATTAGGATATTTAGTATTCAGTTGCAGCTGCAGATGGCAAATATTCCCTCTGAGTATTAGAAACGCTTCTGAATCAGAATCGGTAATAACCATATTAATCATCTTTTTGCCTACTTGTAGCTTTACAAAATTAATCACAGTGTTTATGCAATCTTTAATCCACTTATTAGTCTTTATATATTTCTGTGGAATGGAGCCGCAGCTGTAAATTCACTGTTTTTCTGTGATGGGATTTCCAGGTGAGACCCACAGAAGCACTGAGCATCCATCATTACCTTTGTCCCTGCACCAAGGAGCTCTGGGTCCTCCTCATGCACCTCCTGGAGCACCGGCATAAAGTGCTGCACAGACAGGTAAAAACAAATACACATCTGTTCACGCATGCAGTAAAATATGAATCTGTCCACATCCAACTGACCAGTGTGTGTTCCCTCTAGTCTTTCTGGAGCTACATGAACTCCCTGTTGAGGCCTCTGGTTTCAGGGAAGCCAGCCGCAGAGCAGTTCGGGGGACTCCCCACACACTGCAAGGACCCTCTCGGATTCACGTGGTGGCTCCTCACCCATGTATCCATGTTGGGTCAGTACAATCGTAACGGCACGCCTCAGACTGAGGTAAGAAACACAATATTTGCGTCAAAGGTTATTACGCTGTAAATATCAACACATATGGTGAACAGGGCTACCCACAGGACAGACGCATTTATGCTTGGAAAGACTCCAGTAACACATTTGGAGGAATTTATGTTTTCTCCTGTGTGTCTTTATATGATTCTGCACCTGAAACTGCTCCAATTTTCAAACCTGGATGTAACTCAAGAATAAATTCATGAATTTTCATCAGATTTTGCGCGTATAGCTATTACCCCAAGGAACATACAGCATGCTTGCATTATGTGGATATAATTTCATACAGGTGGTGGTGGTATGTGCTTAAATAGTTTTAAGATAAACTGAAGACTCCCAGTTCCTGTAATGACCAAATCAAAGAAATAAAGAAATTCCACCTTTTCCAAGGTGATTCTGAAATAAATGATCAAATGAGACACTTCAGTTTATAATAACATGGTTATATTTTCATATATATTCTCTATTGTCTGCTGCAGAAAAATATAGGAGACAACTGGAATTGTGTGGATGAACTGCTCAAGTTAACCTGTAACCCCAAGGTAGGTGCTGGTTCTAATTTTAGTTACAGAACTATCAGAGAAAACGTTTTGACATGAAGGTTAATCTGATTATCTGTCTGCGTGTCTGTGACAGCAAGGCTTACCAGAGGAGCACATCAGGATGCATGTTCACTGCTGCCTCAGTCTCAGCCTGTTGTGGGAACCCCGAACCAGTGCTGTGTCCACTCTCTGGGAGTACTACAGCAAGAATCTGGTGAATAAAAGCCTTCAAGGAAACACAGAAATGAGAGGCTGCTGTGATGGAAGATGTTTTATGGACTGTAAATGCTCTCATTCTAGACATCTCCCCAAATATATATATATATATGTAGATTCGCCTCAAACATATTGTGTGAGATTTTCAAGCAGAGTGACAATTCATAGACTAATTGTACATTTGCTGTTGATCCTCGAACCCCAGAATGCTTCATTCACTGTGCCATGGCTTGGAGTATCTGGCATGGGCACTTTATACAAGACACCGCTGGCTCTGCTGGATGAGGCTCGCAGCTGCTGCTCTCCGTCTCACCTCCACTCTCCAGGACACACCCAGCTGTACCGTTCAGCCAGCTCCTTCCACATCTTCCTGCGAGTGCTGGCCCTGTGCCTCGCCCAGGATGGAGTTGGGGGAGTCCCACAGAGACAGATCAAAGGGAGGTGAGGCTGGTTAGAAGGCAGGGAGGTTTTAAAGTTCATGCTTCTTCACAGTTCACACCCTGAAAGTAGGTCTTGTGTCCAGGTAGCTGATTCAACACTACAAAGTGTGTGTAGTTTCTTTGGAGACGGAGAAGATAAAAGGGAAACCGTAGAAGGAGCTGTGAGATGTGATTACTAATCAGGACTCGGCTTTGTAGTATTCCTTTGTTCCCCTTGATCTCCTTAAAGTATCATGTGATTTGGGGTCTGTTAGGATTTGCGTGTATGAAGGTGCATACTTGCAGGGATACGTCTGTGTTTGGACGCTTGCGTGTGTTTTTCGTCTCGTTTGTGTGCGTGCCAGTGGCGCTGGGGGTCTTTCAGTTCCTCTTTGATATTTGCTCCAGCCCCCCAATGGAGCAGGTGTCTCAGGAGTCAACCACCTGCTCCTTGGCAGAGACCAGATCCAAGGAGTCTCCCACTGATGCAGACACGTGTACACGCACACACATTTACACACACACTGCACCTGCTCTCTGGTGCGGGGCTCTATAAGGCCACTGGATGGAAGGATGGAAGGGAGACTGTCCTGATGAGGGGAAAGTGAGGGGGAAAAAAAGAGAGCGGTAAGATCTCAGGCTAATGCGCACATCAGAACTGTGTGCTGGACCATCCTATATCCCAGGCCGGCTGGGTGCCAAAAAGAGGCAGCCATAGATAAATCCACCTAATGACTTCCCTCTGTCTGAAATGTGCTCAGTAGCGCTTCAGACATGGGGGCTAATTAGCTAACGACCGTGGCGGTTAATTCGCCTTAACAAAGCTGTGTTGGTTTCCAGCACGGATAGAGAGGGGGAGCGGGGAGATGTGGGTGGTAGGCAGTCTGACTGCTGCCAGACCGGGCTGGGACGGGTCCAGATTCCCCACAACCACCGCCATTCACCTCCCTCACTACTACCTCCCCCCCCACACGCCTCAGGAGGCCTGCTGACTGTATCGCTGCAACATTTCGGCCGCGTTTATTCCTGGCTGGGTTCTGCGGGACACCCGCGACGAGCATGTTGATCTCGAATGCTGGGAGTTAGGAGCATCTGCTCGCCCACGGAAAAAGAAGCTGTCCGGAATAAACAAACAGACAGACAGGTTGAGAGAACACAGATAATTCCCACTGCTGCCTCCCAGCACTCTGCTTATTTCCTTGTTTCCTTGTTACATCCCCATTCATCTATTTAAGTCTCCCTTCCCTCACAGTCTGACTGTACACTTGACCACCTACTCCTGTGAAAGTTCTCTGTTGAAGCTGCTGTCGGTGTTAAACGGGTCTGTTTCATTTTATCGCTTGTCTGCTCCCCGTTTTTATGAGTCGCACTTGTTAGTTTGCGTCAGGGTGCCTGCTGTGTGTTTTGCCTCCAACAGCAGCTCCGCTCACCTGTTTGGGCTACATCAATGTTTTGGGGTGGATGTAAAGTAAAGGGGTGGCGGCCACAGCTCTGTGTGTTTCCCTGCCAGGCGGGCAACAACAAGCTCGATTTGTGGCAGTGCCTGTTTGTGTGCAGGTTTATTGATCTCTCACTGGTGTTGCAGTAAATTGGTTTGGCTGTGGAGAGAGGGACCCAGCGCCTACCGCTGCGTGTCTGAGTGTCTCTGACATTTAACATGATCTTTAAAGGCATTTCTCCACAGTGCCCGCAGGATCTAACAGCGTGCTGGGTGAGAGAACCAACCAACACGCTGTTAGGTCCTGTTTACTCCCTCTCACACTTTTTCTTTTCTCTAACACCCATCCTGACACACACACGCGCACACACACACAGGGGCTGGCTTCACCCCCAGAGCTGAGGGGGTGATGGAGACAGGTGATGTGGTGCACAGCGGGGAAGGAAAGTTCAGTTAGTCAGCATTTAAAGTCAGGGATTTCAGAAGAAACAAATCACCCCTAAAGTGATGGTCAATGAAGGTCAAGAGAATATTGGATTATACGAAACACCGATTTTACCCTTTTGTTCTCTTAAAACAAGTCATGTTACAAATAGACATGAAAGGACTCTTGGACACCCTGGATGGTTTTCCATGGTCTTGGGTCGCCTTTCACTGAAAAATCCCTCATGGCTTCTTTTGTTTTTCAGGATTTACTCCAAGTTCTCCCCAAAGAAGATGCAGGAGTTGTCTGAGAAGGGTCTCATGAACTTCCTGCTACTGTTTTTGGTGGTGGCCAGACAGATGGAGCTGGAGGATGTGGCCAACAGGGCATGTGAGCTGCTGGGCTTGCTCCCTTCCAGCTGCCCCACAGGTCACCGCACCCTCGTCTGGAGAGGGCAGCTGTCACTGTTGCTGCTGTTCCAGGTACCGCAGCTTTGTCTGCATTTTAATGTCCAAAACGACAACTCTGCATCTGGTCTTTTCTCCAGGAGAGAGGCCTGGATGTGGGCGCGCTGGCGAGCTGGCTCGCTTCCTCTTTCAATGCAACGGCCAAAGAATTCTACAGCAAAACCACCGAGGTCTCTCGCAAACTTGCCCTCTGGGGGCCCCTCAGCTCCTACCTGGAAGGGGTGGCGGAGGTATTCGAGACGAGCACCAACCTCAGCCTGTCACAAGAGAAGCTGCTCAACGAAGGCTTTGATTGGCTACTGCCTGCTTGCCGCGTTTCAGAGCTGAATTCTGCATTGAGCTCCCTGCAGGTCTTCCTTGCTCAGCTCAGGTGAGACCAGTGACAAATGTTTCATTCTTCTGTTTCCCTGAGAAGTCCCCCCCTCCCCCGCAGATAATGGGCATATTCAAATGTTTTCAGGCCAAGGCCGTGCCGAGCAGTTATTAAAATCTGATAAGTGGTCCGAACAGAGTAGAGTGATCTCTTCTGCTCTTCCCAGTCTGGCCAGGACGCCTCTCATTTCTCATCCTGACAAAAGCGACATTGTGCTGTCATCAGGAATTGGTGTCTGCAAAGCCCATGTGTTGCGTTGAGGCCCCCCGTTAGTCTCGGTAGACCTGATGGCCCCGGGGTCACCCTGACCAGGTGCTGGAGGAGGACTGAGTAGAGTTACAGGCCCGAGGGATCCTCCACCCACAACTCCCATTGATACGGGCACGGCACCAGTCCTGCGGGTGCATTGAGAGGCTATGGTCATGAGGGCATTAGGACGAGTTCAGCCGTGGGACACGGGTGTTTGTTACACCATCAACCCCATCTGGAGGTCAGAGATGCACAGGTGAAACAGTGACTGTTGAGAGGGTAGACTCAAATCAGCTGAGACTGGGAGCGATCTGGGAGAAATGATATAAATTATAAAACAAATTATAGAAATAACATGTCCTCCCCTGATAACTGGAATGAACATCCATAACAATGTAATTAAACACTTTAACTGCGCCAACTACCCATACAAAATACAGATGGGAGTGATTATTTTCTGAGCCACAGCACCCCCCCCCCCCCAGGCACTGATTCCAGTTGTGGACCAGTGGTCTAATGTATGTTCAAAATGTAATTAAATTGTTGTAATTTCGTCAAGTTTAAAGGGATAATACAACCACACCACGCAGTATGAGAGCAGCACTGTGGATACTCAGAACTGCAGTTAGTGTTTAGTACATGCCTGAGAGCTGTTGACCCACTAGAAGAGACGCTGCTGAGATCGAGAACAGCGGAACAATAAAGTTGTGTAGAGTGCAAACATAACCAAATAACCAACAAAATAACAGTAAAATGCTTAATAGCATTGAAGGAAATTGATTACAAAAAGTGAAGAATTGAGACTGCATAACTGCTGCCAAGTGCTCCACAGTCGGTCATCAAGCCCCAAATTTTCCACCTCTCAGGTCCACCGTGAACACCCTAGCGGCCCACACACGCAGTGAAACCCTAACCTACATGCACTTCTCCCTTATTCCACCACTGAACTCCTATATAACATGATCTCTCTTTAGGCTTGCTAATTCCTAAACTTCCCATCTCAGGTGTCGGGGTTGGAGGACACACATTTGCACATTAATGGCTGAGGAGGGAGCAAAGAACAGAACTCCCAGAGGTTGTCTGGGTTACAGCCCGGAACCACACCGACCCATTTAACCAAATTAAAAAAAACTGTTTTCTCTGTTTCAAATTCGTCCCACCAAATTAAACATAATTCTTCGGCCTGGCAATTCGTGGTATCTCTTTGTGATTAATGCCATTTTCCTCTGACACAATTAATGGGCAATTATGTAGCCTGGCAAATTTCGCCTGTGTATCATTATGTCGACTGTGAGCTGCGTGGAATCCGCACACATTAAGAAAATTATTCTGCCAATGGCTCAGGCGGCGGAGGGTCCGAGGAACATTTACTCTTGACAGTCATCACCATGGTGCTCAGGCAAGAAGCCAGTCCCAGGCATAATTCCTCAGTGTTATTCCTTCCCATGACCCTCTGCTGTGGGAGGGGGTAGGGTTTTCGTTGGTTGATGAGGTGAGTTGGCACTAGCGCACCATATTGGATGTGTTTTGGTTCTGACAATTAATCTTCATCTCCTTGGCTTAAAGAAAAATACAAGCCTCCCTGTGAATCATTTCCCTTTGTGAACATTAAGACCTTTTCCCGGATATTGAGCGTTTATTTTCAAAGGCAAATACGACTGCCGCTGGGTCTTGGATTGTAAATTTGGTAACAGTTACACCTGTGTGTTTCGATATATTCGAACACGCATGGAAATAGTTCAAGTTGGTATTGAAGTAGGCATGTAATAGGTTCAAGTGTGCTCAGTTTGGGCTTGACGCTTCTCTGCTATTCATGATAATTCTCCATTTTGTTCATACGTCTGACATGACGGAAGCAGCCAGGGGAAGGGTTATGCAGGGTCCCTATTAATGGTGTGTGTTTGTGTGTATACTCTGAAAGAAACCGCAGCAAGGGGATTAAGTGGGGTCTCTGACGATGTCTTGTACAATGAGGGTTGATGGGTGTGAAAGGCCCATTCCGCAGTAGTAACGAGGCTAATGAATTCAGACTCTAATCGATTGTCTCAGCTCTCTCTGGATTAGATGCAACCTTGCTGGAAGGGAAGGCATTGCTGAGGTGTATGTATGTATGTGTGTGTGTGCCTGTGTGTGCGTGCGCGTGTTAGTAGCAGACTAGACCCCCCCCCCATCCCACCCCCCAGTCCCTCTATCCTCCCCCAACACACACCTCAACCCCACTCCCCCACAACCCCCACCAGGGTGAATGGGGGGGACAGAAGGATCATCTCCAGTATAAATGAGATTACAGCTCCTTCAGCTGCTTATCTGGGCTAATGCCAGCCACTGTGGGGATGCTGTAGCGGCTGGGGCCGGGGCCAGGGATGAGCCAGAAGAGCCAAAGTATATTCTGTGTACAGGGGGATCAGCATTAGGCTGCACTCTGTGCCTCAAATCCTCCTCACCTTCCCCACCTCCACCCTGCTCTGCTCCACACTGCAGCGCACTGCTGCACCCAGTAATCCCCCAGGAGAGAAGGGAGGAAAAACACACAGAGCAGCGACACAGACAGAGTAGCAAAAGGATTTGGGAAAGTTGAGGGGTAGAAATAGCGGTTGCGGGTGTTGTACATAAGAGGGCAGGCTGTATTTGGATTTTGCATGTATGGATTTCTTTATCTGCTCTATGTATGCATGTCTGTCCACCTTCAGACGGGTCCATCAGCACAGTGTCCAGTCAGCACCCAACTCTTCAAGGGCTCTCTCTTCAGTCAGTGTGGTGAAAGAACGCCACCTAGCGGTCGCCGCAGCCCTGTGGGCTCACTTCTACCCCTTCCTCCGCAGCCTACGTCTCTCACAGACCCCTCCAGCGCTGCTGGCTGATGCTGCTGCAGGTCAGTAACTGTAGGGAAGAGACACAGAGAGGAAGGCACAGCAGGAAGGAGTTGAGGGGGAACTTCCATCAAAGTGAATACTGAATATTAATAGTTGAGCAGTAGGATAAGATATTTTTAGGATTTAAACAAACCAAGGACGATCTCTTGCAGCTATTGTGCCCTGCAAAAATTGTATCAATGTTGTTTCTGCTTCCCCAGGTTTCACTCTCTTGGCCTTTGATCTGCCCAGTTCCGCCCCTCATGACCTTCAGCCCAGCCCAGCCCAGTCTATCATGAAGAATTTCGGCTGGGATGATATGGTTCATCCACTCCTGGTCACTCGTTATCTTTATCTGCTGGAAAACAGGTGAAAGCACACTCTGTTTATCAGCACTTGTCTACAGCTACACGTGAAATGCTCGATATTCCTATGTGGTATTTTCAATGTGATGCTCCCTGTTTAATCCAGAGAGCTCGTGTCCTCACTGAGCAGCGATTCAGCGCAAAGCCTGTCGGTGAGGGCCTGGTTCCGCTGCGTTCTGCAGCAACACCTTCATAAGAACCCCGATGCATCCGACAGCAGAACAGGTGCTGTCACTACTCACTAGATAATCTGATATGGGTAATAAACAGGCAAGATTAGTTGAGGAACATGTATAAGAGCTTCTGTCTTCTCACAGGAGCTGTTCTCTTAGAATTGCACGTGAATATATTTTTTTTTAAGTTGCATTACATTTATTACAAATAATGGGTTGGTTGCGGTTGGTCTCGTTGTGGATAGAGAATACAGATAATCCCTGCGCTTACGCTTTTGTTTGCGCTTCCAGGCCGAGTCCTGAAGGATCAGCTGTGCGAGCTGACTCGCCTCGTGCTGAAACTTCCTGAGGTGGATGGCCTTTTGCAGAGAGCAGGCCTTCAGGCCACGGTCACCAGGCCAGATCCCACTTCAGTCCTGGAGATGTTTGTTAAGGTAACTGGTGTGGAAAGAATAGTGTAGTTAGGGGGGGTTGGAGTGGTATTTAACTTTGCCAAGCACAGTAGAGGAAATGTTACTGCTGACAGTACTCCACTGCCTCTCGCATGCTTCCATTCATGTTTTCTGTTATTTGCTTAAATAGGCGGTAGGTGTCGTGTACAGCGGACTACATGTTCTCTCTGAACGTTCCTCCATGGTGACCAGAGCGCTGGACTACATTGGGGACATCATGAAATATATCAAACCTTCACTCGTGAGTAAGAACCAGGAGGGACTGCAGCAGGTGTACTGGGCTGTTGGTAGGTGGGAATACTCGTAGAAGTCATTGCACTATTGTAGTAAAGGAATTTCAAGTGAACGAGTGTCCTGTTTTTGGATTGGTTGAGGTTGCATAGTGAAGCACTGGAGCCCCCTGCTGGCCACATCGAAAGCCCAGCAGCTGCTTTTTCGCATCGTTCATGGTCTTCTGCTTCCTCACAATGTCATCCAGCAGGACAAAGTAGTGAGGGACAGCCTGCATCTGTATCTGCAGGTTAGTTCATCTACCCCATCACTGGGATGATTTGATCACACATGAGGCTGTGGGTTCAGACCACAGTTCATGATGACTATCTTTTGAAATGGGTTCCTCTGCAGGGTCTGTCGGTGGCTTCAAGCTTGTCCCAGTCTCAGGGGGGCTGCCTGAAGCAGCAGCTCCACTCGGTTACCCGCAGGTATCTGGACCATTTCCTTCCTGCTTCACCCTCCATGGGCATCATCGCCAACCATCCGGTGCTTCTCAGCGCCTGTGAAGTCAACCCAACCCCCCGAGGGGCAATTTTGAGGAGGACCATCCTGGACGTGCTCTGGTACATCACACAGGACCATGGAAGATGGCCTCTTGGACATAAAGACGTTCATTTGTCGCTCTTTAATATTCATAAGTCTCTCAGTTCAGATCTTAAAACTGTGTGTCTCGCTGTTTTACAGTGAGAGCTTCCTGCAGTTTAAAGTTCAGGCTCCTCCGCCAAGGCTTGCATCAGCCCTCATGTTCCTCTTGGAGCTTCTAAGACGGAACAATGACTCGGAGCCCGCCCTGCTCACTCTGCCCCTGCCATGGCTGCTGCGCTGCATGATGGTCAAAGAACCGCAGGGTGAGATCACGCTCGTGCATTTTACATGCACATACTTATGAACTTGAATGAACTTGGGTTTGCAAACATCCATTTCTGATATTTGTCCCAGAAAGTATTTTGGTTCTACGGTCCTGTTTGGCCCAGAATGTTTCTCATTGTCACCCTTTTCCCGTGATGGAACCACAATTATAGACCACCTTGTCTGTTCTGGAATAGGAATATAGTGTTTTTAAAGAGAGGGTCTTTATAGTCTTGTTCTTTCCAGCCAATTCTGAATAACAATGTTCCTTCTTTTCCCTGTGATGTCCATCGAATATCAGCGCAATAGAATAACCACTATAATCAAGGAGTGTGCTATCAGCGAGCTGGTCGTAAACATCCGAATGCGTGCAATTTTCATCAACCCTCACTTTGGGCCAAATTATAGTGAATCGGTCACTGAAGGCTATTTTTTCCTCTTCTCTTCAGTGAGGAAGACGAGCGCTGATGCCTTACAGCTCGTGGTGGAGCGGTGTGCCGCTGCACCAGAGGGGCCGTGTGACCAGATGCTGCCCATCTTACAGTAAATGACCATTTCTAACAGCTGCATCTCTAAGCTGCATGTTATTGGGGTATTAACTGCGGATTTTCCTGTCTTTGCAATCTTACTCGAGGTCATTTGTGAAGGAGAACGAAGAAGTGTATGAAGGGCAGGTCTACGGCGTCCTGGAGACAGTGGCTGTGTTAAATCCCTCTTTGGTTCAGGCTCTCATTCCAGACCTCTCTCTCAGCCTGAGACACACAGAACACAAGAGAGGACTGGGAAAGAACATCGCCTTGAGGTGAGACTGCACATGAATCACACTGCTCATCGCCTTCAATTATTTTTAAGTTGTCTAGACAATGAGCAAGTATTATGTAATGAAGTGCAACAGTTCCCCGCCACTGACTGCTGCATCTCTGTAACAGGAGTGCTTATAGGAAGCTGCTGGTTCTCCTTGGAGAATGTGGGCAGGCAGAAATAACCAGCCTGGAAGTAGACTAAAGCTGTTGGTAACAGGAGCAGCTCTGTGACCCATCTGCACCTTTATCACTCACTCACTCACTCACACACACACACACTCTCACACTCTCTCACACACACACAGTTTTTCTAAAAGCACCAAACCAACAGACCACAGCAACTATAAAAGCAGAGTTGTGATGCGTTGTCCCTCTTTATTTTATGTTAATAATACTGATGTAGTCGACAGAAGTTGAAACATTTAGCACAAGTCTGACTACAAAATACACACAAACTTCATGACATTGTTGTGTTGCTGCCAATGTACATTTCTATTGCATTTGAATTTGGTATGTAGCAATCATGTGTCATGTCTCCTTACTGGTTGTAATATGTATATACTTAAAGTTACTTAATAAATATGAATTCAAGTTCCAAGTGGGTTTTACGAGTCTTGATATGGGCACACGTGGTTATGCTGTCAGGTGCTGGATCCCTCGGTGCTCTAAATTACTCATTTGATGGCTGTTGTAGGCGAAGGAAGGGAACAGGAGAAGAGGAATGAAGCACTGCGCTCCAATTCTCCCTCACCCTCTCCGAGGCGCAGCGATATCACGCAATCCAGCTTTGGTTTGCGCCTAATCACGCAAAGACTCGCTCCCGCCGCCTACAATCACCAAGTCCCATTTACCGCCATCGCTGCTCGCCGCGGCGCGGCCCTTCATCTCCTCAACGCCGCATTCCTTCATCAGCATTTAGAGGCGATGCAGACAGCAGAATGGGTAATGCTGTAGTTAACACGGCAGGGAAAATAAACCCTTTCACATCTCTCGTCTCAATCAGGACACGCGAGTCTGAAACTGTTGGCTATCCTTTTGTTTCGGAGCGATGAAGGAGCGCAGCCGGTCCTGGCTTCTAAGAGCACAGAGGAGCGTTGTGATATTATACAAAATAAAATACAGACCAGGAGTGCAGAAACAGTCCTGAGCCCAAAAGCCTCACAGGTCAACAAGACTCACACAAAACTTCAGAATAATTAAATCATTTCATGGTCATCTGAAGCCGATGAGCCTCGGGCTATTGACATTTGCTAACCTAATCTGTGGTTTCAGAACACGTGCGCACCAGTCAAGACGGGCTTTGTTGGTATCTTGAAAAGTGTAAGCGCGTACTCCTTTTTTTTTTCAGGCCACCAGCGTGATAATAGAGGTTTGATACCGGGGAGCTTCTATAACAGATTTCAAAGAAGGACAAAGTCTTTGAACTCCTGTGGACAACTGAGGCATTCTATAAATGTCTGCTTACCACCTAATTGGTAATAGGATTGACATTTTCTTCATGTCTTAGGGAATAATAATCCCCACAGATTTCTCTTTTTTTTCCCCTCAACTTGCATGCGTCTTCGCTGGACATCATAAATTGAGTATCAGCCTTTGGGGAAATACACCAGATATGCTTCATTATTGAGACAGCCGCCTGTTTTTCAGTTTCCTCGAAGCTTCTGCCATAATGGGCTTCTTGCAGAACAAGAAAGGCATTGTTAATGCATTTGGAAATTCCTGCGTGTATGCAACAGAGACGGCAGCTTCAAAAAAATAACTACGATCGAGTCACAGCTGCAGATTCTGAGCGTCCACACTTAAAGGGAGGCTCGTCCTTCCTGCAGGGTTCCAGATTCCTGGCGTCCGATTCACCGGTGAATCAGACGGCTCCTATCCTGTGATGGGGCACTTGTAAAGTCTGCAGGTTTGGGCAGGTGAAGTAGGGAGCAGGTAGGAAACACGTGGCTATCCCATTGGAGGCGAATGGCAGCGTTGGTCCGTAAAAAACCTCCTCCTTCCCCTCAGTACTCAGATCCAGCACCTGAGGAGAGATCAATAACATGAATCGTGTTTTAGGACCACCTTTGCTCCATGACATACAAACTTAGCCACAAACTGGTGGTAAAATTTTCAGTTCTCATAATGATACCGTTTGTTGATTAATACTTAATAGCGATGTGATTAAAGTGTCTCCACACCTGCATTAATAGTAGTATTACAATTCGTAAAACCACTTCAACAACACTGTGGAGAGACAGAAAATGTTAACTGCTCTGCACTTATATCGCGCTTTTCTGCCTTAATGCACCCAGCATTTTAAATGTTTGCCTCTTATTCTCGCAAACACACACCCACACACGAGGTGCAGGTCAGACCATCTGGAGAAAATGCAGTTCAGTGTTTTTCTGAAGGTCAAGTGTGCACGCAGCTTCAAAATTTCACAAAGAGGAGCATGCACCCGAGCAGAGATTGGTCGATAGAAATCGTCAAATTTCCACAGCGCCGACGTGCCGCAGCCTCCGTGGGTCCACAGCGCTCACCTGAATGCACGCCAGAGGCTCGTTGGTCCAGATGGAGTAGCCTCCAACCACGTAGATCCTGTCGTCGTGGACGGCGACTCCGGACTCGTTCTGACCTGCAGCGGAGGAAGATGGGCTCGTTCTCAAGCTCATTTTAACAGGATTGATACGTAATGAAAATTCATTTGGAAAACACATTTAGAAAAATAGTCTGGCTGAGGTGCCCATATTATACAAACTGAGTAAATGGATTTAATATTATGATAGGTGTTGATAATATCACAATTTTCTTAAACAAACACTACCAGAAGTACAAGTACCCAACTTCATATCCTATATTTTATTTTCAACACTATATATAGTGAAGTTTAAGTCAAATATTAGCTTATAAAATGGAGTGGAATAAATTACTTTAAGAAATGCCTTCAGTTAATGCATTTCTACTCATTCATTATCCATCACTGGTTATGTTCAACAGATTCATCCAGACTGGCCATTTCAAGTGTGTGTGTGTCGTTCACGTGGGGTTCATCCACGCTGCCCACCTGTGAGCAGGCTGAAGGAGCAGCGCGTCCACTGGTCCACGTCCATGCTGTAGGAGTCAATATGGCGCACCAGGATGCGGTCGTTGTTGTAGTCCAAGTCATTCCCTCCCAGCACATAGAGCTGCCTCCTCACCGCCGCCATCACGTGGTAAACGCGCCTCTGCAACATGGGACTGCGGGCCAGCCACTGGTCCTGCAGGAGCCGGGTGGAGGTGGGGGGGGGACAGATGGAGGGGAAGAAAGGGGGAAGAAAGTGATGCAGATGAGACGAAGGTGAGATGTATGGGGAGGGAGGGAGGCAGAAACAGAAAGGGTGAATAAGAAGATTAATATTTAAGCATATCCATGCATGAGTAATTGATGTATGCTCAGTTCTGGATAAATAACGTGACACTGGAGCTCTGGTTTGTACTAATGACTTCCCTGCCTGTTTCTAATCATATGTTTCAGACACTCCATTTTACACCGAAGATCCCAGCTCATTCCACTAAGTGTGGGGAAGCTTATTTTGCGCGTGTGTGTGTGTGAGATTGAGGCGGGGAGAGGGAGAGGGAGGGAGAGAGAGAGAGAGAGAGAGAGTGAGAGAGTGTGTGTGTGTGTGTGTGTGTCTGCTGGGAGCTGACGGGTGGCCATCTGTTGAGGGTAGAGTGGGTGGGGGGTTGCTGTTGCTCTGGCAGGTGAATGTAGATCCGCAGTGAATACAAATGAGACGCTCTCCCTCTCTCCCTTGCTCACTTCCTCCTTCCCCGGCGCTTCCACGCCAACATGTGCAAACACGGGCCCATATGGACGCGCACCTCTCACATGCGCACATCGCCGCGTATACGGCCACGCGGCGATCCAGCCCTCTTTAACAGCTGGTCCGCGTGCGTACACAAACACCGTCCCGAGTTCACATTCCGACGCTGAGATTCCCGACTGCTGTGGGAGATTCCTTCACAATAATGATGCACCTGATATTCTGCCTATGCCTTTACCCCGAAAAATTCAACGAACCAGAACGCAATCTGTCTTTGCTTTCTGACTAAAACTGTAAAGTTAAAGAATACATAAATCAAGCTGTTTTCCTGGATTTCACAATGCCATGGTTTCACTTAATTTCCAGATGGTGTAAAAATCAATTAGCAGACTCTTGACACCTGCCTGCTGTGTACTTTCCTCACAGTGAACATAACGTCTGCCTTAATGTCCATGCAAAAAGCTACCGTTCCCACGGCGACACTGTGCGAGTGCATAACACTGTTGGGATGTACGCACTACATCACCCCGACAATTACAGCGATGACAAGATTTACCTTTTTTTTGCTTTTTGACGACTGCAAATTTGTGCTGGCTGAAAAACAGGATTGTGATGTACTCAGACTGCGTTCGGTGGAAAGAGTAGCATGTGGACAGAGTGGAATCTATAAGAGTCTACGCAGAAGTTTGGTTCATTTTGATGCACAAGCCAAGATGGGCTTTCTGTCCGACTAGTGGGAGTCTTGGCAAAGGCTGTATTTCTTGCTAGGTGAGGGAAACCAGCAGGGTCAAACTCATATTTAGTACATCAGACCAACATGTGGTAGCTGACATGCCCCCAGCTCAGTGGTCCAACTATTAGAAACCAGCAACACAGTGTAAAAATACATAAAAACTTTAACTGACTTATTTGGGTATTTTAGGAGAATAAGCTGCTCACGGATTTAAGTACCATAATTTAAAGGCAATATTACAGAAGGGTTTGTTATCTTTGCACATCCAGGAAAATAGCCGGACCATTAACATTCATTTGAAGTCGCGGCCACTTGCAAGATGGAAGTCTAATATTTACTTTATTATACAATTTTCACTGGCTTCTTCGCCGACTTTAGCATCAGACGGAGCCTTTTCATCCGCTCCTTGAACATATTGATTCAAGCAGCAAATTATGAAACTCTCCAGCAGGAATATGCGCGGCATGTTATCGCGGCCTGCGTCACGAAGACAGCAGCCCTGCCGTCTGCAAACACCGCACCATTATGACCATTATGTCTCCAGACGGGAGCGCTGGCCCGCTGGAGGACATCTTCTCCCGACCGAATTGCCTCAGATCTCTCCTGGAGCCGATCAGTTACCTGCTCGGGGTCGTACACCATCAGCCGGTTCTGGTACTGCGCCGTGTTTGTGACCCCACCTGCAGAACAGACGAACAGCAGTCACGGAGGGGACCCACCCCCCCCTCCCGCCGGCCTGCGTGAGTACTTCGGTGTCCTTACCCGAGATCCAGAGCAGGTCGTCGGCCACGCAGCCGGCGTGGCAGGACAGCGAGCGGTCGAACGGCTGCACAAACATCCACTTGTTCCTCTTGGGGCAGTAGCGCTCCACAGAGGGCAGCACCTGCCTCAGCTCGTTCCTGCCCCCCACGGCGTACAGGTACTGGCCCAGAGCCCCCAGCACAAAGTGCTCCCTGCAGGCCTTCATAGGGGCCATCTCGGTCCAGCAGTTGCCCCTGGGGTCGTATCGGCATGCGGTCCGGACCGCGCACGTTCTCCCGGTGGCGTGCTCCACCTCTCCGCCCACGACAAACAGGAAGTTCCCCATCACGGCCACGCAGTGGTGGCTGCGGCCGGTGGGCATGGGGGCCAGCTCGCTCCAGTTCGACCCCCCCGCCACGCGCACGTGCTCCTGCGCGGACGGGTTGAAGTAGCGCAGCTCCCTGACCCGGCTCACCTCGCGCTTCCTCCCGCCGACAATGTAGAGCGTGAGCGACTGGAAGCGCGGCCTGGTGCGGTCCGACTGGCGCAGCGGCTGGGCGAAGGTGGCGCGGTGGTAGTCCAGGGCCTCCTCCACCAGGGCGGCGACGGTGGGGCTGGACTGCACCAGGGCGTGGCTGCGGGCGAGGTGGTGCAGCGCGGGGACGTCCATGAGGCCGTAGCGGACGTGCTGGAGCAGGTCTTCGGTGTACTGGTAGCGGCAGTCGTGTTCCAGCCACATGACGACCAGCTGCGGAGGAACCACATCAAAGAGCCACATTTTTGTGTGATGGCTGCCGTAAGAGAGGTTCACTCGATCGCCAGAGAAGCTAAAACAACAGAGGCCCAATTATTTATATGAACACGGGACCGACTGTTGATCACTTTCTGACATTCTGTGTCTTTGAGAAACGCGTTGGCTTTTTCTTTCCACTGTAGATCACAGCTACTGCAGATTTGAAGGGTCCAGAGAGGACCAATAACAGAAGGCCTTCTCTGAAACGTGAAGCATTAATCATGAGGGTCATCCCTCTCCTCTCCCAAAATATTGATGTACAGTTGAGGTGAACAGGATGACGAGCAGAGGAAGAGAAGAGAAGGTCAGAAGAAGACAGCGAGGGGAAGAGTGCAGAAATCAGGGCTGAGCACTGGTGAGAGAGGAGAACTGCTAATCATAAACATATTTCTTGGCGCCTAAAGCACTAAATTACGGCTAAACTGAAGCAAGCCAGAGTGCACACGCACGCAAACACACACACACACACTTATTAATCAGCAGCATTCAATATACAGACTGTAAATATCCACAGGCAGCGTCCTTTGTTTAATGCAGGCAAACTGGGTTGCAAAGAAGGGATTTAATTGAACTCGAGAGCTGTGGAAGGTTATTTAGCTGTGACGAGGTGTGAATGTGGGCGAGATGACTGGAGATCACTGATACCATTATCAGGAAAACAAAGTGGGTTTGAGAGCGGTCTGTGCAGCCGCCGAGAACTTCACAGAGCGCGCTGAAGACGGCTTTTTGATGGCCGGCCGCGGCCAAATCAGGACGAAATGAACGGCGGATCCCCACCAGAAACAACAAACTACGCATTCAGCTTTGGGCGCCAGCAGCGAAACCATGAAATCACAACTCAGCCATGTGAAATGAACATTTATTTCCCCTTCAGCAGAAGCCAGCATGCAACAAAAAGCCAGGCTGACAATTCCCAGCGCAAACTAATGTGATCCACTTTAATGCTCCATTTTTAAAAACATATAAATTATTACACTGAATTAAAGGTGTGTCCTTGTGTTGTTAATAACACCTCATACACGCGCATTTCACCAAGTGTTATTCAACTCATATTCAAGTCAGGATCATCTCTTTGTAGTATCTGTGCCACTCTCCTGTCTCTTTTCTCCGCCGCTCACCCCGCCTCTCTCCTCCTCATTGCTCTGAAGTGACAGTATGTATTGTGTGTGTGTGTGTGTGTGTGTGTGTGTGTGTGCGCGCGCGTGTGCACGTATGTGTGTGTGCGGGCACGCAAGATGGCAGCTGACTGTGAAGGTCATGCTGCATCACACAACTTCCTCAGGGCACAGAATAAATCAACTCCTTCTCCCCCTCTGTAGTGAAAGAGAAAGTGTGCGTGTGTGTGCGTGTGTGTGTGCGTGTGAGGAGAGCGGGGCCACAAAAGAGTGGGAGAGAGAGAGAGAAAGAGATAGTGAGGAAAAAAGGTATGGGGAGGGGGGGGCTACAGAATGGCAGAGCAAAGGGTGGCGAGGAAGGAGGAAAAAAAAAGGCAAAAAAGAAAAACAAAGCCGGAGAAAATGTGATTTCCAGGGCGAGGGACTCTAAGAAAACTCCGAGTGACGATGATTGACGGCTGAGCTATATCGGTCCACTATTGGCGTGCCCCCCCTCCACCCACACACCCCCACCATTTTCGGACGACAGCGCCGGCTTGCCGTTCGCTTCCGTCTGATGCCCAAATTAACCTTCTGGGCGAAGTGAAGGAGGCCCAAAGCAGCCTAATCAGAGGCTGATTATGGCGGCGGCGGCTGGCTAAAGGGTCAGGGTAATTGTGCCATCAGAGGCCTGATTGTTTTCAATCAGACGGGCGGCCGAGTGACAGCTGGGGGATTGGGGCCCTGATGGAGCCTCGGTGGGCCTAATCAGAGAAGGGAAGGGGAAGAGAGACAGCGAGGAGGAGAGAGAGAGAGAGGAAGAGGGAGGGAGGGAGAGAGAGGGAGGGAGAGGGAGGGAGAGGGAGGGCTGATTGGTGCAAATGAACAGTCAAAACAGAAGTCCCCACCCTGCATCGCTGCTCCACTCCACAGTCCCCGTAGTTCGCGACACACAAACATCTGTGCGCGCACATCGCACGTGTGTCTATCACACGCGTGCACAGACGTAAACAGTCCTTCCAACCGCGCATCAATATTAATATAAACAAACAATGCGCGGTGAAGCTGCCGGCAGCCTTTCATTTGTTTCTTTGTAGTGTGTGTGTCACATTTTTTCCCATCCGAGTGTGTGTCACACACGCACATGATGCCTCAATCAGCATATTTACACAGTGTGATAAGTGTGTTTTCATCAGCATTATTACCATAACATTATACTTTAACATTAGCGATGCGTCTAATGCACAAACAGGCCGGCCGTACCTTCCAGATTTCCTCCTCGCTCAGGGAGGTGAGCCGGTCACTCTTCAGTACCTCCCTGAGGAGGCGGTAGGGGAGCTGCAGGGCCTCGTCCTGCCTGTTCTGGCTCAGCTCCGACAGATGCTCCACCAGGAAGCTCACCACGGCCTCCTCCAAGGTGGGCAGGTGGAACAGGTCAGCCACGCGGTACAGCTCCAGGTAGTTCACGCTGCTCAGCTCCTGCACGGCAAACCCATAAACATGCAAATTAATGCACACGCTCACCATATTTAAATGTATGATCTTCTCATCTCATCTGATTTATATTTGATACCCTTTTCATTGCCTGATGGAAGAAACATATATGCATATAGATAACATGGCTTTGCTTCAAATTCATAGTTAAATGGTTAAACATTATAGGCGTCCAACCAAACACACAGTCAAGAGAGAACGATGAAGAGCAAAGGGGTAAACAAAAGTCGCCGTAGATTATTTAATAGAGCAACACTGCCATCTGCTGCCCACTCGTGATCAACCAGCCGAGACTGGCTGTTCAGTTTGTAAATGTTATTTTAATTAGATATTCTGTCCCGTGAAAGGTGTCAGTCTGTGTTTTGAGTTTAAGACTTTTGGGTTTATGATTTAAATTTTATTCCTCCTTCAGGAATTTGAATTACCCTAATTTAAATGTTTTGTGATGAATCTGATGAATACAGTGATGATCAACTGTAACATCGAGAGAGATCCCATATTGAATAAAACCACACAGCATATCTTTTACTGTGCATTATGTGCTCCAACAATACTCCAAATAAAACTTTAATCTACATTTTGCTTGCAAACATGCTTGAAATTTATTTCTTTTTTGTTGTTGTATAATTTTTATAACGAGGTTAAGCCTGATTAATTAAACAAGGCAGATGTAGCCACGGGGTGGCGCTATTGAGCTACTATTGCGGCGTCACAACAACAGAAAAGTCACAGAAGCTGAAGATGACACATAATTGGGAGTGGGTTGTGTTTTTCTTTCATGGAGCCTAGTGTCAGAAGCATTCTCAGCCTGGTTGCTCTTTTCCTGCAGCAGATTCTGGATTACTCGGGCGGCTACACTGATCTGCCCCCTTCCAGCAGCAGATCCACCTCAGACATGCAGCAGTTCGACCTGCCCCTTAAACCCAATCTGACTGAATGTCTACCTGAAATGTCCCTGCTAAGCAGGATGGATCTTTGCTTTAACCTCCACCAGGAGGATGACACACACCACGACACCAATAGAAGTGCCCTCAAAAAACTGAAAATCATACTGGCAGATGTAATATGCCATTTAAAATGATTTCTCTACCATTATTTTCCAATTTATTTCATCTTAAAAATGGACTGCCACGACTGTGCAGCCAAATGATGTTTAAAAGGGTGATTGTCCTACAAACACATCCTTTCTCAGATTTTTAAGTATTTTGTAGACACGTAAGGTTGTGGAGAAGCAAAAAACGTAATCTTTCGGAAAATTGGAATATCCTCATGTACAAAATTCACTTCTATTTGCATGTCAACTGAACATATTTATTAGTAAATGTGTTTAAAATAAACCATTTATACATAATCTTATGAGGTCAGAAAGTTTTGATTTGGGTTTAACAGTAATGTATGACTGCTTGACCGACAGCAGAGATGACAGTGTGTGTGTACGTGCGTGCATGTGTGCATGTGTGTACCTGGATAAGGTAATGAGAGCAGAGGTTGAGCAGTTCCAGCAGCTGAAGGTGGCTGCCTGCAGACAGGACGTCCTGGATCACTGCTGGCTCCAGCAGGATCTGTCCAATGGAGGTCGTCACACAGACGGGGTGAGAGGACGGAGCATAATATGACATACACATGACTTCAACTTTCACTTTCTTCTGGTGATTGATTGCTGGTCATCAATCATCAAATAAATGGTTAATGCAAAAGTGCTCCCGTTTGAATCTACTTTTTCTCTCTTTTCTCTCTTTCTCTCGTCGCCACTGATTTGATTTGAGTTGCGATCTCAACCTTTATAACACAAGATTCATCTGCAAATGGAAGTAAATAATTTTAAAATTATTAGAGATTGCTTCAAATGATCAATTCAGCTCATGATTAAAAATACCTGCCAGTAGATTGTGTGAGAAATACATTTTAGATACACCTGTGAGATCAATTCTCGCAGACGAACAGCGCGAGACATTTCCCGCAGGTTTCCTCCCCATTTTACTGTTAAAAAAAATGTGATAAATATCCCTCTGGATGAAACCTCTCCTGCTGACACCCATTAAAATTTGTTTTAAAGGTCAGAAAGAGACTTTGGATAATCCATTCAGCAGCTCTGGCCTACATATCCACAGAGGCTTGACCGAATCAGCAGAGAAAGTGAGAGGAAAAAAAAAGATCTTATCATAGGTCTCATCCCCGCTCATTACTGGCGATACAGTGGTGGGCTGAGTATCGTTCACAAGAACACTCGTGGGGATGTCTTTATTTTTTTTTTTTTTTTTTTTACAGCCTACTTGTTTGCTGATTTTCAGCAGCAGAACAAACCTCACATGAACACATACACGAGTTGACCCGTAAGCAGCAGAAATACACATTATTCTGTTACCCACATCGATCGGATAAACCCCGGGAGCTTTGTGACCAACTGCTTTCACCTCTGCAGTTTGTGGCATCTGCACTTGTATTTCCTGTCAGATGTGAGTTTGAACCCGCGGCCCGCTCTGACTGCAGAGAAAGCCAGGTGTCAGCCGAGAGTTTTTCGTCTCTGCGTGGACGAATGTGACAGGGCGGCTCCACATCACTGCGAGATCTGTGGAGTGAACGCTTTAACGCGTTCAGCTCTTTTCCACTTTGGCGAGAGCCTGGTGGCGTTGGTGTGGGAGGGCAGCGAGCTCTTGTGTACACTGCGAGCGTTTACCTGCAGGATCGAACGCAGAACGCACGGCTACGGGAAGAGTCCGCAAAGTCGGTGCCTGAGAGCAACTTGGTGTTTAATTAACAGATAGCGTATCTGGAGCTCTTAGCGCACCTCCTCCTCCCTCGTGCCTCTGGCCTCTGACATGTGGACGAGGGATTTTTATTAGTAGGTCATCATTTACGGCACGGGGATAAACATATTGCCCTCATCTCATCTGCCATCATCTACACTGGGCAGAGAGGAACTGAGCCAACCAAAGCAGGGCAGCTTGCCTGCTGTTGACCTACTTACGCTCCCCCCGACCGCTCTCTCTTTGCTCATTTCCACTGTGGAAATAAAATTAGGAGTAATTGCAAAGTTCCTGGCCTCTCTGTGTGCTGCATTAAATCCACATAAGCCACTAGGCAGCTTATAGGAGTGAGCGTGGAGGGCATTAACAAGGTCAAGGAGGGTTATTAGACATGATCACACACTTATTTGTTGCTGCTGGAAGGAGGAGGTGAGGGGAGCGACTTCACATCCAACCACTTCTCCTCTTCCGGTCTCTCATTAAAATTGCCTTTCCTGTTTTAAAAACCTAACGGTGCAGTTCAAACATGCTTTTTGAGATATTTGTATTATCCTTGATGAACAGACCCTGCACTGGAAATACACAGACATGGAAAAATCCATTTTGTCCCACCGCAGCCACTGTAGCTTCTCTGGCACTTGAGTTGAGGACGGGTCAATTCTTGTAATCGATACTCTGGACAGAAACACTCCTGTCTGCCTTCAGAGGACTGCGCCGCTCAAAAATAAACCCACACCTCCATGCTGAGCCGATGGAGCTCCATCAAGGTGTCCCATATCAGCTTATAAATAATATACATGTGTTACCTTTCAGGTGCTTGGTCACATCTGTCCACCGAGGATCACCCTCAGGTGGTCTGAGTCACAGACGCGAATGTGGTGATAAAACCGCCTTTAGCCATTTAAAAAAAAAATGGGGTAACTTTGAAGCAGGAAACTTGTAAAATGAAGCCCAATTTGAAGAGGTTTTCCTGCTTTCAGCTGTAGACTGTTGGGGCTGTAATTGTTTTAGGAGTGCTGCAGATTGCGGCGGAGTTAATGGCGTTACAGATGGGAACTTCAACGTGACTCACTGGAGGCTGCAGAGCTCAGCTCAGTCAGGCTGCACGGCTTACAACGCCGCAAACACAGATGAATGTCACCCCCCCCCCCACGCAGGCGGGTCACCGCTGCTCTGCCGATCACCGAGGCTTGAGCGCAACCCCCCAGGTTTGTGCTGGTGACGCCGCTCGTGGCTCACCTGCCCAGTGTAGGCGAAATCCAAAGCGTGCTTCAGTCCAACGCTGGTCACCCCCTGTAGGGTCACCTCGTCAGCCTCGCTCTCCAACATACACAAGCTGAACATGGCCTGCAGACACATGGGCAAAACAACCATCAGATAAGCTAATAGTGTCGCATCTGAAGTGAAAGAAATACAAGCACAAGAAGTAAACATAGTAAAATAGATTAGCAGTAACTGGATTAGCTTTATTTTCCACTCCTTGAACGTCCTCGGCCTCTGCAGAATTATTTTATGTCCGCCGTTCAACTATTAACAAACTGAGAAATCTGTTTAGTTCGAGCACATCCTGAAAGAAGGAAAACAGGGCAGAGCATCAAACGCCCCAGCCCCCGACACCACCCCCCCCAGCTCCAGGTTATTGATTCACCTGCATCGGCCCTGGAGGTCAGCAGTAATAAATAGCGCGATCGGTACTGGTCGGTCGTGCGGCCTGTGACGGACTCTCCTCCGTCACGCAAACACGCGCGCGGGGCACCGCCCCCCAGCGTGCGTCACAAGCGGTCAGCACAGCCGCTGCAGCCTGGAAAATCCCGCTGCGTGCAAGTCCAGCTTGCCGCTTGCCGATCAAAGCTATTGAGCGGCGCCACGCCACGAGGGGATGGCGCCGCCATCGATCGGAGCCGCCCAGCGGAGCGCCACAGCGTGGAGCCGGTGAGGGGGCCAAATCAGGTGTGGCCCTTGTCTTGTGAGGAACTTCACGTGTTGGAGCTTGTGATTATACAGTTTGTACTCCATTAAACAATTTAACGTTCCATCTCATATATGTATTTTAAGATCAATTTAGTCTTAATTGGTTATTTGGAAATGCCACTTGGGGTTGTCTGGTCGCCATATGTCACAATTCAGGGGATTGATTTTCTTCCTTTATGTAACCAGAAAACCAGACCCGAAGCTGCTGAAGACAGTGGCCTCTTTTCCCTTTCAACAGATTCCTGCACTCATGACAGTGATCTAATCAAATTTCATGCGGCAGCTTGTTGTGGAGTCACTCCCCCTCGATGACTACAGACTACTTTCTATCAGAAATAAAAGCCTCCATCAGGCAGGCCGGTTAGCAGCACTTTACTAACAAACTAGCCAATTATCTGAGTCACAACGCCACTGAATGTTATCCAGGCACTGAGCTCAGAGTTGACTTGAGGCGACGCTGGGTTTTATCTAAGGCCCACGGAGTTTAGGCTCGCTGATTCACCACAGCGCTAATTAAAAGTCCACTGGTCCACTGAGCACAGGAAGACCTGTGGCTAAACATGGGGGGGGGTCAGCGTGCAAAATCAAAAATACAGCGTGCGTGCAGAGGGCACACTGCCAGTGCGTTGCGTGGTTCGGTTAGCATGCAGCGAGGGAGCGAACTCACTCAACCCCTCCGCTCGGGTAGCGACGATCGGCTCCTTTATAGATCTGGTGCAGGGACAGTCCTAAAGCAGCCCTCACCACAGTCATTTCCCATGATGCTGCAGCACTGCGGACTGCCCCAACCTGCCAGCAGAATTTACGTGCACGTTGCGATCACATCAGGACTTGTGACTCGTAACACACCCAGGGAAACGTCGCCATACTTAGGGAGGTCATTTTCATGTCTGAGTGAAACATTAGCATTTCTCCGGGGGGGCCTGTGGCATATGCTCCCATGACAGAAATGATGGGTGATTAAACTAAAAAGCCAAAGCACATGAGGAGTGGCTGCCATGCATTACAGAATTATGGAAGCAGAACCACATATGGAACTCAAATCCTTTCAAAGATACCACAGGTTGAAGGTTCTCAGCACTCTCAAGCATCAAGTACAGTAAATTGAAGATACATTTTACGATCAGGCAGGCATGATAACATTAGAAATAGCACCTCTTATTCTGAGCAAAGGAACAAATACAAGCAGAAGCAATTTGTCCTATCACTGCGCTAAATTCTATCTTCTTTGTCACACTTGACATCGTTACTATCGGTAACTCCTGCTAATTTAGTTAGACTGTACACATAGGTAGTGACGTCTGCACTATTGTTTTCAGTTTCAACTGATTTCATTAATTTTGCTTTCAAATCTCTGGGTTTTTAGTGAAAAAAACACTATCAAACATGCAGGCATGCATGCCACCACCTTTCTTTTTCCTTCTGCATGAATGAATACAAAAAAAACCCCATAACTGTGAGGAAGACAGGACCTCACCTCCCCATTCCTGTGGACATGCAGGCCAGTCCTTCTCCACACCTGTGCCTGCTCACACCTCCCTCCCACCTGCGTGCCATCTATTCATCAAGAGCCTCGTAAAGACTGCTACAGCCTTCGCAGTACTGGTTCAATCAAGCGGGCCCTTGACTTTCCAACAGGGTCAAGATCCATGCTGTCCTCTGCATTCAACCTGGATGTTTCAGTCAAGATATTACTCTGATAAGGTCCCTGGAAAGTGGTTCATGCTACAGTAAGACTCATTAAAACTACTTAACAGCTTTTGAGCCTGGAAAATATTAAAGAACTTAAAAGACAATTTCCAAATGATTCAAAATGTGTTTTGTTTTTTTTTAATTAAGAAGGAGGTATTGAAGAGTATCATCATCCAGTACTTCTGTAATATCAAATTTGCGCTGTTCTCAGGCTGTCATGTTATTGATGACCGTGGGAAATGAAGCGCTTTCTTAAATTTCTGTGAGCTGTTGTGCCTCTCATCCATAAGGCTTCTTCAGTTGTGCAATGCAGCTCATGAACCGTGGGTATTTATAGCGCTGTCTTCATAAAGAGCTTCATACAGAAACAGAGTCACGAATGTGCAGCGTGAACTGCTTCTTCTCCACCTCTGACCAGCTCCGTCCTGACTGCAGGGCCAACAGATGACGTGTTTCACTGTGACAGAGACCACAAGAGACGTGTGTGTGTGTGTGTGTGTGTGTGTGTGTGTGTGTGTGTGTGTGTGTGTGTGTGTGTGTGTGTGTGTGTGTGTGTGTGTGTGTGTGTGTGTGTGTGCGCCTGTCATAACAGCGATCCTTCGCCTTAGCGTGGCCACATTGGCAGAGGCGGCAGATGTGTTTCACTTCAGGTGAATAGCTCACGCTTGGCGGGAGAAACAGTCGTAACCAGAGGAGACAGATAAGGCGAGGAAGACAAAGGTGCAAGGAAGACAAAAAGAAACCGTATTCACCATCCCTGAAGCGCCGACAGGCAGCGGTGGAAGCAGATGGCAGAGCCAAGCTAATGTTGTTAAGCTCTGCCAGTGGAACAGGAGAGCTGGTCGCTGGTCTTATAACGGCCGTGCTTTGTCAGCTGAGACGTGAAAGTGTTAATAAAAAATAAAAAAAACATATATATATATGTGTGTGTGTGTGTGTGTGTACCAAGCTGCAGAACAAAAGTGAGGAGGACGAACAATGGAAGGAGAGGAGGACTGATTCGCCCACCCTCACCTCTCTGGAGAGACCGGTAAAAATATCCAACACCCAAACCATACAGGAGGAATAATCTCTGCACGACTTGGAAATATTTAATCTGCCTCTCATTTTCAGGGTGGGGGGGATTAATTTCTCATTCCTAATCTGCTCAGTGTCTCCTAGATCAAATCTCTTCTTTTCCCCGTGAGCCTCGTCTCCGGTCAGGCCGTCTGGCAGCTGCCTCCAAGCCTCAGGGAGAACACTAATGCTCAATCCAGGAGGGATGGCGAAGGATGATCTCTCTAATTTTCTCTGGATAAAAAAACCTTCACATTTTAAAAGCGGGTTGCCTTTGAACTCGAAACGGTGTTTAACCCCTCGCAGAAGTCTGGAATTGTGGATAAGTCCTCTGATTTAATGAAGGGCTAGACAGGTTTCCAACAATCGACCATCCCTGAAGACAGTTACGTAATATGATGTCACCTCCATCACATCAGCAGCGCCGCACCGCCTGACTGATACCTGCTTTTTATAGACGCATAAGCCGGCGCAAATCCTTCATATCAGACGAACCGGGGGATGTAGGTCTTTAATCAGTACCCACAATCCTTCCGCGCGCATCTGCCGAACATCCAGGTGTGTAAACGGTCCAGGACTCACCCTGAAGTAATCGCTGCACGCTGCCAGGACGGCCTTGTGGGCGTGGAACTTTTGCTCACCGGCGACCAGGGTGACATCACACAGCAGGCCATCTGTCCTCTGCTGGTTGAGGGCAGAGAGGACGGAGTCCTGGTGGGACTTTGACTGACAGAGCCTCTGTCCTGTCAGCATCTCCCTGCTGCGAGATACACATACACACACACACACACACACACGTGGTTCATTAATGTTGGTTGTTCTCACAAATGTTCTGTCATATTCACAAATCCACTTCATCTAGTCTCTCTTCTTCTACTCCTTCATCCTCTTCACTTGTTTGTCTGCAGAATGCTTCTTTCCACGAATGTCACAACTTGAAGCTCATTAGTGACGATGTCTCTGTCTTCAGGCTGGATCCTTCGTGGTGACACCAGCACATGTCTTAAAGTTTGACTGACTGGAGGAACAGACAAAGGAAATTAAACAATTTCACAACTTTGTAGGTCATGGAACATTTGTGGAAGTAGGGATGCCTCACTAACGAATGTATCAAAACACAAAAGTTGAACTATAACTTAAAGGGATTCATAGGGGTGCATAAGGGTGCGCAACATGAGTGTAATGGCAACACATTTATATTGCCTTAATAAATAATCACTCATACACCATTTCATGGGGATTTCACAGTATAAATACTGAAATTAATTTATAGAAATAATTTGTAAGATTGTGATTAAAAATCTTTGTCACAAAAGAAAAACAGAATATATATTATTCTCTCCGCAACTGTGAGAGCTCAGTAGGCCCATTATTGCATATTTTGTTCTGTGTTAATATTGTTGTTTTTTTTTTTTATTTAATGCCTTAAATGTGGCTACATATACATTTTCTGACTTCATGTTTCAGGCATTGGGGGCGCATCAGTTTATCTTCCATTAGTTTTATTAGCTTTTAGTCAATCATCTGTTCCCAGCAGTTGACAACACTATTGACTGCACTTAGCCTGATGCATAATAATAACATGATCTTTAAACAATGAGCATCATTATTCCGTAATGTTCACACTACATTTTAATGATTCCTTTTAATGATTTTGCATTTTATGTATTTATGTATTTGTTCCTTGAAACCCCCATAGCGTTCCATTTTATACTGTGAGATCCAAAATCCATCCAGAAAACCATTTTGTCCATTTCTCTGCTACCTATTTGATCAAGGGCAGACCAGCTACCAAACAAACAGCCTGACTCATTACCCGCTGCAGACTGCAGCACACACCGTCACCCACCCCCCCTACACACACAGATATATACACACCCATAAAGAGAGAGAGAGAGAGAGAGAGAGCAGGAGAGAGAGAGAAAAAGAGAGACTTACACCTCATCCCCGTGAAGGTGACAGCACAAATCTCCTGTGAGACAGCAGCATTAAAACTGACTCCAAGTAGACAGAGATGCATTTGGACATACAGGCTGATGTGCCATTGATGGATGGGTACAACCAGAGCTAGGTTGGGGATGTGCTGTAAAGATGGTGTGTTTGATGCTACATGCATACACAGCAACCCATCCGGCAGGGATAATCTTTCAGATATGTTCTAGTGTCACTGTGACAAATCTGGCTTGAAGACTCATTGCTAACAGGCAGACAATGTGCAGTAAGTTGGCTCTTGCAGTAGATTTGTGTGAAAAAGTAGGCTTTGAAACTTGAAGCATTAGGATGCCTTTTATATGCATCTATTTTTTTTCTTTGATGTGATATAAAAGGGATGTTCAAAGCTTTAGGGTCTCTTTGATTTCACATTAAAGTGATCAAAGACAAACGGAGCAAACGTCTTTAACATGACCTATATGGAAACAGAGCTCATTTCCCAGAGCAGCATGGAGGTCAGCTGGAGGTCAGGGAGATGAACAAGAACTCAAACAATGTAGAAGACAATTCTGAACTGTTGATAAGAGGTGATGATGAACAAACCCACCAAATGCAGGAGAAAAATCATGTGATTTCTGAAAATGAAACCACTGATGAAGAAATAATTCATTTGGACAAAAAAAAGGACAAATTGATCACAAAATGTGAAGACTTTGAAAGAAAAATATGGGAATTGGAGGTAGGAGGGGCAGACTTGAGCAGTAAACTTAAAAGGTATGAGAGAGAAAAATGCCTGCAATGGAATTATAAGTCAAAAACCAAGAAAAAGTGTGAATTGGCCATGAAAAACCAAAGGAATGAGGAAAAGCTTCAACATTTAGAGGGGGTACTGAATAATCTGGCAATTAAACATAAAACCTGTTGGATGAGAAACCAAAAGTTGGACAATCAAATAAAAGAGAATGCCAAGAAATTTGAAAGTTATGAGAGAAAAATACAGGAACTGCAGAAACAAAATAACCAATGGGAAAAAAAAAACCTATTTTGCAAAACAGAACTTCTAAAATTCAAAGCAGATTTGAGTGAAATAACAACCTTAGCTATCTCTTTACGTAAACATTTCCAGGACAAACATGAGAAAAATATACACCTGGCCATGAATCTACAGAATTATGAAACTAAAGTCAAAAAACTTGAGGAGATGAAAGGTGGAATAGCCATGGAAAATAAAAAGAATTTAGAAAGCATCCAGCAGTTGGAGGAGAAACTGAAGGAATTAACCCTTAAATATGAAAACTGTCAGATGAGAAACAAACAGCTGGACAATCAAATGAATGAACAGGCCAGGAAATGTGAAGACTTTGAAAGACAACTACAGGAGCTGGAGGAAGAGAAGCAAGACTGGAGCAGAAAAGATGGAAGCTACGAAAAGAAAGATAAAAAAACTCAAAAAGCTTCAAAAACTGGATACTATGAGAAAAAAGTTCAAGAGCTGGAAGAGCCCAATCAGAGATTGAGCCAGAACAACGAAGGGAAGGAGAAGAAGGAGGGGGGCTTTATCAACTGTATTATTGGACTCTGCAACTCTGAAACTTCAGATTGAATGACTCTCTCTTCCTCCAATTCTCTCATTCTTCACTTCCACTTTCTCCCTCCAGCTTTCTTTCCACTCTGCCATCTCAGATTAAATAAACTAAAAATAAAGTAAATAAATTAAAAATCAGTAATATTGCTGCCAGCGTGTCTCTTTGTACACTTTTGGTGTTCATTTTAAAGTAGGACACAAGCATGAAAGAACCAGCGCAAAACAGAGCTAAGCAAAGTCACAAAGTGAAAGTTAAAACATAAACATTAAAAAATAATTTAAGAAATGTGCTTGAAGTGTTATTGAAATTAGAGGCAGTAGAGTACAGCAAAATAGCATTTAGATTTACAGCACTGAAACCTGTAGCTAAAAAAGATATAAAATATAAAAACCAATCTAATAAAGTTACATAAATAACCAAGTAATTGTCATGCATAATGTAAAAATGCATGAGATATATCTACAGTGTGGGCTATAGGTGTTCCCACCAATAAAAGCATTAAAACATTCAGGAGAGCTGAGGGGTCTCAACCGTAAATACAAACATGGCACCATGACAACAGGAAAAGGAAATGTTTCAACATATATGATGAATGATGTCATTTTAAATGGAATTTCTGTCTTGGGGCTTAGAAAGGATGAAGGCTGGCCACCAAATCTTGATTTTGTTTTCTCTACCAACTGTTCCTTGAAGTTAAATCCCTTTTTGTGCCATCGATCTTTACAGTAGACTTTGCAGCGCACACCACTTACCTGAAGCTGGGTTCAGAAGGCATGCCCCCAGGCAACAGGAGGGGAGCTGTTGGTATGGGTGGGAGGCAGGATTGATGTGGAACGCGGCCTCCTTAATGGGAATATGCATCAGCCTGTCAGGAAGGAGAAGCATATCAGCCATTACTCAACCCTGTTGCACTGCGATAGCCTCCAGGGCAACATGTGAAGGGATGCAATCGCACATTGTGTCAGACCCAGCGCCGGATTTCTCCCTGCTACACAGGTCACGCTTTCTGACAATTCAGTTTTTTCAGATCTTTTTCTTTCACTTTAGTACGGAGACTATGACAGCCATGAAACATTACAGTTCAGAGAGGGAAACAAACAAGCTCTGCACCTCTCAGAACAAGCTGGGGATCCATATACACTGAACCCCTCTGGTATCGATACAACCTTGACATAATGTGGCACACAAATATTGGTATCTCCTCCTGTAGGTTAAAAAAACAGCCGCACAGGAGAAGAAAAAAGAGGTCAGGGGTGGATTTTAATGCATTTTGACGTCCCAGTCGCTCTGGATGCTCCGACCGAAATACTACCCGCTCATTGCATAGATCTGAGCCCAGGTCCTCTCTAGGAAGGAAACCTGGGTACGTGTGTGGTTCAGCTTAAGTGTAGCCAGTGCTGAGTGTACTGGCTGCTCCTCAGTGTAGTTTTCAGGGAGTTATCGACCCATGTTTGACTGACCTTCAGAAGCCTGGCCACAGGGAACTGCCGCAGACTGATGAGGGAGAGAAGGAGCTTATCCTGAGTCCAGCCCCGAAACAGGCTGCCACAGCCTATAAACCTTTAATACTGTGGATTTTAATACAGAAAATGAAAACCAAGCAAGTGCAGCCAACTTCGAAATCGTATTTTCTATCCCTCCCTGTCTCTAATATCACAGAATTAGTTTTGACATTTCATGTCGGTATGCTTTGACATGACATTTAATCATATTTTTTTCCATTTTTCGACCTTACTAAACCCTATGAAAAAAAACACAAATCGCAACAATCAGGCCTTTGTTTTCTGGAAAACACAGTAGTCTGCTGACCAGAAAGGAGCGCAGCGCCAGCGAATGTTGCCTTTTACGCACCACGGGTAATTAGGATGGACCCGGCAACAGCGCACGGCTGAACTGGAATTGTGGAGACTGTTGAATGTTTTGGGGATGCCAGGAAAAGGAGAGACCATTAAGTCCATTAAGTGTCACTTTCCAAAGGCTCCACGCTTTCAAATGGTCTCCTAGCAACAGGCCATCGCCTGCAGTCCACAAACGGAGATCTTCTCCTGACCGTGCGGACTTCTCTCGACGCATCCGTAAAACAAGCCGTGTAGCAATTTGCAGCAATTTGTTTCCACTTTCCTCTCTGATACACGACAAGACTACGCACCTCGTATCAGTGCTGCATCCCGCATCGCCTCTTCCCGACGCGGTCACGTTACAAACGTCATCTGATGACCGAGGCAGGTCCTTCGTGCGGCCGTCGCGAAGAGGAAGGCGGCAGGCAGATGCGCTCACTGACACTTAAAATGGTTTTACTGGAGAACCAAATTGTTCCATCGTAACCCCGCCTTCCCCCGGCGGTCACATGAACACCGAGGCCAGACAGCGTCCCCGCGCGGACGACGGTGGAAGCCCGACTTTGACGAGCGCCTGCGAGCGTAATGACAGGATCCATTAGTAGGATAATCTCCTGGGCGTATGCTGCAATATCAGAATTAAGATGATCGATTTCTTTGGACGAACTGGTAAAGCCAAAGGGTGTTTAATCTGTGATACAACCAGAGTTGCCTTCAAAGGTTTGCAATGATACCAAATTATATAGCATTATAAACTCATTCTATTACTATTACCCTTATTCTATTCCTATTACACACAAAATCACATTTTTTATATTGTTAATATGTTTGTATTTTAAAGAAAGTATTTCTACTTGTAACTATTGTATTTTTAAGTCTTTTGGTCACCTTATTTAGTTACACCGGGTTTTTAAATTCAGTTTTTATACTATTTATTCCACTGATGTACCATTACTGGCTCCGCACGGATGCGGCATTCACGTGCTTCAGTCACCGGCCAAACAACAGTTGTTGTTTTCAAGATAACGAGTAATTCCACATTGACCTGTCGCCAAAATTACACTTTTGTTCAACAAAAGGAGAAGCGTTACAACAACCATTATCTCTAAGCAACACGTAGCCAAGTTGAAATACGGAGGGCGTCTGAAAAAGACACAGGCGGTGTTACGCTCTTCTCAGTTGTTACTTTTACAACAGCACGTGAATGCGTCGTCATTTCCAGCGTACGGAGAAAGGGACGAAGGGTCAGTTCAGTGGCAGCAAACCAGATTGGCTTCATCATAATCCATGTAGGCAGCTCATAACCAACACTCTCCCGGGGTGCCAGGGGGTAAGTTTTGTCCCTGGTTATTTTTCCGTGTCGGGGTTTTTTTTGTATGACTTTGTTCTTCCAAACTTTTCCGCCCCCCCGTGTCAGTCTGACGGTAGCTACCGAGGATTGAACGTTTTCTCAGGAAAACCTGCAAATATTCCAATATTCCTACACACTTTCCGAGCAACTTGCTTAACTTTAAGAAAATATCAAACTCTTAACTCGTTAACACTTAACTGAGCGGGCTTGTAAATCAGCAAAGGTTTTCTTCATGGTGCATGTCCCATGTTTCCGGAGCTAACCTCTCCTGTCTGTGGCTAATGTGCTAACTGGCTGTTTATAAATACTCACTAGTGTCGAACCATCTTTCTTTTAACACTTACGGCTGCAAACTTTACATATAAACAGGATTGTGGTCAAGGAAATGCCAAAAAACAGCCCAAACAATTCCAGCACGTCCATAAACAGTATACGCCCACAATTAGAATGTATACTCTGGTAATATGAAGATACAGATTTAAATACCTTTAAACCCAAATTTATCCCTCAGTCAACCTTGAGCTGCACATTTATTTGGAAAATGGAAGGCTTTCAGTCATTTTAGTAACAGTATGCATAAGTATGTTTTATTCCAAAGTATGTGCACACAGGTTATCTGTACAAAAAATGACGATACACTTCTTCTCGTGTGTTACTACTCATACATTAAGTCGTTTTATTAAAATACAAAAGTGTTGGGAAAAATAGGTTCTATATCCCAGAATAGTTGTTAATTAACAATAGAAAGTGTTGTGAGAAATTAGGTTAACTTAATTAAAGCATTTTCTGGTAATAAAATTTATCCCTCTTCGTGTCATTGCTGCTTAATTTTCAGGAATGCGTGATTCCAGTGTGTGAGCCAGAGTCGAATGCTGGCCAATGATGGGAAACTTTTACCTGCTGTAGTTTGCTTGGCTCCATGGAGATGACAACAGAAGGAGAGGAATGTGGTTGACAGCGTGAGCAGAGGGGGGGGATTCAACGCTTGGGTAGGCAGTAATCCTCAAACAGATCCAAAAAGCTGAAACAAATAAAAAAAAAAAGGCAGCCATACACACAGCCAGCCAGCAGTCACCATGCTGATGCCAGGGCCTCTGTGGACATGCCTGGCTCTCATTTGGCTGGGGACCTCCAGCGCCCACAGCTCATTCACCTGCGAGCCCATTAAGGTGCATCGGTGCCTCGGGATGCCCTACAACATGACCTTCTTCCCCAACATGATGGACCACTTTGACCAGGACATTGCAGCCACTAATATGAAGGTAAATGTGAAGAGAAAATCTTGATTTGTTGACACGTATCAATAATATCTCCAGAAGTGCACGTGTGTGTGACGAAAAGCATAACTTGTTATATTAGTTTGTTAACCGGGAAGCTTGTGACATGTTAGCTCCCACTTTGCTAATGAATTTGTGCAAGTTATAAAAGGCAAGATAGGTTCCTGTCAGCTGACACAGGCCACGACTTGCAGTGATCAGTTTAGAACTAGATGTTAGAAGCATGACTGTTCATTAAATGTTTGCCAGTAATTACTTAGTACATATTTTCCACCAAAAATACATATTACTTCATCTCGCTGTGAAAACTCTGACAGATTTAAGGAGATGGCCTTGATTTTCTCATGTGCTGGTTTGCAGCCCATATCCTGACAATCCCAAAGGCGCTGGTTTGAGTTACAAACCCTGGGTGTCAGGGCCTTGATCATGAACGCTGATCTGTTTGCGGAGTCTTTTGTGGGCCATCTGGGAGAGCTAGGGTGGCAGGGTAGCAGGTACAGACTTTTATTTCACAGCAGACTCGGCCGCAGGCAAGTTCATCGACTTTGTTGTGAGGGGCCTTTGATTTCTGGAGGAAGGGGAGGGACACACCCAGCCTCAGACAAAGCCTACCCTGCATACCACTATGAGATTTTTCTCCCTCTCCCTGTTAATCACTCACTTATACCCCACACCACACACTGTACAGCTTTACCTCCCAGGTCCTGTGTCCCAGGTAACAGGCTTACACTCGCTGACCCACATTCAGCACCACCGTCCACACACGGCGCTTTTTGGAAATGATTTATAACAACAACCTGACGCTGTAGATGAAATATGCTCTTGCTTTATCAAGGCGTCAGACTGGCCTATCAGTGGGAGTTTCCTGAGGGGGGCTAACCTTTTTCCACCCTTGCTTCCAGATTCCACCCATGTTTGCCAGCTGTTGAAACAGAAAGGTTTGAAAAGAAGGAGAACAGAAAGACAAATTGATTTTCTGTAACAAACCAGGGACACGTCAGGGTCAGTGAGTGTTTGGGTGGAAGTTTGAAAAGTGATTTCCTGGCTTTTTCTTTGAGACCATTTAATCCTCAATGTACTTTGCTCTGAATCTCCTTGCAGAGGATTTTGCCTGTGAGAGAGAAATCTGCCAACTGTGGTCAATGTCTTCACAAAATCATTCAGTTTTACAGTAACTCTGCCGTGAAGCAAATAAAGGTCAACTTGTTGAGAAATGGACGGATCATTTTCAAGTGGCGTAGCAGAGAAACAACACTCACTGTCAGAGCGGGCGAGCCCAGGCCCCCAAAGTAACAGGCTTACTGAATTTCAGGGGAAAAAAGGGGAGAGGGACATTGAATAGTGCCCTGTGTTGGAGTGCAGCCGTATGTTTTATGCACAAATATTAGCCATGTGCACTGACAGACACATCTGCATTGCAGAATGATTGAGTATGTTCAAGTAAAACTCCACAAAGCCCTTGTAGTATTTGTAGTATTAAGAAACAAACATCTTGAGAAGCAGACTAAGATCATCTTATAGAGCCTCTTAGTCTACTTCTCCAGATGTAGGAATATCAGCATCAATGGGATTTTGGAC
The DNA here is from genome assembly GCA_911728415.1 of Lagocephalus sceleratus. Classification (NCBI taxonomy): domain Eukaryota; kingdom Metazoa; phylum Chordata; class Actinopteri; order Tetraodontiformes; family Tetraodontidae; genus Lagocephalus; species Lagocephalus sceleratus. The sequence continues at coordinate 9,739,245 of CAJVRN010000126.1, forward strand.
TGTTTAACTGGAAGGAAGTCTAACGGAAAAGCAGCAAACGCCACAGATGCCCACACACACTCGGCTTAAGATACAGTAACTACTGTGGCTCGCCCAGACAAACTGTCAACAACTCTTTGCATTCCAGCCCCCCTGGCCCATCACCGTGTGTTTCCCAATGTCCGTGCACTCATTTCCTCCCACTTATACCACCCACCCCACCCCTGCTGCTCAAGGTCTTGACAAGTATGTTGAAATGGAAGGATATTGTTCCCAGACAATGAATAGATATCTTTGTGCTGCACAGCGGATCACTGCTAACTGAAGTTAATGGTTCATGCAGACCTGTGTTTACCATCTTAGTTTCTTGAAAACAGCAGTCAGTAAACTGTAGAATTAATTATATGCAGCACATTGACACACTGTTAGAGGTGAAGGTATGTGGAACTGGAGCAATGAACAGGAACTTGAGGAAGTGGTTGTAAGGTATCAAGTTCCTATCCCCATGCCTGGCCTTTGAATGGCAATCATAGTTCTGCTGTGAACCGCAAAAGCAAATGGCAGAAACTTTATTTTCAGGAAAAAATTAGTAGGATTAATTTAATAATTTAAATAATGTAATTAATTAATAATGTTTTACCAGATACATTTCAATGCAGTGTCATTCTCTTGTCTCTTCCCAGCCATTTATGCCGTTGATCAAACTGCGCTGCTCTACAAACGTCCACCACTTCCTGTGCCAGGCCTTTTTCCCAGCATGCATTGAGAACACAGTTTTCCGTCCATGTAGAGAAGAGTGCAACACAGTCATGTCAGACTGTAAAGACAATATTCAAGTGTTTGGTATCAGCTGGCCTCCAGAGCTACAGTGTGACAAGTGAGAGATCCCCAATTCTGCTACTTGTAGAAGAAAATCACATATTCTAATTGCGTAATCTTTTTTCTTCTTTTTTTTTAGATTGGATCCATGTTTCCTTTTAGGGGGTCAAATAACCCCTGAGACCACCGCAGTGACCTCATCAACCAAGAGAGACCTTGGATTCTGGTGCCCACTGCAGCTGAAGACCAAGCCAGGCCTTGGCTCATCATTCCTGGGCACTCAGGACTGTTCCCCACCTTGCTCCAACATGTACTTCAAACCCCACGACATTGAATTCGCCAAAAGTTTCATTGGCGTGTGTTCGATCATCTGCTTGGGCGCCACCCTTTTCACTTTTCTCACATTCCTCATTGACGTCAAGCGCTTCCGTTACCCAGAGCGCCCGATAATCTTCTACGCCGTCTGCTACAGCTTTGTGTCGCTGATATATTTCATCGGTTTCCTGCTGGGGAACAATGCGGCCTGCACCAAGGCGACTCATCCTGCCAGCGTGGACACCGTGGTTCTTGGCTCGCAAAGCAAAGCCTGCACTCTGCTCTTCATGCTGCTCTACTTTTTCTCCATCGCTGGCCTCGTCTGGTGGGTCATTCTCACCATCACATGGTTCCTGGCAGCTGGGCCCAAGTGGAGTTGTGAGGCCATAGAAAAGAAAGCGGTACTATTTTTAGAATTTTACTTTGTTTGGATGATATATATTGGTTGATTGGTTGATTAATTAATTAGATCTATGAGCCATGAATTACTACACTGGTGGAATGAGCACCTTTTAGAACATTTAATAACACAGTGAGCAGTTGAACAGTCAGGACACTGACATGATACTGATTGTCATATTGTTCGTGTGTAGGTGTGGTTCCACTCTGCAGCCTGGGGCATCCCTGGTTCGCTCACTGTCATGCTGCTGGCTCTGAACAAGGTGGAAGGGGACAACATCAGCGGCGTCTGCTTTGTGGGACTCTACGACCTGGACGCCCTGCGGTACTTCGTCCTGGCCCCTCTGTGCGTGGGCGTCGTCGTCGGCCTCTTCCTCATCCTGGCTGGCATCGTCTCGCTCAACAACGTGCGTCAGGTCATCCAGCACGATGAGCGCAACCAGGAGAAGCTGAAGAAGTTCATGATCCGCATCGGCGTGTTCAGCTGCCTCTACCTGGTCCCTCTGGTCACCCTGTTGGCATGTTACACATATGAACAGAGCCACCGCAGTGCCTGGGAGAGAACCTGGATCAGGGACCGCTGTCAGGAGTACAGCATCCCCTGCCCCTTTGAGGTACCTGATAACGCTAATGATGCAAGTAAATCTGGTGATTTATTTGATTCATTACTGCTTTTCTTACAGTCTTACAATTTTTAAAAACAGTTCTAATCATGGTGGACTTGGATCTTCTCCTTTTCTTTCCACAGTCCTTTGGTGAAGGAGTTGTAGGCATGTAGCCAGACTGTAAGGACACTCTTGTACTTTGTTTCAGGTGGCAGAGTTAGAGCATCCAGACCTCTCCCTGTTCCTGGTGAAGTATTTAATGACATTGGTTGTTGGAATATCTGCAGTTTTCTGGGTCAGCAGCAAGAAGACCTGCTCCGAATGGGCCTACTTCTTCAACAGGACTCGCAAGAAGGAGTGAGACGCCATCCCTTTAACTGTGACTGTTTATGTGGAGTGTCATTGTAACCGCCTGCTCTCCGACCCCCAGTCCCATCAGCGAGAGCCGCCGGGTGCTGCAGGAGTCCTGCGAGTTCTTCCTCAAGCACAACAGCCGCGTACAGCACAAGAAGAAGCACTATAGTCCGAGCTCCCACAAACTCAAGGTCATCTCCAAATCCATGGGCACGAGCACCGGCGCCGTGCCCACGAACGCCTCGGCTGCACCCGCCATGACCAACCACGGAACCTCAACAGTCAGCAACCACGACGCCCACGCACAGTGTTCTCTCTCTGAGGCTTCGGTCAGGGAACATCTGGACAGGTGCGCTTCCAGCCGGGGCTCCAGGAGGGGGCCGAGAGACAAGGAGAGGGAGGGGGGAGAGAGACAGAGCAAAGGCGGGAGCTCCAGCAAAATCAGCAGCCGTTCCGAGAGCATACACAGAGTTCAAGACGTCAGGTATGTAACGTACCGTATTCACTCCCCAGCTGTTGTACATCTGTATCATTTAACCAGAAATCTATTTGGTGTTGTGGGCGGTTCAGGTTGACTCCAAAGAGCGAGCTGGTCCCCAGAGAGCAGCATCCAGCTTTAAAACCATCACACAGCAGCAGCATCCAGGACTCCACCCACCAACTGGAGGATGGGGTGCGGGAGGAGAGCAAGGAAGTAAAGAACAACAACTGCTGAGGCGGCAGCCACTCCTCATTTGTGTGTGCACCCACTCGTGTCTGCTTCACAATCATGGCGCCGCAGTTAGTTCTTGCACATTTGAAAGTTCCATGTCAGACTGTGAGCTTGATCACAGTCTTCTTCTGAGGTGAGAGCTGTTGCTTCAGCTTTAATACTTTTTACACTGAAATGTTACAGCAACTGTATCCTCCTCTTAGCATGTTACACTGGCAATGCTTATATGGACACAGTTCTTTTGAATAAAATAGGAATTAACACTGACAAACTGAAAAAAAAAACTGCATAATGTAAACATATCAATTGGGGACTTTCTGAAAGGGCTTATTCAGAAAGGAAAGGCAAGAAAAGGGTTCTTTGTCTACCATTTTCAACAAATTTAACCGGCAATACTTTGTTGGGCATGTCACAGTGAATTCATCCTGATTGACATGTGTACATGCACATTTTAATCAGATAGCTAATTTCACGTCCATTTAAACAGTAAAGTTTTCAATCAGAATGATTTTAATCAAATATGCACATGTAAACATGGCCACTGAATATAGAACATATTAAATACTTTAGAACTGCTGTTTCATTGATTAGTTGCTTGTTAATCTTCTTAATGCAATATTTATGTAAATACAGTATTAGCATTAGTCTGTTTTAAATAAAGTCTTTCACTGGACCAGCGTTAAAGATAGAGAGGCCACATTTTGCCAAATATTCTAATGTCATAGTCTTCCTGTGATTCAGTTATTTGGCTTGTTTTTGTCGGGTAACTGTAGTGTGCAACCTTACTGCTCCTTTTAACAAAGGAATTTTTTAAAACTTGATGGTTAATATGTATTTTTACTTGTGTCTGCTGCACATTTTTTGGGCCGGGGTGTCTTCAAAGATGAGTTCTGTGAATTTGGTCAGCTTTATGCTTTAAGAATGTGCCTCTTGTTGGAAAAGTTCCCTGTTTTCCATACAGATGTTTCACACGTGTGACGCTGACATAAGAGTCCAGTCAAACTAATTGAGAAGGTTTTGCACTAAGTGTCATTTAAAGCACAAATGGTTATTTGTGAAATAGAAAATAAATCAGCTGTAAACAGACTGAAAAAAGACTAAATTTTGGGGGGGGTTTCAAGGCCACAATTAAATAAAATATTGTCATCTGGCATCATCTGGGATTTATTGCAATATCTGGAATGCTGTATGTCTTAAGAAATATTAAAAGGGATCTTTGTTTTTTTTCCATTTCTGTTTTATATTCTTACTCCAACATGTGGACATGGGTCTTTGACTGTAGTCTACGTGTTGTTTTTTATTGGTTTTGTGTATCCTATCGTATCATTTGTATTTTGTATCAGCTCAATTTGATTTGGAATAAAATAAAGTGTATTCTTTAAATTGTGTAGATTTTGTAACATAACCTTTATATAGATATGCAAAGTAACATCGCAGTATAAAAATGAAACACATTTTCTTCTTTAACGCAAAAATGCGCAAAAGTGATTTGAAAGGCACATGTGCCCGCTCTCAGCTGCACATGTGCGCACGACAGGGATGCTCTGAAGAGTCTTCCACGCCTGTTGACTCCCCCATTCCTCCTCCCCCTCGCCCTGCCCTCTCCGGACTAAAACTGGCTGCAGGGTGGATGGAGACGATCTTTGGCCTCAGAGCTGTCGGCAGGAGCGCTCACTCCTCCAACATGTCTCTCCTCCTCCGCCTCCTGCTCCTCGTTTGCGTGGCTCTACCGCTGCATGGCGTGGAAAAGGTGAGAAATAGAGGATACCGAAAGGATCCTGACGCGGACAAGGTAAGAGGGAGTTAAAAGCGGTTTTCCAGGGGAGACCGGTGCGTTTAGGACATATTTAAATCGCTCTCATTGTGTTTAATCCACCTTTGTAGCTGTTGTTTTACGGGTTTTAATGCCTTCTTTTTGGGGATAAAAAAAATCGTGCTCAGTCATTCAAATGTCAGACTATAGCGAATGAGCAACTGAATTACTGAACTGAACTGAAGTAGGTGCAAATAGACTCTGGCAGAAGTTTGAAAATGCAGTTACTGTGCAGCCATTATGTTGTCAGCTGGTTCTTTGTTATTCCAGGTTTGGCTGCTGTTCAACAGTAGTCGGACAGGAAGTTGAGGTCTGCTTCATGGGCCTCAGTGCTATCTAAAAGATGAATCAATGTGCTCTACCTGAGCTCAGAGTATGACTACACATATGTAACACTTCCATTCTCCTAATCCCAGGCATAAAGTTGGGTTACATTTTTATAGAATTACACAACCTCCAAGCTTTAAGGGGAGAGGGAGTGAACAAAGTGGAAACACATTTTTTTTCTCATAAATCTCCTGGGAGTCAAATGAAAGTGAAACTGATGTTTATTTTGCAAGACCTCCCTCAAGGTCTCCTGAAAGTCTGCACACTGACTGACGCAGAGGCACAAAGTCACACTTAGAGGATGGCAAATAAAAGGACATAGTGAATGCCATTTTGTGTAGAAAAGAGATGGTTTGTTTATTTTCTTGCCGTAAATCCCATTTTGCATTTACTGAATTAATTAGAAACACCCAGAATACATTCAGGAGAGATTCCTGTTGCATGAAATACAGCTGCGCTCTGAGCCAAATGCAGCCTTTATGCTTCAGTTACAGTACCAGACTGTGTGCTACAGCTGCAACAGGCGGCGCAGGAGCATCAAACAGAGGTTCCATTCATTAGTCATCTTTGAGATGTCTCCAAATATCCTTCACCTGAATATAAAAAACACATTTTCTTGCAGAAAAGTCATCAGAAATTATGCAATTTGCCAGTTTTGCAAATGAATTCCAGGCCTATTAGAGCCCATGTGTGCCTGCCCACAGACCGTTGGCTTTAATGGACTCCCCAGTTCCCCATAAAGATGAAGTCATCTTTTTGCCCTAAAATAACCGTCTAATGGCTAAAACAGAGCCACAAATGTATGCCTCGCAGCAGCTAGTGTTTAGAATATCATGACTCCTCCACATCATCATCATCATCTAGATTCGCTTCAACTCGAAATTTCAAGTCCAGACACGGTTGTGAAAGCAGTCGAAACAAAACAGAGGGGAAAAAAAGAAAGGGCACCAATTACCCAAAATGACACCCTGACTGATTTCATAAGGGCAAAGGCGCGCTGTCGTGTGTGGGTTTGTCCGCCCCATCCAACAGCTACATTTAGAATTCAGCTCCGACCTGAAGAAAAGCCCCTTTTCCGCGGCGAGCACCAGTCTAGCCGTCTCCTTTGAAGAGAAAAGCGATCGCAGCTCTTGTTGTGTGTGTGTGTGTGTGTGTGTGTGTGTGTGTGTGCCTGTGGTCGGCCCCGTTTTGGGCAGCCTCCCCCAGTTTGTGTGTGCTGAGTCAGCTTCAGTACGACTCAGCATCTGTTTCAAGCGCGGCGGAGTCTCAGTCGGATACTGAGTCACGCCGAGACAAGCGTGTCCAGATGTCTGCTGGTCTAAGCCGTCACAGAGCCTTCGCCTCCTCATTAGCACGCTTGCTTTACAGCCGGTCCGGTTGCTTGCTTTAACCCGGGTAGCATCTGTTTGGACACCGATCTTGCTCACGAGCCGAGGATTAAAACCACCTACGGATCTTTTTAAGGTCAACGCCCGTCTCTCCTGTCTGTCTTTTCTTCCCCAGTTTGGCAGCTGCCTGCAGGGTCCAGCAGGAACCCCTGGTAGAGAGGGTAACCCTGGAGCCAACGGCATCCCGGGGACCCCGGGGATCCCCGGTCGCGACGGGCTGAAGGGGGAGAAAGGCGAGTGCGTGAATGAGATCTTCGAGGAGCCCTGGAGGCCCAATTACAAGCAGTGTGCCTGGAATTCTCTGAATTATGGGATTGACCTGGGTAAAGTATGTGTGAGTATCCCTGTGAAGCTCCAGCCTTATTTGAGAGGACACGGCCACTTTAGAAACACACAAACACTGGAGGACGTGGTACAAAGTAGCATCTGTAGAGTCTCCTCAGTGGAAAATTTGAACTTCTGCAGATACAATTTAATGAAGTGCCCTCCACAATGCTCTTTCAGCAAATAAAACACAATAAAGTGCTTTCTTGTAGTTTAACATGACTCAAGGTTTTGTAGGTCACCTAGTTAACAGGTTACTGAAGAACAGCAGTTGGGCTGTCCTTGGTCAGAGCACCAAATCTCAATGCTCCAAATAAGTCTCTCGTACAGATAGAAAGTTCTTTCACTAAAAAAAAAAACTAACAGAAAACACATAATAATTCATCTGTTCAGCAATCAGGATTTGGCTTTCGTGTGTACCTTTCCAGAGGGTGAGTCGTAGTAAAATGTCCTTTCACAACAAATATGTCCCTCGAGGTGGCCCCGGGTTCTGACTCCCCGCCAGTTCAGCCCTCGCACGAAATCTCGCCGAGGCAGGGAATGAGCGGGGAACCCGTGTGCTGTGTTTGCAGGACTGCACGTTCACCAAGCTCCGCTCCGACAGCACCCTCAGGGTGCTCTTCAGCGGCTCCCTCAGGCTCAAGTGCAAGACCGCCTGCTGCCAGAGGTGGTACTTCACCTTCAACGGAGCAGAGTGCGCCGGGCCCCTGCCCATAGAGTCCATCATCTACCTGGACCAAGGGAGCCCTGAACTCAACTCCACCATCAACATCCACAGAACCTCTTCAGGTAACACTGGGCGTTCTTCTGAGACAATGTTTTTAGCAAGCGAAGAAAGGCGAGTTCAAAAAAATTATACTAGTGGGTTCATTAATTTCAGATGTTTGGGATTCTCCAACATCATCCCGTGTTAGGAGACAGTGTAGGTGCATCCCTGAGATGTTTCTCTCCCCTCCAGTTGAAGGGCTGTGTGAGGGGGTGAAAGCGGGCCTGGTCGACATCGCCGTGTGGGTGGGCACCTGCTCCGACTACCCCAAAGGTGACGCGTCTACGGGCTGGAATTCCGTATCCAGGGTCATCATCGAGGAGCTGCCCAAATAAAACCAAAGGCTCCCTGGCCCTCTGAAGCCGTCAGGTACAGCTCTCTGCAGGGTCACAGCATTCCCAGCGGCTAACGCGAATGCTTTTGTGCTTTTCTGGGAATACTATAGCAACTGTCCGACTTAGCAATGATCCTGGAATTCCATCCACCCCAAATCAACTTCGTACTGTAACCTTGGAGCGTGTGGGTGCTGGCGGTGGACAGGAACCAAAGAACATTGTACTCATGGGACATGTTTGTGCTCATTGTTGCTGTCAATAAAGTCTTTTTTTTAAAGAAAAGAACGTAAATGTGTCACTTTTGTACAACATGGCCTCCAGCGTCAGACCTTTAATGTATGGACATTTACATTAACTTAAAAAAGGCAGGTACATCTATCATAAATGCCTGAGATAACAAAAGACCCCAGCTGCTCTGGTGTGCAGAAACAACTACAGTTAGAAGTATGTGCAGCTGTAAACCTGAAGCCTTTCTTTCTTTTTTCTTTTGCTCCGGTTGAAACATGAATTGTAAACACAACTTATACATAAAGACAGTTTAAAAAACATCACATTTTTAATTGCTGACTCTCCAGCTCTCTCAAACTTCAGACTGCAGACAGATGCATCTCTGATGCAGATCATCTCAGTTGAGACCTCCATCTAAGCCCAGTGTTCTTCTCCTGAGTTGGAACCAAAGTGCTGCGATAAACTCATTTGTTCTGTCTCAGAAGGAACGAAGACACATTTTCATACACTACGAAAGTGATACAGCAGGCAGGAGTGACCCGGATGATGTTGGGAACGATGCCTTTGTAGAAGCCAGAGGCTCCTTCATTCCTGAGGAGCAAAAGAAGAGAGTTCAGAATGGATGGGAGCGTTTTCAGCTCCTGCTTCAGCAGGTCCGGTACTGCACCTCCACGTCCGTCTGATGACGTCCAGCACGCCGCTGTAACTATTGTGCTGGTCTTGCAGGCGAGCTCGCACCACCTGATATGGGTACGTTGTGGCCACAGCAAATATTTTTGATAATGCCGCCATTGCGATATACTCCAAAGAATTCTGTCGACACAGAGAAACAGATGAAGGAAGAGAGGGGGAGGAGGGACATCAGCTGCATCGCTGTAAAATGTTTCTGACTTTTACTACAGACAGACTGGGTTCCCACAGCTCCACTGGGTTGGGGCTGGGGGGGGGGTCAATGACTCACCAGTTTTGCATCTGAAGGGACGTTCTTGTATTTGTTGTAGTCTCTCTTGAGCTCCTCATAGGCCATGAACTGCAGAGCTCCGTGAGAAGTGCCAAAAAGACCAGGAACAAATCCCTGGGGACACAGGTTTGTGCTCTGTTAGATTCTCTACGACCAAACGTTGACTCTAGAATGTCCTCACAGGCTGAGGTTGCATATAAACTAAAATCCAGGTTCACTGGGTCAATTCATGAGTTGTAAAGTTAGTCACCACCGCCACCTAGTGGTGAAGGGTGAAACTATATAAAACTTTGTTTCGAAAATGAAGCAAACTTGTTGAACTCTGTGCTCAATATGAGGTTATTAGTGGAGATAAGCATCTCACAGACTGTGCTGAGGGCTATTTGTTCAAGTGTGCACAAACAATCTGTTATGAGACTTCAAGGTTTTCTTATTCATTTTTTGATACTGAAAAATAAGCACATGAAGCATTCAGGATGTGTTTTTTAAAAAAACCAAAGTGGTTAAAACAACTTAAGCAAGAATTATTTACATTTCTGATTGATTTACAGGGCAGAACACAATTATTAATGTGAATACATATCTAATCTGGAAGTTTCAATGATAGCTAACCCTGTACAGTCCAGGAACCCCCTCGTGGCGGTAGATCTTGACCAAGGCGTCAATCATCCCCTTGTACTTTTTACTAGTGCGGTCAGCGTCGTACTGCAGCACCAGCCGGGTCTTTGTTACCCAGATGGGGTTGGTTAAGGAGAGTGTCAGGATTCCTGGGTGTAGATGAGGGAGCAAACCGTTGGAGCAAGGCAGGAAACATTTACAGAAGTGTCTGAGGTGTGGTTAGAGACACAACAAACACACAAACCGCTACTGAAATGTTTCATCAATGATAGTTAGAAGTTTGCAACAGAAAGATCTGAATTCATAAAAGCACTGACAGAAGAGTTTTAGTAGCTTTGCTGCTTTTAAAGCAAAGCTTGTTTCCACCCATTACTGGTCACATGTCGTTGATTAAGACTTAATTTTTTTTAGGTCCCAACTTTCGTGTAGCCAGCAGGAACCAGATGCACGTGACCTTGTGGCATGAACGGTAGCTGCTTTCATCTGCCTCCGGTCTGCTGCAGCCAGCTCAAAGCAGTGTTATCTGGTCCTTGTTAACGATTCCTAGACGATTGTGTGGCTGTTGAGCAGCGCGGGGATGAAGCTGACCTGCTTGAGCTGCAGACACCAAGTGCTCCGTGGCGGTCAGCTCGCTCTCGCGACCCTCTTTGATGTAACCTTTGATTGCATTGTAGCTGCAAAACACCAAAGCAGAGTGTGAGAAATGTCAATGTTATTAAAATGTGACTCCATTGCGTGTGTATAGCGGTGGTGATAAGATTCCAGCTTACGTACAACAGGAAATAGAGGCCCCAGGATGAACCTGCTCCCCAGATATTAGGTGTGACTCCTTGGTAGAGGCCCCTCACTCCTTCCTGCTTCCAAACAGACTTCATGCAGTGTAGAATGCCACTGTACTTGGGTCTCAAGTCCAATCCATCACTCACTAGATGACAAAAAAGGTTAAAAAACGTGGTGTGTAAAGGTGTGTAAAAATAGATCGGATGATACCACTCGTTCCGGCCAACACGTGTCACACACGTCTCCATTCACATCAGGTCTTCGCTTCAAGAAAATACTTTGACTAAAGTTATTACAAATCACAGCCAGCAGGTTTGAGATGTGAAACTTTACCTGCAAATCGGATCTTGACCAGGTCGAGAGGGTGCAGCACCAGCGTGGACACCACACCTCCACTGAGGCCAGCGAGCAGGTTCTCGATTCGGACATGACCGAAGATCTTCTGGACATGTCCGCCCAGGGAGAGGACAGGGCTGGTTGTCTTGGACGGCCCCGTCCCCGGGACACCAACATCATCGTGGTTGGGAGCCGAGCTCATATTCGCTGCTCCTGTCCGCTACCATTAGCCGTGTTTACAACCACAGGTGACACTACTGCCAAAAAATCACCTTTGAGCCTGTGAACAAATATTACTCTGGCAATCGGGCGCAACGTCTAGAAAAGCTCAATTTTACAAACAACTTATCGCGGCTCTGTGATCCGTACTCATTTTCAGATTGGAGTAAAACACGTTTTTGACAGGAGATGACTGGAGTGTGGCGTCGCTGCTCGACCTTGCTGTTGCTAGCGGACGAGCCGAGGAATGGAACCGGGCCATATAACCTACGCCATTAAAAGTAGTAGGCGAAATAATAACTATGATATTACGTAACGTGACAAAACCTCAAAGGAACAAGTTGCCCAGAGTCACCGGGTTCCAGAAAGAGCCGTCAACGCCAAGCTGAGCTAAATAATTCACCTCACTTTAAAAGCTGAAACTCCCATTCCCTTTCGCACTTCCTGTTTTGACTTTAAAAATAAAGCTTATATGTAACGCTGTCTTTGATTATCAGTGACAACAAATTCAGCTCTTCCTCTTAAATGAGTTCACCATTATTTAACATCTGAAATTAATTTAATTTTCAGAGCGCTGCTCCCTGCGTTGATTCACAAACGTAGTCATAAACAAGAGTAAAGTATTCTATTTCCGTTCCCCTCGGAATTAAAAGCACTAACTTGACGTCACCGTGAGGGACTCGTCCCACAATGCACCGCGGCCGCCTTTTCGTCAACACATGGTTTGTCCGATGCTAATGTTGTTCGTCTGACATGAGAGGCGATTGTTGGGATATTTTATAGAAGGTTATTCGCAATTTCACATCTACCTCATCATGAAGGTTAAAGTGCTCTCGAGGAACCCGGACGATTATGTCAGGGAAACTAAATACGATATTCAGCGCGGTAAGTTATATATTTTAAACTCATGCTAACCAGTCTTTGCTAATTTACTCATTTGTAACTTTGATGTTTGTTACGTCTTAGTAATGTTGAACAAAAAAAAAATATCATATTAAACGCCACAACAAATTATTATTTACAAATTGGATAATATTGTTTTATGTCTAGAGAAATATGTTGGTTGTCTGTAAGGTTTTGTCACCATTGGAACAAGTAGAGTTGCTTGTCGCTCATCATCTAAAGCTCTGTTTGTGTTCTCAGTTCCTAGAAACTACGACCCATCACTCCATCCGTTTGAGGTGTGCAGAGAATATACGAGGGCACTGAATGCCACCAAGCTGGAAAGGATCTTTGCTAAGCCTTTCCTGGCTTCTCTGGATGGACACAGGGACGGGGTCAACTGCATGGCCAAGCACGCCACCAGCCTGTCCACCCTGCTGTCCGGCTCCTGCGATGGGGAGGTAATGATCAGACTAAGGCTTGACCTCCCCCCTGTCTCCGTGCTGGAGGGATGCTGTCACTCTCAACATCATCTCACTCTTTTCATTTGTTCTGTAGGTAAAAGTCTGGAATCTGACAAAGCACGAATGTGTCCGAACGCTCCAAGCACACGAAGGATTTGTCCGGGGCATGGTTGTACGTTATTGTGGGACATCATTTTTTACGGTAACTGTTGCCTTTTATTGCTTGAGGGGACTTCCTTTTGTATTTTTATGTGATGTATTAGCAGCTTTCTGAGTGTGCCTTTTGTGCTGGTTGGTAATAGGTTGGAGATGACAAAACCATCAAGCAGTGGAAGATGGAAGCGCCAGGTTATGGAGAGGAAGAGGAGCCTCTCAACACCATTCTTGGCAAGGTGTGATGTGTGAGCATCTATTGCTGGATTAACAGACAGCTCAGAATGAGCAGGTTCTACTCATGAATATTTGAAAGGATAATTTAGAGTTGTTCCACAACAAATTTCAAAGCAGTAAAATATTACATTTAAAAGTCAGTATTTGCAAACTCCACACCTCCAATTTAATGTGGAATACAACATGCAAGCTGAAATTGCCCGGAACAAGTCCTGCCTATCCACACCTCGGAAAGATTTGGCTGAGGTGATAATGAAGTTGACACCTTCAGCAGCTTGAACAAATTACAGAAACGTTAACATTGGAAGCTATTTTTATGGTTACAAAAAACCTTTGTTTTGAAGTTCTGACTCATAAAAATGAATCTTTTCCCCATTCAGACAGTGTTTACAGGCCTTGACCATCACCGCCAAGAGGGTTTATTCGCTACATGTGGCCAGCAGGTGGACATCTGGGATGAGCAGAGGAGCAGCCCCATCCGCTCGTTCACCTGGGGAGTGGACAGCTTCAGCTCTGTTCACTTCAACCCTGTGGAAGTGAGACGCTTTAGGCCTGAAAAACCACCTGTTTAACAACTTACAGAGGAAACTGCTAATTGTTTAAATCCGTGCCTTGTTTTGGTTTCTGTGCCACAGACGGAACTTCTTGCAAGCTGCGCCTCAGACAGAAGTATAGTATTGTACGACATGAGAGAGTCAACACCACTTAAAAAGGTAGCTGCGGAAATCTCATCAGGTGGTGTCTCTATCTGCTTGCTGATTTATCACCTGCGTGTTCCTGTAGGTGATAATGACGATGAGGAGCAACACGCTGTGCTGGAACCCTATGGAAGCTTATTACTTCACAGCTTCAAATGAGGATTACAAGTGGGTTGACCACACTTGGTGCATAGTGTGGTCAACAAGTGGGTTGACCACACTATGCACACACGCAAACCGCACTTTGCATGTGTGCGTGTGACAGATTGCTTTTCTTTGCATGTTAATGTGTGTGTTCTCTTCAGCCTGTACACGTATGACATGAGGTACCTGGAGAAGCCAGTCCTGGTGCACATGGACCACGTCTCTGCTGTGCTGGATGTTGACTATTCTCCCACGGGGAAGGAGTTTGTGTCTGCTAGCTTTGACAAAACCATCCGCATCTTCCCCAAGGACGGCGACCGCAGCAGGTCCGTACCACCGGCTTACCTTTGGTCTCGACGGTCAAAACAAAAAAATAGAAGTGATAATTGTCTGTCAAATTCTACATTTTTTTTTTTTACAGAATTAAAAAGAGCTGAGAGTTATTTTAGAGGTTTAGAGAATGTGCATTGCATATTTCATTGTGTGTGTGTTTGTTTGTTATTTAAATGTAGGGAGGTGTACCACACCAAACGCATGCAGCACGTCATCTGCGTCAAGTGGTCCGCAGACAATAAATACATTCTGAGCGGCTCCGATGAAATGAACATCCGACTCTGGAAGGCCAATGCGTCGGAGAAGCTGGGCGTGGTGAGTCCCACCTGAGCGTCTTCCTGTGACCCTCAGACCGTTCCCCCATTGAAGGCGCTGTCAGAGCCCCGCGTATCTATGAGTGATGGATGCTGTAATGCGTCCGTCTCCTTCCCGGATGATGTTTTATGTGTTAGTTGCAGCCTTTGATACGGCCGTGGCTCCAGGCCAGACTTGGCAAAGTAAAAGTAGGTGACTGTGCCAGGAGCTGCAGATGCCAAATGTCCTCATCAGTGCTGACACAGTGGATATACTAATCAGCACAGTGAGTTCTCTGGCAGGGAAAGTCCTGAAGAGCAAGAGTGGCTTTTATTGTTCTGCTACATGTACTTAATTTTAGATGATTCAGTCTGTTACAAACCTGAATAATGGTGTCGCCTGCGTCTTGTACAAGTGAGATTTCCCTCACTTTTGGTTCCTCCAAAACTCCAGTTTCAGATTTGGAAATGTGCACGCTTCTGGCACTGGTTTTATTGCCACTGTGCAAAATAAGATATATTTACAATCTTTGCACTTAAAGAGATCAGACAAGGGCTGCTCTTATCAGCAGTTTGAATGAGCTAATCACTTAAAGCAGCTCACTCTTAAACATAATGAAGCCCTGAGAATCGACTTTTACCAAGAGGTTCTTTAATTGTCGAGAAACGCTGAATCAAGGACGGGTGTCTGGAGATACCAGGCTGCTCTGATCAGGACTTTCATCAGCTTTTTGTAGAACTTCACAGCAGCAGTTTGTGTAAATGTGACCTGTTTGAAACTCAACGCACTTTGAACTGGCTCTGGTTTCAATTTTAGGGAATGTTACATTTCTTTTTTTGGAGGCTTGCTTGATTCAACCGAGCACTTTTGGAAAACTTTGGGTTGATGTGGAAGGTCATGGGACGTGAACTAAGAAGCCTCAAACTGAGAGGCGGGCTAGCAGAGAACGTGCTCCCTGCCACCTCTCGTCTCTATGGCGCTGCTGTGATTGTGCGCTGTTTTGCTCACCGACCGTCTATCCGTGGGAATTAGCTTAGTGTCTAACAGCTCTTCTCCCACTAATTGAATCTGAAGGAAATCATTGCTTTTAATTTGCATAAAAGGCTTTAAAGAGCGCAGCCTTGGCCAAGATGAGTCAGAGTAGCATCCAAGACAGAGGGGGGATCTTGGTAGTGGTGCTTTTAATTCCAGTGTTTTAGGCTTGAGATTTTACTTTAAAAAGTTAAAACTTTAGAACCAACTTGTTTGAATGCTGCTTCGCTGCTGCCTAATTAAAGATGCATGGAATCACCAGGTGATCTTTCACCTCCTCTTAATGAACCAGCCTTTCCCCTCTTGTGCCGCAGCTGTCCCCGAGAGAGAGGCAGGCTGTCAATTACAACCAGAAGCTGAGGGAGAAGTTCCAGCACCACCCGCAGGTCAGGCGCATCGCCAAGCACCGCCACCTACCCAAGGTTCTCCACCACCAGAGGAAGGAGCTGCAGGTCATGAAAGAGGCTCGCCGCAGGAAGTACGCATTCTTTTTTTTTTTTTTGTTTTTCCAGAGCTAAGCCGCTCGTATGTGCCAATGTGCGCGTGTTCTCAGCAGCCTCGCCGACCTAATGGAAAAATCTCCCAGATGGACCTGCCCGGCATGACGTGGGCTCCACTGGCCTTACATACTCATTTATAGCCTGTATGCGGGATTGATTGTCCCAGTTTGCCCCGTTGTCCAGTGATTCATCTGGTTGCCGTCAGCGTGGCGACACAGCCGAGCGTGTTTGGACTGTGAATGATTTACCATCAATGCTTGCGCATTATTTTTAGGCCGCATTAGCGCGACCGGTGACACGGTTGTTAGGTCAACGCTCATTTATTTGGTCTTCTGAATCCCCACGTCACTCTTTCTTGTGTCTCTTTTCCAGAGAGAGAAACGTGCGGAAACACAGCAAACCAGGAAGCGTTCCTGTGGTGTCTGAGAAGGAGAAACACATCGTGGCTGTGGTGGAATAGGAGCAACAAGATCACATGCACCTTTTCAGACTGTTGAGGCGTGTTTGGGGGAGTTGTTTCCAGCGCCAGAGGGTCGCGGGAGGCTAAATGAATCCAGGATATAAAGAACGTGACGTGCCGTTGATGTTCTTTTGTAAACCTGATAGCTTTATTTAATTAAATGTGGCATGACAAATATTCTGTCAATAAATGCTGTAAAGGCCTGTTAAAAAGGTGTAAAACTTTTGTACTTTGTACAAACCTTGAGCTTTATAAAGTAGGACAGGAAGACGCTGCAGAGATCCTAATTTACTCACAGCTGTGCTAATGAGGTAGAGGTTCTATCCTCTTAATGTTGCCCTTCAAATCCTATCAGCTCCTCATCCTGAGAGAGTAAAAGCTGTGTTTGGGAAGGAGTGTGGGAACTGACGAGGAAGTGTCTGTAAGTGGAGCAATTAAATGTCATTTACAGATGTAAGCTTAGCAAAACCGACGTCTTTTTTACATTTTGGTTTGTCTTTGTAATCAGTAACCATCTTGGTGTTTTGTGAGCTTCAGTCCCTTTTTTTTATTATAACAAAAATAAATTAGAGCAAACATTGAAACATTATATAAGTGTGTTTGGCTTGTTGGGGATTCTGTGGAAAGATCAGTATTTATGTGGTTAATGAAGCCATTTGCATGAGAGCAACCCCCCCTCCCCCCCCAAACCTGAACCTTTGATGAAACCACAGGTGCCATTTGCAGGAAAGCAGGTTTGGATGGGAAACTGCCACCACACCTGCAGCGTCCGTCACTTTCTGTATTTGTCCTCTCCTTCCCGCACTCCCCATCATGCGCTTATGAAATATGCATCAGGAGTTTCCGGCTCCGGCTCCTGCTCGGAGGGTCCAGTCCGCGTTTCGGCGGCTGCCGGCCGGCCGCCTGCTGTCAATGAGCGTCCTCCGTCCTCTTCCTCCTCTCCTCTTTACGTGTTTCCATCGCTCCGCCTCTTTCTCTCCATCCCTCCCTCTCTCTCTCTCTCTCTGTCACTCTCGCTCTCTCATTGCATCCATTTTTGTGCATTTAAGAAATCACCAAGAATCCCCAACCTGGCGTTAAGCGAGCTGACCGGAGCGTCAGAGGACTACCAACAGAGGCGAGCAGGACGGACCTGGGGGGCGCCTTTTGGGGGGGGGGGGGCTCCTTTTCTTTTTTTTTTTTCTTTAAAAAAAAATAGAATTCCAGCATGCGAGTAAAACCGTCCTAAAGGATGCCAGCGATGGGTTAGACAGGATTTAACATGACAGCGAAATAAAAGGCAAGGCTTGTTTTTAATCCACTCCGTATTTGACCACTTTTACAGCCGCATGAAGGAAGTACTCGACCTGGAGCCCACTGGCTTTAAAGCGCTTCTCTTTGTGTGTTTTTCTGCTTTTAGGTGTAATTGCAGCACTTTAGCACGCAGCTGCTTCGATGATGTGAATTCGGGGTATTTAACAAGCACATGACGAGCCTCGGATAGACGAGGGTGCAGCCTTAATTCAGATTTTTTTGGTCGCTTATTTCTGCAAAGTGGGCTCCAGTTAGCAGCGAGCATGCCCGTCCCCGAGAGCACACTGACACCATGTTTAGGACGAGAAATGTCGGCCGATCATGCTGCTGGTTGACGGCGCTTCTCTCGCTTCTTTTGTGGTAGCCACGGTGCGTAAAAGATGTCTGGTCCACACGGGCCCCGGGGCGGCCCCGGCCCCGGCCCCGGCCCCGCAGCCGCGGCTGCCTCGGCGGATATGCCGGACCTGAGCCACCTCACCGAGGAGGAGAGGAAGATCATCCTCGGCGTCATGGAGCGGCAGAAGAACGAGGAAGCGAAGGAACAGTCGATGTTAAAGTAAGCGGGGGGGCGCTGGGGCTGGGGGCTGGGATGGGGAGGGGGGGCTGTTGCTGCTGTCTCTGCTGGATGGTGTTGCCTCTGGACGCCAGGCTGCAGTTCCCACCGTCGCTAGCTGGAGCACCAAGGTGAGGGGAACCTTCTCCCCTCCGGGCCGCTGTCGCCTCACCACCCCCCCCGTGGACAGAAGGCTGCGTAAAGGGCCACTGTCGTGTGATAATGCGACACACGACCCCCCCCCTCCCCAGCCTCCTCCGGGTCCGCTCGGCTGGAGCCGGAGCTTTACTCGGATGGGCTGGGTTAGCGGCGGCAGCGGCGGCGGCCGCCATTTTCGCGTAAAAGCGCACGCCAAAGTGCTTAACCTCTCCCCGCGAACGTCACCGAGATTACACAATGTGACACTGGACAGATCCTTTAAGGTGTCCTCTGTGATGGAGGGGTGGTGTGTGGGTGGGGTGTGTGTGTGTGATTACAACAGTGGAGGTGTCGGTGGAGCCGAGCGACCCCCCCGCTCTGAGCGCAGATGTGGCCGGGAGCCGTTTCAGCACCACGGAGCTGTCCGCTCTTAAGGTGGACCGGCCGGCCGAGCCCCCGCAGCAGCACGCTCCTCCTGCTTTATGGTGCACTAGTACACTCTGTCGCTTTGCCCTGGCCATAAAAGCACACTCAGCTGGTGTGTTGTTAATTAAAAACTTGATTTGGGTTCACGAGGGGAGCCAGAGCGGTGGTGGGTGGGTGGGGGGGGCAAAGGCAACACTTGGTGACCAGATTCATACACCACATCTCTGTTAGGACACTTGGGTCATAAAGCGTTCCAAACACCGCGCTAGAGGTAAATCAGGTAAATATTTGCGCCGCGGCGACGTCCCCCAATTGAGTGACAGTTGTGCAATCACTCCAGCTGCATGATCAACATGACTCATGTTCTCCAAGATATGGCTACCTCTCAGCAGCTGCTGCATGTGCTGCGTGAATCATTCAGGGCCTTTTCCTGTGCCCCCCCCCCCCGCCTCCTCATCCTTCTCTATTCCCCCTTTTAAATAACTGAGTGTTTTTCTAATTTCCTTTTCATCGGAGGTAAAGGGGGATCGTCCATTTCAGGTGACCCTTAGCCCGTCAGCAATGTCAAGCCTGAGCCCGGGCGGGGGACGCTGGTCTTTGTGTCAGACGTGGCCCATGTTAGGTAACTCGAATGTAAACACGCGGGATACCGGGTGGTCACAGGGAGGCCTTCGTCTCGATTGATTATGCGCTTATCGACGTGAGAATGGTGTGTCCGGCACGGCTCCTTTCACGTGTTCCTGACCCGTCAGTCTTCTTGTGTTGCAGACGGCTCTCTCTATATGTGCAAGGTGACTCATCGTGAGTCATCAAAACAGTAAATCCCCACTTTCTTCATGAATCACACAAGCATAACGTATCCCAAAGCAGCATTAATGTGCTCAGCTCTGATAGGTAAGACTGCAGTGGATTAACTTGTCATGGGATAGTAGCACTGTCTGAAACAAACCCGCCCACACTGCGAAATTTAACCATATAGCGTGCACATCCGTGCGTCTCGATCCCGCGGCTGCTCGGGCGACTTTGTTTTTTTTTTTTTTTTTGGTGAAGTGATGGTTTGAACATCAGAGTCTGTGGATTAACTGAGGGAATCCTGGGAGGATGGATGGATGGGGAAGAGGAAGGGAGAGGGAGAAGCCTCCAGCAGCCAGGCTTGCCAACTTGCTGTCATCTCATTGGAGGTGCTACGGTGAGCGTGGATGGAAATCTGCCGCTCCTGACTTGCATGTAATTAGCTACGCTCTCTCTCCCCACTGGTTTATAGCAGGCTCCCACACCATATGCGTGTCTGTGTGTTGAAAATGTACTGCGACAATGGGAAATAGCTTTTTCAGAGCCCATGTTGCAGTATACAACATACTGTACTAGCCTGTTGTTCGAATCAGGTCCTAGAAAGCTCATCGAGGCTAATAGCTACCTTATTTTTATATGCACCAGTGAGTCTCTGAGCAGTACAGTACTAATGCTTACGGGACCCCTTCCCCCCACCCATCCAGACACTGTGTGTCCTACAGGCAGGCATCAGCTGCCTGTGATTGGGTGACCCACACGACACCCCGGGCTCCACTTCTCCTCTCTCCCTGTTCCCCTGCTCCTCCGAGGCTGCCTCCCGCCTCCTGCTGGGGTACACGTGGGGACGGAGGCGCTCCTGTTGCCCACCCTCACTCACACCCGCACCTTGATGCCTTTGGCTCTTCCCGCTGAATGGGGATCATGACAGGTGCGTAGTTTGTAGGTGCCTGGTGGCGATGAGGCATCTAGGAAGGAATTGTTCACCGCGGGAACTTTTTTTGACAAGAACTAATTAAAACAGCCACCTTTTAGAAGGAACTCTGTTATGTCACTTTCTGCAACCATCGTGTGAGAACATTAACTATATCCTAAATGCGCAAAGAACATTTGATCTTCAACAATAAGTATTTTTTTAGCTAAAATTCTGTGCTTTCAGTTTCTTTAAGTCAACAACATGTCTTTTACTGTACAGGGCTGGATTATTTGCACACACTAATACTACAACTGTTTTTTAACCAATAAAAATACTAACAATAATAATCATAGTAATAACAGTTTTGGACGGAAAAGATATATTTCCTCTTAGATGGCGCCTGAACTCTGGAGCTCAGGGCTTGATAACATATTGCCTGGCTGATGAATGGGGAGAGGTGTAAAGGGGGGGTTGGTATATGTATGTTCAGCATGAGGAGCATTGACCTAGAATTAGCTTTGATTGATCACATCCTATTTCCTTTTTCTGTTGCCCTCCCGCCTCCCTTCCCCCACCGGCACGCGTACGCTTGTGCCGCCCAACCTCCCCCCAACCTCCCCGCTTGTCTCGGCCATTTACCTGATAGAGCGGCGGCGCCTTGGACTACCAGCTGAGGATGCTGGGAGCGCACGTGTTATCAACTTATAGGCGCCAAAGTGCCAACATTATTAATGCCTTAATTCATATCCAGGTCAGCTGGGATCTGGGAGCCGTCTCTGCAGACAAAGAGCTACTTCCTGGTTCACTGTGGACGATCCGCTGGAAACGAGGAGTGAAATTTCAGACAAAGAAGTAAAACATCCCTAAGCTTAGGGAGAGAAAGCAGTTATATATGTTTCATAGGTCTGTGTTGTGCGTAAAGGAAGTTTATTTATGCAGGTCAAAAAAAGAAAAAGCAAGTAAAATTAGCAAATCACACTCCAAATTCTTGATAAAGACGTGTGTGAGTAAATAATTGTCAGAAAGACGTACAGCTGGGACCTGATGTTCAGAAGCTGGCTGATGGACAGTGTACGCTCCACCCTCAGCTCACTCGGCCATGCTTCCTCTCCCTCCCATGCAAAGAGCAGATTCTGTCATTCCAGAGACTTCCCTCCCCCAACGCTTTCCCCAGGGAAAGAGAGCGGGAGAGGGAAAGTGGAAGAGTGGATGCCGTCTTGACTCTGTAAAGCAGAACGCACGCCAAGTGAATGCACAAGCCAATTAATGCGACAATGTGTTTGGATTATATCGTTTTTGGATGATTCACGACACTGGAATTGATATAAGAAATATAGATGTATTATGGGCATCAGCATTGAATGGACACTTGAACATGTGGAACATCATGTTAAGAATTACATAAATATTGTTCGAAGCTGTGATTGTCTCAAAAATCTATATCAGGAAAACTTTAGCTCATTTCCTGACTAAATTTCCGATGGGGCGGGGGCCTAATCCTTTATCACAGGACATCAAAGGGAACCTGAAGTTTTATAGTTGGTCTTTTTAGTCTTTTTTGGTAACTGTCCCAATCAAAATACTGAAAATAATCCTTTATACGTGTATTTTTAGTCACTCCACTGCCATCTTGCCCCATGTCGTGACAGGAGCTTACAGAAATGCAGTGTAATTTGGAATAAAATGGCATTTTTCCTCCAGTTTTGAAAACCTGATGGGAATGTTTGGGATGATAGAAGCACATGAAAGTAATGCAAAACAGATCTGTTGCTTTTGGACATTTGATTCATACATAATTGTTATGAGATGCATTTAGATGGGCAGAGATCTAGACTCATGCGTGCCTGCTTTTTCTTATTTTCAAACACACCCTTTGTCATCATGTATTAGCAATTGTTTGTGAAAAAATATTGATTTATTCTGGCTTCAAAAGGCTGCTGGTAATTTTAGCCAGCATTGTTCTCAGAGGAGTAAATATGCATTTCTTTGTGACTATTTTTAACAGACATTTGGCGCACCGGAGAATATTTATGGCAGCAGGACATTTGATTGTCTTAAAATAAACTCCGGCACACATGTTCGGATGATTAAAAATGCAGCCGACTGGTGCGTTTGTGGACGGCGTGCCGGCGTTCGTCAGCGGAGTGCCGATTTTGATTTTGTGGGATTAACCCAAGAGAGTGAGGACAGATGAGGATAAGTTTTGGGGCGAGCGAGAAAAGACGACGAAGGGGTGGGCAGAGAAGAAAGCGCAGCATAGGTTGGCGTGGGGAAGAGGAAATGAGAAGAGAGGACAGGAAAGGAGAGGAGAACATCAGACGGAGAACGTGGGGAGAGACACTGACGTCTGAGATGCTATCTGGGCTCACTGCTGATATGACAGCCCCAGTCTTCATTGACAGAGCTATCAGCCTGCCATCTCCCACAGCCTGCTGTCCTCCTGTGGAACAGCACAGCACCGCTCTATTGTCTCTCTGGGCTTTGTTCGAAATAACATCTGGATTTGTCAGCATAGGTTTTATTCTCCTCTGGTCTTTTATCCCTCCAGCAAAGTTTGAAGGGATTTTCCTGCCCCCCAGCTGCACACTTTGAAACGCCCTTGGCAAAACATGACAGTGGAAAAACATTTTAGGATGTGGCTAATTGAAGAAGTTTAACTGAAATGGGCGGCCTTGGCTTCCAGATTAAGTGGATGTTGCGAAGCTAAAAAAAAAAAGATGAATGCATCATTCGAGCTAGCAGAGTCAGAACAGAACCCAATCACGGATCCAGCGCTAAAACATCTGGCCTGTGGTTGCATAAGCCTCCCAGCATGCTGTGCAAGCGTGGCGTCAGTGAGGCCACAATGCAGCACAAATACATAGAAAGGAGGAGAGAAGCTTATGCTAAGGAAGAGCAGGGGGGGCGGGGGGGGTCGGGCTCAGCCAACGAGGGCACAACGCGTGGAAAACTGAGCGTGAGAAGAGGCCACTTCATCACTTTTATTGCTCATCCTCCGTCCCCATCCACCCTGAGTGGAGTCAATGTAGAGGAAGATATACAGCAGCCAGCCCTCCATGGGAAACATGTGGAACATGTGGGCCCTCTGTAGTGTGGCTGGCAACGCTGATGTTAAATGGCTCCCTCAAAACAATTGAGATGAATGAGGGACGGCGCGCCGAAAGGCTTTACGTTATGCGCATTAATTACAGGAGTGGAAGGGGAAAGGTTTATTTGTTGTTGCTTGTAAAGGGAAGGCGGTGACACGGTAACTGTGTCACTGCAGATGGTTTAGATAGTGAGGTGTGCTGTACCCCCCCCCCATGACATTCCCTTAGGGTTTGCGGTTGAGCCCTGAAAGGTCAGAGAAATACACGCACACAATAACTCGCCACTCTGGGCTGCACAGTATATTATTTCAGCATCAGGATCAGAATGTGCTCGTGTGCATCTGTCGCAGGATTTGCAGAATTTCATTTGGATCGTTCTTTTTTTTTTTAAGTATGCGGAAGATCACCAAGTCTCGTGTTGAAGTCTCATTTTGCACGTTTTGCTTCCATGCAGAGTTAATTTGCTGCTGAGGTCAGTGTCTGTGTGGACTGGTAGATGAAATGTGATATAGGAGCGCTCGTTCAGAGGCTGAATGGACGCTCATTTAAGGTGGAATGGGGAGAAGCGCGGCGAGTCCTGACTCCAGACCTGCACTCACTTAGACATCAGGAAAACGCAACAAAGCAGAGGAGCTAACAGGACAAGCTGAGAGGAACATTTATCTAATCAGCTGATCAAAGGTTTGATCTGAAATATAAAGTTCCACCAAGTGAAGCCTAAAAACATTAAAATGCTATGAAATGTGCTTAGTCTGTGTTTCAGCACAGATAACAGTTATGAGCTCAGACATCACATGTTACATGTACAAAAAACACAGTGAAATTCTAAAATAAGATCCCAACACAAGATGTCCTGTATCAGCTCATCTGTCTGTTTTCTGCCCATTCTCTACTTCTAGGTCAAAGCGGTCACCAATCCTTCACCCAAATATCGTGAATCATTAATATTTTAGAAGCTCGGGCCAAACAACTACTCGGTTTCCTGTTAGCCACGGCAGAGTTCACACCCACAGGTGACAGCATATTCAAGACTGTCAGCGTTTATTGTGGTTTTAACCAATCATTCTGATTTGTGGGCCTTAATGTTTGCATGCACGTCTGTGACTCATCTGAGGTGATTAAAACATATATGCTCAGCCCCTCACAATGTTAGAAATGAACACCAGAGATGCTCATGTTTCCTCATGCCAGCAAAGGCACGTTGTTTTCTAATAAACAACAATAACAGCAGATTGTTGAGTTTGGTCAATTTATGTAATGTAATTATATACGTATATAGTAATGTACTTTCATACAGGCAGTCACATGACCTGTCAATCGCCCTCACCCGTAAATGCTTCCCCCTGTGTGCGGGCGGGTGTATTTGCTGATCATAGTTTACACAAGCTGCTCTAATCGTTCCGTCTGTGTGTGCGCGTGTGTGTGTGCGCTCGCCGTCGAGACTCAGCTGGTCGGAGCAGGTGCGAGCCGGGCTGCATAAACACGCACGAGGCGCCTAGCCGGTCCCGCTCACGCGCCTTTTGCGTCGCCTGCTTTTCTAAAAAGCAAACAGAGCCTCCTGACACCCAGTCGCAGACGCCGCGCGCGAGACGAAATGCCCACACACTGGCGCACGTTAGCTCGTCACCAGACAGGACGCTTCATTATATAATCATTGTGCAGGCAGTTCTGTTAGCACACTTTGCTTTTTTTTGCAGCTCAATTCATATTTTTATTCACCCTGTGTATAACTGACACCCCAACTATTCTTGGCCTCCAGGGCCACGGCCGCTCTTGTCT
Organism: Lagocephalus sceleratus; assembly: GCA_911728415.1. Lineage (NCBI taxonomy): Eukaryota > Metazoa > Chordata > Actinopteri > Tetraodontiformes > Tetraodontidae > Lagocephalus > Lagocephalus sceleratus. The sequence continues at coordinate 9,764,703 of CAJVRN010000126.1, forward strand.
CTCCTGTCACGTGTTTGGAGGTCTGGTCGGGACCGGAGCCGTTCGGCGGTGGTGACACGGTTGCGACACGAACAGTAGATGTTGCTGTAGGTAGATTACAGAAGCGGCTGACCATCGTAAACAGGGGGCGGATGAACAGCAGCCGCCGCTAATGCTCCCGTGACCCTTATGTAAGCCCACCGTTGAGGGCTACGCATACCCTATCATGTAACCCACAATGTATAGTCCTTGTTCACGCTGCCTGGGGCGGGGGAAGGCTTTGTAAAGGCTTTAAATGCGCTGAATTCAGTTGTCGCGCATGAGCAAAAGTCGCTGTATTCACAGATGCCAGCGTGTGTGACAGGAACCCAGTGTGTGTGTGTGTGTGTGCGTGTGTGTGTGTGGACGAGATCCAGGAGCTCCGTTCCTCTGATAGAGATGTTGTGATCCCGGGATTGTGCCCCTCGACTGAAGTCAGGATCTCCCTCTAATCCCTTAATATCGCCCAGCCCACTGAGATGCTCACCATCGCCATGGCGATTCTGAGCAGACCCACATTTGTAGTGAAGCGGAGGGAAAATAAGAGTGGCAGAGCAGGGGGGGAGGGGTTGCAGAAATCCTCCTTTGTGACACATAAATACAATCATCTGAAGTAGTATGCAGGCATTTAAAGCCACCAGGCATTAGAGGCCACGAGGAGAAGGAGGGGCCGCTGTGTTCACTGCGGATGGCGAGCAAAAGCTTCCCGCCTTATCCTTGAGCGGGCAGCTGCTTGGATGGTTGCTTAGCCGGTGGGCTTTAATTCTGTGTGGAGAGGCAGCTAATGCTGGGGAATCCTTTGATTTGGGATTTTACAGCAGCCGAACAGAGTCAAACAGATCTTTCCGCCCAGCGGACAGATGTCAGGAGATGGCGGGTTCGAGTTGATTTGAACGTCTGCTGATGTCTTACACCTGAACTGGAGCGAGCTCTGGGTTGTTTCGGGGATTCTAACATGATACTCTAGATGCAGATGCACACAGGATCCCTGGTTGCGTCTTGTGGAGGTAATATTGTAGTAAAATGATAGGCGACACCTCTCAGTGGGGAGAGCAAATTGGATTGCTCCTGTGCTCGTGCGCTCGCGTACACCGGCGCAGTTTAGTTAAGCTAATAGTGACGTGCTGCAACACTGAATCGGGCCAGGAAGAGAGGCAGGCCGGACTAACAATAGAGAGGGTATCTATTACCTCTATTGTTAGCCATGGCTGGTTCTATTATTGTAGCCCAGAGCTGACTGCAGTTTCAGTACAGCGACAGCTTTCAGCAGCTCCGACTGAACACGGTCCATTTAGCGTCGAGCCCAGAATACGACCTTTACCTTCCTCGTGGAGTTCATCCGCAGGCATATCTGAGTACTTTTTTAGTCTTGGAGTCTAGACAAATCCACACCAGACTAATTTTAGATTTCAAAATTGCTCCTACACATGAATCTACGAGTGAAGAGTGTGTGTGTGCGTCCTGGGACAGACTGGGGAGCCATTCAGAGCATGTGCCTCACCTACTGGGACGGGTTCCAGCACTAGCCTGCCTCTTGGACCTGTATGAAACCACTGTGTGAAGCTAATACACCATCAACAAAACTCTCCAAATAATACTGCAAACTGGGACAGAACTGGTGCCGGAGCAGCATTTGATGCTTGTCCATGTGGGAGAGGGTCAGAGGAGAATGCTCAGCCACCTCTGTCTGGCTGCGGGAGCGACAGAGACCGGCCCGACTTGGAGGCTGGCGACCCGTCAGCGGTGCAGTCGAGGCCGAGTTTCTAGAGTATTCCCAGCGGAGCTGTTAAAGCCGTAGGCGGGAGGGGAGCAGTGACGTTAGCATGGGACAATGTCAGCTGCCAAGAAAGTGCTGATCGCAGCCAGAATAAAATGTATCTGTGTCGGGATGAATAAAGTGGGCTGACAGGAGGAGCAGCCAGGCATCCACACACACACACGGGGGGGGGGGGCAGGTCCATACACACACCATTATCAAAGCAAACAAGAGCACGGCTGGATCACCACCTCTGACGACTGTCACTCACCCACCGTAAAGCCAATTAGCCGTTAAACAGCAGATTGTGAGGAATGCTTCCTGCAACCGTAGCACGGAAATGCACTCGCGGACGCACGCGATGACTTTTTGCCACTTTTCCCTCTCAGGAGGAAGGCTCAATTGAATCCTGGCAGGTAGTCTAAGGAAACAGATGGATTTTAGTTATATTTGGAGGCAGATTAGCCACCTCCTGCTCACTCTGGAAAATCTGCCGTCGCCAAGCCTTGTTGGACAATCTGAATATTAGACTTTGGTCAGGAGGTCTGGCCCGTGTTAGATTGCCTGTTCTGATGACGCGTCCCTGCGGGCTCGGTGCTATCTGCGCTTTCTAAGGCCCAGCTGTGGCGGATGGCCGGGCCTTCAACACTGAGGCGCTGTCCCCCCCCCACCCAGCCCTTCCGTGCTGTGCCAGCACCCAGTGCCAGGAGAAGTTATCAGAGATCCATCCTCCATCCCTAATAATCCTCTCCAAGGTTTGAAGAAACTGTCAAGCAGCAGTTCTGGCATTTATTAGAAATGTGGAATGAACAGGTGCCCGAAGAGTTAATCCTCATTCTTTAAATGAGATACTATTATTAGCACAATCTCTTTTTTTCTGAGAGATTTGCAGGGAAAGTGAAGTAGAGGTGCCATTTTGAATTTGATTCAATTTAATCTCTCACAGATTTCATGGAAATAAGTTCTATTATAGACACGATAGCCTCATTTACCATAATTGACAGAGATCATCCCTCAAAACTCACAAGCTGATATTAGTCACAAGTTCAGTGACTAATATCAGCTCAGTATTGACAGCACATTTAAGTCATTAATCAATTTTAATTGAGCACACTGCTATATAGTGCCAATCATCATTGTTATGTAATTATTATAGGAACTAACATCAAAAATAGCCTTCAGTAAGAGACCTTCTCATGTCTCTCTACATTGACTTCGTCTCCCGGCACTACTGATTGGCTCAGATGGTGTTAATGATGGATGTAGTTGGTATTTACCCACTGAGTCAGATTACTCCCTTATGATCCAATTATCAGTCAGCCTTGTAGTGGACTCTAGAGGGCCCGTCGGGTCAGAGCTTAGCCACGAGATCCTCTGTTAAAGGATCTCCACACAGAGTTAGAGGAACATGGCTGTGTGGTTAAACTGTCCACCCTCGTGGGTTTTTATTATCTGATGTTAAACAAGGAGAAAACAGTCAAATGTATCAACTGTTTCTGCTGCACTTCAGGTGCTGCTGGAAAAGCTTCAGTCATCAGGACTGTTGCGTGTGACATGATTTCAACTTCATCCTGATCGTGGAACAGCTGTCTCTTTTTCCTGTGACTGAGCTTGCGTGCTGAAATTGAGTGAAATAGAGATTAGCCTCTCTGTCCCTCTGCAACCAGCCCATGCAGCCTCTCATTTCCATTCTAACCAGTCCATTCATCACCACTGAGTACCTGTGAGAAATCTGTAAATTACAGTTATCGTTAATAGTTATCGCATTTAACAGTGAACACACTCAGTGAGTCCCATAGCACCAGGATGTTTCACTTCATTATATGTGAATTGAGGAGGTTATTTTTCAACTAGACATGAGCAAGAAAATGTTGTTATTAAAAATATTTAATACCAAAATCCCACAGATAAAACCAGTACAGCACAGAATCCATCTGCTTGGATCACACTAACCCGCTCTGAATGCCGTTGTCAGCGGGAGCTACATGTTGTTTCTGAAACACATGTTAATTTTTTTCCCTTTTATGTCGTGGTTGAATAATTGTTCCTTTCAAATCAACCTTCAAGTAGATCTTTGATTCTGCCGACGTTGTTGTGGTTAAAGACCGACCTGAACACGGATGTTACTGACATTCTCGTGTGCTAGTTTGGTGTGGGTGATTTATTGTTATATTTGGAATCTTTTTAGGACATTAAACTGAATATTTGTATAATAACAACTACCAATTCTTTCTATTTTGTCTGCCAATCACAGCAGCAGAGGAACAAAAGATATTTTCAGACAGACTCCAGGAAAAGGTGGTGTGCGCTTGTCCACTAGAGGGCAGTGTTGTAACAGTCATTGCCAAGTGTGGCTGCTTCATTACACAGAGCCAGTGAAGCATAGCAAGGCTGAAACCCAAATACAGAGCAAAGTAACAACAGGGTGTATTAATAACTTCTGTTGTAGCTAAAAAAAACCCCACCCGACTATACCCACAGATCTCTGAGAGCTCCTGGTGCTTGCTTTAATTGTGTGTGTTTAAAAGGGGCAGAACACAGAGAGTACCCTCATCCCATCTGTGAAGCGGGCCTTTTTGGGAGGCAGGACACCGAATACGTCACTAGTGATATTTTACACTCGCTCCTTTTGCTGGCCAGTTCCAAGTAATACACTCTCATATGCACCCGTGTGAGTACAGTACACACAGTCCATGGGCAGGCAGGCAGACGGGCAGCTCGATCTGATAAATATGAGGCTTGTAATGCGACCACAGAGACACGGCTGGTGGGATCAATAAAGAACGGCACTGCAGGTCATCGGGAGAACACAGCAAGAGGATAAATATGGACTGGCTCATCGGGAAGCAGAGCAACGAGACTGACGGGTACTCAGAACTGCCTCTGTCTCCACTCAGAAAGATTTCTCTCCACAACATTTAAAACTGTATTTAAAACTGGCTTTCAGGATACTACTGTTTTTTTTTAATCTTATGTTTGGGGCTAAATTGCATCCTGCTGGAGGTCCAGTTAGGAACATATATTTGCTTGATGGAACGTATGCAGCTTACATATATTCCACACACGTGCACACCTGATATATGCAGTTATATTATGCGACATGGTTTGAGGAAGGTGCATCAAGTTTTTTCTTGTTGTTTGGATGCATAGGGGTTACATAGGAGTCAGCTAAGATCTGCACCGAGCTGATCTGTGCAGAACCACCACCTCACCTTCAGATGCAGTTCAATGTGGTGTCCTCCAGCTGAGCTGCTCTGAAATGTGCGTAGCTAAAAAGCATATGGGAGCCAGTCATGATTGATGCTGAGCTCATCTCCAGTCTAATAGAGGCTCTGGTCCACATGAAGCAGTTATTTTTAATTTGTTATATCACCTCTTATCATGTTTATCATCGCCATCCCGATGTCATTCATACTCAAACTGAATGACAACTTTTGTGATTTTGTGTTAGAATTTCCATCTTTTTTTGTGTTTATACTGTACCTTCATTTTTGTGTTCATTATGCCCTCAGTTGTGCACACTTTTTTTTTTTTTTTTACATTTTTTTATGTTTTAGGATCAAAGAAGAACCAAAGCCTCAGCCGGCACAGTAAGTAAACTGCATTTCCCAGAGTGCTCTAGGCTTTGACACTTCTTCCTGTCACTCAGTGCTGTGTGCTTCATGTGGCTTTCTCCTTTCTGTTGGGGAGACAATAAAAAGAAATGTCAGTGATGTCATGGAAAGCTGCTGTCATACATTAGATTTAACAAAATTCTGCTCACTTAACAGCCAACTTCCACGACATCGTCGACAACAGCTTTCCCTTTCCGGCCAGCTTTGTTACAGCCAGGCCTGTATACCCTTTGTCCTCTTCCCTCAGTCCTCAGTGGCTGCTCATTCATATCCAGCGTGTCATCAGCACTCTGATTGGCTTCTCAGCCTCAAATGTCAGTGAGGTGCGCCGTCCTATCTTCCCGTTTCTACAGCTGCATTTTAAATCCACTTGTAGGTGTTGGCAGTCTGATCTCCTGACCCCTGAGCCCCGCTGAGCGCTTGATGCAGCTCTCATCTCCATCAGCCGTAGAGCTTTTCTGCTTCCTCCCTCTTCCCCTCGACCGCGCGCTTCTTCTGTCCCTCGCTCTCCCTCTCTTTCTCTTTCTCTCTCTCTCTTTGTCGACACTGTGCCTGGTCGTCAGTGTTCCACTAACTGCTGCTCTGAGTGTCTCTGCGCTGGTCATGGTGTCTCTGCCTCTCTCTGATTCTTAGATCCCACCTCCTCAGATAAATGCAGGCCAGGCTGTTTTGTCTCTCACTGTGAGCGTGAAAGTTCCAGTCACACTTTGCTTGTTTGAACAGGTGGTTTAGTGGAATCACTGAGCTGGTAAATAACGTCCTTCAGGGCCCGCAAAAGTCCCAAAATGAAAAGGAGCCAGAGCCAGACACGTAAGTAATAGCATCAGGCACAAACACACAGTGGTGACCCACCCACCCGCCCAAACCCTCGCTGGATGTGTAGCGTGTTTGAGCTTTGTGGATGTGACGTCATTTGTTTATACAGGAGTGTGTGTGTGTGTGTGTGTGTGTGTGTGTGTGTGTGTGTATGATGTTGGAGTCATGCTTTGTGAGCAGTTTCCTCCATGACCAGGAGGAAACACCAGTTACAGCGTTCGACGTCAGTCAACCTCTTTGCTCTCACTCCCCTTCATCGCGCCTGAACTTTTCCAACTTTGCTGTCTGTAAAGTTGTGCTCCTGCTCCGTTGTCGCCTTCTTTGGCTTTCAGTTTGTACTTAAGTGGAGCTGAGCCAGCGTTTGTAATATTAGCAAAAGGCTGTCGGTGGAGGTTAAAGGGTTAAAGGTTAAAGTCTCAGGTTCTGGGCGCCGTGACCCTGTTCTGGTGCGGCCCAGAGGTTCAGGAAGCTCGGGTACACCGGCCCAGGAGGAGACAGGGACAGCGTATGATTACTCCTCACTAGCATCACCTACATTTGACCGGCGGTGACCGAATAAGTAAGCAGGCGTAGAGTAACAGCTGCCCACTGCCACTTAAAAGGATTCTTAAAGTGTTTGGACTCTATTTTCTTCTTGCTCTGCTCATCAGGAGCTCTTTAATCTTCTATCTGTCTCTTCTTAAACTGTTTCTCCATATAGGACAGAGGCTTAGGATGGAGTGTGTGTCTCTGGAACTGTTTGAGTCTAAGGGAGATTAAGTGAGAATAAAACACAATTGTTTGCTGTCTTATTCCCTTTATCCTCTGAGACAGTGGCTTTATCTCCCGTATCGCGCTCTCCATCACTCCGTTATCGCGCCCGCTGTCGGAAAATGAGATTTGGCGAAATCTGTTAAACAAGGCTGTGGTAATCTCTGCTCGGTTAAAAACACAAAAGCTGTGACACAATTAGCCCCTTTAATCCCTCAGTGGGTACTGCGAGGGTCACGCCGGTGGAGCGGGTCTCGTGTTTAGACGGCACGGAGGCCCGTTCACACCCGCAAGCGCATGTACATCCAGATCACGCGCGGCCACTGCAGTTTTGGGCTCTAAATGTCTAGATATGGCCACAGCACACACGTCTATCTCAAAGCCAGAGCTGTATGTGGTAAAACGATAGCGGTGCTCAATAATTCACAAGCGCTAATGAATGTTGCAGGGGACATGTGGGGCGAAACCAATTCTAATCGCCATATTATGAAGTCAGCCCAGTGTTTAGTTTCCAAGGAGACGCTCAACTGACATATATCATACAAAATGCATGTGAAGAGTCCATGTATTTTTTTTTTTGTCCCCGAGGACCTGTTAGGAGGATCGACTCAGAGATGAGGTGCCATCTGTAGGACACAAAGAGTAACACAACAGAATCTGGCATTTGCACGGACGCTGGTCATTAACGAGGCTTTCCAATAAAAGAGACGCATCCTGTAGCGTGCAACCGCAGCACCTCTCAGCTTACGCCATCGTGATACAGAAGCAGAGGTGCAAATGTCTCATTAAAGGCCGGGCAACCTGAGAAAGTGGAATTAAGTGCGGTTCTTAAAATTGCAGAGGCACATTTGATCCCTGCAGGAATCATTTTTGGACAGAAGGAGCTCAGCTTTGCAGCTTCTGATGTCACGGTGTCTACTTTTCCTTTCAAAACCTTGGATGCACGAAAGCCTTGTTGGTTAGACAGTCAAGATGGAGGAACTGGATTGGGTTGTAAAAAAGTATCAAAACTTTATTGGGTATCATATTTAATATAACTTTAATAAAAGTTATCCCCCCAAAGAATTCTGCAAATTAAGTTTTTGTGTGAATTTTACTAAAGAGCCACATTATTTTTACATTGAAGAAGTTATATACTGTTATAAACTTATACACCGACCCCAACTTAAGAGAAGCATTTCAAGTCATCTTAATTACGTACTCTATTCTATTTTATCTGTTATCGTGCCCTATCTCTTGCTTCCTAACCTTTTTCCTTCCCTGTTTGCTTGCAGGAAGTTGCACCAGCAGTTTGAGTCGTATAAGGAACAGGTTAAGAAGATGGGGGAGGAGACGAAGCCGGCTCAGGACCAGAAGAGCGAAGCCCCCACCTGCGGGATATGCCACAAAACCAAGTTTGCCGATGGCTGTGGCCACCTCTGTTCATATTGCCAAACAAAATTCTGTGCTCGGTGTGGAGGACGAGTGTCTCTGCGGTCAAATAAGGTAACATTGACTTGCACGATAGGTACCTTGCACACAACCACACACACGCACATGCACACGCACGCACACACGCACACAGACACGACGGCAACATTCCCCCTCAGGCTAATTTCTCCCCACACTGTCGTAATCCGGTAATTGAGCTGACAGTATCATCTCCTCTCATCACGTCTCTGTTCAAATTCTGTTGCCTCTGACACCATTCACAGCTGTAGCTGCTCACATGTTCTTCCAGATCGCCACTGGAGGGAACTGTTCCCCCCTCTTTTTTTTTTGTCAGCAGGAGGTTGCATAATACTCCTCTCCAGTTCCTGACTAACCTCTGCAAAATCCTCCACAAAGTTGAAGCTAAAGCTTTTAGCATTAGACTGCTTAAGTTGAGTGTTTTTATGCAATACCGACAATACTACCAGGACCTACTAATGCCACTCACCACACCCCCCTGCTCTCTCTCTCTCTCTCTCTCTCTCTCTCTCTTTCTCCCTCTCTCTTTATCTCCTCTCCTCTCTTCCCCTCCCCCCCTCTAATGCCCCGTTTTTTGTTTTTTTTCCTTTCTGCTGCATTCCTGCTCTCATGGAATTGCAACAGGAGGACAAAGTGGTTAGCAAACCCTTTTCTGCCTTTCTTGGACCGGCTCGTGACACGATGTGTTGTGTATTTATGCACATCCAGCAGCCAATGATGAGACACATCCCAACAGGGAAGATTAGTTCTGTCTGTGAGTCTGAACTGCAAGCGAGCTAATCATGCGCCAATAAAACAAACAAGGCTTTTATTCAAAGGCATCGTAGAGAGGAGCGAGTCTTGAGGTGTAAAGCGCAACGTTAATCGTTCACATTTTTTTTTTTACATTTTTGCATCATCTAACCCTCACTTCTGTCATTTCCCATTCCTACCTCATACTTTACTCTAACTCACGTGGTAACCACGTATTTTGGAGTCAAATCAGCTCCAGAAGGAGGACCCTTGCCCAGCTGCTCCCAGTTACCTTGTGGTTCGGATGCCGTTTGAGTAATATCAGCCGCAGCGGGCTGCTGACAGACACGCTGGGGGCTGGGGGGTGGGGGGGGGGGGGGGGTGTGCCCTCCATTTACCTGGCACTGCCATGGCCACATGACACTGAAGCCTGATTGTCTGTCGAGATCATGGACACCAGTGATAATGTAGTGTAACGGAAAAACACTAAGCACCGTCATGGGGAAGACATATGAAGGCACAGACAGACAGACAGACAGACACTGGGGGGGGGGCAGGGCGGTGCCTGTCATGCTGGTCCTGTCATGCTTTAGGAGGAGAGACAGGAACGTGAAGAGCAGCGGGTCAACATCTGGATATGAGTCGATGAAGCGACATGATTCTTTATGCCCTTCTTGCGGTCTGAGCTGCGGGAGGCTTCGCCGATGGACCAAACTAGCGCTGAAATCCCATTTCCCCCTTACTGACTTTATTTTATAGCAACAAGCACAATTATGGATCTAAAGCGGCAGATAGAACATCTGGGCCGATAACAATCGCTGCTCCTGGTGTCAGGTAGTTTAGCCTCTGCAGCAGATTCATGAGGAAATAAGTGCAGGGAGACATTTGGGGGGGTGTGAAAAAAAATCCCTTTGATACAGATAAAGTGGGTGAAGTTTTCAGAATGGCTGCTTGTAGCTCTCCAGCGTTTCCTCTGATGTGGTTTCTAAAGGGCCTGAGGAATCAACAGTCTCCGAGGAGGAAGTGGTTTGTGATTAAAGCAACACTTTGTGCCCCCCCCCCCCTTTCAGCAGTTCTGCTGTGAGACTGAAGGGGAAGTACTATACTCATTCATGGGGTCTTCTTTGGGTTCAAACAGCATTTGAGTGAATAAAGGGTAATAAGTTAGACTCGCTGGTGTCCGAGCAACATTGTAGAAACCATTACCGTCTACAGAAGCGGACAGGCGTCGTCCCATAGGCTGTAACTCCTTGTGATGTTACCTTCAGTAAATAAAATCACGTAATGAAACTGTTCTTACTGCAGACATAGTGAAGATGGTGGGCCAGTACCAACTGAAGGGTCACACAGAGACATTCACCCTCAGAGTTTCCTTTCTCTTCAAACGTTGCGGTCCACCACTTCTAATTGCTGGGTTGGTTTTGGTAAAACGGTCGTGTTAAACTTCAGCAACGCCGCAGCCTTTGAGTCTTGTGAAGGAGCTCCTTCTCCTGGCCCAGATACAGGAGCTGCCTCCCTGCGGAAGGTGCACCACCACTACCTGTGAACTGAGGCAGGGGTTCAAGGGTCACATCCTGGGGAGGGAGTCCCTGTCCACGGGGCTCAGCCTCCACCGGGCCCGCTACCTGCAGGAGCAGTCACAGAGGAAAGAATATGGAAAAATAAAAAGTACAGAGCTGAATCGGCTGAAAAACCTTCTCACCAAACTTAAAAAAAAATCATATTCATTTAAAATAAACTTATAGTCCTGTATGTGTTTCTTTAACGGAGCTTTTTAAATAGAACAGAAAGGGAGAGAAATTTGGTCACATCGTCTTGGATTCTGAAACCTAGCCCCAATATTTCAAGTCACTTTAACCTACATGTGCATGACAGTTCCCACAGGATGTGAACACGGCACAGTTTGCTGGCATGCCTACATTTTGAAACCAATTGGACTCCCATGACTTCATGATTTTACCGCGGTCTCTCTCTCTCTCTCTCACACACACACTCACACACACTCACACACACACTCACACACACACTCACACACACACACACACACACACACACACACACACACACACACACACGGTAGCAGCAGATGTGTTGCGTTTTTTTTCTGGAACCCATCAAATGTCTGGTCAGAGCGCAGAGCGGTTCGGACACGACATGGTGCGTTTTTTTTTTTTTTCTTTGGGGCGGGGGGGGGGGGGCAGCGTCGCGTTTTCCGTGTTTCTATTGGACTGTGAGCCGCATATATGATGAGCTTTCATCAAGTAGAACAGAGCTGCGGCTCTGTTACGGATGGATTAATACCGCGGTGGTGGGAAAAAATGATTTGGCGCTCGCTTCACATGTTTTCGCCCCGCAGACCAGCCGACATTGAGCTCGGGCTTTAGCGCGGTTCGACGGATCGGGCGCGCCGCCGGAAAACCCCTTCCGATCCTCTGAAATGCTTTGGCATCTTGGGCCGATGAGGGCGAAGAGGAGCGGCGCGTCGGGCGCACGGAGCCGCGCGTCGGCGTAACCTTCACGGCGCCTCGGCGCTGCCGTCGGACTCGGAGCTGTCCGGGGTGCTGAAGGTCGACAGCTTCCTCGGTGTTCGGGGGGGTTGGGGAGAGGGGGGGGCGCCGACGGCCGCTGCCATTTCACACACAGAAGCGATCTTTTCTCCCAAACACGATGTTGTCCGTCCGTGGCACCGTCGGTAAGCTGCTGTGTTATAAATATTGTCGATGTTTACGGGGTATGGGGGTGGGGGGATCTGCTCCCACACATCTAAAAAAAACCCCGCCTTGATAGGCGACTTGAAAAATGGGGAACGCATTTAAACGGTCTTCCACCGCGCGTCACGTCTGTTCGGTTTTAAGCAGCGTGTCGGCGGTGGAGGAGAGAGGCGGACGCGGGTCCGTCGGAGACGAGCCTGCTCCTGCCCCAACCCACCGTCTGATACTCGTGTGCGTGAACTTCAAACAAGGCGCATAAATATTCATCAGCTCTGTTGTTATTACTGGCGCGCACACTAAAATTAGAAGCTCATTAAAATGTAATTCACCACGTGCCGCCGGTGTCGGTGCATGTGAATGTCGGCGCTTCCTTTTCCTCCTCATTGGACGGGGGAGGAAAATCGCTTCCCGAAAAAATGCAACTTTTCTTGAGCAATAACGCGTTTTTTTTCCAGTTTTTGTTTAATCGCGCCGCATTGTTATAAATATGCCTGCGGAGGTGATTTGTCTTTCTGGTGTTTTTGTGTCGTAGCTGGGATGTTTGTGAGGAACCAGCACCGACGCCGGCAGTTCATTTAGCAGCGCATCAATATTGCATGGGACGATCATTTAAGCCTGGACTGTGGCTCTTCTCCTCTTCTGCAATAAAACGGTTACCTCTTAATCAAGGCTCGGTGAAAGGAGATGGTTTTAGACGCACGTTTGCTTCGCAAAACGATGGAAGGTAAACTTTCTATGTGAGAACACTGATAGACGTGGACGGGATGGTGCTGATTCACTCGGCGTAATCAGAGCTGCAGTGCGGTGTGACGGCCACGAGAGGGAGCTCAGTGCTCTCCAAACTGTGTGTGTGTGTGTGTGGGGGGGGGGTTTGTGTACGACCCTCGAGAAAGGGTTGGCAGTAAGAGAACAGGCTAAGTAGATTGGGGAAGGGTGTACATTATTTTCAATATTATGTATACCAACAACATTTCTGATTTGATCACATCACTCCAAATGGAGTCCATCATTTCCGAGCAGCTACATTCTCCCATCCAGTGTTGTAAAAAAAAAAATATCTTTCTCGCTCGTCAAAGCAGACACACATTTTTTGTGAGATGATTTTTCTGGGGCCCCTAGAAACACCTTCATTGTGAAGAGAAAGCGTTAAGAAAGGAAATTATTTATTGATCCCCTGGCACTGGGTGTTTGTTTCCCTTAATTCAGTGGCTCGGTGAGCACCCTATAGAACATTTAATGGAGTATATATATCTTCCTGGTGTTTGCCGGGCAAGGTAGTGTGAGTTTTTGTAGCTTTCTATTTTTAGCTGCAGGTTCAATGACTATGGGGCTGCAGCCCTCCCTGCCCCATCTGCACTCGGCCGTGAAGAGATCAACTGAGAGGAGTGTGTGTGTGTGTGTGTGTGTGTGTGTGTGTGTGTGTGTGTTGAGGGGGGGTATGGCAGAATGGTTGCAGTGAGAATGAGCAGACCTCCGGATGAAGGAGCGGCTGGATATGTGTATCATCGTGTCCTTATACTCTCTTAAAGTGTGGCGGCGCGTGCTCTCTGTAGTCACCTTCCTCCTCCAGTTGAAGTAACCCTTTAAAAGCCTCTCGGATCCACTTGTATAATCTTTAAAATGCACTGTCATCGAGCCCCGAATGAGCCAGTCTTTTTACAGTTCTTGCGATGTTTCACGCAGCCAGATTGTGACGTTTGTGTTCTTGCTTTTGCTCTTCCTACTTAATGCACCGCATAAACTTTCATTTCCATTCTGACTCTGTTCCAAAGTGCAAATCACATCCAAGTATCGATGTCTGAGGCTTCTGTGCTTAATATTTACTGGAGCCATGGGTGATTTTGTTCTTTTTTTAAATATTCTATTAGATATCTGCTGATCAAATTGAAGAGTTTCATGAATGGAACAAAAATGCAATTATGATTTTGCCATTTTTAAAAAAGAATGCCTCCTGTACAAAGATAGAATCCTCTAACAGGAGAGGTTGGTGTTAAAAATAAAGAACATTTCCTTTGAAATGGGGGAAGATCAGTTAAGGTAGAATTCATGGTGCACCAGTAAAATGAAGAAACCTGCTGGGATTTTCTACCATTTCACCAGGATCTCTGCTGTTTTAATTCTTCACATATGTGATTGCCTTTTTATAATTACACTCTACATGTCTGTTACCTTTCTTGTGTGTTTTCTTCCATTCATCTTGTTATCATATGTCTGGCATATCTGTTTGTCATCTCCATCCTACCATAAACAACTTCACCAGAACACACACATGCTCCATATCTAATATCCTCTCTGTTCAACGTTGCCACTGCTCCATTTCCTTTCTTTCATCATAAGGTAGAGAAATGAAATTACCCACACATCTGTCATCACATACGTGTGCCCAACTTCCTGGTGCAGGAAGCGATATTTGGCTGATTAGCAGAAAAAAGCAGCCTTGACGCCGTCCCCGAGTCGTAACTGATGACTCACGGTTCACTGCAGAGCGCTAGCGATGACCCCAGTTAAAGAGGCAGCCGTAATCTCATCGTCTGCGCTCCTTTGGGATGCATAAAACACAATTTGTAGCCTCTCTGCTTCCATTGTGTGTCAGCACAGTTATGGCCTATCTGTAACACTGATGTCGGGTCATAAATGTCTCATATGTCAGAAAGAGGAGTACGTGCCGCCCTCGGTGTGAGCCAGACGTCTGTTCTCTCGCACTTGCGCCTGAAGAACGGCTAAAATCATCCATCATTGCTATTTAGGAGCTTTACGACAGCGCCACACCCATGTATCACAGCAAGGCCGATGTTTCAACCAACATTACCACTGGAGGACAGCCAGCCCTGAAGGAGGGAAATACTCATGCACTTTCATTTATCTACGCTTCTTTCATTTTTATCCTCCCTTACTGTTGCTGGCATTTTTTGTTTTATATTCTTTATGATCAGTGCTTTTTATACATACTTTTTTTGTAAGTATAAGTGTAATAAACGTCTCCAAAGTATGGAAATAATCCCAATATTTCCTTTATTTGAACAAAAAAAATAAATCAGGTTGTGTTCATGCCACTTTCAAGTAACATGGTTGAACACTTTCACAAAGCTTCACCTATGAGTTTATTAGCATTTTTAGTTGAGCCTGCATGAATTGGTGTTTGCTGCATGTGTTTTAAGTACATCAGCCCTGTCACACTGGCATATGAAGGTGAATTACTGGTTCCCAGTCCAGTCTTGAGCTCCAGTGGAGCTGTTCAGCCCATCACGGTCACTGAATAAAAACATGAGGTGAGCTGTGGACCAAGTGATGGTGGGTGAGGCAGCATTCAGATGCCGCTCACATTAATAACTGTAATGCACTGACTCAGCACTTGGATTGTAAAGGCAGGGAGTGTGTGCACATGCGCGCGTGTGTGTACACGCGCGTGTGTGTGTGTGTGTGGGGGGGGGGTCTGCGGTAGCTCCTGGACGCCCTACTTGCCGTCATTTCGTCATCTCGTCACATTTGGATGTCACTGTACGTCGCTTGGTTATAGGTGTGGCCACGGTGAGCAGGAAGGACTATAGGGGATGTGATGCATGATTTATACATTTTAGCCATATAATAGCTCCCATAAGAAGGGTTGAGACAGAATGCTGAGCTTTACACTGTACTGATGGACTGAGAGTTGTGTGTGTGTGTGTGTGTGTGTGCGTGCGCGCGGTGATCACCACTCCTGTCTGCTGCTGGATTTATGAGGCTAATGTGGTGAGCTGGCTGCTGGGGCTGCAGTATCGAGGAGCAGATAAAGGCACAAAATGACCCGACAGTCAAAACCTCTCCCCTCCAGTCCTCGCCCGGTGCATAAAAGAAGGAAAATGTTGGCATTTTATTCATCTTCTCAAAATGAAATGTATACTATACTTTTATTACGGTGTTTCTAGAGAAATCAGTTGGGGAAGAAGCCACGGGTCACATGACCTGTATGAAAATATATCTTTTCGGTTTATCTGACTCACAGACTCAAAAAAAAAGTACAATAATGACGCTGATGATAATGGGGGCTGCTGCATGTGTACAGCATTTCATCATTCACCTCATCAACACTAGTTTGCAATGATGTGTGTTAACTACAGGGTGGAAAAACATTTCTGTTGCCTCTGACGAGTTGAAGATGTTTAAAAATCTATATGTAGAGCTGGAATGCCTTCCAACTCCACATAACACCCGAATCACTTCATCACTGCTCATGATAGGCCATGTAAGACAACCTGCCACTCACCATTTCACGACGTTAACGCCCTCATTTTCTTCCATACAGGTTATGTGGGTATGCAACTTGTGCCGAAAACAACAAGAAATCCTCACCAAATCGGGAGCGTGGTTCTACGGCTCGGGGCCTGGACCGGTGCGGGGCGTGTTTGAAGGTGGGCCCCAGGGGAAGAAGGCCAAACTGCAGGAGCCATCCCTATACCCCTACCAAGGAACCTCAGGGGACTCGACACCAGCGTCAGACAGAAGCCGACCTCGCGGCGGGCTGCTGCCCAGGCAGGCGTCTCTGGACAACGGTTCGGGGCTAAGGTACCCTGGACCCGGCGACGCAGCCACAGACAGGTCAGCTGGAGACGAGTCACACACGGGTTTGTTGTTGTGGTTGTGCTGATAGGGGGATTTTGGAGCAGGAAAGCGCCAAAGTCCCTCCCATGTGAATCTTGTATGCACCTTGATGTCCACATGGGGGCTCTCTCCTCTCAGTTCCTCAAAGAAAAACAGCTTTTAAAAGACTTGCAACCTGACAAAGACATTAATAAACCAAGAGGCTGTTTGTCAGAATGTGCACTACAGTCAGTCAAAGACACACCCCACTTAAGTTTGCACTTTTCTTTATTTCAATAACACAAATGACCAGAGGACAAATTAAATAGACAAGTTTTACCCCTTTAAATGTCTCCAAACAAGCTTGCCACCTACTTCTACAGCTTCTAAATTGAATCATAAATGTCAGATAATTAAACTAAACACTTTATGTCGCTTGTTTTTAAGCTGTAATGTGCGCTGTAGCACCCTCATGTCCCATAGAAAAAAAGACCAGGTGCATCTGAACAAGTAAATAAGAATTTAAGTAAAAAGTAAGTAAATTTGACTTCTACGTTTGTGTCTTCTCATCACTGAGGATTGGACATGTGTCCTTCTGCCGTTGTGACCTTTCTCCACCTGAATATACAGAGGCTGTGGGGGGGAAGGCTGTGAATGAATGATTTGAAGGATACATCCAGCATCCCTTACTATTAACTTGAAGCATGTGTTGGAGACAAGCACTGTTTCAATTTAGTGCAATAAAGCCACAGTGTACCTGCGAAAGTGCTTTGTTATACCGTTGGGTCATTTCTCTCACGTCTCTTGCTGAATGGTCGGCTTCCTTGCTGTCTTCGTTGGCTTCTTCGTGTTTTTGCCCACTCCTTAGGCAGACTGCTGCATCACAGTCAACAGCCACACAGGTAATCAAAGCGTCACCATCAGCAGCCTTTCGCTGCGATGCACCGTAGCAGCATTTTACATCTGTGTAACTGGAGAACACTACCCACGTCCTCCTCAAATAGCTGCCCGCTTTAATGGAGGATCCATCTGAATATAGATCAGAGCGCTCTCAGCATTCAGCCGTACAGTCACTTTCTCTGCCTTTGCCTTTGTGTATCAATTGATTGCTTGGTCAGTAGAGGTGAAGATGGGACAGGAGAGAGATTCCCACTGTGACAGCGGCCATGAAAAAGCCATCTGAACACTCAAGGGATAACGCTGATGCTAGATAGCAGAGTCCATACAAGCAACTTCCTGCAGAGCCACCAAAATCCACTTCCATTAATCTGAAGGAGAGTTTAATTAAACTCCCGGATGTATTTATCTGAAGAAAGGAAGGGAAAAGGTCGACAGTCTTATTAAGGAGGGATAGCTTCTCATTTATCTCGGCATCTTGGGTGTTGTTGGGACAAAGATGACAGGACAACTGCAGTGAAGCTTCTTGAAGCTACGGTGGCTTTACTGGGATCAGAACATACGCGTGTAAAGTCTGAGCAAACTCTAAAGTTGTCTACAACTTCTGTTCAGACAGAATGGACGTGGTCTTTCAAATCCAGCTTTGTGGTCAAGCTTTTAAATTGACCGCATCAATCTGGTATGACAGTAAAATAAAAGCTAATGGATGCATGCTGACGACTGCATAATGTTCTATTTTATCGCTTAAATAATCAGCTTAGTGCATAAACTGAATGTTACTGCTGGTGTCATTTGATAGAAAATGCACAGAGGTGAATTATTCACTGTGATTGTGATTAATAATTTGTGTTTTCCATGACGTTGTAACACAATGTCCCTACACTTTCTGCTGTTCTTGTTTAAACAGAAACAAACCTTTTGAGAGTTCTTGGAATGCAGAATTGATTCTATTGGTTACATGAGAGGCTGAGAACGGGAATCGATAAGGTTTAATTAATTTAGGTTTTTGCCCGATGATATATCTAATCACATAAAACGGCCTGCCTCTGCAGACTAAATGAATCCAGTGATCCCTGGCTTCATGAAGAAACACTGACTCAATAAAAATACAAGAGGAATAAATAAATGAGTGTGGAGCCCTGAGGAAAAAGCCTTTTGTATGCGTCCTTTGCTCCTGCTGGAGATGAGCAGTGAGCTGATGTTCTCTGTGGATCATAAGGGGGAGAACAGCGTCGCCTCTCTATTTCTGGCCTGTACTGTACCGTGGTCCTAAAGAGTGCGTGAGAGATGTGGCCAAGAGTGTGCGCATCAGACCCAGCCGTGCGTGCGCTTCTTTTCAGGCTCTGCGAGTTTGTGCTCCGGAAACGTGAGTTGGATGTGCGGCAGCGGCTGATGTGCCGGTAACGGATGCTGCCTGTGCTGCCGGCTCTCGGTGGAGGATGAGTCTCCACTTCTCTCCTCTCTCGCGGCGCCTCTTCGCCCCTTCCCGCACGCCGAGAAGAGCGTTTTGCTCCAGCCAGACGAAGAAACGCTTCGCTGCCGTTACCGGCGCTACCTCCTTTTTTCGCGTTTCGAGCCTGGAACATTATGACCGGAGGATCCCGCCCGGAATGCGTCTTATCTGAGGACACTTTCCACCAGGAGCGGCAGGAAAAATATGGAACTTGATCGCCCTCTTTTCTGCGTTTAATGCGCCCCTGGAGATAACAGAAATACCGAGGAGGTCTGTGCGCGGAGGGGGGGCGTCCGGCGAGAGCGCAGCTTTTGGGATATACTGTCGGTGAGAAGGTTGGTAGAGGGTGATCGTTTGCTGAGGATAAAAGGAAACGAGGAGGGAAAATGCAGTTTGAGACATTGCGTCAGTTCTGTAGTTCGGTTTTGTCACATTTCAACGGGGCTTTCTCTGCGCCCCAGAACATCCTGCAGACGGAGCTGTTCGAGCAGGCGCTGAGCAACATCGGGTGAGTGATTCCTTTGTAACGAAATGCCCTGATTTATGAGGAGGGGCTTCCCCATCGGCGGACGAAGCCGGTGTTCAGGCTGGGGGGGTTGTTGCGTGTATCGATCGGCAGCCAGCCTGCGTAATAGCAGCCTACAGTGCCGTAGAGTCGCTGCTGCAGATATTTCCTGGCCGAATGATGGGGTCGATCAGCGATGCTGCCGCGGTTTGCTGCGCGCACGAGTGGCGCGCGTCGCCGCGTATATATACGTGTGCGAGTGCGCGTATGGCCCGGCGCACCGCTGCTGCAGCGTGTGCTGTACTGCCTCTGCTCCTGCTAGTGTCGTGAGAGGAGAACACGAAGGCGCGATAAGGATAGTCTGCATTTTTAAATACCCCCGATCTGAAAATCCCCCACCCCTCAGCACATACATTATATATGCACAGATCGCGGAGTCTGCGTGTGATGGCAGACAAAGACTGTAGAATACAACTGAAATGTCATAACCTACTATAGACATGCTTGAGCATCGTTTCATATACCGGAGGTGAGATATCATTGTAATAGCCCTGCAATCGCTTTATTCCTGTGTCTGGATCTTTACATTTTCAGCGCTTTCATGAAGGAGGAAGCGAAGTCAGATGGTACATTGGAGCACATTATATCTGCTAATTGCTTCACTCCTCCAGAGGCCCTGTTCAGCCAAACATGGCTGTCGGACACATTGCAGAAGAGCTCCAAAATTTGCACTGGTGCCTCTGCAGCCTGGGGGTAAAGAGGAGAGACACACCTCTTCTTTACCTCACCATAGGCAAGGGCCCCTCTTCCCCACCACACACATCTGTCTCTGGGTAAAGTGAACCGTTTACTTCTGCACCCCCCCCATCATCAGAAATAATTTACAGCATTACTGGGCTCCCTGCCACCTCACATTACACGGCCAGGACAGTCAGCCACTGGAAGGGCTGAACAAAATGTGCCTGGAAACTGTAAGCCAGCAATCATGACATCTGACTGATTAATTTCGTTATTTTCCAATAGTGCCCACATTTTCCTCCATTGGAGCGACTTTTCTACAGGCACATGTGTTGTTGGTTCTGACGTCTACATGGGGAACATCTGTATATTCTCAGTTTACGTAAATTAACATAAATGTTACTGACACAAAATACAAATTTGTGTGTGTGTGTGTGTGTGTGTGTTTCTCACTGTTCTTCTGGTTTAGACCAGGCCTGCTAATGGGCACTACTGTATGCTTTTAGATTGAGGCTCCATGTATTATGCATGTGTGCGTCAGTGGAGGTCCTAATGGGGCGTGGGGGTCCGTTCTTAGAAGGCCTGAATGGTTTCACATCGAGTGGACACTGCATTTAACCAGCAGGCATACTCACCCTGCCTCCTCCAACATACACACACACACGTGCACACACACACACACACACCTCGTCTGCTATCCACTGTTTCGACAGCTGCCTCCGCTCGTGACAGCACAAGCAGAGTTGGAAAAGCTCATTTGAATTTAGATTCTAGTTAGCCTTGTGTTTCAGACCCAGCATATTCCAAACAGGCTGCACAATCCTGGGTGTGATTTTAGTGAGTCATCTTCATCCTTACAGCTGTTTACTTCCTCCCACTACCTCATACATTGTTTTCCTGCAGTGACAGCATATCTGCAGCCGTGTGGTGCACCGTGATGGGGAAAAAAACAACTTAGTACTCCCACTGTCACTTCTGCCATGGTTTCCGTAGGGGTTTCACCACTCCTCTCCCTCGCCAAAGTCTCATCTCTGTTCTCTCTGGTTCCCTCAAATTATTAGCTGTGGTGATATGGCTCTCAGTAATGATGGTGTGGTAATATTAATAAAGACAGAGAGAGAGAAAAAAGTAACATAATTGCAATCATAATACCCTATCAGTGGTTATCCTCCAGATGGTCCCCTTACATTTTCTTCTGGCTGCAACAGGTTCTGGAAAAGTTGGACCTCCACTGTGAAATTATTGTATGCATTTTCCATATACTTCTAGACATGCTGACTGGGTCCTCTTCTCAATAACCTCAGATACAATGTATTTATGTTATTGGTCAGGGACCTGCCTCTGCGCATGTGTTACACATCATTCACATTTTCACAACCACAAACAAGGAAATGACTTTGTTGACACATGGTCACATCTCCTGAAGAACGGTTTATATTTCAGGGTATTTACATTGACTACAAAATGCAAGGTAAGATTTAACAAATGTTGATGGCGGTGCAGTGAGAGGAGCTGGGTGGAGCGATCAAGTGCAAAAACAAAGAAAGGAGGACAGAAAGTACGAGGAGTTAGCAGGAACACCCGAGCATCAGTCACCATGGTGACAGCTGTGGATGAGTTGGATGTGAAACCAGCTTCAGCTTGTGGGGAACTGTGGATCCCAGGGAGACTCAGACTCATGTGTGATGACTCTGGGATCTAGAAACAAGTGACAAGGACAAACATCAAAAGCCCGGCTACCTCTATCCTCCTGCATCTAGGGCGATCTACCATTGTGTTGACTATACATATTTTCCTCAGCAGCATCCTGCTACACTCAGTTCCATAATAATGCCTCGCAGATGCCAAATCAAGCTGACTCTGCTCTTTCATGCTACCCACATTTTCCCAGTCAGCCTCTAAGCTACCATCATCACTTTTTCATCTCTGTGAGTACTATAAAGTAGTGTCTTGAGGGTTTAGGTGTGGGAGTCAGACTGAGGAGAAAAACTATATCCTCAGTAGTTCTTATGCCCCATCCCGGTATCCCGTCGCACCTCGCCCACGCTCGGCCCACCCTCAGTCCCGTAGAATGGCTCTCGGGTGTTGGCGGCACACAGCAGCTGTAATTAAGCCAGCCCTTTATTGGTTTTGTCCTCACCAAGGGAGACGTGCACAGGGAAGAGGGAGGCCCCGGTTTATTGCCTGAGCGTCTAAGAGAGGCGTTATTATGATCGTACGCTGGAGAGAGGAAGAGAAGAAGTGGAGAGGGGAGGAAAAAGATAGAGTGGAAGGAGTTGGAAAGATAGCTGCAGAGAGGAAAAGGGGGATGAATGGTCAGAGAGAGAGAGAGAGAGCAAGAGAGAGCGAGCAGTAGAGGATAAATCAATATGTTCAACTCCACTCTGCTTTCCTCAAATCATATTTCAGCGTCCAACACCATTTAAGAGGTGAAGAAAGAAACAGAAAGAGGCAGAGAGACATGGAGTGGTGGTCTGTGCAGCCAGATCAGCATCAGGCTCCTTTCCGACGTCACAGGCCAGCAGCTAATGCTGTTGCTAGGAGAGCAGGGGCAGTAGGAGTAGAGCCACACAGGCTGAGAGGACCGCGGGTACATGTGATGTCATCCAGAGGCATGTGTGCTGTGTGTACTTTCAACTGCTCAGTGCAGTGTAGTATCAGCACAAGGCTGACATCTAGGTTCTTGTTCAAGCGTGTGGAGCGGGACCGATATCCTGAAAGGCTGAATGGTCATGTGGGCCCACATGCACTTGTCAGCATGTGTCACGCCGTTTTTACCAGGCCGATGATGGATGAGTTCCAGTAGACCCAGTTCCCTCCCAATATATCGAGGTCACTCCCGATTTTGCTCCAGGACCTTAACTTCTTCCTCTCTTGTGGACTAAATTGAAGGCTGCTGAGTGGCACAAATCTGAGCCGCAGCTCGTCTGAGGGTGTTTCTTTGTGAGAGTGCATGTGGCAGCACTCGTATGTTCCTGCATCTGAAGCCCAGTCCCTGGGAGGTCCCCCCCCCCTTAAAAAGCCTCTTTTCTTCACTCCCAAACAGATGTCTGATGTCATCTTGTTTTTTAAATAGCCACAAGAGGAAAGAGAAACTGCATATGCTGCATAGATAATGCTTTGCTTTAAACCATATGCCTTTAAGTGTGATGCTATTTGTCAGTGTCAGTAGCCATTTAAATCTGACCACTTCTAGTCAGCATGAGATCTGTAAATAGCGCTGCTTTTACACATTTATTACTTCACAAATCATCCCCTGGCCTTGGTGATCAGAGGAATTGCTAATTGAAGCCTAAGGTTCTCTTAATTTATTGACTCATTCTGGCCTGTGAGGTCAGACCTTTAAAAGGCCAAAAGGTGAACCATCTCAGTTGCATCATCAAGCCAGTGTCTGTTTCCATCCAGCATTTTCTGAATGCAGCAGTTTTTTTCCCCCATTCAACATATCCATATGTCCAAAATAAAATAAGAGGAACTCACAAATCCAAAGATGGTGGTAGAAAGTAGCTGGCTATTGCCACTATAGACATAGAAAAATCATAAACATTTTGAAAAACAAGTAGTTTCTAAGGGTTTAAGAGATGGACCACACACTACTCTGTCAAATTAAAATGCATCCATATATTGTTTAAGGAAGGTATTTGAGTTATTAATGAAGAATCACTTTCTCCCCAAATCCACATTAAATGTTATGCCCTCATATAATCAATCACCAAAAATAAACTTTAATAAAAATAAAGAAGCTCCCTGCCTAATGAAAAAAAAATGCTTCATGGAAACATCTTGCTCTTCCTGGCCTTTTGCTCTAGTATTTGTCTCACCCTGAGCCTCAGTCAAATCCTCTTTTGCAGCACTGATGGTATTTCACCAGCTCAATGAGATTAATTATTTCCATATTTTGCAAACATTGTGCCATGTGTGCGTGTCCCCCATCTCCCCACACGTGTACAATTAGCTCACTTCATTTGTGTTGCAAATGAGCCGGCCCCGGCGCTGCTCAGAGGCCTCCCCGGACTCCTCCTGCCACGCGATGGAGAGGAGAACCCAACCGAGTCGTGATCAAAGGCCCGGGTCTCTGGCAGACAGATGCTGAGTAAACACGGTGAAAAAGCTCCAGTGTCTCCTCCTGCTTCTGCTTCCTGTCTTCATTATTTTGTTAGTCTGCTGCCTGGCATTAATGAAACCCCATGTATTATTCATTTAATTTCCAGTGTTTGCTAGTTCATTAGGTTTTAGGATAGTAGTTAATCTGATCTCCAGGGGTGGCAGGGAAGAGAAAACTTTGAAGAATTTTCTCTCTTTTTTTCCTCACCAGCTGGGTTTCTTCCATCTTCCATTCCATCGATTTTTTACAGTGTTAATCTACACTGTAAAATGTATGTAATTTTTTAAAAAAGTAGTGCTATTTACTATTTAAGCACCACTACTTGTCACCACATTAATATTTATCACCACAACTAAATGTGACAACAATTTGATACAGATGGCATATTTTCTGGAACCAAAGAGGCTTTCCGGATACTGGTACATGCTATGGATGTCTCATGCAATCACAATTAAACCTCACGAGTCTTTTGCTCTGCAAAGGCCTGACCATGGGTCCATCGATCGAGATCCCGCTGGCTTGTCACTACCATTGAGCCCCAGAGAAAGGGTCTTTCTGCTGAACAAAAAGGGACATCCAGCATAATATGAACAGGAAATACAACATTTTTTTCCAAGAAGCATTCATTTTTTTTTTACCATTTCTGCATGCATATTTGGGATTTGGGATAAACAACACTGCAAATGATTAAGCCTAATTAATGTCACTGAAGTGTAGGCAATATATTTTCAATCCAACAGACAGTTTGACGTGTGAGTGGATGTTTTTTTTTTTAAGTGCTTCATTGTTCTGTCATTCTTTATTGCATTATTCTACCTGTCAGTTGTTTTTTTTAATGGCATCTAAAATAGTGATTCTATTTTAAAATAGAAAATCTTTTGTGACTTCTTATGGGCTAAAACTTCAATGAAGTGTGTGTGGGTGTGCGTATGTGTGGTGACATCTCAGGACTCGGGAGGCCCTGCCTTGCCATCATATGCTGCAGCTCCCCGTCTGCCTCCAGGCGAGCCTTCCAGCAGCTGATCTGTTTGAATTCAGCATGAGAGAGTCTTTAGGGGGAAAGACAGCGAATCTGGTATGGAGAGGATGGAGGAGTTTTATTTTTTTTTAACTAGAAATAATAGTATTTCTAATAGTATATTATGTGATAATAAAAAATGAGAGCATCTGGTGGTTGCTCTGGTGGAAACTGTTCCACATGTCTCTCATTATTCAGCTGGTG
Source organism: Lagocephalus sceleratus (assembly GCA_911728415.1). NCBI lineage: Eukaryota > Metazoa > Chordata > Actinopteri > Tetraodontiformes > Tetraodontidae > Lagocephalus > Lagocephalus sceleratus. The sequence goes on from CAJVRN010000126.1 coordinate 9,790,026, forward strand.
AGGTTGGCTGGACACAGGAATCTGAATTTATGATGCCACCTCCCAATCAGAAGAGGTGCACATGATTCCTAAAATAACTCGGATACCTTCAACCCAGCCTCAAAATGTCCGATGCGTAAATGTTGAAACTGTTGCCACTGCTGCTTTTTGTCAGCTCAAAAGGGAGTAAATTTGAATCTTTATAAATTACACTGTTAAGGAGTGATTGCTCAGCAGTAATCTACTTTGCACACAGCCAGGCTCTTACAGTGGATTAATTTGCATGGTTGGAAGAGATAAAGTATGATAGAGATTTTCAGATTTGATTTGTGGTGCGGCGCCTGCCGCCAGTTACCTGGCTGTCGGTGTGTATCGGACCTTGATACACTGGGAGATACTTGATTCCAGTCAGTAGCAAACATCTGGATTTGCACCAGGCCAACTGGACTTTGTCAGGCTGTGTCATTGTCAACTGGTGCCCCATTATGTTAAATATTATTTATTTATAAATCTGTACTAATAATAACTTGTTAACACATCCTTTAACTAGAACATCCTACTAGTTCTGTTTTATTGGAAAACATACCTTCAGTTAATGTGCATTAATAGGATTGCTAACAAATTTAGTTACAAAATGTAACCATTGTTGACACTTTTGCTTTTTTGCTGACTTGTGCTGTTGTAATTTCTACAATACATTGTAGGGTGGAGCCATCATTTGGTGATGTCTCAGACATTAATCTAACAACAAGGGCATGCACTACAAATGTAAACTTAAATTTAAACGGTATTAAAAGATGCAGTCGTACAGGGAGAAATGAAAAAAAAAGACATAATTGGAAACATTGATCCTGAAATACAGAAAGAACAACCCAGACATCCATGTAGCAGCCTGCTCACCGGAATGAAAATTGCACACTTGGCAGAACTATACACAAGTGTGTGTGTGTGTGTGTGTGTGTGTGTGTGTGTGTGTGTGTGTGAGTGTGTGTGAGAGAGAGAGAGAGGGAGAAAAAGGGGAGAGAATGCTCAGGCCATTTTAGTTTGTCTGCTGCAGAAATACATCCCAGTCATTGCAACAGAATCAGCTGGGCTATGAAAAGACTCCATATGTTCTCAACATGGAGAGCTTTGTGAAAAATGAGCAGTTGCTGAGGAACCTGACACAGTGTGTCCATAGGTGGGAAGAGAGCAGCAGTGTGTCATTGATAACGCGCAAACATAAGGGCTATTTCTTACTGAAATGGATCCTGTGTTAAGGGTCAGCCGACTGCTAAAAGACAAAGAAAACCACTAAATTGAGGGTGTAATGTGCAACAGCTTTCCCCTGACCCTGGTCCCTTTAGTCATTTTAATCACCTTTTAATAATATAGTGAGTGCCAAAAAAGAGTAGAAGAAGAAGAATCAAGTTGGTGACAGCAGAGGAAATGAGCAGTTTTTTTTTTATGGTCACTTCCTGTTTCCTGTGTGCTTTAAGCAAACCACTGTTTCTTTAGGAGGATTTTTGTGTGTTTAATATGGTTGTGTAGCAGTAAGTTGTGGTCACGGCTGACTGCCACTCACATATTTTCTCACAGGTTCAAATACTTGAAAACCCTAATTACCCATTGGTGTTGTGGTGGTGATTGCTCACAGACCCCGCCTCTCCCCACAGCTGTTCTGCATGTGATCCCACAACTCTGCTCAAATCACGCTGAAGTCAATAAACCTTATTAGAGGCAGAAGTCCTGTGCTGCCCCAGTGCAGTGTCTGGCTGTTCAGCTTCACTGAAGTGTTTTCGTTTTGAAATTCCTCTTCTTTCGATGGGTTCTGGACGATAGTGTGACCAAATGTACGCATGCTCTGCTGCTTTAACCTTTCTCTGCAGGGAAAGGAGAAGCAATCTGCAGTGTAACTCTACTGACTTGTCAGCTGGCTAATCTTAATGGCATATTCTGCTGGGGCTTGGCCTACATAGAGTGCTAGCAGTGTCTTTTCTTAAAAAGGAGACCCATCAGGTATTGCATTGCAGAAGATGTATTAACCATAAAGAGTATAAACACACAGAAGGCACCAGTTGGGCTGCTAGACACTGGAGTGTGTGTTTGTGGAGCCAATTAATGAATAGTGGCACAGGTTGTACACGTTTTCAGCTGAACTGATGCTACAGGACTGTGCAAACAGTGTGTCCGCTTGATTCATTTTAAATAAGAAAAATGAAATTGGGGCTGTAAAGGCAGGTCCTTTTTAACACTTTTATTGACTTAAATGGATCAGGAATTTGTGACAGTCATCCATCAGTGTGTTGTTATCACAACCAAGAGTCTGCAGTGGATTCTAAACTGAAGGTCAAAGTGATTTAGACTTGTACGTAGGTAGCATCAGGGATGAGGACTTTTATCTTAAAGCTGGATGAAGTCCAGATATTGTATCAGCCTCTCCATTAGTCACATCATAAATCTGATTACAGTCCGTGTTGCTTAGATGAAAACAAGAGCAGCTGCTTCAGTCTGGTGAGATGCCACCTTAAGTTGTGTGAGATCTACTAGTAACTAATCTTCTCCGAACTAAAACATTTCACTTTGTGGCAGCAGCAGAAATGATTAGTCTCTGAAGGAGAATGTGTGCAGACTAAAACTTCTGTTTATACGTTCTTTTGGTCATACAGTTCCCTCACCTATGCTCATTAATGTGTATTACACAGCCTCTATTTGAGGACATATATTTCAAACCTTCTGTGCTGCTGGCATGTTTTGGAGAAATAGATGTAGATTTTTTTAGTAACTAGGATTTGGAATATATGCCTCTACCTTGCAGGAGTATTTTGATTTGTTGTGTTGTGTCCATATATGGAAAAGTCTCATTGTAATTCTTGGCTGTAAATGGTTGGCATATTTTAAGAGAAACAAGAAGCTAGTTCTGGTAAGGCATAGGTTTGATGCAGTTGTGTGTAGCAGTTTGTCATCCACAGCTTGTCCCCCTTTTCTCTCTCAGCCTTGTTTCGTTTACATCAGCCACATGCCTCTTGAAGCACTAGAAGCGAATGTACCTGAACAGTGTCAGCATGAAGTGTGAGCTGTTAAGCAGATTTGATGCACAGGCCAAAAAACTTCCCAGGACAGGATGTACTCTAGGACTCGAAGAGGGAGCGCCACTTAACGGCACTGTGGGAGACATGTATTTACCATGTTTTCCTCTTTGGGTTTCCAATTTCAACTCGGTTTTTCAGATTTATCTCGGTTTATAGATTTGTGAGATACCTTTTGATTAAATGCATGAAGAGAATAGCACATACTTCATTATGTGGTTCAGTAGATCGGATGACTCTATCCTTTACTTACCTTAGTGTTAAAAAAAAAAAAAAATCCCAAAGGCTCCCTTACATTTGACACAAGGCTGAAGCGTTGTGTCAACAGCCTCCCTCCATTACACACATGAGTAGGTGGCCTGTCACCGCCACTGTCAGGGGCACAACAAGCTAATCCGTCCTCTGTCTTACATTGTGCCTCCTGAAGTGGAGAACCAAAGAGGGAAATCCATGAGAGGAATATGGTGACAAAGGTGGAGAGGGAGAGAAGACGGAAGCGCAGCCATACCACGAGCACCCCACACTTACACATGCAATTATTAGAAAAATTAAACAGAAAAGAAAACATATTTTGTGCGCACATCAATCATCTCCCTCTCTGTGGCTCCCAGCCGACTGTCTCCTGAAAATCCCCTCTGCCGATAACGAAATATAAACCATATATTTGTGCTCAGTTTAAGGATGATAAGAACCTGGGTCAAAGCAGATTTGATGAGCCCTGTTCTCTTTTCTTTTTTTTTTTTTTTTGTTGATTGATGTCAGCTTGTAATCAACCGGGGAATATAATCCTTTCATAGGCAGAGGATGGGAGCGACTGGCGGTTGGTACTCTGCCTCCAGCCAGTCTTAGCGATCACATGACGATGGTATTAAACCCAAAAGTCCGATTACTTTAGGTCCACTGCAGCCTTTGCAGCAGGTCATAAAGTGCAGTCTTTCTGCATCCAGCAGTGTGCACAGAAACAAAAGAGGCTGTGCACATGCTACATTTGGACGTCGTGGCTAATCTGTCTGGTCTGATGGTACATAGAAACATTGGATTCTGCCAGTTCCACATCAGCTGACTGAGTAAGTCTTTGGAGGAAAGAGATGATGTTGCAGCTATGCATTTTTCTTTGCCACACACTCAGCTTGTTTCTGCGCTTGCCTTCTTTCTGGTTATCTCATTTCAATAGATGTATTGATGTCATTAGCAAGCCAGATTCCCTTTAAGCAGGGAGATGTGCAACACAATGCCACTCGTTTGTTCTCATTTGACTCATCTCCATTGTCCACAAAGCAGAGGTGGCACATTTCCCACAGGGGCATTGTTGCATTTTCACCCTGATTGCTTCTGGCTTTCTCATTTAACATGTTCCTTTGGAAGCGAAGGCTGAGCAGACAGAGCTCATGTTGACTGTTCAGTCTGAGGAGCCGCAGCGATGTGAGCGTGAGGATCATCCACAGCTTTCCACAAATAAAAGGAGGACAGTTTTAGAGCTGGAGCATGGAGGACTGCAGGAAAACCTGAAAAAAGCAAGCATTGGTCGTGGGCTGCACGCAAGGTGGAACAGAACAGCTTATGTTTCCACTTGTTTTTGCACATCCAGGGAGGGACTTGAACTGAGGGTCCAGCCAAGTAAGCCTTGCTTTATCTGATAGCCATTTTATTTGCCTCAGTTTCATTGTTGGCATCTCACTTTGCCTGCCTAGTTTGTGACAACTAGATATGCAACCATCTGATCATTGTAGCATGTTGTTCTGGGCAAATGGGGATCAAATCCCAAACCAGATAGCCTTGCACTCAACCTGTGTAACTCCGTAAGAAGTTACTGCAAGAAGTTACAAAAATCCCTAATTACAAATTCTGAGTTTGATGTTAACTTGACCTTTTTGTCATGTGAGGCAGATTTTTTTATCAATAGGCATTATTTCCATCAACCCACATCAAATGCTAATAATGTTTCGTCTACTTTTTCATACAGTCAACGCATCGGTACACACAACCACTCACAAACTGAGAATGTAGTTCATTTGTGGTCTGAGAACTGGGCTGTAGCTGTGGGTGTTCCTAATCAGATCCCGTCAGTGGGTCAGAGCAGGAACTCATCTGATTAGGCTGAGCAGGACAGCATCATTTCACAGACCCACTTCTCTGTGTGTAACAGCTAGTTTAACGGTCTGGGTGTATTTGTGTCATTTTTAGGGACACACTTTAATCTTTCAGGACCACAGTGTAATCCCATGAATTCTGTGAGCCACAGATTTGATACATTTTGATTTTGATAAGGAGAGAGGACTTTGAAAGATGATTATAATATTGTAATTACTTTTAGAGCAGATGAGGTGTGCACAGCTGTGCTAAAATTAAAAAAGAGAGGCCGTGTGTGTTACAGTTAAAGGTGCCTCTCAGGTGTTACTGCCTCTTTACCCGCATGAGTCATTCTCTTCTTCAAAGTCCTTCCAGTCCACCTTTACTGAGCTGAACCTTACTGTTGTTACCGTCCTTGCCGCCAAACTAAATGAGGCCTTGTGCTGTGTACACTGTCAGAGGATTTCTATAGATAGCTCAGGACAGTACCGTAACATTAAAGATGAAAGCTACATTCCCGACTGCTAGATCTCACACACACTGCACCACTACACCCGACCAAATATGTCCATAATCTATCTTTATGCAGCCTTTATCTTGTTAAATGTTGTATTATCAGTTTTAGATTGCTTGATGTTGTGCAGTCAGTGATGTGCAGTAACAATCTGTGCCATTTGTGCAGCAAGGCCTCGCATTGAATGCACCACGCACAGCTGCAAATGTTAGCTTCCTTAGCTAAAGGACACAGAGACCTGGCAGCACGCCGGCCTATTTGTTCATGCTTGTTCTGACTCAAACACATTGTCAGCTGGCCCTCCTGGTCTATCTGTAGACGCATCACCGAGGAATGAACACAAAACTAATCTCGCTGCTGAGCTGCAGAGGGCTCAGAGGTGCAGGTGACCACAGAAGCGGCAGCAGCTGCGGCATTCGGGGAACAGTTTAAAGTACAACAGTTACTGGTGTGATGGTGCTCTGTTTTATATTCCGAAAGGTGTCTGAAGGGTGAGAGTGTTACAATCACAGTACAGATGACCACAGTGTCATCGTTTGTGTGCTCGCCAGCCCCGAGGTATTTCATTGTTTGGACAGGGGTGACATAGAAGGCCGACTGAGAACAGGGAAACATTATACGCATGTCAAGCCTAGTTAGAGCTTGTCAAAAGACCAGATTGGTAATGTTTGTTGTTGCCATGCACATGTTCTGTGTGTGTGTGTGTGTGTGTGTGCGTGTGTGTGTGTGTGTGTGTATGCATGTGCAGTCTGGGTGTACAATTTCGGTAGACCATCCCAGAGGTGTTGTTATCTTGATGCCCTGAGAACATGTTGATGGCCAAAGTGGAGCATCACCTACCAGCAAATGATCCCCTCATAAAACCTGCACCGCCTGCTGTATGAAGGCACGCAGATGTGATATGAACACGCGGATGAATGAATTGCACACACACAGTGCGATTCTGCACCACCTTGTATCTGTATGTATCTGTAAAGATCCGTTTTCAACAAAGGAACAGTCCATGATCAGTCCAGACCAAAGCCTCCCTGTGGTTCAGAGAATTGCTCGGTCACATGAGAGGAGTCCTTGCCTTGGCCAGTGAGCAAGGCTGGCAGTGGTGATTTATGAAGGCCCTTGAAATTTATGAAAAGTTGTCACGTACAAAATTAAAGGGATGCTTCACAGAGCTTTGCTTGCCAAAATGTCATTGTTATTTTGCAGGAAATGTGGGAGAAATGTAGGGGAAAAGTGGCTTATGAATAATTGATTCTTGACAAAAGAATAAATGCATTAATGCATAGTTAGTTCTTCACTTCTCCACTTCCTGGCTGGTTTCCTTTTTGACAGTTGGACAATGGCGTGAAGATTGATAGCTAATTTTAGGGATGTAAGGCTCCTGACAATGACCATTTGTGAGAGTATAAAATAATACCTTCTTTCCACCTAATTTCCAGCAAATGTGTGAACACTTTTCTTTAAACACAATGATCAGCTATTTAATTCAAACCGGGACACATGTTTATTTATGATAGTTTAACATCATATATGATGTTTTTTTAGCCTTGTGTCATGCTGCCATGCTGTTTAATATTTTGACTTACATCCATTTCCTCTGAAATCTAAACTTAATATGTTAATGTTGTATAGAGTGGAGGGTTGTGTACCTTTCTGCATTTGTGTGTGTGCATTTGTTTGTGACAGAGCAGGCATCTGAGGGGTGTTGACAGGGTCTGAAGCCTACGCTGTGCAGGGCAAAGTGAAGTGAAATGATGGACTACACACAGACTGGAGGCTTCAGCTTCTGTGTGGATATTTGAGGAACTCCTCTGAGGCTGATGCCTGACTGATTCTGCACATTTTTACCTGTACACAGGCAGACACAGCGAAGCGCTCACTGGGGATTTAAACCAGCAGCATCAACAATGCCCCCCCCACCTCCCCCCGAGACCTCAGATTTCATCCACACAAAGCATATTATGTGGCCTGTATATGATAATGCATCCACTAATCAATGCTTTTGTGTTGTCTTATACCCTGGTCTATAGGAAACGAAGCCCATCTGCATCCAGGGATCCAAACCAAAAATACGACCAAAGGGAGGGGGGCGACCATTCGCAGTATGCCCCGACAGACGGCAGCATGCCCAGATCACCGTCTGACTATGGGGATAGGGACCCTCGGCGGGCTCCGCGGGGCTCACATATGTACGCAGATGCAGCGAGGATGGGCTACAGAGACCGGAGGGGCCCTGGACGCTGGCATTCCCAGGAATATCCTCTGGATCAGGAACTAGATGGACCGCCCAGTGAGTATGACCTCCAGCGGCAGCGGCAGGAGGAGTTCCAGGCGCGCTATCGCAGCGATCCGAACCTGGCGCGTTATCCTGTCAAGCCGCAGCCCTACGAGGAACAGATGAGGATGCACGCCGAAGTGGGACGGCTGAGGCACGAGCGGCGCCACAGCGACGTCTCTCTGGCTTACACGGAGCTGGATGAGCCAGGCCCCATAAGGCTGTCACGTCAGCATCTCACCGAGCGCCGGCCGCCAATGGTGGGACAGCGTTCCTACTCTGTCGACCGCTCTTCCCCCGGATCCATGGGCCCCGGCCTCGGGGGCCACAGAACATCTAACCACAGCCCTCCGACGCCACACCGCAGTCCGGTTCTAGGGGACCGCTCAGGAGACCCACGGAGAGGCGACCTGGGCGGCGATCCCATGAGGAGGCAGCAACACCACCTGGATCCCAGCTCAGCCGTTCGCAAAACCAAGAGGGAAAAGATGGAGAGCATGCTGAGGAACGACTCCCTCAGCTCGGACCAGTCGGAGTCGGTGCGCCCGCCGCCTCCCAAACCCCACAAAACCAAAAAGGGAGGAAAGATGCGGCAGGTGTCATTGAGCAGCTCAGAGGAGGAGCTGGCCACCACTCCAGAGTACACCAGCTGTGAGGATGTGGAGATCGAGAGTGAGTCGGTCAGTGAGAAAGGTAGGCATCACTCACGTTTGTCTCTTTAATCTCTTCTCTGTCTTCATTTCATGAAAAAAAAAAATCAGCCTTGGATGTTTAAAAATGCAGTTTGAAAGTTAAACTTTCTTCCTTAATGTTATTAGAGACGTGGAATGGTCATTATTGTTACTGTTTTCTGTAAATATAAATTGATGGAGTTTGTTTCACATTTAGGTTCCCCAGTCTACAGTCTCTGTATGTGTTTATGTTTCTATGTATATTCTATTACTGTAGTGCTCATTATTGTTTATTCTATTTCACAAAATGAGCCTGTTATTGTTTCTGTTATTCTGTCGACTCTTAACAGCTCTTGTGCCTTCGAGGAGCCCGTTAAATATGTTTGTGTGTGTATTTGTGTGTGTGTGTGTGTGTGTGTGTGTGTGTGTGTGTGTGTGTGTGTGTAGTTTGTATGATCGTAAAGCCGTATGCTTTTGCCGTTATCTTACTGTGAACTTTACCAGGCTGTTTAACATCATCGGTCTGTTCTAACCGAGCGATCTGGTTAATTTGGTTAGATTTTCTTAGAATTTCTTAACTTCCTGATGACTGATTTTAATTCAGATTTAGCTTTCATGCATCAAAATACATTTAAGCGTGAAAGTGATAACGTCTACAAGGAATGCAGCCAGTTTATGGCAATATACCTAATTGAATTGGCACGCCAGGCATCGGCTCAGTCTGTGTTGGCCTGAGGTGCGACTCCAGCTGGAAAATAGAAATAGACATCAGATCGCTGATGGCAAATGTCCTACCTGCTCGGAGACACGGACGTATTTGTCTAAGCCTATAAACAGACGCTGGTCAGATTGAGTGAATTAAATGGCACACATCAAAAGCAATTGTTTATGCTGTTGGCTTCTTGACTTTTCCACTTAGCTGACGCTAGTCACGATGGCAAATTGATTTTGTTGTCAAACCTGTAATTAGAAATGTAAAAAGTGCCTACCACAGAAAGCAAAAGCTGCAGTGAAGGGGAGAGGTGTGAAAAGTGCAGCAGTGCAGCTTCGGTTTGCACCTGAAGCACGCTAAAAATGGTTAGCTTGTAGGGGGGGTTAAGGAGGAATACACGGATCTCCTCACTGCAGGAACCAGCTCAGCAACAGAATGGCTTCAATGATGTGGGGGCCTTTCCAGGCTGCAGGTAGCCATGAAGCAGAGCCAGAGAGAAGGCAGTTCGCTTTGTATGTCAGAGTTTCTGTTATTTTCTCTCAGTGTCTGTCTACTTCCTCTGCAGGTCAGCCAGCGTAGGAGAGCGGTGTTGAACTTTTCAACTGAATATAAAACTTTCCAGGATCGCAGAACAGTTTCTACAGAGCTGCAGTGCTCACTTAGGTTAAGATGCATGTAGATGCATGAATTTCTATCATAATTAAAAGCTTGTGCAGGAAGTAATACTACAGTTAATGTACTTTAGCCATCCTGTATTTAAAATGTAAAAAAAAAGATATATTTATTTATTTATTTAAGCACTTACATTGAGTGTTTATGCACAGTGCATTCTTATTTTGTACTTTATGCAAAAATTCTGCCATTTTTGGAGGTGAAAATTTTCAACTTGGATCCAGAATTTTAAACACCCTTATGCCATGGTTACATTTTAGAGCTTATAAATATAAATGACTTGAATCCTCTGTATCCTCGTCCCACCCTCCTCTCCAAATATGTCTCTCCCCTGCTTCTTTTCTTCTCCAGCACCTTAAATTGTTGTAAAAACAGCATCAATAATTAATGATCCAATTAATAGTTTACACTGGTTTTTATTGAGTTGTCAAAATGATGGAGAACCTGCTGGTGGTGACTTCGCTGCGCCTTCAGCCTGAATCAGCACTTTGAGGAGGCTTCAGAGCTGAGGAGGAACGGCAGGGCACAGACTGCTGATGTTCACAATTCCCGGCCACACCAAGGTTCCTGCTCTCTGGAAAAACACACGCTGTTTAGCTGGGGATCAGTTACCGCTCGAGGTGTGCCTGTGTTACTGTAATAAAGCTTTAGGAGGAGGGCAATAAAGGCCGTACACACCTAGTGCAAGCATCCATGCAGATTCTGTTTTGAGTTGTGGGTGAAAAGGCAGGAGCTCAGATGAAGAGATCTGTGTGGGTCCTAAATGTGCTAAGTACAGCCTGCTTCCTGTCTACAATAAGATGGTGTACATGTTGGAATTCTTTCTCCCCTGTCATAAATACAGGCCTTAAAGCTGTTTGGACTGTCACATCCACTTGGCCAAATTAGGCAAGTGGCTCACACAGTGGAAGCGTACAGACTGTAGTCCACACTGGCTTCTGGTGTTAATGCGGCTGACAAAACAGCAGCTGGGGGGTCACAGAGGATAATCACTGTTGTTAGTTGGTGGTTAAAGGGCCACAGAGGCCACAGCCTGTCCGGGGACACACGTAAGCTTTCATCATCGTGCACAGTTTGAGCAAGTCAAACAAAAAAGTATAGGATATCATCAAAGTAAGATACCATTCCTCTCAGGAATTTTCAGAGGGACCAAGTATATCCAGCAGTTATGCTTCCACCATCAAATACATCATACTGATATGTTTTATCATACCGAGGCTAGTTTAAGGCTAGTTAAGTTGTTTTAGATGATGTCAGTCACTGCTGTCAAATGCAGTAACAGATATACGGTGAATGACAACAGAAATGCATGCATTCAGTTTTTACAATCACCTCAAATCTCAGTTATATTTCCAGAAGAAGGGGAGTTACAGCTATAAATAAATATAGCTGCAACTCCCCAGCTGCACTTTTTTGTCAGATATTCTTTCTTCTGTATTGAAGATCACTTCCTCTTTACCCTCATATACTCCAGCCCCACAATGCCTCCTCCAGAAGCATATGCAGTCTATTTTTATGTCTTTCCATCAGAGTTCCCTGATTTCCCTGAGATTGAATCCTCAGCCAGATAATGCCTGAAGGAGGCCTGTCCTGTATGGATCCATTAGATTGTACAGCTCTTTGCAAGGGAAGTGAAGTGTGGGAAATGTGATGTATATGGCCCAGGGGCCGCAGAAGCCCTGTGTTTTTAGATGACCTTACTGGTGCCTGTGGCCCTGTGGTTCACTACCGTCACACATGTGCAAGTATTTCCACAGCTCTACGTGTTAGAAGACCAGCAGAATGACAGTTATATTATATTAAGACCATTGTTACATGTTTTATATAATTATATATGCCAAGGCTTTTGTTAGTGCTCAGTTCTCCTCCAACCTCAATGTTTCTAATGAGTTTGGATGTTTCAGGTGAGAATAGACTGAAAATGCTATAGAAAAGTGTACATTTCTAGAAAAGCTTCTCTGGATGGTCATCTTTAAATGCACACTCCTAGAGAGTTGGTGGAATGCATTGTTCTCCATCTTTGGTAGGTACAGACATGTATGTCTTGATGTACAGAAATGTGACAATAACTTGCATTAATTCAGAGTTCTACATAATGATGTACTCTGTGTGTGTGTGCGTGTGTGCATGCGTGAGAGCGTGTGTGTGTTTGTGAATAAATGAAGGTACGGATGTCTCTGTCCATATTTTACATGTGTTGTGTTCAAGCGTGCTCTGTGTTGTGCTCACTGGCCCCTCTTGCTGTCCTCTCTTGTGTATGTGTGCCCTGCCCCTCCCCAAATTTACAGGAGATATGGATGGCCACTGGTGGGACCACTCGTCTTGGCATAGCAGTGAGGCCTCCCCAATGTCTTTGGTGAGACATGTGGGGTCCTGCCTTGACACTGACCCCAACCCATCTCCCTCCATTCTCTCTCTTCCTCCCTGTATGTCTGTCCTCCCAGACCCCAGAGTCTTTAGTCATTTCATGTTTCCTTCGCTTTATTTACACCTCTGCATGTTGTTTTTCTGTTTTTCTTTCTGTTTTTTATCCCACACCTGTAGGGGAAAGTCAAAGGGGAAAAAGAAAAACTTTTGAGCAGACATTTATGTCCGAGCCGACACACACCTTATCTGAGAGGCAAAAGAAAATGGTGCGCTTTGGGGGACACTCATTTGAAGAGGACTTGACGTGGTGTGAACCTCAGGTTAAAGACTCGGGAGTTGATACGTGCAGTAGCACTACCCTAAACGAGGAGCATAGCCATAGTGAGAAGGTACTGAGTCAATGTAGCCTGCATTTTGTTGTTATCTATGACCTGCCCATCCAGTCTTTGTTTGCTCTCTGTCACTAAGTGTAAATAGGAGAGATGTTTGTATTTTGGATTTTATTTGACGTTGTATGAGTTGATTTCTCCTGCGGTTTCGTTCCTTTTTTTTATTTTCGGTTACTTTTGGCTCCACCTTGCTTGGTGTTGCTGAAAATCTCTTTTCGGGAGGCACCCTCTTTGCTTGCTACTTGTACTTGCTGTTTTGCTCTGCAAACAGAAGCTACACATCTTACAGTAGTTGTGGAAAAAAGACCATATGGACACACAACCTCTCTGTTTGTCATGGCACATAGGAATGTGGGTCTCTCCTCTAGTTGCATGCTCGATCTCCTCCGTATGTCGTTTTCTTGCACTGCAGCAGTCCTTTTTTTAGTGCAGATAGAGCACCTTTACTCAGGGCCATCCTTCTCACTCTGCTGCCCTCCCCCATAGCACCCAGTCCAGACAGAACCTGTCCCCCTGCCCAACTTTCCACTCACTTCTGTAGCAAAACCCAAATGATAACGAGCACACAAAACAGGGAAGATTGGACTTGTTTTGCACAATAAAATTTGTTTTTCTTTTTTCCCTTCCACCGTGCGTGTGATATCACTCTCATGGCTTTTTTTTTCCTGTTTTCCTGTGTTTCATTCTTTGATAGCAAGCTCACACCTCACCTTATTTCTTCATGTATCCTCTTACATTCCCTCTCTGCTGCTGACTGCTTCTCCCTGACTCCAGCCGGTTATATGTTCTACTGTCTTCCCGCTGTAGTTTGAAGAGCCAGTTTGAGTGTTGGGCTGCTCGCTTTTCTCTGCATGGGGCACTGCATGAAGCTCGCTCCACACTCACACTGGCAGGTTCGCACAAGCAAGCAAATATTAGATAACACTCCTGGCGATATTCTTCAGCAACACTTTACTTCATTCTAAGATACCAGATTTAATAATTAAGAGTGTTTCTATCTGATTTCATTAAAGGCTGTTGATAAGTCAGCTCAGTTTGTGTGAACTTCCTTCCTCAGTGTGAACCCACTTCTCCCACGTCCTCCCTGTCAGTGTTAACAGTTGTCTACTTTCATCAAATTGGAGTGGATGAGTGGTTAAACAAAAGGTGTGTTGTCGCTCTGACCTTATAGCATCTGGTGACGTGGCAGCCATCCAAAGATGGGGATCGCCTCATAGGACGTATTTTGCTCAATAAGCGCATGAAAGATGGAAGCGTGCCTCGAGACTCAGGAGCTCTACTCGGTCTGAAGGTGAGACAACGACATTTATGATCCTGTTTGTGTAATGTGAGAGGACAAGCTGCAGTGGCACATTTCAATGATTATCCTTCTTATAGAACACTCAGCATCTGCATACATGTATGCTCTTGTTTTAATACTCCTGTAAGTGTAGTGACATCAAATCATTTTCAACCATTTATGCGAGACTGCTATAGCTGATGAATACTAATAAGCAGTGCTTCATATTGACCTGTACAGTTTCTTGAAGTCAGTCATTTTAAAGTGCATTAATGAACTCTAAGCAGAACAACTCGGGAAACAGCTACAGTTACTGCAGTATTTACAGACTGAAGAGTTGTATCACTTTTCTTTTTCCTTACATCATTCTTATTTAGATTGTTTAAATTGTGCGTATTTTCTTCTACTCTATGCCCCGTGCTGCCTTCCCTTGACAGTGTTGCATAAATCTGTATCTTGTGTACACTGGATAAAAAAAAAAATAAAAAAAAAGCAAAACAGCTGAGCAGCTGAAGTGCAGAGGAGCATGGTGGGCCATGAAGAGAGAACAGAGAGCCAGCAAGATGGGGAAAAATCATTACTGATTGAATGAGCCTCCTGAAATGGCATGTTTGTGTCTGCTCAGTGCTTCTGTGCATTTCTGTCCGCTCAGCAGCAGCCAGCCAACTCGGCAATCCAGCCAGTCAGTCCATCAGTCAGACTGCCAGCCTCGCCCTTGTTGTCCATCTCTCTCTTTCTCTCTCTGTCTCTGCGAGCCTCCTTTGCTGGCTCCTGCCTGTTACATAAAGCCATTTCATTTAGCAGAGTTCTCTAAGCTCCTTTGTATGTTGGCATTCAGCTGCCATTAAGAGGGATTTTTATTTGTATGATGCCCATGTAAGCCGAGCAAAGTGGAATACAGCAGCTCAGGAGCGTACAGTACAGCTCTAGCCCGTGGGCTTGTTCTGTGGCAGAACCACACGAGCTGCACCAGAATGTGTCCTGGGGGAGTAAAGCATAGCCAGGGTCATCTAAATTAAAAAAAAAAACAAAACAAAAAAAAAAAACAGAGATGCACTTTTACTCATGCCTTTCCTCCTTAATACTTTCACTGGGGATTAAACCCCTGCAGGCAAAAGCTAATGCCAAAAAAGTTCCCCATCTTCATGGGTTTTATCCTGAAGAAGTTGCATTAAGGCTGCAGTCTGTGTTTACCTCAGTCATCTATTTCACTGATAATCATGTGACTGTCTCTCCAGGTAGTGGGAGGCAAGATGACAGAATCCGGTAGACTGTGTGCTTTTATAACAAAAGTACGGAAAGGAAGCCTCGCAGATACTGTGGGACACCTCAGACCAGGTATTCAGACGCATGTACAACGTACTTTTACATCCTGTTTAAAACACAGTTTACCACTTAAAATCACAGCAGAGGAAAGAATCGAATATCTCTGCTGCTTTTTCAGGTGACCAAGTGCTGGAATGGAATGGGAAGCTTTTACAAGGAGCCACATTTAAAGAAGTTTACAATATTATTCTGGAGTCTAAACCTGAGCCACAGGTGGAGCTGGTGGTCTCACGGCCTCTGGGGTGAGAGCGCAGACTCGTCACACACTCATGTGTTTGAATGTTTTTAAATCTGTATGTTAGTGTTGTGAGATTTATTCTTATCAATCCAACATGAGTGAATTATGAGAAACCTGGGTGGACCTGTCCACTTATAATGTCCACAGGAGCAGAAATGTAATTTTCTAACAAACCTGACGCTTTTGCACAGGTCCTAATCCTGCACATGTGGCATATGTGAGTGCATGAGCCACAGAAATTGGAATACATTTTTTGCTTTATATAATAATAATAAGAAGAATAAGAATAAGAATAAGAATAAGAATAAGAATAATAAAACCTTATCAATGTTGTTTTACCTGGAGAGGCTTCTCCCTGTAATGTGGAGATGCAAAAGCGAAGCAGTACAGGAAGTGATGCTCGCTTGTTTCCTCTTCTCTCTGATGCTGGTGGAGTGAACACCATTGCACAGCAGAATTAACCTCTCCACCAATTGTTTTGGAAGTGCTTAATAGTGGGTAAAAACAGCAGTAGCCTTCACTTTGTCAACTCCTATATGTGAGCTGCTTTGTGCTGCTGAGGGAGCTGTTGGGTGAATGAAGATTAATGCAGCTTTTACAGTCATTAAAGCACTCTACTGTCAGCATTAGGTCAAATTGATCCCTTCCTACCACCCCCTTCCTCCTCCTTTTTTCTAACACTCATTTTTTCTTTCCAGAGATATTCCAAGGATACCAGACAGCACACATGCACAACTGGAATCAAGTGAGTGTCTGCAGATTTCCTCCTCTTGTTTGATGCCACTGTGTCGCTGAACGGTGTTTGCGTTGACAGGTTCGAGTTCTTTTGAGTCTCAAAAAATGGATCGCCCATCCATCTCGGTCACGTCGCCCATGAGTCCCAGCATGCTGAGGGATGCCCCCCAGTACCTGTCAGGACAGCTCTCAGTAAGTCACATTAGATCATGTGAATAAATGATCATCTCAAGGCTGTCACCTCCTGTCGCTGAGGTGTCGTTTATGGCAACCATATATGTATTTTTGTTATATAACATATTATTCTGTCAGCTTATCTTCCCTCAGTTGGCCTTTTGCTAACACAGCACATGGTTGCAGATCGGGTTACAGTATGTGTGTTGTCCATTATAAAAGCCCTACTCAGTAAAAAGGTGAAGGGCTGCATTAAACTGGGAGATAAATCAACTCTCACATTTAGGATCCACAACATGGCTTTAAGAGTGGGACAACTCCTATAGACTGAGTTTTAACTCACAATGATATGAAGTAGCAAAGAAGAAGCAGTGAATTTTGTCTATGAATTATTTAAATGCAGCTCTGTTCACTGAATCTGATTATTCTACAGTTATGACATGTCGGTTTACTAGTTCTTCTTGAGGAATCTTGAGAGTTTTCTTGTTGATTGTTGGATTTTTATTTCGTTTCCTTTATTTTTTCATTTTTTGCTGTTTAATTGTGCTTGTCCAGAGCCAAAGCCTTAGTAGAAGAACAACGCCTTTTGCCCCTAGGGTCCAGGTAATGGGCCCTGTCTGAAGGGCACTGTCTCTCTGGTCTTTGCTCATTCACTGTTGACTGGCCCTTTTTTTGTTTCCATTCTTTGGAAAATGCATTCCTTGGGAAATGGCAGCTTCAAGTTTCCCTTTCAGTGCAGTTTATTGTGTTCTTTTTTAAAAGAATTTGATTTCACAGTTATGTTGAAAGCTGTTATTATTCATTTTAACCCAGTCATATCATTGTTCCCAGTTAGTGCATGTTCAACTAATCTAAACACTTGTGTCAAAGACACCCTTCCATTGCCCATCAAGACAGACTGTTGACCCTTAGTCAGAGATTTGGAATTGTGGGTAATGGAGAAGGGTGTCTCTCTGAGCATTTAGGGTGAAGGACTTGAGCTTTTACCTGCTTCTGCGTTACATGAATCCTTACTTTGCTAATTCCAACGCTGCACTAGAGGAACTGTGAGTTAGTAAATGACAACTGATGGTTCAGCCAGTGTGGATGCCAAATCCTCATATATATATTAAATTTCAATTACATTTTAACATAGAAGCAAATTGTACCTCTCTAGTAATAAACCTCTTACTTTAGATTCTCTTTGTGTAGTTTATCCTTTATGATAACCTCATTTTGTGGGAAAGAAAATCTGTTTCTGAGAGAGCTGCCCTGCTAAAGTGTCTCTCGTGGGTGTCAATGTGTGGTCATGTTGTTAATATCTGAATCCTCTCAACAGCCTGTATTTTTCCATCTAAGTACTAATTGAGTCATAATAGAGCAGAGGTGATGTTGTGATCTGATATTTTAGTGTCCATAAATTTCTCAGGTACAATTTGTTTTCCCATAAGCCTCTGCTGTTTTGGCCTTTATGAAATGGAAGTGAATGCTTTTTCTTGCTTTGCTGCATGTACTGCCGGAAATTAAAGCTGACGCAGACCCTTTTTCACAATCATATTTTCAGAGAAGTATGGACGTGAGCTTAGAAGAGTTTTCCTTTCATTTCATGCACTTTCTTTAAGGCTTCAGATTGAGATTTTCTTCTAAGCCGCTGCTCCCGGAGTCCATACTTCCATTTTAGTGTGAACTGTCTTCGATCCTCCTTGCAACAGCATGATTGATTTCTACATGTCAGTGCCCGTTGAATATCCGAGAGAACATTATTATGGACAGTATTGTTTCGACGGAACATGTTGCCTTTCACGTTTCACTTCAGTTCACCTCGGTCAAACCTGCATTAAGTTCCGTTCAATAAACTTTACCCTTCCCTGCAGGGGAAAAGTTTAATAGCATAATAACAAAAGTAACAACATTGATTTAAAAACACTTAACATTGAAGAACACTACATATTAAACAAACCTTGCGCGTGCACAAAATTATGAAACATTAACACAATAGGAAAATAAGAAATGGGCCCTTAAGCACTGACAACGCCCTGCTTCTGATCCGTATTATCAGAGCAGGACGTACTCTTTTATGTAGGGGTTAACACAGGGGAAGACACTGGAGTTTCTTCTCCTGCTTTACTCCCTCTGCGTGTTTTTGCGCCTCCCCTGGCACCTCAGGGCGCTCTCAAGAACACTGCTCTGCTCTGCCCCCGCAGGTCAAACTGTGGTACGACAAAGTGGGCCATCAGCTGATTGTCACCATACTGGGAGCCAAAGACCTGCCACCCCGGGAAGATGGCAGGCCCAGAAACCCTTACGTCAAAATCTACTTCCTCCCTGATAGAAGGTGAGTAAAGCGACAGTTCATCAACTAAACAGCTCAAATCATTCATAGATTAAACTTGCCGAGTATCTCTGTCCTTTATGAACATCTATCTGTTTATGTGGACTTATGTGAATGTTCGATGTGTCCGAGCTATTGGCAGCATGTTGTGGTGCTCTGTGATGTGTTGTGTTATTGATGTGTTGTATTCGTGGCTCTTCCCTAATGTGGTTGTAAATAAAAACAGTTTGAATTACCATTCCTCCAGCGACAAAAGCAAGAGGAGAACAAAAACGGTAAAGAAATCCTTAGAGCCCAAGTGGAACCAGACCTTTATGTATTCGCCGGTGCACCGGCGGGAGTTCCGGGAGCGGATGCTGGAGATCACACTGTGGGACCAGGCCAGGGTGAGGGAAGAGGAGAGCGAATTCCTGGGAGAGGTAAGACCCACCAGACCGTGTTAGCGTCACCGCTAACCTGCCAGTTTCGTGTCGCTGTAAGGACGTTGGGCGTCGTGCCTTTTTGCTTGCAGATCCTCATTGAGCTGGAGACAGCTCTTCTGGACGACGAGCCTCACTGGTATAAGCTTCAAACCCATGATGTGTCCTCCATCCCACTTCCACGTGCCTCACCGAACTCGCAGCGCAGGCAGCTCCACGGAGAGAGTCCAACCCGGCGGCTGCAGAGTATGTGACCCCCCCCCCAAGATCACCATTCAGGCTTTTACCACATGTATTTTGTGTTTCATCAACCTCACTGCTTCTACTCTTACAGACAAAGGCTCACATTCATACAACTCAGGTAAAGGCCCCCCTGTGCTCACAGCCCTGTGGAGCGTCTGGGTGTCCTCCTGTCCTTTGCATCCTTGTTCCCTAGTTGCCCCCCCCCCCTCTCTCTTCCATGCAGGGTGCATGTTCCTGTTGCCTTACTTGGGTTTCATGTTTACAACACTATGTTTTAACCCACTTGGGGCATCTGACACATGCACGCCAGCAGAAGCACAGGTTCAGGACACAACAGTCTCTCCCTCGATGTTTATTCACCATTAAAGTACTTCACAATCCCCAACACTTGACCCTCAACCTAAATGATATAATAAGCATTCTACCAGTTCTGACAAAGCCAGTTTGATTTTATTACCTTTCCCTCTGTAGTACTGTGTGTGCAGTGTTTATTATTTTTCCTGTTGTCAATATCTCTCCTTTTAAGACATTTTGCATGTGAATATATGTTTGCAATGGTAAAGATGTTAGTTAGCCTCAGCCATTGATTAGCCAAATGTGCTTTACTGTAGTGCTTCTGCCAAACATAGGCTACATCATTGCCCTCACCAGGATGATTTTCTGGGGGTTTGTCTTAGTGTGGTGAGGTGAAAGAGCTGACAGCTGTAAAAAGTCCGCAGCCAACTGAGATGGGAGTTTCAGAGCAGCTCTGCCAGAGAGCAGCACTTGTCATTTCTGATAAAACACATGTGTCCTGTTGATTTAAGTCGACTGAAAGGCGAAGGCATTGATGGAGGGGCTGTTGGAAGATTGTCATACTTTAAAGAAATGGGATGGGGAGGGGTGGTGAGGGGGGAACAGTAAAGCCATATTGCTTCTCCCATCCCAAGTGTCAGATGTAAATTGAATAATTGCTCCAAAGGGCAGTTCATGGTTCAGTGGAAGAGAAACGTGCTGTTTTTGTTCATGTCAAGTAACCAAATGCAGAACTGCTTGTTACAGTTAGTACATGAATTCATTTACTGTCTGAAACCCAGATATGTGGGTTTGAATTAAGAACATTTCTATCAAGGTTAAAGTGCAGAGCACAGGGGCCTGACAATAATAAAATAAAGAATCCAGTAAGGAATTTAACTGATGTCAATCTCTCTCCTTCTTGTCTCTCTCTTGTCTTAATCCTCACTTTCCCTCCTGCGTTACTCTACCTGGCTTCATCTCGCAGGATCCCAGAGGATAAGCGACAGTGAGATCTCAGACTATGATTGTGAAGATGGCGTCGGGGTAATAACAGGTAATAAACGACAAACAAGCGTACCTCCGTGTTTACTTTAAGTGGACGCCTCGTTGTGGAACCCACAAACACACACAGGTGTCCTTGAAAAAAATCTCCCATTTTACAAATCACGACTCCTTTCACAGAAGAATGCAAAGTTCTCAAATAAGAATATCAAGTTTACACTAACTTCATGGGTTAGTGTAACATGTCAGACATGAGACAGTATACAGAGAGCACTGGTCTTGCTGATGGGCCCAACACTGAGGGAAACCCTCCTCCAGGCTCTTTAATATTCTCATCAGCACCTGCCTGCCTCACTCCCCCCTTTACTCACAGTGGAGGGAATACCCCTTCGCTCACCTCTCAGCTTATTCTCTTGCAGCTGCTGACACTGTTACTTTTAAATGAGGCCAGGGAGGCGTGTTTTTATTATTCTCCCTGTATGCAAAACGTGCATCCAGGGACATTTCCCCCACGCTGCTACTCATGGACAAAAGTGTCAGAGCTTCATGCACGCTAGCATAACTAATGAGAACTAAGCAGCCTCTGGTACCTGAAACAGGCCAGTGCTTGGTTGATATCATGAGGTGTCACTCAGCTCCAACATTCCTGATAAAGCTCTGAGAGAAACCTGCTCTATCATGCAGGTCTCTCCTTTGTTAACTTTTAATTCACATTTTTCCCCCAAAAAACTCATTTTAATGTGCTACACAGTCGATTGAATATCCATCAACCTTAATAGTGACTTTAATCACGGCTGTTAGCTGCATCTGATTATCAGTTAATGAACTCTTTCAAGTTCAATGGACTAATCAGTCTTGCAAAAAAAAAAATCCATTAAAATGTTTTTGTTGTTTGGACAATGTTAACACAATAGATCATTTGGACCTTTATTCAAGCACAGTTTTTGAAAACAGGCTTAAAGAAACTGACAGATCTGTGCAGATTGATAGGTAACGCCCCTTTTATATACAAGTTTGCTGTGTTTCTTTGCAGGTGACCTGAATTCATTATTTTACCTTTCTTTCTTTCTTTCGTTATTCCAGACTATCGGCCAAATGGCAGAGACTTCCAAAGCTCCACGTTGTCTGTCCCAGAACAGGTGATGTCATCAAACCACTGCTCACGGTCAGCAGACATCAACCGGGCACGTTCACGCTCTCCCAGCGTTCCCCCGCCCTCCAGGTGACTAATTCTCAGCTCTCATTCTCAGAGGGGATCATATATGTTATTTTTTCTTTCCTAACAAGTATCTGTTGAAGAAAACATGCGCAACCTCTCTTCTAAAAACATCCCATGTAAAAACTAAATTAAATTGAACTAAAATAAATGAAAGTTGCACTGACTCATGCGCCACATAAAGGCAGCATATTTTCCATCGCCAGAAGGGGGCAGTGTGACTCACTCCAACTGACAAGCACACGTGGACATTCTGTAAAGAATTTGATGATGTCTTAATGCTTTTAACATAAAGATCAAGTGAAAAACATTCATCAGATTAATTCAGGAAAGCGTGAATAGAAGGAATATTTGGGTTGGAAAAATGTGACCGGAGTAATTTAGACGTGTCTGTCCTGCAGAGGGTACGGTAACGTACAGGTTCTGGAGATTTGACGCTGCTCATGTGTTCATCTGCGAATGCTGCTGCCATTTGTGTTGTGACTCTTTAGTCCATCTGTGTTAAAGCTGAGGGAGACTCTCAACCCTCTTATATTTCCTCATCTGATTTGAATTCCTCATGCTTTTCTTTGAGCCTCCTGTTCTCATCTACCTATGGTCCCTTATTTCTCCAAGATGTCCTCACTCTGCTCCTCCTCTTCCGCTTCTCCCTCAGCCTCATCTCAGATCCATCTCTGTCTTTTTCCTTCCTTCCATGTGACTGCAGCCATTTTCTCACCCTACCTCGAACCAGCCATACTCAGCCTTTTGATGATCCTCAGACGGACCCCAGGTAGACTGTTACCTGTGTGTGCATGAAGCCCCATTTTTGCATCTCCACCTTCCAAACAGCACCCCCCTCACCTCCAGCACCTTTGAGCACTGGCATGAAAAGGCATAGAGCCTCATACTCACAGCACTGGGCAGCGCTGCCATCAGTGCGTGTTGTATATATTTCTTCTCTCTGCGAATGATCAAATATATACATCAAATCTGCAGGTAGTTGAGAGGTTACATGACACTTCATTCATCCAGCATTCTGTTTTTCCATTGGTTCAGCTATCCTCTTATTGACATCCTTAATTCTTGATGATCACGCAAAGGCGTTTAATTCCTCCAGAATGATGTCAGCACTTCTGAAAATGGATGAAAGGTCTGTGGTTATGCGGTCTTGTCCTAAGGAGTGTTTCTCCAGGCAATTATGTGTGTGTGTGAAAATGTGTGTTTATTTGCAATGCCATGTGCTCAGAAAGAGAGCAGACAAACGTTCCTTCTTTTACAGTTTCGCCTTTTTGCCACTTCGACCTTTTTCCGTAAAGAGAAAAAAGAAAAACAAAACATGCTGACAGCTGTATTTTCCCGCCAGCCGCACCCATCGCGTTCACCCGATCTGCCGAGAGGAAGCAGTCAGGTTACTGCGTTCCACTAGAATGGCCCGCGCCTATTCTGAGGGCGCCTACACCTCCGACTATGACTACGAGAGGTACTGACATGCGCCGCTGCTGCCGCTGCTGCTGCTGCACCCGTGCATCCGCCATCCTGTGGTCTCCTCGAGTCGTCCCTTTGTCCGTCTTTAATTTCCCAGCGCTCGTTCATGTGATGCCTGGAACGATATCCCGGCTGATATCTGGAGAGGTCATCACGGCTCTGGAGCCGCGGATGTGGCGCGACGAAACGCGCCTGCCTCTGAACACTGAAGGCTCAGAGCTTTGTGTAGCCGACGACCACCACGTCTCTTTATGTGTGTTCTTTATGTAGCCATGTACATTTGACCAACAGTGGGATGTTGACCACTGCATTGTGTGA
Source organism: Lagocephalus sceleratus (assembly GCA_911728415.1). NCBI lineage: Eukaryota > Metazoa > Chordata > Actinopteri > Tetraodontiformes > Tetraodontidae > Lagocephalus > Lagocephalus sceleratus. The sequence continues at coordinate 9,813,744 of CAJVRN010000126.1, forward strand.
ATCCTGGCTCTGTCCTTCCTGTTTTGGGGGGGGGGGGTGCTTACTGCTCACCTGGACAATGACATCTCTGATGCATTGCAATGGGCTGGACAGGAGCTTGATCGATGCAGCATGGGCTTTTGGGTCATTTGTGTATTGAAAGGCCCACTGACACCCATCTGTCCCCTGGAGCCACATCCTCCCCATCGATAAGAAGGAAGAACCCAACGTTCCATTAAATCCTGGCCACGCCGTGACCCAGACTCAAGGCCAAAGGCATTTATTGTCCCCAGTGTTGGTCGTGAAATATAGCTGAATTCCTCCTTCCTCCATGTTTGTTCCCCTTCAAACACAGTTGTTGTCGTGGAAACGCATTCGGTGTTGACTAAACTTTCCTTCTCCGCAGAACGATTTCTTGGGAAACATTGTTTAAAGGTATAAAATGGAAAAAGAAATTAGGACAGAATACAGAAGAAAATGGAAGTTCAGTTTAGACTGCACAATTTGGTCATGTGATTCATTTGAGGTGATTTCTGGCCTGAATGGGGGACACCGTTTTTTAGCGCTCTGTCTGAGTGAACTTCAGCATGGGTTTAGGCTTAAAAGTAGTTCCTGTTGGACATAATTCCAATGAAATTACAGCAGTGAAAATTGCTGGAAATTTTTCATTTTTATTTACATGCTGAAAATGGCTGCAGACAATAAAACACTGAGAGGAGAATATTTAAGTTACTTTAGTGTTGTTATGTCTGCAGTGGTGGTTTCCTATAATCTCCAAAGACAGTGAAAAGTTAAAACCATAAAGGTGTTTTTTTTTGGTGTCTACTGTCCTTATTAGAAGCAACTACCGCAGATTTATACTGTGCAGACAGTTTATGCCAAGAGTCAACTTTCAAATATTTGAAATAAGCAGAGAAATAAACGTTCTTTACCTGTTTTTTCCCCCCTTTTCTTTAGCTGCTCAAGTCATCATGAATTGCTTTCCTCCTCACTGTGCCACTAAACTTGTGAAGGATTTGCAGATTTCAGAACATAACGTGCCAAATGCAATGCAGAGGTGCACTTTTCCTGTCCCACACACCACTACCTCAGATATCCTGCAGAGAAACACTCCCACCACGAATCCTGCTAGCTTTGCACAAATCTCTGCTGTTAGCTGTGTTACCCATACCTGTATTTTTACCTTTTTGGCATCAAATCATTGTTTTGAAAGTAGTTTGGTAGAATTCTTTGAATGTATCCCTGCAATTTTGAGAATCTACACACACCTCCAGGCATCAAATTGGGATCTGCAGTAAATTGATAAAAACCCATGGCGGGGAAAAAAACCCCAAAACACAGGTATGTTGGTTAAACCCTTGCATTTGTGGCCCAACATGTACCACGGAGGCAGTTTGGGATTGCCACAGTCTTCTTTTGACCTCGCGCTGTCGTCCCTACCAGCATACTGTCCCTGCTGTGCTGGGCCCCCCACTCAGTGCCTGCCTATCTCTTCAACAACCTCTGTAGGAACCACGGAGCCATGGATAGACATGAGTATCACAGCAGGTCCCGCTCTGCAGACCAGAGGCCCACAATAGAGCGCCCCACATGCCGCTCGCGCTCCACTGAACGCCCCCACGACTCGTCGCTCATGAGGTCCATGCCGTCCCTGCCATCTGGGAGGTCCGCCCCTCCCTCACCTGCCTTGACGAGGTGTGACCCAGATTGGAGACGCGAAACCAACTTAGCACATAATCAGAGTTTGAGTTGGCAGCATTTCCCAGAGGCAAAACCTCTCTGACAGGAGAGAGATGATTTAAATAAAAATAAACAACAACAAAAAAAGCAAAGTGAACCTTGTTGAGTGCTAATATTAGCCGAGGTGAGAGAGGAACAGAGACACGGGGATGGGACCTGCAGGGCCTGAGTCGGCTAATTAGCCAGGCTAGGTTTATTTCTTCCCTCAGAGCAGTTCTGCCTCTGCTAACTGTTTGAGCAACCAAACCCTTTCAGAACTAAACCTGTTCAGACCCCTCCCCCTCCCCCCCCCACCACCCTGAGCCTGACTAACTCACAGAATGAAGCAGAAATAAAGCATCACTACCACCCCCACCCCCCACCCACCCTCCCAGTATACCTTTCCTCCCTCCCTCACCCACCGAGCCAATTTCTGTTTTTGTCCCCAAAAAGCACCGGTGCTTCATTTTCTTTATACATGTTCCAGGCACGAGCGTCCTGACACCGTAGACAGCGTGCTGGCTTTAATTTGGCACACACTGCTTATACGCTTGCGCGAGTATAGCAGCGGTGGGCCAACATTTTCCTTTGATTTCATTACTAACATCAGTCAATGTAGTTTACCCAGTTTTCTTTTCTTTTTCCTGTGTTTTTTTTTTGTTTTCTTTATTTGAGTTGCAGCCTTTTGGGGACAGTCTGAACGCATGGTCGCACAGGTCTGCTGTTCCTGCATTGAACTCTTCTCTCTTTGCAGCTTGACGAGGCGACCGTACATGCGGTTCACACCCGGCATCCTTTATTGCAGCTCAGTTCCCTCCTGTCAGTGTTTCCCTCCACTCCCATGCCATGTGCCAAACATCATTGTCGTGTGCTTTGGTTTTAAATTTCAAAGAAGCCTACATAGGTCTCCAAAAAAATTCCAAATTGGTTGATGATATTGTTAGCTATCGGTCAAGATTTTGAGATCATTGAGTGATTCCACTGATCCAAAAGAGCAGCGCTTGTCTCTTCACACTGTGATGTGGGCGCACCATGGCCAGGCCCCGCATCCCCCCATCAGCTGGGCTCCTTGTCTGATTCTCACCACTCTGTCTGCCGCTCTTTTTTTTTTTTTTTTTTTTGTCGTGTAGGGCGCATCCTCGCAGCGGATCCGTCCAGACCAGCCCCACGAGTACGCCCATGTCTGGCCGGAGAGGTCGGCAGCTCCCGCAGCTCCCGCCCATGGGAAAGGACCGAAGTAAGTCACGTTTACCTTCCTCGGGGGCCGTAAAAACGCAGCGGCTTGGCTGATGGCGCCGTTGGCCTTTATGGAGTGCCTGATGTTGACAGGAAGACTCTTGAAGCTGTAGCTTTACTTGTTTTTGGCGTTTGCATTTGCCTTGCGTCCATAACACCTCTACACCGTTGCTCTTCCATTTCTCTCTCAGAAGATGGAGACGAAGGAACAGAGCCTTGTGAAGGTCTGTACCTGAATGTCTGGGTTTAGTCTTTCAGACTGGACGTGCTGGTTTTACTCTGAAGGCCTAAACTCTCCCTGCAACAGTGGGCCTTGAACCCACCCCCCCCCCTGTTGCAGTGGAAATATCTCGTGCATCCATTTCCCCATCTGTGTGGATCCTAACCGGCCGGGTCTCTCTCGTCTTTTTTTTGACTCGAGGTTTCAAAAAAAAATTAATTTTGCGTTTTGTGAAGTAGTTCAGAGGAACTTGTCAAAGTTCGCAGAAATCTTTCATCATCAGAGTCCACGAGGGCTTTCCCCGTCTGTTCCATACAGCTGGCAGCCGGCTCCTGCTCCTCCCCTCCCTCTCTTCCTCCGTCTCTCTCAGTCCCACCTTCCTTCTGTATCTGTGCCACCTCTACATCTCTCTGATGCTGTCGGTCCGAGACCTCACTCTTCTTCCTCTGTGGTGATTTTTTTCCTCTTTTTCCAGTGCTTCTCTCTATTTTTACTTATTCCACCTTCTTCTCTCCCTGCACTAGCCTCTCCTCTCTCTGCAGTATATAAATGGCAGCGGGGGAATGTATTGATCTGACCTTTTGTTGCTGCTGCTTCCTCAGAGCCACACAGCAGTAAACCTGTTTACTTTGTCTCAGTCATTCTTATTTGATTCGCATCACAAATTACTGTCACATGTAATCTGTGCATCATATCCATCTGTGTAATGTTAAGTACAGGTTCTAGATTGATTTGCAGGCTTGAATGAATGGCCAGATTGTTGGCAGGATGTGGAACTCCCTGCAGTTTCCACTTCCTACTTTCCCATCTGCTTATCTGTCCTTTGACTGTGTCATGCTGATACGCCGCAACACACCAACGGAGACATGCGGCTCGAGCAAAATCCCGTCCTGCCGCTGTGAAACAAAGAAAGCAGCAAACGTGTGCAATTCCGTGCTCTTGCACGTGGATCCTTTGAGCGCAACAGATGCTCACTGGTGTTGGAGTGCATACAGATCACCGCGTCACGTTACTGTGATTCACGGCACCTTCATTCATTTCATGAGCCTCCATCTGTCTCTCTCCTCGCAGCAGACTGTGAGGAAAAACCCCAGGGTCCGCCTGTAAATGGGAGGAAAGGCAAGTGGTCTTAGCAGTGTGACCGTGTGACTTTGCCGTGTCTCTTTGGTCAGCAACAGTGTAAATATCACTTCTACATTATTTTTACCTTCTTATTTACAGCAGTGCATAAACAAATCAATATATAACAAATATATATATATATATATATATATATATATATATATATATATATATATATATATATATATATATATATTATTTAGTAAATCAGTTTTCTCTTCTCTGCCTTTAATCAGAATTAAATATTGTGATTATTTCCTTTTGAATATGTATGTGGAATTATTATTTAAACTGCTGTGGGGTTTATGAGTTCATAGTGTGTTAAATGAGTCATATTTCTGAATTATGATTCATGCTTCGTGTATTCCAAATTCTGCGCGATGTCAGGGCTTTTGACGTTTATTGGCCAGAAGATGGCGCTAACATCCTTATTTCTGATGAGGAGCTGTCCGCAGTCTCAGTGCTGAACGTGCTGGCGGTCATAATTTAATATAATATAAATGCACAAGATACATCAATGTAATTATTTTGATTATTCTAATTAAGCTAGAACATTATTCATCACCTTTGTTAAGGCCTTCTAAAGTTTCTGTAGTGTGTGTGTGTGTGTCTGTGTGTGTGTGTGTGTGTGTGTGTGTAGAGGTGACATGGGAGGACCAGCAGCTAGGGCTGAATGGTTCTCTATGTGATGGAGGGTCACAGCCAAACCCCTCATTCACTGATACAGGTTGGTAAGTGTGTGTGTGTGTGTGTGTGTGTGTGTGTGTGTGTGTGCGTGTGCGTGTGCGTGTGTGCTTTTTCATTGACCTAAAGACTTTCTTTAAAATAATGAGTCCATGAACTGTTTTTCATGACTCTTTGTGGTAGAGATTATAGTCGTCATGGTGACGAGCTGTCTCAGCCAACAGTTTTTATAAAACTGAACTACTTTCTGCACATGTTGTCATCAACCATTCATTATATTTTTAAAAATACATTCTACCAGATTTCACATTTAATTCAAATTATTTTGAAACCAGAATTATTGATAGGAATATATAGAGTGATTAAACAATGTTTCATGGACCCATATTGAATGCATCTTTGCAGTCTATCTTCAGTGATCTGCCCTTGAATGCTTTTTGTGCTCTGGATTTTCTCATTTGTGTGGCTTTTTTTAAAATCACTTCCAGCCTTGCCAAAGTCAGACCTGGTCACGCCGTCTTGATGTGAGAGGTTTGGTCAGGCTCTTGGTGCTTTTCCAGCTCAGCCTCTGGGTGGCGTCCTGCCTTGCTGTCCTCCGTGTGATTTTGCAGTGCAGCATTTTGGCTGACATCTCTAAATCCACTCAAACACCTTTCATTACCTCTTGAAAAACACAGATTAATCCACATCCCAATAATTTCCGAAATATTTATCATCATCATCAAGGAGAAATCCATGTCTGTTGCTGAGGTAATGCCACCTTCCGTGTCTCGGGGGGTGCCGTCGCAGCTTAACATGCTCCCATGGAAACATGGCTGCCTCCTCTTGAATTAAGCCTCATTTATGTCACTGGGTGATTTGTTGTGCCCACACAGTGGGATTTATGCTGGTGGCTTTAGATGCAAATTACAGGCTTTATTCCAACCAAAATCAGGACACAGGATACAGCGTCACTAAAACGAAAAATGTATATTAACCAGACGGTATGATCCAATACAGACCAGGATGTAAGGTGTTATAATTTAATGGAGATGACTGATGACTCCTGTGTTTGTCTTAATATGCCATTTTTTTATCCCGATGACCTACATGATGCAGTCAAAGTGAGCAGGAAATAATCCCCCGCCCTCTTGATTATCATTTGACTCTGTAATGAGGTGATGTTCACCACCACCACAAAGAGATGAAAGCTGCTCAGGCAGATGTCTCACGCTGTCTTTTATTCATGGGACACTTCATTATTCCCCCTAATGGGCTACTAACTGAACAAAATGCAAATTTAGTGTATGAAAATTACGCCTGATGAGAGTGGACTTCTTTTTTTCTGCCCTCCCAGCTGTCAGCGCTGGTTTTGTCAGGACTCTGGGCCAGAACAGAACAGAATGGTAGGGGAGCCTGACGCTGCTGAGGGGGTTCAGTTTGTGCTGGACTCGTGATCTCATGTCATGTGGATCTGCATGTGGATATTTACAGGGGGACTTAAGCACACACGAAAGTGTTTACACTCGGGCATGAAAGCTCAGTTTACTCATAAAGAGTTAGAACACAAGGTCCTCTGGAGTGCCACAGGTTCTCTGCAGGCTGAGTGGAATAAACGGAAATGAATAATGTGCAGAGGGGGGAATGTGAAATCGGAAGCAACTAAAATGCCTGAAATCAAATTAATCTTGCAGTTGCATAACTGTCTTCCAGATACGGTATTGTGTAGCCTGTCTACTGTGTGTGTGTGTGTGCCTGCGTGTGTGTGTGTGTGTGTGTTGATTTTCCTGACCTCCCTCTTCTTTACATTGCTCCTCTGGGCTTTCATTTCTTTTATTTCTCATTTCTTTGGTATTTTTCCAGGCTGTCTCCCCACAGCTGCCCCATGCAGACTCCAGTAACATTTCCTATTTTCCCTTTTCCTTCCTTCCTTCTTTCCTTCCTTCCTTCCTCCTCTCCTCACAGAGTATATCTGTCTTGTTGGGGACATTAACACCTCTTTGCTGTTTCAGCTCTTCTTCCTAAACTCTTGAATTCTTGCCTTCTTCTGACTGTGTCCATGGTGGATTTTGCTGTTACTTTACAGTTTTATTTGTGTGTTCTGTGCCCGTTTTTGTCATTGTTGTGTCATGTTGTTGTCGTGTTGTGTCCCCCACTCCCCTCTCACCCTCCACACCCTCAACGACCTCTTGGCAATGTTGTCCCCCTCCTCCCTTCCTCTTCTTCGTTGTACCCCCCTCCTTTGCCCTTGGTGCATCCTCTCACATCCATCTTCCTGTCCTCTGTCTGTGTCTGTCCATTCTGTGATGTGATCCCAGAAGACATGGACGCAAGGTGGACGAACTCAGGTCTGTCCCTTCTCAACCTTCTCACCCCTCCTTCTTCAATTCTCTTTCCTGGCTTGCCCTCCCATTCACCTCCCCTCAACTCCATCATCTTTTCTCTCTTCACTCACTCCTCCTGCTTTTATGTTATCAGTAGTTTTTGCTTTTCACGCTCTTTGATTTTGCTCTTTAAAGTTGTTGCTGATGTTCACGGCTTATTTGGAAGAGATCATGAAATGAAAAGGCTATTCTCCTTACTTGGATCTGTACTCTCTCACGTTCCCAAAGTTTCCCTGAAAACATTTTATAGCTCATTTGCAGTCACAGTTACATGTCACCCAGCTGGCATTCAAGTTAGTTTGAATAAATAATCTCCCATGTTAGGATGTTCCGTAGAATCCTGTCATCACGGCTGGGCTTCCAGCAGAGATTCCAGTAAATTATCATGGAAATATAGCATGTTAATTAGAAGCCTCAGAGGTTATTCAGGGAGGTTTGGACAGAGCCTGACAAGCTGATTTCAGTACAAATTGAGAGGTTCAGTCCTCTTAAATTACTAGTCTGCATTCAAGAATGAGACCAGAGATAACATCAGATAGATACATAATTAACCATGATTACATATTCTTGTTTTGTGAGTTCTCTGTTGTGTTTAAGTAATATAATGAAAACATAACCATTTTCCAAGCTATCAGGCTTTTTAAAATTGATTAGTCGAACAAGAATCCAGATTTTCCCTCATTTCTAACATCAGAGTTGTTTTTTCTTTGATTTAACAGGCAAAAAGTAGCACAGGCATTACAATTGATCAACACAATTAAAGGTACAAACAGTGAAAATAGAAGATATAACAGGCTGTTTTACCAATGCTTCTCTTATCTGGTTATAATTGAGTCAGAACACTACATCAGGAATGTAGGATGTGAGGTGTAATTAGATCAATGTTCAACAGACTGAGAGAAGGATAAATAAAAGCCCCTTTTCTACCTGCACTGTTGTTTATTTGCTTTAACTGTACCACTTTTCTCGTGTGTGTGTGTGTGTGTGTGTGTGTGTGTGTGTGTGTGTGTGTGTGTGTGTGTGTGCATGCATGGTGGTTGTACGTGTGCGTTCACCTTCACCCTGTCACTGCAGTCATATGAAACAAAAGGAGAGACAGAGATCAAGTGCAAAGATTGGTTGCAGATCAGAACGTGGTGTGTGCTGTGAAATGCTGGCTTCGTTTGATGACTTACATCCGTATAGCATAAGAGATTGGTGAGGCCAAGTAATAGATTTATAATTGTCCTCACTAGTTATTGTCTTTGTTTTGATGCACTCGTCCATTCAGCTTTCCCCCATTAGATGTGTCTCCTCATGGCTCAGCTGCAGCTCTTCTTCCATCCTGACAGTTTTGTCCCTCCATCCAGCCTTCCTCAGTACGCTATTCCCCAACTGACAGCGTCTCATCTCTGTGCTCAGGTCTGGACATGGAGGAGAGGACCAGGCAGATGAAGCTGAAGATGAACAAGTACAAACCCGGCGCTGGTTCGGACTCCAGACTGGAGCAGGATTACCACAAGGTATCACATGTCCGCTTCACTCCCAGCAGCTGCAGCTCCCTATGATGTGCTGTGCGAGTGGTTGTGCTGAGCCATATGGCACACTTTGCAAGCAGCCAGGCATGAACACATGCACATTTCAACAACATGTTGTGCACATATGCTGCTCATGCTAATGAAAACATACCAGAGGAGAAAAACACTAAAATCTTCTTCACTCAAATGAAAATGAAAAACCCACATGGCGGAGTTTTTGCGAACTGAGCCTCTAGCCTTTTCTGTTGTAAAGTGATGGAATGTGACAGTGAGCATTTGCAGAGTCCAATGTTTACTACTTTGTTCTTCAAGATTCCCAAACGTGTTTAGAGAGCTTGCAGCAGTCAGTGCAAGGCTGAGTGAGACCAATGCTTCCTCTCCAGCTTTCCTTTTAAGTCACTGGTATGAAACAGCAGCACCACTCAGTGTTTTTGCTGCAAGTCTATAAAAAGCAGACCTAACCTTCGGTTCTCCTCATCTGCTGCATAACATCCACCTTTGAAGTGGTGGTGACAACCTAATGTTGTAATTGTTATTTAACACACCCTGGACTGGTCGCCAGTCCATCACGGGGCACACTTAGGGGCAATTTAGACTCTGTAATCAACCTTATCTGCATGTTTTGGGTCTGTGAGCGGAAACTGGAGTACATATGAAAATCTAAACAGGCATAAAGAGAACATGCAAATTATAACTCAACCTCTTTGCTTCTCGCACCATCACTGGAGCTTATGTCATCCTTGGGGAGGATTTTCAGTAGCAGTGGGAGCTGTTGTCTTGCAGCATCACATTCTGCTCGGTCTGACGTCACACCCGCCTCAGTGTTTACAGTTGGGTTATTTTCTCTGCATGTTGGTATTGAGATATTTCAAATACTTTCTTAAACATAGACACACTTAATCTTCCTCCTTTCGGAGAAACTATGCTGTCAGCATCACACAGAGCCAAGAATCCACCATTAGCACCACTCATTTTACTGATGCAAATTACTCATTGGAGGCTTGTCTGTTTCCTTATAAACATGTTGGGTCAGGCTATATCTGGATTTGTAGATGGGATTACGTGTTCCCTATGGGCTTGAATCACCTCTGAACTGGTCTGAGGGGCTAACCCAAGAGTGCAAACAAACCTCCATTCTTCTGACTTTTTGAGAATGGAGAATACATTTGAGTTCATTTGTTACAGTTACATTCACTTTGAGCTGGCTACTACAATAACATATAGGACGAGTTAAAGAAGCCCACCTGGCTGATTAATGAGGTTGAGCCATGATTACAATGTGAGATTCCACTTCAGCCTCTTAATGAGCCACATGTCCAAAGCCAAAGAACCGTAATGAGATTGCCTGTCAGCACAAAAAAAAGTCCTTTAGCCGTCGATGGTGTGTATCGATTTGTTGTCAGCTCTATCCACTGGAAGAACATCTCTGTGGCATGCACAGTACAATCATCCTTAATTAACATTAAAAACTGAGTACACTTCACAAAGTTCCTGCAGTAATTTACACTATAGAGTTTGGCCTCTTTTGTTATGCAATAGCTTCCCATGTATTCTTTCGTGTTGGTTCTCTGTTAATAAGTCAGCATTACTTCCCCCATATCGATCTTCTGCTACAGAGCTTAGCTCCATCGAAACTGCTTCTCCATGAAAAGTTAAACCGGTGTTTTCGTTGCACTCAGAGGTGATGCCCTGCTGTCACACAACGTTAAATTAAAGTGTGTTTATTTAAAAAAAAAAAAATTGGTCAACAGGTATTGCTTTACATGTGTGTTTTGTTGATTTTTTTTGTAGCGTTCCGGCAGAGACCCACGGGGATCCGATAACCTGTCGGCCAAGTCATCGGACAGCGATGCAAGCGACGTGTCCGCTGTGTCGAGAACCAGTAGCGCCTCTCGGTTCAGCAGCACGAGCTACATGTCTGTCCAATCAGAAAGGCCGCAGGGGAACCGCAAGATCCGGTAGGCTGACCCCCGTATAAGGGGACAGTGGAGGTTGTCTCACTGTCATGGAGCTGTGATCAGGAATGGACGAGTCCCTCAGCTGTCAACTTGTCTGGTTGCAGTATGTTGCCACGTCCAAACCTTTTCAGCCTTGAAATCGTTTGCACCTGGGTAAAAACACAAAGAGGAAAATGCTCCGCCCACTCCCGCTGGCATTTTCCCACTGTGACGAGTTCAGATTTGGCTCTGTATCAGAAAATTTTGGAACCAAATGACTGAACTCTGCTTTTCTCAGCAGCGAGGGACGTTTGTCCATATCTTGAAACACAAAGACATGAATGCCACTGCATCTTCTTGTCTCATATCAAAGCAAAGGCAGTCAAAGTTCATTTGCATGAAGCTTTGCTATAAGTGTCCATTTCAGATTTGTTTTGTTCTGAGCAGTCTGCTCGTGACCTTGGCTGCGCTGGCACTCCATGTTTGTCTCTCTTTCTCTCTCACTGTTGACAGTATTCATGCTCTGTCTGGTTTTTCTTTCTGCTTTGCATGTGCCGCTCTCTTGCTTCCGTCTCCACCCTCAGCCCGTTGCGATCGAGGAGCCACTCTCGGGAAGGGGACGAACATTTGGGGGAGGTGCTAGAGGAGGAGGAGGCGGCGGGTGGAGGGAGCAGAGAGGGAGAGAGAAGGGCCAGCAAAGAGGGGCGATCGCAGGGGGAGAGGGAGGGCTCGGTGGGGAGGGTAGACTCAGAGGAGCATCAGGAGGATTTGGAGGAGAACGAAGAGGACTTACAGCAGAGGAGTGTCTCAGAGACTGACCTCAGGTAAAACGTGTGGAAGCCTCCACCTCAAGAGTCCTACTAACAACAACAAGACCTATATTCTCCATTAATACTGCCTTTCTCCTCCTCTGCCCCTGTAAACCTGTTACTCTGGTCACCCCAACCTTCACCTTAGTGTAGCTCCATCACTCTTTCTATATGATAACTGTAGCACAGGTTGGTAACCAAAGCCACCAGTGAAATTATTTCCAGAAGATAACAATATAAAATTAATTCATAACACCAAATACGTTGTTACATTATTTATGTTAATTTAATGTGTAATTTCTTTAATTCCTACAAATTTTTTTCTTTTATTATCCTTTTTCTTTTTCTGAGGTACTTAACTATATTCAGGCGCACATACATAGCTGAATGCATAAAAGGAACTCCCCCTATCCCTCCCTACTTTTTAAGGCTATATTTAACATAATATCAATTTATCCTGGTCACAAGAGAGCCCAGTTTCATTTCTGAAGAGAACATCTAGAAAGTGTCAAAAGTATGTCAAGAGCAAAGAACAAATTTGCTCCAAATCCCACAGCAGGACGCAAGCTGAGCTCCCACCCCTAAGAAGATGTCCTCTCAATCTAATCACCTTCGCAGCAGGATCCGAGTTAGTGCACACCAATTTAGATGCCGCAGACCCTCTAATATGTGATTAACTCTGCACCAGAGTGTACGGTGATTTAAGAAAAAATCATATGGTGCAGGTGTAGGAGCAGATTATTTGCACCTGCACTGGGCAGATTAATGGAGCTCTGAAAGCAATCCCAGTCAGCATGATGTGTGCTGAAGCTGCCATCTGTGATGCTTCACTGGTTGTGTCTGTTTGTCTGTGTTGGGATGTGCATCCGTGTTTGTCCAGTCTGCATTTGCGCCTCGTCATTCCAACTTTTCCATGTTCCTCCATTTACCCATCAACGTGTCGACCCTGAGTGACACCGCCACCGTCATACCTGTGCCACCAGTTCACTCTCAGTGAGGTTACTGGAAACCCTTTTAAACACCCTTGAGATGCCTTTCCCTCCTGTCTGAAAGTGAACTAACCCACTTTTCCTTCATGACAGCTACAGTATATCTGTTATATGTGTGCACCACACTAGTTGCATATGGTGGAATATGGTACATCCTTGAAAAGAGTCAGACACCATTAACCTTCTTGGTGGAGGTAATCAAATGCTAAATGCTGTGCTGCAAAGCAAAGGGGTCACTGTGCTTACACTCAATGCAAATATACTAGCGTGCTTGCAAATAAATACTACAAAATCTTCAGAGTTTTGCTCAGATTATCAGTTAAATACATGGTTTTTACTTAAATATCGTGTTGTTAACATTCACACATTGTCAGTTTCTATGATATTGAAGAGGATTAGTGGTAAAAACTATCTGTTAAATGAATTTTATTGACTTGATTAAATTGTCAAGCCGTCAGAAAATTTGACCATTGCGTGAAACATAGAAAGAAACAGCTTTGTATTCATTTCAATTAGAGAAAGACCTCCAGTCTTTAAGTTCCATGAAAATCAGTGTGTATAATTACAGCAGATACAGGAGGAGGTGCTGAGGTTGAAACGCTCACTGCATGAACAGATGAAAGGTTCATTCACTGCTCTCCTTATGTATGAAAAGCACAGGCTACTTTTACTCTTGACTCATCTCCTATGTATTGAGGTCACTGTGTAAATATGCAGCTGTTACACGTTAAACAAGCCTGTTGGTGACAGCTATGGGCACAAACACTTTAAGTGACAGAGGCAAACACACACATGCTGTCCAGAGGCCTTCGGGTACTTACTGTAGCCTTCCCTCAGCATGTCTAGAAACTCCTGTTTTTCTAACGTTTCCATATGAACATCTGATTTTAATTTTTAAAAAAATAATTGCACGCCGTGTTGAAAAGGATATGTGCTAAGGCTATAGCCAGGGCAGCAGTTACCAGGGAAACCCATTCTTCTACCTCACATGATGGAGAAGAAGATGGGGTGAGTGGATCTTAAAGCTGAAGTCTTTGTAGTATCGTGACTTCACAATTCTTCGTTGTGTTTTGAACTTACACCATGGTAATTTTCTTAAAGAAGGAAAATAAATAAATACAAGGTGTTTTTGCCCACTGAGGGAAATCTTGAGTCTAAAATGCACGGTGTCCAATCTTCAGTATGAGGTGCGCTGTGTTGACACTGGTGGAGGTGGAGAAATTCCAGCACATCCTGGCGCATTTACGCAAGTTGACGGACGCAGGAGCCAAGATCCACTCGGAGAGGACAGTAATTAAAGAGGAAACAGGGAGCTAATGGTGCTAAACAGTCACTTTCCCCCCGCTTCTGTTTATTTTCAGTCGGCCTAATGGGTCCAATGTCTCCAGGTACACCAGTAGATCATCCTCTCGCATCAACAGAAATGGAACCGTGTCAAGAAAATGAATACGTTTTGATCTGTACACACACACTGCAGTCGATTGGTACAGCAAGTCCTCTTAAAGAACAGTTCCCTCATGATGACAACTCTAGACTCCATTGCCTGTCTCTTCATGAGACACAGACATTTACCCTTCTTCTCTATTCCTGGGTAATTTTTTGCCAACGCGTTGGTCCCCCCTGACCAATGCCACTGTGCTGATAGATGAATGCATTAAAATCCCGTGTGGAGCAGATGAAATGTGACCTGGCTGTGATGATAGTGACATTTAAAATGTCACCCGTGCCACATCCACCCATGGTGTTGTCAGCAGTGGAGCCAGCTTCAAAGCTCCAGGCCTGCATTAACTGATCAAAGACACTAATCCTCCAATAAACAGTCGACGTTTAGATATGAAATTACAGGCCGATCCATCCCGGAGCCTGGAGTAAACAAACGTCTTCATGCTGCAGAGATGGCTCACATCTGACATTTCATCTCCAAAAGTAAGATAAAAGACAGGAGGGGAACATTTAACTTCCTTCAGTATCTTTACAGTAAAAAAGATACTGTATATATACATGTATTTGCGTGATGAGTTGCAATCATGGCTGCAGACAATAGAAGATGTCTGAAATAAAGCTAATTAAAAATTAAATAACCTTTCATATCTAGGTCAGGCAAAATCGCCTCTGTTTGAACATGGACAGCTATTGCAGACATACTGTCGCTTCCGTGCGACCACTTCACTGTAGACTCACTTTAATCAGATTAACACTATTGTTTAATATAGCAGAGCGTCATGTGGTCACGGCTCACTGAAAATGGGTTAAGTACGCAAACACGTCGATTCTTTTTCTGTAAGTGCGTCTCTTCATCACCAACTGTCAGTTACACTTGCTTGGCGAAGGGTCAGGCAGCCTGGTTAATAGAGAGCCGCCAGAGGGGACAGCATATAACTCATCCTATTAAAAATGTACAGCCATGTGATACAGAATGTAATTTGTCTCCTGGTGATGATTTTACTAGCAGGGCTAAAATAAGAGACTAATTTGGACACTGGCCTAGTTCCATGTGAAGAAGAAGAGCTGGCAAGCGACGCTGAAGATTGTTCAGTCAGGTTGACTGTTGTGTCTTTACATCTCCATGTGCACAGCACAGCATAACATAAACCTACAGTCACACAGAAATTCACACTAACTATACGCAGCTACTGTTATGCATATATTTATCCCATTTATTATTAAGACACCTTCATTTGCAAACTGCTGAAAATGTGGTAGCAGAAAAAGTAAAAATGTGTTTCCAGGGTTTTCATTTTAAAACTATAAATTCAGATTTCCTCCACTAAGTTGGTGTCATGTCAACATGTAGAAAAACTATTTTGTAGATCAACTCTCAGTGTCAATGTTACATTTTACACTGGTGAGAAATTGACTTTCAAACTTGGAACTAAGCATGGGTGCGATCAGACAAGTGTGTTGATGTCGCTAATTATATTCCAGGGACATAAAAAAGCTTCTCTCACAGGGGAAACTGGCCCAGAAATCCAGTTATTCCAAGATTCAATCAGCTAAACACAGCAGAGGGACATTTTGACTGAAACTGAGCCATACTGTAAGTCATGAACTCCTGGACCTGAACTCTTTCCTTGTCTCCTCTCCTCTCATCTTCCCCTCCTCCTTCCATCCTCTCTTCTGGGCCTCCTCTCTCTCTCTCTGTCTCTCTGTCTCTCTCTCTCTCTCTCTCTATCTATCTCTCTCCCCCCTCACCCTGCCCTCGTGTGCCCCCCGACTATGGTGGTGGCTGACAGTGACTTTGCATCCAAAATGAAAAACAGGCAGATGGACTCCTCCAGCGGCATGAACATGACCAAGAGCACAAGCATCAGCGGCGACATGTGTAACCTGGAGAAGACAGACGGCAGCCAATCAGACACGGCGGTCGGCACAGTAGGCACTGACGACAAGAAGCGGCGCTCCAGCATTGGTGCCAAAATGCAGGCCATGGTGGGCATGTCTCGCAAAAGCCAGAGCACCTCTCAGCTCAGCCAAACAGGTACAGTAGCAAGCTCCAACCCTGCCATCCGTACGTCCATGTCTGCTTCTGTCCTGTGTTCTTTCCTTATGTACTGCTCTAATTTTCTACCTTTTTCCTTAAATTTAATCCTGAAGGCTTTTGGACTCCCAGCAGACTGCCTCGTACTCTTTTTTTCTCCCCTCCTTCTTTTAGGTAACAAGTTTCCTGGAACTGCCCCTCTCTCTTTTAATCTTCTCATTTTTGCTTTTTCTACTGTGTTTTTAACGGTTGAAATGAATCGTTTCAGTTTGGGAAATGTGATACCGCAGCATCCTCCTGCTACCTCAGCTGCCGTTTGTTTATCATGTTTTGTCATCCTTTTCATGTCGCAATTCTGTTTCGGCATCGATTTCATTTAATTTAGTGCCTGTGAGACTGTGTGCACATGTGAGATCTGGTATGTATGGTACACTGCCGCTAATGAACTCTGTTTGTCTCAGATGAATGAAGCATTGTGTCAACTACAGCCACCTAATTTATTGTTAAGTGTTATGGTACTACTAACATGTATAATCACGGAATTATTGCAGATGCAACACTTGGTACCTAATGCAAGAGAAGCCTTGTTTAATTGTGTATTTATAGCATACAGAAAGCTCTGGAAGTGTCTTTTGGAGAAACCTTTAATAATGAAGAGAGGTTTAATCCAAATTGCCATTTACATGAGATGATTGATTTGTCCCAGCAGCTGAATTTACATCTTGTATAACAAGGCATAGTTCCTTTCTCTCTATCAGTGGTGTGCTTTAATTTAATAATTTCCCCAGCTGTGACGCGTGAGCTGTGAAAAACATTTTTAGTCTGATCTGTGGAGGTGACGGTGGTCCCGCTGCCTGTTAGGTGTCAAAACGGGAATATTTCGTAATTGGGCATTTATGATTAGAAGAAAACAAATTCTGTTTATTTAAAATGCAGTTTCTGCATCCTGCTGCGTCCAAATTTGCCCTGTTCCTGTCCTACAAATGTGGATTTGTGATCACCGGTGATGTCTGTCCAGATGTGGCTACAGTGCATGAGTGGAGGGACAGTATGATAGATGGAGAAATGGATGCAGGGTGAGGTGAGATGAAACGAGGCATTGCACTCACGTGGCACTGCAATGCCCCGCTGGCTCGTGATTTGACTGGCACATGGGCTGCTGCTGTCGTGGGCCGTTGCTATTCTCATTGCTAATAACGTATCCGTACGCCAATCAGCGTTATTTTGGGGGCATTAATGTTACTGGAGAACAAAAGAACTTGTAATAGGTCTGATTAATTCATTCATTTTGAAGTGGGCTTTGATAAGATGGCTTGTTCTGTAGTTTCACATAAAAAAGGCAACAACAAAAACAATACTTGATACATTTTTATTTAATTTTTAGATTTAACAGTTTCACACAGGAAAGGACATGCTCACACATTTTTCGAGCGCTCTGTATTTCCCAGTCCTATTAATATTTCACACAGTCCGTCTAAGTGCATCAGATAGTGTCTGCCAGCACACACGCGTCTTCCTTCCCCTGTCTGAGATCTGTGTTCAGTTCCACACCAGAACAAATACTGCCAGGCTGCCTCTTGCCCTACTTTCCCCTGTTGTCCTGAGATGCTCATCATTTGATTGAAAGGTGTTTTCAAAGGACGGCTTTAAGAGCTCGCTTGATGGCTGCTGCACCCTGCCAAACGCTGGGGGGCGGGGGTGGGGGGGCAGTGAAGCCAAGAAGCACGACTCTGGCTTTTACAAACACAGCCTAGTCAGATGGAATGGATGTGCTCCCAGGTGGCCAGCGTAAGTAGTGTGTACACAATCCGCAGAAACTGCTGGTTTTGTCATTTCAGCGCTCAAAGGATGGCACTTTCATCCTGGAAAACAGAAGTGCAGCTACCCAAGTGCTACTGCAAATGCAATTCTTGTGTGTCCTCCGTCCTTGTTGCTCGGCTTGTTTTTGTTTTAAATGAAAATCGGGGCTCCATCGCACAAACCCATCCTCCGAGCCAATCACGTGACTTCCTCCATCCTCCTGGTGGCAACAACCATCGGTAAAAATCCGGCCATGAACGGTGGAAACCCCCCCGGACACGTGTCGCGTCTCACGCTCCATTCACGTCACCTTCACGGTCACACACAAAGGAAGTGGGGAGTATTCAATGGGGAGGCACCCTGAAGTGATATGAAAATAAGTATAGAATTGTATTGGAGCAGGCTTTTCAAGTTCAAGTTCAAGTTCAAGTCCTTTATTGTCCCACTTGGGGAAATTTACAGTGCAACAACAGCAGCAAGAGTAGACTAGAGTTTAGAATATACCGAGGATGTATATTTACAATAGTCCAAGTAAAAAAAACAGATACCTGTACATAGTACAGAGGGTATAATAAGAGTAAGAAATATACAGGTCAGAATATATAATATTCAGATTGTAGAGAGAAAAGTCTAGCGGGTGTTATTTTTATTGTGCAGTCTGACAGCAGCCGGCAGGAAAGATCTGCGATACCTCTCCTTCACACAGCGAGGGTGGAGCAGCCGCTCGCTGAATGAGCTGCTCAGTGCTGCCAGGGTGTCCTGTAGGGGGTGGGACGTGTTGCTTAGCATGGATGACAGCCTAGCCATCATCCTCCTGTTTCCCACCACCTCCACTGAGTCCAGGGGACATCCCAGGACAGAGCTGGCCCTCTTAACCAGTCTGTCCATCCTCCTCCTGTCCCTGTCCGTGATGCAACGTTGGCTACTCTTGTGAGCTTTTCTCCTCCAGATCCTGAAAACAGAATCACATCCTTGGAAAAAACAAACAGCTGTTTATACTCACTCTAGCTGCAGGGAATGTGTCATATCTCACACTTGAAATATCCATGTGCACGGACAGTAAAGGCGGATGTATCTTTGCTATGTAAGTCACTAATGTATACAGAATAAAGAATCTCGGCTGTTTCATTCCTCCCACTTAATAAGCCGTTGGATGCCAATGTAGACCTTTGAAGGCCTCAGACAAACCAGTTTGCACGGCAGACAGTAAAATAGCTGAACTTCGATCTTTCGGCTCAGGTAATTCATCTTCTGGGCTGACTGGGGTGACTATCTCAGCAGCTGAGGATGCTAATTAATTTCCTGGGGGCCCAAAGCTGATGCGCTTCTCTCAGGATGATACATGAACGGAGCGTCCTCCGAGCAGGGATGCTACTGCCCCATTGTGCTTACCTCCTAGTTACTCTTCTTCTCTGATCTCACCTTAATGTCTCATTGTGTGTCTTGTTCGTCATTTTCTCTTTGAGTTTAGCCCTTCCTCTTCACATTCAACACGGGTCCACGTGAAAGGCTCTGAATGTTGAAGAGACCAGTCTCTCAGATTACTCTTGTTCATGTGCCTGTGCTGTCAAACTGCTGCAGCTGTGATGTCTTAATGGCTTTATGCATCCAAAACAGAATTCTCCAGATTCTTTGGTCAAACATCTGTGTACACACACACATAAAAAAAACAAAAAAAAAATCACAAGCTGCAGCACGTTTCTGTCATTATGGTCATTAGCCTTTAGATTTGATACTTGAGATAACCATTGTGTGGTACCTATTCTCGCATGTGCTGTTCTGTTGAGGTGATCGTACCACTTGGGCCTCCTTCTGTAGCAGCATCTAGCTCATATTGACATTATTATTCACTGTAAATTAATGTTGTAGACGTGACTGTCTGCTGTGTGACATATCTGCAAGCAGTCTTAAGTTCAGCCACTGGGGGCAACATACAGATCTCTTGGATATACTACAGTATTCTGATTGACACCAAAAAGTTTGAAATCTTGTGTATTTTCAGTGCATCTTTTTTGATATGGTCTGTTTGGGTGCTGGACTGTTTATCTTAATCCAGCATGTCTTAATAGTTGTATTAGAATCACTGATAGCTTGATATTTATTCATGAGCCAGGCTGTGTGGACTAAACAGACTGTTTTCTCACTAAGTACAGCACATTGTGTCTCTCCAAGCAGACACTGTACTTTGCCTCACCCACAAAATGATCCAATGTTCTGTTTTTTTTCTCCGTTCCGTTCCGTTGCAGTAATTATGCAGGAGCGTCATTTAATGATTTCCTTCATCTTGTCCTTAAAGCCGTTGATGCGCTGTGGCTCTTGATCTGCACCTACATCTGCTCGGCTTAAATATGAGGCTTAAAACTGTAATATTTCAATGATTCATGCTTCTGCACCGGACTCAGAGCAAACTTCCATCCTACTTTGTCTGTTTTAACTGTGACTAAATCTGTAACTTCCGCTTGCAGTTGCTGTCAGTTCGGGCCACTTGTAGTCAGAGCACTTCCATGTACATATGTGGTTAGAAAGGAAACATACTACTTGCATTTCCTCTTTCAGCATCACGTGGGAAGTCATGCCACAGTAACGTGTGTTTTTTCTTTTTGTCACATGCACCACGTGACATGAGTTTGTTGTTGCCGATAACAGCTTTTCACACTCGTCCAGAGGTCGATTGCTGCATCTGCTGCGTATTTACCCCTCCCTGTTTCACACCTTCAACCCAGAGCTGACATCCATGAAGGAGTTTGCACCCTCAGTGGACTCTTTCAGTAAAGATGTGAAGAAATCTGTGGGTGGTGTCAGTCACGTTCAATGCGTTAGATTTCCTATATATATATATAGGCTATGTTGCTAACAGACAAACAGACAAATGGACAAACAGACAAAACTGGCATAAACATAACCTCCTTGGTGGAGGTAATAATGGTAAACTCATTAATCCCTTCTGACCCATATGAAAAGTCCACTTTTTTTCAATAAAACGTGTATCTAACCAGCAATTTAGTCCTAAACATGTAGATGTATATAATACTGATATAAAATGTATTAAAAATAATAATAATACCTTAATATAAACACTTTTTTGTACAATTGTAAAAAAAAAATAAATTCAATAGTAGTAAATACTGTCTTCCATGTCACCTTCCCTTTCTCAGCTGGTTTCTTGGGAGACATAATTAAGGGTTTGAAAACCCAAAAAAAGCACAAAGAACACAAACTAATAAAAACGTAGTAGAGCGCTGGTCGTAGGTCCATTCATGTCGGATGCTGAACGAGAAAGAACGCAGTTCCGAAGAGTCGTGACCTGTGTGCCATGCGCTTTGCCTTGACTCGGCCGCGCTCGGCTGCCCGAACGCTCTCTCAGCTCGACCCGAGCCATTCGAAAGCTGAAATTCGGTCGAAAGCGAATTTTTCTCATAAATTTTGGTCGAGGGTCAAGTTGGTCGAGGGTGGAGGCGTTCGAAAGCTGAGGCACCACTGCATATATATATATATATATATATATATATATATATATATATATATATATATATATATATATATATGATATATATAGATGTATATATATATGTATATATTGTACTGGTGTTCTCAATGCATCTGTAGCCACTGTACTTTAAAAGGTAAATGAAAAAAGAATCTCTTAGTTTTACCCAACCTGGCTCATCTAACTAGATAAACACAGACAAACTTTAATTAATAGCTGCTAAAAGAAGACAAAACCAGAAATATTGCACCGCTTACACCAGGTCAGCTTCTCCTGATCATCATATGTTGCATCTATGAATACAGATTCTTGCGTTCCAGCCAGACACAAGTGGGAGGGCACTTCCAGGCAGCAGCGCTGGCCTTCATCAGAGATGGCAGCAGGGAATGTAAACGGAGGGAAGACGGAGCATGTTCTCCAGCCTTTATACATGTGCTTGTGTGCCCATTGAATGGCTCGTACCTGTGTGTTTGCCTTCATCTGTTCATGCAAACGCCTGGGTTTGAGGCGTCCATTAAGCTGTGTTTACAGTGGAAGGGACCAGATTCACTCACTGACGCTCGGCCTGACTCACAGTCATTAATCAGGCCTCCCAGAGGCTTCTGTCTGCGACGGCTGCCATCTGAGCCCTCTATATGATTCCTGGATTTCGGGGGTGTTACTCTTCTCGCAGCTGTAGAAGTGGACATTGTGGAAATTCCTGTCCACTGAGTTGATTGTTATTCCCAGTCCTGCAGGTTAGTCTCCGTTTGGAATGAAACCAGATCTGATGTTCAGTGTCGTAATGCTTTTGGGAAATCAGCCATTACCTTCAGTGCCTGAAATAGAGACCCCCCCACTCCCACCACCATATGAGTAGAGGATGTCCAGAGGATCTGACTTTCTTCAGGATTGGTGTTAATGAATGCAGTAGGTGTGTATTGACGGTGATCCTCCTGTTGTCTGCTCGTTCAGGTGTCGGGGGCAGTGGATGAATGTTCCTGTCATTTGACTGTGGGTGGATAAGCGAGAGCAAACTTTAACAAAGGTCTACAACTTGAAACAGTCGGCACGTGCCATATGTCCTGTTGCCATGCCTGCAATGACGCATTAACTATAATTTTCATCAAGCACATTTATACTTTATTTATTCCTTATGATTGATGATACGCCTGCTCCAGCTCCTCCTTTTGTCTGTATTTTCATTTGTACAAATTAGGTATATTAGCATTCATGATTAATCAGGAGCCAGTATTATATATCATAGAGTAGCAGCATTATTGAACTGTGAGACACTGGTTATTAATATCTAACATCAGACATAAACTTTATAGTCATGTTTACAGGTGTAATGCTGGACTCAAAAACCTAAAATGTCCACAATGGCATTACACACATGCATCTTCACCGATGCTCTTTCTACATTCAACCATATTAAACAGCTGCTGCTGCTGCTGGAACTGATAAAAACATAAAAAAAATATTGTAATAATGGAGCTATAGAGTCTTCCATCCAACAATTATAAAGACATGTACCAACCAGAAATGTCACCCTGGGCAGACTTTATTCAGAGCAAACTTTATTCAGCTCCTCAGGAGACGCAGTCACCTTCACCAACAGTAACCTTTCGTTTTTAATCTAAAGCTTGAAAATAGTCACACTGTTCTGGTGAAAACTGAGCTCACCCAGTTTCCTCTTAGCTGCTAGCATGGAGTTATTTCGCCTGAGCTGACCTACATGAAACCAAGAGGCGGAAGCTGTGCAGCAAGGCACTTCATGGAAGTGGGTTGCAGCCTTTCTTAGATTACAATTGCCTCATCTTAGAGAAAGGCACTCTTGCTGTATTTTCAGCGAGGCAACAATGCACCAGTGTAATAAAATCCCAATTAGGCCTAAAAGAGCAGCCCAGTTTCAGTTGATATTCCATCAAACTGGAGCTGTTAGAGACGCGGAGCTGAAGTTCAGCCCAAACTGATCCATTTCTTTTATGGCTTTCCCCTCACTCACTGTGGCAGATCTATCAGTGCTCCAGAGGCAACTACAGAAGGAGACTTTTCTTTTTGCGCAACTTTCCCGGAATGTTTGAATAAGATGACCCCTGATGTCTGCAGCAGGCGGGAACAGAGTGAGAGTAGGTCCATGTTTAGGCACGTTTGACCCTGCTTCAAACACAGAACTGCTCTGATTGTTTGACGCTTTGGCTCTTGATTAATCGAGAAAACAGGATTTAAACACAACATAGCAGCGGGTAAGAGAGATTGATGGTGTTTTGCAGGTCGCGCACGTGAATACGACCAACAGCTTCTCACTTCGGAGCAGAGCCAGGGAAAGCAAAACATGAAATACTGCCAGCACAATGCAGCTGCACTCCGGCAGTAGCAGTTTGACACGTGAACATTTAGTGATCGCCATGTGGCGGGGTCTGCTGGCGCGCGTCATGACACCTTGTTTTTAATGGCTTTGGAGGACGAAGATTAGGATGGGGGGGTGTGTGAGGGAAAACAGCGAGGGCAGGAGACAAAAAGCAGCAAGTCGAAGGTGAAAAAAAGAATGAGAGAGATTGGAAAAAAAGAGAAAAGGAGATTAATGCAATTTGAGAAACAGAATGTGGGAAGAAGGTGGGGGGGTCTCAATATCTCTGGGTAGAGCTTGTTCACACACAGAGCGGGTTGAGGTGCGCTTGAGCTGCCCGGCTTTGTGATTGGTGGAGCGCGTTGCAGCGTTCTCCCCTCCCCCTCCTGAAGAAAGAGGTGCAACTAGAGCGTCAGACTCAGACAGCACAAGACTCTGAAGTCAGCACACAGCCAAAGACGGCACGGACCCCGGCCTCGTTTACCGAGCATCGACAGTTAGTTCGCTCGCAGCGCTTTAGCGGTGAGATCAGCATTTCCTTCAGCACACTGAGGACGAAGATCGGAAGATGGGGAGGCAGGGGCACGACACCTCTGCTGCGGCTCCCGGGATGCGAATCCAACGCTCCCAGAGCAAGATGAGCCTGTCTGCGTCATTCGAAGCGCTGGCTGTCTATTTTCCCTGCATGAACTCCTTCGATGAGGAGGATGGAGGTAAGATGACAGCCAGAGAATAGTCTAGATGAGTGTAACTAAGGAGGAAAATTCCAGCCTTGTGATGAATGGAAAGTTGGATTTTGTGTATGTGATTCTGTCAGATTTTATCCTTCTGTGACGGGAGCTGTGTTTGACATGGTTTCAGTAACTGGGATGAATCACTGCTTCACATATTGAGTGTGCAGCTGTGATCTAACGATAATAACATCATTTTATGACTGCCTCTTCATTTAGCCCAAATCATATCATAACGGCTTTCATCCTCCCCAAGTGCAGCTATAATTTCCTTTTCTAATTCTAATTTGCTCTATTGGTAGAGAACAGAGACCAGGGCACAGATTTATTCCTGTATATCTTCCCCTTACTCCAACTCCTTTCTGCTCTGCTGCTGGCAGCTCCGAGCTGGCGAGGCTGAGATTTTAAGGCAGCGACTTGGTGATGAGCCAGTCGGTCAGGCCATAGCTCAGCAGATACTTAAACAAACACGGCCAGTGCTGGCCAAGCTGCCATCTTTGAAAGCGTTTGGATCCCGACAAGCCTGAAATGCGCGCTGCTTGAAGGGAGACGCTGCGTTTTTTCGATCGATCTGAGGAGGTCTGGGAGCAGCGGATGCAGAGGTCGTCTCTGACGTCTGCGGCTTCTATTGTGATGTGTGAGGAGGAAGAACGAGGAGGCGGAAGCCAAATGAATGACTGAGACACTCAGGAACATCTGTGATCTCCTCAGTTCACACTTTGGGGCTAAAGTGCCACAACGTGCATCTTGTGATAATCTGCATACCCCATCTTCCTCCCTAGAAGGACCAGCAGGGCTGCATGTGTATGGACAGGTATCATGTATGTGCACCAACACGTGGCCGGGCACGCGGGCCGTCAGGGGCGCTGGGTGAGGGGGAGCAGCGACACAGCTAATGGGGGGAGTCAGCTGTCATCTTGGATCACCGAGTGTGCAGACAGGAGACGCTCGTAGGTGGTCTTACCACGGTTCCTGCGAGACCGCCGTAGGAACAGACTCGTGGAGAGTGCAGCAAAAAGGCGCGGTGCGTGTTCTTCTTCAGTACACAGAGTCAGGCTCTGTGGAGCGTACCGAAGCGATGAATAATGTAGAGGTATCGGAGGCGTGTTTGTTTCGCTCCTCTGGGATCAGCCAGTCAAATCAAAGAAGTCTCTGTGATAATCTGACCCATCGATTTGGTGCGTTCCACCAGCCGTGCTTCATCTGCCGTCTCTCCCTTTCTCTTTCCCAATATTGTCCATCTGAACGTGCGTCCAGAAGCAGGAGGTAAGAAGTTGCGCAGCACGATCCAGAGGAGCACAGAGACGGGCCTGGCGGTGGAGATGCGCAGCAGGATGACTCGCCAGGCGAGCCGGGAGTCCACGGACGGCAGCATGAACAGCTACAGCTCAGAGGGAAAGTAAGGAGATCGGTTACTTTGCACTCCACTTTGTAAATGTGAGCTTATCTAAACAAGTCTTTGTGTCCGTTTGGTTCAGCCTCATCTTCCCTGGTGTGAGACTCTCCTCTGACGCGCAGTTCAGCGACTTCCTGGATGGCCTTGGCCCCGCCCAGCTGGTCGGACGACAGACATTGGCTACTCCACCAATGGGTAAGAATCCTTCCAGCACTTTTAGGGAGATTAATCCCCAACTCTTAATGTGAAACATGTTCATTTATGATGGTGGATTATTTTTTTTCTGTAGGTGATATCCAGATTGGTATGGTGGAGAAGAAAGGAGCACTGGAGGTGGAGGTCATCAGAGCCCGTGGCCTTGTGGGAAAACCAGGTTCCAAGTCACTGCCAGGTAACCTAAATGCCACACTGTTGTTGTGATCCTCAATGTCACTGTCAGCACATTAACATATACCTGTCGCCTCTTCTGCGCTCAGCACCTTATGTGAAGGTCTACCTTCTGGAAAATGGAGTTTGCATAGCCAAAAAGAAAACTAAAGTAGCAAGAAAAACATTGGACCCTCTTTACCAGCAGCTACTGCCGTTCGAGGAGAGTCCAGGAGGGAAAGTTTTACAGGTGAGAGATGGCCGTTGCACTGGTCTCAGGTCAGCCTGACTTTGAGCTGCACGTCATTCGCTCTTTTTCTGTGTCTTGTCACAGGTCATCGTGTGGGGTGACTATGGACGAATGGACCACAAATCATTCATGGGAGCAGTTCAGATACTGTTAGATGAGCTGGACCTGTCCAACATGGTGATTGGCTGGTTCAAGCTCTTTCCTCCTTCCTCACTGGTGGACCCTACTCTGGCCCCACTGACAAGAAGAGCTTCCCAATCCTCACTGGACAGTTTCTCTCGATCATAGCAGCGTGCGGACTGATAGCATTGTTGTAGCAGCCAGTGTTGCGATTACAGGTCATGCCCCCGGTTACACTGCATGCTTGATGTTGTGTCTTCTGAGCCTGTTTCTAGGGGTGCAGACGTGAACCTGTCTTTTAAGCAAAAACATCGCGCACTTTGTGCACACGGCGAGGCGCATTGCGAGCGCCCGGCGGCCGGGATTAGCGGCTGTTGTTGTTGTTGTTGTTTGGAGGAAACTGGAATGAACTCCTTAGCACGAGGAATCTGTCAGTTCCGGGTTTTTGTCCACTTTGAAGCCATGGGGGTCAGCACTGGGAACCGCTAAAGGAGTTCTACAGAAGCCCTTTTTGAATGAAAATTAAATGTTCTGCTTTGATTATTTATGGGGATTTTTTTTGTTTTAATTTGTTTTCTTTTGTTTCTTATAACATCTGTGTACTCGTACCTGAACGGGGTGACGGCGTTTCTAACCAGACGCTCCGTCACGCCACGCCAACAGACTTACAGTAGCTGTAGATGGAGTTTTTGGAGACCGTCACTTCGAGTGAGGTGTGTCCCAGCTTGTATCCCCCCCCAAAAAAAAAGTCCTGCTTTCTCCAGGTTTATGAATCAAACTGCACCGGAAAACACCTGAAAGGCTTCAAGGGTATTCAGAGGCAATACCGAAGCAGCTGCCATCAACCGACCAGAGTAAACACAGTAAAGCTCCAGACCCCGTGAAGAGATGTACAATCCACCATTGTTCTTTCTCTGTTGATATGTTGTATGAAATCTCAAAGAAAAATATTTATTTTTCCTTTTTAGTTGATTTGCATGGACACAAATTTAGATGAATTTAAAGTTTAAAAAAAAAAGATTATTTTCTTGAGGCTGTGACTTGCAAAAAAAAGATGAAGAAAATAAAAACAGATCAGCCATTTTCAGCAATTTATATTATTTTTAAAGAGAAATTTCACTAGTGCATGGTTTTCAAGGGGAGTGAATGCAACATCGTGAACTTAAAAAAAAAAAAAGAACAAAGAATTCTTTATCATTCTTTAGACCATTAATGAGTCTGCGGTTGCAGACGAGATAAGGAAACTTTAACAGAAAAATGTTTATGTGACAAAAAGTGATAATGAAAATAAATGTAAATTATTTATTTCATTGTACGGGGCCTTGTGCCTCTTAAAGATAAACATAATGTGCAAAATGTACATGTTTCTCTTTCTCTTCCTTGTCCCAGGGTACTTCTCATTGTTACCACTGTTCAGTCCCCTGATGCCGTCCACATTTTCAGACTGTGGCTTATTTTACATTCCTGTATGGTTTCCGTATGTTCTTTACGTTGGCTTTGGTTTGTTTTAACAAGCATGTTGAAAAGGATTTTCTGCAACATGGCTTGAGCACACCTTACAGTAACTCAGCATGTTTTGATAAAGAAGATCTTTGGAATTTTTGCAGTTTCTTGTACAGTGCATGTCAACTTCATCTATTTTGCCCCCTTCACCTCCAATCAAACTCCATTGGGATTAGCACTCGGTCTTCCTCGGCCAATTATTGACATTTTTAAAAAGAAAAAAAAATACATTCCACCTCCCCAAGTCCATGGTTTTATTTCAGGTTATCCAGGAAAAAAAAAAAAAAAGTGACAAGGAAAATATTTTCTATTTGACGAGGTTGACCAGAACTGTTTGTGACAGCGAGTGTGTTTGATTTCAGTATTGGTGACAAACATGCAAAAATCTGTGTGGGTTCTACAAGAGGTGAAACAAGCAAACATGCAGGAGGTGTGTGTGTCGCTGTGGGTCAGTTTTAACAGGCACCGTTAGCAAAGATGAGCAAATCACATGTTTCAATAACAAGGGATATTGCCACAGAGTTGTTTTTGTTTTCTCGTTTTAATGAAAATGAAATTGATTTACTATATTTTTGTTAGTTTTATTTAAAAGCCAAGACCAGTTTATTTTTTATTTTCTATTTTTTAGTAATTCCGAAATGCCTCTCATGTCTGGGAGGTACATGAATCTTCGCAGTATGTCTGAATGAAATTGAAATGAGGCATTGTTCCTTTTTCATATGACGATAACGCGTTTTAATGTTCGAGAAAATACAGCTGCGGTATATATTTTCATTTTGATTTCATTGTACATACCTTTAGATGTCGGGGTTTCAGTTGTAAAAAAAAAAGAATTGCATAATTTAATTTTTTTTTTTTGGAACAGGAAAAATGCCTCACATGACAACAAAGACATATGTTATTTATCCTTTTGAATGCCTTTTAAGTTTCTCTTTTTGGTGCAATGTGTTAACGCCAAGGCTATGTCTTGGTTAAGTATGGTTGAGTACAGAGATTTATGTAAGTTATTTTTCAAATTAAAAATTAAAAAAATTGATATTACACTGATGCCAAGTGTTGAGTGATGATACCCCCCCCCCACACACACACACACATTTGCACATATATCCTTGACTTCCATCACTGGATCCCATAATGGCTGAGTAAAAGTATCCACACGTGTAGACAACGAGTACAGACAAATGCAACAACAAGGTCAAGAGCAGCTGTAGAAGAAGTTCTCCAGGTGTGAATAATTCAATCTTTTAAAATGTAAAATGACTTCAGATTACAAAAGGATCTAAATCATTCAAACTCAGCACCCCAGGTTGTTACTTGGCTGACTCTGATAAAGCTTCCTCAGAGGACAGATCAGAATCAGGTCTACTTCCCTAATGGAAATCCTTTAATAGATATGATAATTAATATGCCTCCTGAAATAACCCCATCCTTTGGTTTCACTTCATGAACTCCAGATTATTTGTTAATTTTGCTCCATGCTGGAGAAACATTCCTGTTTTTTTTAATATAAGGATGTTAAAATCTACATTTATACGATGGGTTGCAGCAGCTTCGGGCTCACAATGACTGGGTCATCGTCCCACATTAACATGCTTCACCTGTGTGTGTCCAATCACTTGGATTGGATGAATCGCACCTGTGTCTCCTCTCTTGTCTGCCAGCTTGTCATCGGTGTCTCTTATTTTTGGTGGATTTGATTCTTCTTCTGTTCTCTTCTGTCTTGTTTCTGGCACCAGAATGGGATTAGATCTGACCTTTCACACTGGCAAACCAAAAATAGATATTTAGTGTTGGTGGGTCACCCCTTACATTCATAGATCATCCTCCACATGCCGGGACCATCACATCTCACAACTGAAATAGAGGAAATGAAGGTACAAAAGAGAGATGGAGCAAAATTGGCATTTTGTTTAGATGTTAACTGTCCTTTTAAGGTAATGGGCAGCCTCTCAAGCCTGATGAATCTCTGCAGAAGCACGTGACATCTGAACATCTGATCTTACTTCCTGTAAAACATTATTCAGTCTGCACTGTTATCATCCTGACCATGTAATAAGTAAGTATGTTTACCTTCTTCTCTGTTTTTGAAGTTTATGCAGTTGTCAGGAAAAATATAGCATGTGCTTTTACACCAAACATGCAAAGGATAGTCAAAATACAACTATGTAGTACTTCTGCTTGTGGTTTTTTAAAGGGATGACTAACAAATGACAAATGCTTGTATTTCCTCTTTAGCACGCTTTAAAATGACTGCAGAATGCATGCACGAAAACAGACGCCCGTCTTACACGGCGCTCCTGTGTTGGCTTTCTTTTCTAGTACTCTTCATGCACGATGCTGCTCTCATGGACTTCAGTCCAACAGAAGCTCAGGGATGTTGGTTCTCTCTCAGTGGATGTATTCATAAGTGACAAAAGAGGTGGCTTGAGAAGGTCTCTTATGCTTCTCCTGACCTGCAGCCTCTCTAGCCTCCTGCTCGGCGTCCTGCTCCTCCTCTACCTCCACTTCACCCTCCGTTATGAGCTAGCAGTTGCTGGAGGTATCGCCAGCTCCTTCGGGATGCTGGTGACGGTAGGTCTCTTCCTGTCTAAGAGAGTGAGGTGCTTCGGGACCCTCTTGGTTATCTCTGTTTTCATGAAGAAGAGCCGGAACCTGCTCCTCACGGCTGGGACTAGCTTGGTGGTTCTCAAAAACATTCGCAATACCTCAGAGAACCTCTCTCTCCTGCTCAAAAGTATGATTTGCAACCTCAAAGCCAAGAAAGCAGCCATCATTGCTCCATTGAGGAGGTATAAGGAGATGTTGAAGTGGGTCGCCAGCATGCTGACGTGGAAGCCAGACCTGGGTGTTCTGAAACTGGACAGTCAATCCAAGATCACAACCAGGCTGGCGTCGGAAGAGTTCGAAGCAAAGCTGACGGAGGCGGAGCACAAACTGAATGAAACCGTCAGGTACGTGCAGTCCGTCATGCACATCGTCTCCTCTGTGACGGAGAAGATGTTTCCAGCCATCAGCTTCCTCGTCCTCCTGATGTTCATCGTTCTGCATGTGAAAAGATTCTGCACCGACATGAAATACAAAAACAAGTTCATCAGCGGCGGATTTGTTGCGTTTGACGAGAGGCAGAGGGCGGAGGGGAAACCCCACGTCCTCCCTCTGACAGCAGACGAGGAGAAGCTCTACTCTGTCCCCTCCCTCCGTCCCACCTTCAGGGACAGGAGAGCCATGCTGAAGTTCAGCATTCCAGTGGTGTCCCAGTTTGTGATATGGGTCGTGTTTATTAGCGTGGATGCCTTGTTGTACTGGTTTGTTGCCATCATAACAACAAAGTTATCGGAGCTGGAACCTTTCCACGTCCGCCTGTTAATGAACATTAAAGTAAGTCCTCGAGTTGACAGCAGCTTTTATTCCAGGCAGACTTTTCACACTTTGCCATGTCCTTTTCAGGATATTGCAACTCTGATAGGGATACCGATTCATGAGGAGACCCTGCAGGAAGACTTCTCCTACTCTGTGACCCTGTTTGAGAAGGAGTGTCTTCCAAGGCCCAAGCTGCTCCTCCACACCTCTGTCATCCCTCTGGCTGTCATCCTGTCCGTCCTCGTCGTCATGATTCTGATGGCAGCTAAGGTGGCCCAGCTCAGGCTGCTGGTGTGCGAGAGGTTCTTCCCCATTCCGGCAGAGGCCAGAGTGGAATACCTGCACACCAAAATCTTAAAGAAGCGGCTAAAGAAGCAGCCTCTGAACGTCACTGTGCCCTATTCTACGGTAGGTGATGTTGAAGATCACCACATGTAGATGTTTTAACCCATTGATTAATTGTCGCTTTCCTGTTCCAGCTCCATTTTTGGTTTCCTCTGATCTTCCAGCCCAAAGAGATTGCACACACTACTGTGTGAGGAGGTTACATGTTTACCTCAGTATTTAAAAGAAAGCTAAGCTATGG
Organism: Lagocephalus sceleratus; assembly: GCA_911728415.1. NCBI lineage: Eukaryota > Metazoa > Chordata > Actinopteri > Tetraodontiformes > Tetraodontidae > Lagocephalus > Lagocephalus sceleratus. Next base: position 9,845,728 of record CAJVRN010000126.1, read on the forward strand.
AGGCTGCTAATACTGCTGGAAGCCCCATCTGCAGTTCCTGATGTTCTGTTCAATAATCTATTCTTGGATTGTTGGACGATGTCTCCCTACCTCATGAACAATATTTAAAGTCATCTCTTATTTATGCTTTTAAATGTTTTGAATTTGTAATTTCTCTTTCTTGAGTTAATATGGTTGAGTGCAGAAATGCGTTTGTGTTTTTTGTGAGGTCCTCGTGGCAAAATAAACACCGACAAATGCGTTCACACAACATCCATTGTTGGTGGATGCGTACACTGAGCTGTACGATACTCAGCTTCTGTTTTATTACTGCAGTAATATTTGCTTATGTAATCCACGACAGATGTCCCCTGTGTTTGCAGTGAATAGTACTGTCCTCTTTTCACTTACACGCTGTCACTGCTCATTATCATCTCACAGGTATTAGCCTTTTCCCCCATTTGCTTTCATCACTTCCTGTTCATGTGCTCTTTTTTTCCATTTCATTTGTCAATGCCAGTTTTTTTACATCTTTAAATTCTGATTCTTATTATTCTAGAAGAATCTTTGTATGTGTTATGTTTGAGTGTGAATGATGAGCTGTCACAATTGTATTTCATATTTTTCTGCACGTGCAGCATCATCTCTCCTCCAGTGAAATTGACATATAGTCATGCACCTCCGTAGATGCAGGCATTAAAAATATAGTTCCCACTCACAGAGCTGGTCTATATGAATCATAGGTGTATCATCAGCATTTAGAGTTAAACATAGTGCTGAATCAGTGTCATCTGCTTGTTACAACAAGCTCCTTGTGCTGTCCAGTCCCATGCCGCCATGTTTTGCACTGTAAGAGGAAGTTGTGCAGTGGAAGGATGTGGAGGCCTTTGGTGACTCACGCGCCACCAATGACCCGTGTTGTAACCTGATAAGCTCACATTATGTCTCAGCTGGCCCTGCGGCACAATAGCGCGCCAAGACGCCAGCCCAATAGGAAGCTGCCACGTGACGATGGATGACAGCCCCAGACCTCATTTTTCCCAACGTAAAGTGAATGTGTACGTGATGCATCATTACAACACGCATAAGGGATTCTAGAAACTGTTCTGGCAACCAGCATTACTAAAGGGGTTAAAAATGAGGGGGAGTTAAAGCTGTTTTGTGTGTGTTTATTATTTCTGTAACCATCACATGAGAAATGTTGAAGAAAATCTGTTTGAACACTGGAGTTAAACAGTGAGGTGTGTGGCGTGATCCAGGCAACCTGACACGCACAGAGAAAGATGCTGCTAACATGACCAAAGTGTCCTTCACAGGAAGGTGTTCTCACTGTCCAGTGGGAAATGGAAGCGCTCCCGTTGGCGGCTCCTCCTCCTCTTCACCTCTCGGGCTGAGAGATGCGCAGCAGGAGACTGGGAAGACCTTTCATGGGCTCAGTCAGATGTTCCCAGAGAAAATGACTTTGCCTGCGTAGGGCTCTCTGATCACAGCTGTGGGCTTCCCTACCTGCAGGGCCAACGCAGCACACCGAAAGGTTAACTGACCTTTACACAACACAACTCATCAGCATCAAGTCGCTCCGAACGAATCGAGCAGACTCCAAATTCTTTTCCCGTTTCTCTTCGGGGCTTTCCTGACCTGATCCCTTTGGTGAATCCTCTTGTAAACAAATTCAGAGAAGGGTTTCCTGTGGATGAATCTGCCGTGGCCCGGCGACACCTTCAGCTGACCCTGCTCATAGACCACTCTGCCTCTGGAGATGGTCACCACGGGGACGCCGTGACACTCCATGCCCTCAAAGATGTTGTAGTCCACAGCCTGGTGGTGCGTCTTAGCTGAGATTGTCCTGACGATGGACAGAGATAAAATACAACATAATGCTCTATTCCTTGTAGTTCATGATTTCAGGTTAATTATTAGATTATTATCAGGTTGAATTAGGGTTGAAGATGACAGCCTGGCAGACACGATGGCACCTCAAAACACTTCAGATGAAGCCTGAGAGAGTTTGATCTGAAAACATAAATTGCTGTTGATCTGTAAATCAACACCACACCAAGTGCACACTGACAAAAACAAGATGCATCCTCATTAAGTATCCCTTAACTAATGAGGATGCAGTAACAGGAGGCTACTGACGGAGCTTCTGAAGCATTTACAAACCATTATGCAACCGCGCGCGGCCCCCGGCTCAGGATGTGATGAAGCGACACACAGATCACAGATGAATCTGTGGATTCAGCAGTGAAACATGAGGCCTGCTTCTGCTTCGGGGGGGTAACGTCAGCTAACGTGCATGCACGGCGCAGCGTCAACAGTGACTGACAGCGATGTCCAATCGGGCTCGCAGGAAGGAAGGAAGGAGCGGGAGCACATGAGGTCCTTTCTGATGTTACCGGAAGATCGACTTCCAGTGGAGTGAGACACGTTCTCCTCCAGTCCACATCAGTGGCTAGCACCCCCCCCCCCGGGGCTCAATCCAGATTCTCCAGCAAACAGCAGCGCAGTGAAATTCTGTTACATAAGCCCACAATATGTATGCCGCTGAAACACAAACCATCCCCTATGTGCGCACACTGCAGGAGAGCACATTTACCGTCACTCTTACATGAGAAGTGAGACACAAACTCATACAAACAGATCAGCTTTCAGTTTTAAGCGGCATTCTTCCCTGAAAATAGCTTCAGTGTACTACAAAATTCCGTTTTACACCCACGTGAAGTATTTGTCATCTTCTTAGCTCCACCGTGACCACGATGATCAGCATTGTCCCACTGAAGCTGTCTGTGTGTGTGTGTGTGTGTGTGTGTGTGTGTGTGAGCGTGTGTGTGTCTTACGCAACTGCGTTAAAAAAGCAAATGCGGAAGAGAAGCAAAGATTCCAGCAGTGCTTTTAGGGTCTGATGGATGTGATTCATATGGAAATTGTGCTTTAATTTGCAGCTGGAGATAAGTGATGACATTCTGACTCTGGATGGCGCGCAGGAAGTAATCGGCTTATGTGCCGGGCTGATGTGTGTGAGTGTGTGATGAGGTAGTAAAAGATGCCTCACTTCTTGTTTTATTTGTGTGTATCTATATCCTCAAGCTCCCCAGCTAAACTTGTGAACCTTATCTTATTCAGCCCGCGCCTGCCCCGTGTCTCGACAGCGTTGGCTGCAGCCGAAGAGATTACGTTAATACTGAGTGATGGCGCCGTTCAGGGAGCCACGAAACCGCCGCTGCTGGCTGGTCCTCACCTTGTCATTTTGGGGTCCCATATAACCATGTCGGCATCTGAGTCTTTGGCTATCCGGCCTTTCTGCGGGTAGAAGTTGAAGATTTTTGCTGCATTGCTGCTTGTGACGGCCACAAATCGATTCTCGTCCATTTTGCCGCTGTGCTGAGGGGAAGGACGCGACACAAGAGCAGCTGATTTCAGGGAAACGAACGAATACAACCATTTACTTATTGCTCTGAACTTTTTGAGCCACATTTTAAAGGTGAAAGGAGAAAAGAAAAATCTGAGATGGTGCTGATGTGCTTCATTTTTTTTTTTAATTCAAAGCCTGTAATGAAATGGCTGCTGGGTTAACTCACCACTCCTTTTTCCCAGATGACAGACATCCTGTCCTCCACTCCGTTGACTCCGTTGGGGATCTTGGTGAAGTCGTCCTTGCCTAGAGCCTTCTGGCACACGGAAAAGGTGCAGTTGTCGGTCCCCGTCACCGTGAGATCATCGCTGGGACATTTTTATGGAAAAACAGATGTCAGTGACAAAGCAGGTGCTGTAAATAATAAGTAAGATGCAAAATAAGGCCTGACAGCTATAAAATCATGTACCGCAGTAATCATTGTGACTTCATTCAAATGCAAAGCGGATGATTTGCTAGAGTTCTGCACACTACTCCCTGACTTCTTAGGACTTTGCTACATTATAAGTCATTTGAAAAAGAGAAATGTATAAACGATAAGTATGAACTGATGTGGCTCATGTACAGGGCAGAGATGTTGATAGTTCTGTCTTATAGTTCGAAAATGTGGATTAATCAATGGTGAAAGAAAACCTGAAAAATGAGCAAACTATGCGTTTTAGTGACATCTATCAGTGAAAAGCGAGATTGCAAATCCGTCCTCCTTTTCCTCCATTTTTATTGTTTTACATCTTATTGTTAGTGTCACAAAACTAATAGATTTAGAATTTTGAATGTTTTCAGCTCAAATGTGTGTCAGTAAATGTTGCATTTTTTTGCATTTTTATTTTTGTTATAGATTTTATACCAGAGCATTAAGGCTCAATTGTAAATGTGAACCTGGGTATTGATCTTGATCATGCACTGTGAGTGGAATATGTTATTTTACACCTGGGAGTGTAAACAGGGGCCCAGCTCTGCTACTGTTTACATTTACTGTTTCATAGCCACTGTAAAATAAACTGCATCAAATCAATTATAATTATGTTACAGTGGCTATAGGGAGACATAATGTCCACACACAAATATGTGTGAATTCAACTCAGCCTGAGTGTTCAATTCTAAACTTCTGATTCTACCTACTTGGCCAGGAGGTCCATGAGATAACCAGGAGTGCTGGGGTCAGGGCGGAGGGGGGGGCCCATGACATATTGAGCTGCATGGGCCCAGTCTTTGTGCCAGTAGTTGGTCCCATCAGTGCCCAGTGAGGCTGCAATGGGCTCTCCAAACACCACATGGCCTGCAGAGGCAGAGGTTCATCGGTTTCAAATCCAGGAACTTAACCATCCTCTCTCAGCACTGCCTTATTTTACCATCAGGTGGCAGCAGGGCCACACTCACCATCCTTGCGGGCCCTGGACACCACGTTGGCTGCAGACTTGCTCATGACGTGGACCACGTATAGAGGACAGTTGAGGGTCCCAGCGATGGTGATGGCCCGCTGAGTGGCCTCAGCCTCCACCTCCTCAGGGCGGCACAGCTCGTGGCCCTCAGGCCCTGTGATGCCCAATGCCAGCATCTTCTTGGCCCCCTGCGGAGTCCCAAAAATGTATCAGTTTAAAAAAATAGTGAAGTGACAGATTTAACAAATTTATTTGAAAAAATATTTTATCAACAAAAGGAAGTCATTTCCCCTTTTGTTTTAAATATTCAAGCGATTATCACATGAAATTGCATGTATATGGATTTTGGAGCTAACTTATCCTTTTTCACATTTTTTCAGATTGTCCTAAGATAGAAAAACAAGTATCTTTCTTCCTAAATGCAGAAACACGTTTAACTTTTGAGCGTGTGCCGCCCTCTAGTGTACACTTGGATATTACCCTAAAGTCCTTCACCTCTCTTCGACGTTACTGTCTTAAGTGAGGAAACAAGACGTGCACATTCTGATCTAATCTCTTTAAACGTGTTTAAACATTCATAAGGTTCACCTCACACACCTGAAGCAAATCTGCTGCGCCTTTACTTCCATAAAAAGTTCCTCACCTCTGCAATCAGATCTCCATTCTCTGCGTGCACCTGAGCTATGGCTCCGATCTCCTTACAGCGAGAGAACACAGCATACAGTTCATCGTCCCGCAGCATGAACACGTCTTTGTAGGCCATGAACATCTTAAAGGAGTTGACCCCCCTCTCCCGGCTCAAGGTCCGCATTTCCTCTTTGACCTGCAGGAAACAGGTGGAATGAGAAAGAAGGCAAAGAATGCAATGTGATGTAAACCGTGTCGTTTTCATCAATTATTAAAAGGCGTATTTACCTTGTCGTTCCACCACGTGACGGCGACATGCAGAGAGTAATCGCAGCAAACCTTGGGGTCAGCCGTCTTACGCCAGAGGTCGTAGGCCTCCAGGAGGGACTGACCCCTCTGCGTCATGACAAAGTCCAGAATCATTGTGGTTCCTCCTGCCAGCGCGGCCTGTGGAAGCGCGCATAGCAGGTTAAAGAACACTGCACGGATCTGCATTTCCCTCCCCGTTGAGGGCGTTTCTGCGTGAAGCGTGCGGGATAAACAAGGATATGAAAGGCTCCAGCCTGAGGGGCAACAGGCAACAACAGGAGCTGACTCAACACAGGATCTGCTGAAACACTGCAGGACGCACACATCCTAAAATATCTCTGACATGTCACTGTTTCGCACTTGATCCCTCACTTCGTTAACTTCTCTTTCAAAAGCTCATTGGAACTTGAATTTCACGCCACGCCTCAGAGCGCCTGCTCCATGTCTGACTCGACGCACCAGACCTCTCTTTCCTCTCGGTTCTACATGAACGGTCTTTGCTTCACCTTGGTACCGATGTGGAAGTCGTCCACAGCTCTGGTGCCCATGAACGCCAGCTCCATGTGCGTGTGCGTGTCGATCCCCCCTGGGATCACCAGCCTGCCGGCGGCATCGATCACTCGCGTCCCGGGCGGCACCGGCAGGTCGGGCCCGACGTCCACAATCTTTCCGCCGGTGATGTATACGTCGCTGAGGACGGAGCAGTCCTCGTTCACCACCTTCCCTCCTTTAATCAGGATCCCGCTGACTTCTGCCATCGTTGCGCGCAGGGAGCTACACAGGGAGCGCACGCAAGAGCCTTTTCGCAATCAGGGGTCTGCTCCAAAGTTCACTTTAAACTGAGGGGGGGGCACTCGCCCCGCCCTTTGGGCCCTGTTATAGTCCAAAATGTGTTACAGAGTAACTGTTTTTAAAACCCTCCTGTTTTCTTTTTAAAGTTGAAAGTCTAATTTGTCGTGACGAGCTTCAAACGCGTAGACACGGACTTCTGATCTACCTAATATTGTTTTATGTAAATGAGGTATTTCATGCCATATACTACAAACTAAATGTAAAATTCATTTTAATATGTTGACTTTTCGAGTTCACTGAGAAGGAAAAAAAATGAGACAATTTTACATTTTATGCTTTACAAGCCGTGAAAACAGACCGGGTCAAGTTGATGGTGTAGAGGATTTGAAGTCAATGCGAGGGTTAACCAAGATCAAGATTTATTCAGTTTTAACTGCCAACTTCACCAAAACTATGAGAGATCTTTATTCGGCAGGCAGGGGGCGGTCGAGAGCAGCTGTCCTTCACTCACACCGACGTTTTTAATTTAACACAAACCTCGTTTGCTTGTTCAACAATACCTAATTTGGTAAATATCTGACATTACAATAAAAAAAAAGTCCAAATATTCTTTATAATAACAATTAACAATATGGCTGTTTCTGGCCAGACCAGCCTGAAAACAATCAGGGGGCGAAGAACTGTGGAGAGGGGGCGTTAACCAGAAATAAAAAATAAAAGATTATTAATTAAAAAAGCGCCGATTCCGAGTTTAGAACTTCTAGCTATCCCAACAACCAGTGAAATTGATTTAGAAAATAGGCTACACTGTTTCTTTGAACTAAGAAGTTGTATTAAAATGAGTATGGTCAAAAAAGATTAAATGTGGCTTTGCACGTAAAATAAACGATTTTAAAGACTGAGGGGGGCCTGTTTCTGGCCAGTCTCTACATGAAACATCAGTGATTAATGATGGTGATTAATAACAATGAGATTGTACAAACACGTTTCGGATTGCAGTGAAGTTGAATTAATTACACATATTCATTATTGTTTTAAAACAGAACTTAACTAATTCGTATACAATGTTCACCTTATGAATGTAATATACACATATTGTATCAATAATCTCTTGAGATGTGTGACATCTTACTATTTGCTACAGACTGTAAAGGAAACCTTAAATGTATCCATGTTGGGGGAGACTGAATTGTCTTCTCTATTAATCATAAACAAGATGAAACAAGAGACAAAAATTTATTTAATTTGTGCTGGAGAAAAGATTGGGCAAATATTGCTCAGCAGAAAGGCTAAAAGGCAAATAGTGAGTATATAAATTTAAAAAGGGTTGTAAATGTACTGAATAATGTGCTACAACATGTCATAAAAAATCCAAATGATCTGAAGTTCAGTGTGAAAATTTAAACATTCCTGTTGCCTGTAGAGGCTGTGTATATATATATTTAAAAATGCATTAAATAGGCTGTGGAATTGAGTGTTTAATTGTGAATAAATCAGTAAACCCTCGCGGCAGCACAACTGCCTCTCTTTTATGAAGACTTGTTAGCCACTGGGACAGATTAGCATGTTGCTGCCGTGGATTGGTTGTCTGCGCCGCATCAGGTCCAGACAACTTTGCTCATCCATTAGTGAATTAGGCAAAACAAGAGTCATTGGAGAGACAGAGATGAATGCACCGGCGAGATAAGCAGAGGCGCGGGGCTTAGGAACACCTAACCTTCACAGCTGCAATAAACAATAACATGTGACTTAAGAGGATTTACATAAGATGAGAGGAGTAATCAGAGGCAGAGAAGAAGAAGCAATGAGGCAGCAATGGCATCTCCTCAAAAGTGTTTGTGAATGAGGAAAGTTGGTGTTCCGCTCCATTCAGAGGCAGCCGTTGTTATCACTTTATTAGCTGCGGCAGAGCCAACACAGATGTCAGTTCCTTTTCAAACTCGCGGAGCGAGGCTTCCCGCCTTGACGTGGTGAAACTCCTGCATTAGCAGGGGCCCGGCATGCACGCAAAGTGACATAAGGTAATGCTCCGGCAGCAGATTATCAGCGCTCTGCTCAGGCAGAAAGAAGCTTGTTTACTGCGTCTGTTCAGGAGCTGAGAGCTGCAGCAGTCAGAGATCTAACAGGAGAACAGGCCTGGATTATAAAGCTGTCACTCTGTCACTTTATGGCTGTTTCAGTGATCTTATTTTAGGAAACCAGAAGGAAGTAAGTCACCTTTCTCTCTTATCTCAGTGGATTTTACTCATCTTGTAAGAATAGCTGGGATTGTTCTTCTGAGTTAAAGATAGAGCACTGAGAAACAGATCTGTTGAAGATAGTTTGGATGTTCTGGTGGAGGCCTGGAGGACCTGAACACTCAAACATGCAGCATCTCTGCAGGAGGTTCTCCGCGTGGTCCTCTCTGATGTAAGAGCGGCCTGAAACATGAGCCCAATTGGGGAAAAGATGGTGGACAATCCCTCTGAGGCTGCAGGTTCCTCTTCGGCGTGTGAAGCGGGAACACTCTGCAGAGACACACTTCTTGTGCCAGCAGGGAAAGTGAGCTGCCGCCCGGAAGAATCTCCGTGGTGCTTCTTAGAGTCAAGAGGAACGCTCCAGTTCCCATTTCTGAAGAATTCTACAGGGAAAAGAATCCTTCCCACAGAGACGTCTCCTCAGTGAGCACTTTATTATGAATGCAGGTACGCACAAGCGCACACACACACACACACACACACACACACACACACACACACACACACACACACTCTCTCTCTCTCCCTGATGAGCGCAGCAGCAAACAGGTGTCCTACACTCCCTGTAGGTTCAGACTCCATCACACCAATGAGGCGTTCCTGATTGAGCAGAACCATCTGGTCCCACTACAGCACCAAAGAGGCCAATCAGCAAGCCCGTTTATCCATAATCCATAAGTTAGTGACACTTACTGCGAACCCAAATGTTACTTGATTTATATTTTTGTATTTCCACTACTTTTTTTTTTTTAAAAAAAGAAGGAATCAGTGTATTTGATATACTTTGGTTCTGATCGTTAACACGCTGGAGAAGAGGGAGTTGTAGTACCAATAACTGCGTCCAGGTGACAGTGTTCTCCTCATGACGCTGTTCCGACTGCAGAAATAAATCAAACATAATGACCAACATGTAATATGCAAAAATTCTTAAACTGTCTATATGATACAACATGTGCCGTGAAAAAGAGGGAGAGTTAATAGCTTCTGAAATGGTATATAGGTGACATCAGGTGATTGACACACTAATTGGCATTTTACAGCCTTATAAAGCAGCACAAATATCCATGTTAGGGGTCTTTAAATGGGAGATAAAGTGATGTAATATTCCCTGACATTTGGCCCGCTGAGAGAATTCTGCAGACACTTCTGAACGTTTGTCAGTCACATTGTTGCAGCTCAGGCGTCACCAGGCGGCTGTTAAGCAGAGTCTAAAAATGTTAAGCTTCCAACAATGGGAGCCAGAAAATGTGAAGGGAAACAATTAAATTACGCCTTGCATGAAGTTTGCTTTTCATTTTGCGAGGCAAATTTAGCGCCGTGGTTAATCATTATGCTGTTGAACATGATTTGCAAAAATATTCAAGAGCTTTATGTGCCTCAGTGCCCCCTCTGTATTGAAAAATAATGGGCCTCTATCCAATTAAAAACTGCATTAAATCTCTAAAGTACTACATGCACTTTAGTGGTATCTCTCTGATTAGGCTTTTCTGCATGTGCAGATGGTGACAGCACACCGAGAAAAGGTGTTTTGACTCACTGCTCCCTGTTAACTCGGTTGCAGGAGAGCATGCGTGCATCGAAAAAAAGGGGGGAATTTCGGCTTAAATATTTCTTGGAATTCCAAACAAAAACGCAAAACGTTTAATCTACACCCAGCATCAGCGGTCCTGCGATGATTCAGTTTATTTTTAAAAAAAATATGTCTCAGAAAAATACTCTATTAACCGATAAGAAGGAGCTCTTTTTTTAAATGTAGCGTCCTTTTGTTTTGATTGTGGCTCTGATGGGCAGTGATTCATTGTGGGGAGGCGCCAGTCCAGCATCTGAATGGATGATTTATGTGACCATCTGCTTTGCTTTGATCATAATTTGATTATCTTTTTTTTCCCCTCTCACTCCTGTGTGATGACTTTCTGCGTCAGGATCTATTTTCCTTCGCTCGCTCGCGCACGCACGCTGGCACGCACGCACGCACACGCACGCACACAAGTTTTGGAATAATGGAGCTGCATCTCGATCGCTGCCTTCAGTCCACATCCCCAGCCCCGCATTCTTTTTTTTTTTTTTTAAAAAAACTGACCAAATTATGATTACAAGTAACGAGCAGGATGGTTGCACCAGCAACCCGCGCGCTGCCGCTATCTATTTGTGTTAATTAAAAGATTTGCAACTACATGTGTCTGCAGATAATCAAAATGTCTTCTGCAGCAGCACTCCCAGATGCATCGGCACTCCAGAGCTCATTTGCTTGCTGCGATCTCGTGTTTGTTTAGAATTAATCAATCTGCTCACAATTGAGTTAATTAATTAGTGTTTTAATGCTACTCTTTATAATTGCAGTCAGATGAGTCTGCAGACAAAGCAATCACATTAATGCAAATACAACAGATAATTGTCATCCAAACTTGCTCAGCAGCAGGGGGGAGCCCTGGTCCCAGGTCGCCTCCAGGCGCCGCTAGATGGCAGCATTGAGCAGCCTTTCCGCCCCCCTGTCCCGGTGTCACATCCTGGATATTGTTCAATTAACCGTCCTGCAGCGTCCTGATTGGGCTCCTGCACATATGCATTGACAGATAGATGACACCGGCGTGCCTGTGATACCCTGGTCTGCACCAACACCCCGTTTAAGTGTTCTTTGCGTGGAGCTTTTCAACAGAAAGTTCGTTTAAAGCGTCGTTTTTTCTGTGGCGTGGACAGGTCAGTCTTTTCTTCCGTTCAGGAATTCTATTTAGGGAATGTCTTCCAGCTTCCAGGAGCAGAGAAAAGTTCCTCCTTCGCACTTTGAGTTCTTAGGCACCGTCTCCGTCATCATTAGAGACTCGGGCTGGGTTAGAATTTTTGCGTTCGGTTTTCCAGGAATGCGCTGGTGTCGCTCTGCAGCCTCTCAGCTGGAGCCATTATTCCCTCATCTCTTTAGCTTATCTCCTCTGATGATCAGCTCAGATAGACATGACAGCTGAATAAATATGCAGACGCAGTTCAGGCTCCCTCCACCGCAGAAACTCTATTATGCTCTCAGATTTAGAGATGAGCAGAATATGGAGATAACAATGGGATTCTGTGGGGATTTGGATGAATGGATGGTGGGGGGGATTTCTATTTTATCATCTTCTGATAAACTGTGGCTATCAGCTGGGAAAATCAAGGCACTTCTTACCCATTTACTTAAAACGTTCTGCTTGTGCATCTTTTGAAGAAATCTTTGAGGAGCAGAGGATCAAGCTGGTTTGGAAAATCATATTGGGAATTAAAGTGAAGCCATTGCCATGCAAATATGTTTATTTCTATCCTAAATGCATTGGGGAAAACAATAAACCACGATTCAAACAAACAAAATGAAAACAGCAGTTGTGTATACGTGAAAAAGAAGCCCAATGCGTCTCTGATTGGTCAACTGCTGGACATGTGATCACATGTAGCCTTTTTATAGCAAACTGGTGTCTGTATCGGCTTTGCTACTTTGGGCTTTGCCTGGCCCCCAGCTCCCAGCATGCTTTGAAACATGTAAGTCTCTTTTCAATCAGTTTTCGAGCGTGCCATCGATATTGGCCACGTCCGCGGCAGAGGAGGCACTTTGGCAGCTCCGATTGAAAAGAGCCACCGTGGGAGGGGCCGGCCTGACCCAGCTTTAATGCACAACTGAAAAGGGGAGGGAAAAAAAAAGAAAACAAACAAAAAAAAAAAAAAGAAGCAGCTACTATATTTACCCAAATCTGCAGCTTACTCGGTACACACACCATAATGATATCCTCTTTACACTCCTCGCTGCAGAATTACAGCCCTCACGGTGGCGGGGGCCAAGATTGGAGACAGAGGAGACGCAATTATTACAGCGCCATCATCTTGTTGTGACTGTGTTCCCGGGCCTCTTCACCTCGCTCGGTCGGGAGTGCACAGCTATAAAATGGGCAATTAATGAAGCACCACAGTGACTCAGAAAGGCGTGCGTTCCCCTCAGATACCTATAATAAACACTGGTAAATGCAGCTCTTCTTGGCACTTTAGTCATCTCCAGATTTGCTCCTGTGCCATTTGTGCTACCTGCAGTCCCGTTGTCGCCCGATTTAGGATGACCTTTGACCTCTTCAGTCTCGACATTGGAACTCCAAAAAGAGATACATCTTCTACTCCAGGTTTCCTGATTATTTTTCCCTGTTTTTTTGGACTAAATCTTAATTAGTGATTAGTTGGAATAATTCTCAAACTGCCTCTTTTTTCTCAGTGGAGGATGGTCTGTTATTTTAATTAAGCAGGGGTCAGAATTATTAACTCAGCAGGAGTGTGTTGAGAGACGCGGTGGAAATCAGCAACAGCGCTGCACGTGGCGCCACGTCTCCCCGCTCCTGCTCCCCTCTCATTCCCATTTAAACTGGGGGGGGGGTAGTCTTGGCAGGGAAAGAGGGGAGTTTTGTTTTATGTTACATCGCTTCCGTTTGATTGCTCGGTTGATGCCGTGGTTCCTTTCGTCAGCGCCTCGCTGCTCGTCCCAGCGGTTTGATGATGATGGAGCTGGAATCAGACCCCTGATGGGAGCGTTTGCCGGACGGGGAGGTGGGATGTGACATGGGAAGTTAAAGAGGAAATAATGGTTGCATGGAAGACATCAAAAAAGGGAAGTATGCTCTGGAGAGACAAAGACGGGATAATTAAAAGGGAAGTATAGTGAGATCGTCATGCAGCTCACGCAGAAACATGCTGATAAATCAAAATGTCTCTTTTCTTATCTCGGTTCAAATCTTTTGCCAGTTTATTGCTTGTTTTCCTTGTTTCACATGGCAGCTGGCATCACATCAAGCAGCTAAAAAACCCTCCCTCCAGTGTTGAAATCAAGATATCTGACTGAACCAATCAGGAATCAGCTTGTAAAACAGTGATCATCAACTGGCGGCCCGTGGGTCGGATCTGGCCCACCAAACCGTCCATTCCGGCCCACGACTGGATTCCAAAATTGTGAGGATCAAAGAGAAAATCTTGTGTGGTCCACACTATGAAAGCAACTGAAAACAGCAACAACTGAGACTCGTAACTATAAGAAATCTCCAGCATTTATGACTCTCTTTAGGCTACAATTCTGAAGTGAGCACAGACTCGCTGCACTTTATTGTTTATACACAGTTGTTTTTTTTTTCTAAGATAATTTTTCCTCGTGCCCTTACATAACATTTAGTTTTTATTTTAAAGTCTTAACAACAAGCTTCAAACTATGAAATTATGAAATGGAAAAAATGTAAACAATAAATACTAACTAATGATGTTACGCCAACATTTGATTTTTATTTAATTTTTATTTGAGCTTTCGGCCCCCAAGTAGGGTAAAATTCTGACCATCTAACAAATATAGTTGGTGCAAATGCTTGAAAAATTATGTTTAAGCTGACGTATTTGAAACCTGCCACAGATAAAAGCCACTGCATCTAAACCCCAGACATGAGAAGAAGCTTGAAATGGAAAAAGAGCAGCTACTTTACACAGATTTCAATCAAGTCTTTGAAAAAAAAACGAACAAAACAGCACAATCACTTCACTAACAACGTCGCATAGCAACGGCTGCCTTTTCTGTTCACTAACCTGCAATGTAATAAATAATGACACACAATCAATTTAATAAATGTACTGATATGATATACCTCCTGTGTTGTTTATTCCCTCTGCAGCCTGAAGGTGATGACAGCCAGAGAGCCTTTGACTCTGATTATGAGATCCTGCTCACAAAATTACACAGATTTCACGTCACAGGCTGAGAAGATCCATCAGAGGACGTCGACAAAGATGTTTGAAAAGAGGGCACATCATGCACAGGTTTATATTCATTTCTATAATTCAGTAAGGAGCTGAGTCTTCCTCCATCTTTCAGCTGAAAACACTAATAAATGTCACATTATTGGAATCGAAAAGCTCATTTTGCCCCTTTAACAAACGCAAGTTCTTCAGTCCTCAGTGGCACTTTTCCTTCAATTTGTGCTAAAAGCAGTCTATGCTGCATTTTCCTTTTCACATCTAAGTTTTTCAGGCTTTCTAAAGACAGTTTACTAACCTGCCTGTCATAATTTGCTGCAACTTGGACAAAGACTTGAAAGTGATTTTGTTGAGATAAACATGCTTAAAGTTAGAAAGTTTATTCAAGAAAGTAAAATCAGAAGATACCAACTGAAGATGATAACTAAATAATAACAAATTGAGATAAGCTATGATATTTATTTATTTGTTCTCTTGCGGGTTTAACTCAGTTTAAGTGAGTTCAGAACACGCACATTTGTCCCTCGGTGAGCTCTATGAAGTTGTCGGCTGGCGTGTTTTTGCCGTGTTGGGGCTGCGGGGCCTCAACACTGACTGATGATAGCCTGATCCAGCAGGTGCGTTGGGCTCGCATACCTCTGATCAGTACACCGCTGTGCTTGTCTTCTGTAATAAGCTCCTTCAAAGATCAGTATGTAACCCCCCCCACCTCCGTCCCCGATAAGATCTGGAATATGTAGTTCTCTCCTTCCCTTTATTTCCAGCTCTTTTCGTTTTCTTAAGAAAATGTCAGTTTAATCATATCTTATTGCTTTGATAATGGGCCTCTTTCACACGGGCAGAGAACAGTCACTTCTGTGTTTTAAAAGCCCGGACAAGGAGGGACGGAGAGACTGTCTCCAAATTAAATTTGCTTGGCTTCAGTGTGTGTGTGTGTGTGAGTATGTGTGTGTGTGCATATAGAAGGCCCTCCTTCACTCCTCTTGACAATCACACAAAACACGTCATTGTTTTACTTGTACAAGTGGAGATTATTAATATTTAAACACCAGCTCACCTGATTTAAATAAGCGTGGAAGCTAAGGCTAAACTCTACCTCTATGTATGTGCCGTTCTTTATTGTCACTGAGCTGCAGACTTTCGAAGGGACTTTTTTTTTTTTTAGCTTTTTGCTTTTAAATGTTCCAGTATATTTCCATCTCTGCTGTTTTGGATATAAATTATTCCAACAACGAATGGCCACAAGCAAACGGCAAAACAAGAGTGAGCAAATGAATTATTTGTAAAGTGTCGCCACGTGCTAACAGAAAGGCAGTGGTCCCTCGATGGGTGTGCGTGTGTGCATGCGTGTGTGTGCGACTGTGCAGGTGTGGAACCAGCTGCTGTGTTCTTGAACGCCCCTCGTTTCCTCTGTCACTCAAGATGACGGGCAGGTAAGGCGCACACGCTCCCCAAACTACAACTGCTGGGGTGTGCAGTTGCTCCCGTTTGGCGAAGTCTGTGCTGCGCCGTGGAGAAGGAGAACCTGCAGCAGCACCACCCACTTTCAGCCATTTAGATGTAGAGGGAGCAGAAAGACCAGAGGGCATGTTGAAAGAGCCCCGTGGCTCCTCCATGTTGCTGTCAGCCGCTCTGGGGCCGAGGCGCTGGCGGCAGCCACATTGTCTTGACCTACTTGTGACTTGTTACAGCAGTGAATTAGAGGGATGCTCGACAAAAACGGCTCAACAAAAACCAGGCAGGGGGAAAAAAAAAAAACAAGCTTAAGAACAAATGGCCGTTTCTGGTGGAGTTTGGAGTTCTAATCGGGGAAGCAGAAGCCAGCAGAGGAGCAGGGGAGCGTGCACGCAAAAAACATTATCTACGTCTCAAGATGGATCCTTGACTAATCCCGCTGTCTGAGCTCAACGCTCCCAAGATGCTCCGAGAGGAGAGAAGGAATACTGGAGGAGAGGAGGTGGTGAGGAAAGGGGGCAGGCCGTGCCAGTTTAGTCTTCCCACAGGCCAGTGTCAGTTCAGGGACGAGCAGCAGCAGATTATTGCTGGTGCCCCCATGTGAGTCCAAATCAGGACTGTTAGCTGCTGGAGATGCTTATTAGCATGGCGCTCGATTTGGACAAACATTCAAGGCTCCAGCGTGGACCATTTCACAAAAAAAAAAGGCACAATCAAACTGCGAAGAAGATGCGCCCGTCCCCTTTTCATGTCTTAATTAGTTATTTTGCATTGGCTGCAAGAGTAAGCGGCGGATTTGTTATTATTTGCTGAAACACAGGCCGCCACATTATTGTGTGGCTGCTGTCCTCTTTGATTCAGGCTAATGGAGTCCCACCAAGCTACATAATATGTGCTGTGTGCAAAGCCTCTAATTCAAAATCATCTTAAAGAGCGGCGTGTCTGTCAGCGGAGAACGTCTGTACGATGACACGCAGGCACAAATAAAACAAGAAAAAGAGAGAGCCCAAAGAAAAGACAAAAAAAAAAAAAAACTCCATGTGATTTCACTCGGACATGAAACCAATTTGTTCAGAGCTTCGTTTTACTGCTGTTCACAGCGAATGATTAAAGAGGAGCTACTTCACATTGATCTCTCACACAAAGCTCAATAAGCAACGGCTGCTAAACTAGCGAGATTTGACTCCCCTCTTTGGCACTAAAGACAGTTTATTGAATTTAGAGCGGCAGAAAATGAAGATGAGAAATGTCTCACGTGCCAACAGGCTAGGGTAGGCCACAGGACTGTGTCAGCGGCGCCCTGCCACACCGTCAGGGTTACCGTCGAGATGGACCTAAAAGTGGCCGCAGGGCTATTTTTAGACTTGGCTGCAGGATAAAAAAGTTTTCTGAGCCCCATAAGTAGGTCAGCTCAAGTGCTGCTCAGATTCCTGTTATGTACAATTACTGAGGAGTAGCATCTGTGGTGGAGAGCAACTTTTAATCCACGCCGCAGTGAATGAGCAACTTCTCCAGTCATCAAATTTTGAAGAAATCTGGTACTAATCCACAAAATAGTTTGTTCTACAAGTCCATTTGTTGGCGTACCTGACATACAAGCTGAGAACACATAGATTTAATATCGGGGAGACATTTAAAACAAGAAGAATAATTATCATTCCTATGATATATATCAATTTAATTACAAGTTATCATTAAATTTTGAATTTTTTTAGAGTTTGTTTCCATTTAAGGATTAAATTTATGGATTATTTTATGGGCACTGTATTACAAATAAATGACAAAATTAGCTTGAATCTCCTATTCATGTGCTTAAAGTCAGATTTGATGCCCTTTCTAATGCAACAGCCTTCCCTGATGTATCTACTGCACTTTTATTCCTCTTTGACTCCCGGTAGCATCAAACACGCAACACTCTGTTTAAACCTGTGCATTTTTCGTTTTCCTGCGCTACGTGTGTTAGCGCTGCAGTGAATTACAAGAGCAATATGCAGGGTTTCTATTAAAGCAACGTGTGTTTTGTGGTCACAGTCAGCCCCGCGACGAGGGGAAAGTAATAAAACTCTTATTTTCTGATGCTTTTATCTCACCAGTTCAAATCTGTTTACTTTCATTAGATTCAAGGGCAGGTTTCCACACAGCATCTAATGAGGGCCGGTGCCACTAAACCGCCACCGTAGCACGACACTGTATCACAAACATGGATTGGAAAGCATTAATTGAATAACAGGAGGGGCCCAGGTGACAGCAGCAGAGTGAAAATGATGAGACTCGGCCTTCCATTTCAACTTTGACAGGTAAACAATTTAATTGATTTTCCGCAGCGTCTCGCCGGACTTTTCAGCGTTGCATTTCCAGTTTAAACGCGGGAACGTTCCCGGTGTTTGCGGAACAGACAGGCCTGTCATCTGTACCGCTGGAAACATGTCAAGCTAGGACGAGTAATTTGTGGTGATGAATGACAAGTGCAGGCTCCTGTTCAGTAGTCTGAGCGCTCATTAGAAAACACATTTCAGATGTCACCAGGCTTCCATGTTTCCCTCTTTTTTGTACTTTTTTTGGGGTAGAATAAACAAATATTGCTTGAATGCTGCAGTGTCACAGGAACGAGCAGAAGGAACTAAAACCTCAATTGACACGTCTCACGCAGCCGACTTTTTTGAACATTGACAGCCATCTGTGTGGATTCCTTTCACTCTCCGCTAATGAGCTGCGGGTTGAGGAGACCCAGTCTACACAGACCTGTCCCTGGGGCCCTGTGCAGCTGCTGGGCATGCCTTCTACACACACACACACACACACACACACACACACACACACACACACACACACACACACATATTCATACACACACACACACATATTCATACACACACACACACACACACACACAAGCTTGCCTGTGAAAGCACACTTTGGCTAGCTGAGATCTAAAGTTTGCGCCACTTCACATGAGTATATGTTATTTTCTTGCATCACACACGCTCCATGTGTGCCAGCTGGAAGTGCCAGGATAAACGAGATCTGGAAAATAGTTCCCAATGAGTGGAACCGCTTCGGTTGTCACCGGAGTGCAGTACAACTGTTGAGTGTGTTTCTGCAGAGACTCTAAATATTTAATCTAATATGTCCTATCTAAGAGTGTGTGTGTGTGTCCTCACATGTATTGCATCCCGAGTACCAAAACCTGTCTGAGGGTCATGGTCATCAAGACATGGTTTTAAGGATGAGGTTAGAATTGGGTTTAGATTAGGGTCAAGGTTAGGGTCAGGGAGTTAGTTGGGGTGGTTAGGGTTCAGGTAAGGAGCTGGGTAATGTATTACATCTGAAAATTCCCACAAAGATAGAAATCTATGATAGGATGTGTGTGCGTGTGTGTGTGTGTGTGTGTGTGTGTGTGTGTGTGGGTGTGTGTGAGGCCCAGCCTGAAAAACAGCTTGAGAGAAAACGAAGGAGTGTAAGAATATGCTATTAAGTCAAAGTTTGTGCAGCTATTCACGCTCCATCACATTCCCGCACCCAGAAACGTCACGACAATGTGCGGAAATCTATTTGATCCCTATCACGCACAAGAGCAGATGAGCTGGAATGCCACTGATACAGCGTGTGAATAGGGAATGACAGGGAGAGCCTAATCAATGTCCTCCAGGACCGGCAACCGCCTTGCCTTTGTTTCTTTTTGTAAATACAAGCCTCTTTAACATCACAATATAAGCCATTATCTCGCCTGGCAAGGTAAATTTTTTTGAGGGGGTGGGCGGGTGGTGGTGGAGGGTGCAGGAAAACACACATTTCCCCAGCTTGGAGCAGATCAGTCGGGTAAGATCTAAAGTCATGCAAATGTTATGGCAGGAAAATGCAGGCAAAACTCATTCTAATTATTCCATATCAGCACATTTGCATGGATGGATTTTTTTTTTTTTTTTACAAGGGAAGAGTTTATGATCAGTGGAGCTCGGGCACGTGGGGGCTGTTTAGGAATTCACAGCGTTTTGATCTAATCAGGGAATCAAAATATTCATGAAACACAATGATATCTCCTGGAGGCAGGCGGCTGGCCATTAATTTTCAAATTCAGGTAATTTATTAACACTTATCAGAGGCTGAAAAAGCCTTGCTCTGTGTTTGTAAAGTGGGCGAGAGGGAGAGAGGAGTTCGAGAAAAGTGATTCCAGATGATTTATAACAGTGTACTGGGAGCATTTTCAACCTGGTATTCAATTAGACGTCCCACGACCAATTTTCTATTCTAGATCTACAGTTAAAAACTCTATTAAAGCACCATTTTCCTGAGCATATATATCTATTATCAGCATTCACAGCAGATTTGATAACTCTAACTGTGTCACTGTCCTTTTTTAACGCTTATGTGTCTTTCTCATTAATTAGAAGAGGTTTGACTGGAGCTGCTTGGATGTACAGTATATTTACGCTCATTCCAGGAGCTCTCTGCTCTAGGTTAGTACAGTTAGAAATAGAGCTAAAAATCTAGCAGGATAAAATTTCACATCAGATGAATGAAAAAAATGTGACCTTTCCTTTGGACAAACACTGTTTTCAAGCCACAGTGATCGGGGAGAAGAATGATCCAAGAACAGGGGTGAGAGCAGACGCGAGGCGAGGGTCTCTTTGTCTCCCGGCAATAATACAGGCTGGACTCAAACAGCCCCCGAAAGCTGAGCTGAGCCCAGACCTGAGCCGCGATCGCAGCATGATAACAGCCAGATGGATCAATACTCGTGTTGTAAAGGTTAAATGATGTTATGTTGTTCGTTGTTATTGGACACGGCCTGTCAAGATCCATGACACCGACACCTTTTCCTGCCCTCCCCTGGCCCCCGCTGCAGGCTGAAGCCCTGCTGTGATCCCAAGAAGAGGTCACGTGTTGAAGCCTTTGCCCGCTGGGCAGACAAACCATCTCTGCCAGCAAGGAGAGTCAATATAGCAGAAAGCAACAAAATCAAGTGACAGCTCCTTCCATCTTTGCTTTTTAACATCGGAACGTGCAAATTTCATACAAGTAAAAGATAAGCTAGTCTATGTCTGCTAGCATGCATAAGTGAGATAGATGTCTCCATCATAAAAAGGTGAGCGGCTGCTGCAGGAGAGAAGGTGGAGAAGCTCCTAGCTGGACTAAAAGATTGAGAGAATATTTTTGGGAAAATAGCATCCCCTTTTCAATCCATCCAACCTGTTCTTAGGAGAGTAAATGATCAAAGTCTTCACCTTGAGAGGACTAGAACTCGCGTTTAGTCTCATTGCTACAACCAGCAATTAGTGGCTAAGTCTTTCCTCGGCATCATGTTGACGACTGCGACTCTTGTTTCCGAGGTGCTCAACGTGGCGCTCCTGGAGGATTATCAGCCCTCCAAATTACATAACCGAACTAATGAGATACATACTCGCACGGTTCCAAACCCTATTCCCACCGGGTGCCTCACTGGCGGAGTGAAATATTCCCCAGCTCCCAGCGGACGCCCTGCGCATCGTCGCCTGTCTGGGGAGAGGGGAGCTGAGGATGGAAACGTGGAGAGGAAATAAATGGAGATGTATCGTCTCCAAAAGGTCTGACTGACAAGCTGCTAATATGCTGTAATTGTTTTGAGAGCGGATTGAAGCTTCTCTCCACAGTGAGCCGAGGTGAAAATGACTTCTTAGGCTAAGTGTTTATTATGCTGCAGGTTCTTTTCTCTCGCCGAGGCCTCATTAAATAAAGGCTCAAGTTGATGCATGTTAGGGGTGTATTTCTATCACCAAACTCTATTGGAGGGCGGACATGACGCCTGAATATTAGTTCTACCAATCCACTACCCAACAGCATGATTGTTGACTCTGGTCTGAGTGAAACTGAGACCAAACACGCACTTTGTGGTGGAACGGCACTTAAACCATCGCCTTCCTCCACCCTCTCTCCCACACGGTGCAGAAAATTGAGGTCACGCTGTCATTTGTATTCACGGTAATATGGCGCCGCGAATAACGACGGGGTTTGTTTAATGTTCCACGCTCAGAATATCTATGTTTATGCCTCCCGACCTGGCATCCAATCCATTCCGCACCGCGCCGCTCGTGAGTCTCGGCTAAAACCGCAACCTCCTGATTTATGCCAGATAAGGAGAACAAAGGTAATGGATTGTTTTGGCGTTATTTCTCCCAGAGTGTGTCCTGGGTGACTGTAGTTCAAACACCAGTCACACCAGCTGTGTAGAACATCGGTCACACTTGTGCCGGCTGGCTAAGTTATGGCCTGTTGTATTTGGACCATGTGACCTGGCAGCAAAGAACACAAGAAGGGAGCGATTTAGGGGAGCGTGTGTCTTCAACATGTCTAAACTGAAGTTTCTCCTCCAGAGAGCCATTAGATGTAGCTGCAGAGTTAAAGTTAAAGCAAAAGAAGGGACAACCTAACTGGAGGGGACAGATTCAGTGCATTATTTATCATGTTACAATGAGCTTATCCCATAATTACTGCCTGCTAATTCCCTCATGGATGTCAACTGTGGGTTTTTCCCCCATTTCTCCCGATCCAAATTAAAATCTACGCCGCCTTCTTTATCATCCTAACTGCTCCACATCACCTCCAGTGCTAATAAAGAGCCTTTTAAAAGACATTTACCTCAAAAAAGCTAATTGTTTTTTGTTTGATTTTGGTGACACCTTATCTGAAACGGGCTGTTAATTAACAGCAATTATACATTAAACATTAAAGGAGGCACCTTATTAATTAATGGCCTCAGATGCAATTAAATTACAGATGCACACACCAATTTAGCAACCAACTTTCCTTAATCCTGCCTAATTTCAAAGGGATTTCAGGAGGGGGGGAAAGTGATTCTATTATTATGGCTGCAGTAGGTGTTAATTAAGAAGCAACTAGCGGGTGCATCTAACGTGGATGGTGTGTGTGCGCGCGCGCGTGTGTGTGTGTGTTTTAGGGGAGTTGTGCTTTCAGCAACAGGATCAAAACACTGGAGTCCACCTCTCTGCACCTTCTCTCTCATCCCATTGTTCTGTGATGGGAAGCGGTTCTTCCTTTTCCAACGCTCTCTCATACTCTGCCATTGCTGAACACTTTGGTTCGTGTGTTCCTCACCTTTGCATTCAGGTAAGTGATTTTGGGGTTTCCATCTAATCTAAAAGCAGCGTGTTATTAAATAAACAACTCTAAATCTCTCTAAGAACTTCTTAAAGTCACAACCTCCACCAGCTGAGGCTGAAACAAAGAGCAGCTCCGGGGATCTCCATGTAGAACATTCAGCTTCTCCTTCCATAGGTTGAGAAGAGCCATGCAGCTCATGAGGGAAAACCCAAGTCAACATGCACTATGTCCGATTATGTTAATAATAAATCCAATTATGCACTTATGGCGTGAAACGGAAACCAGGGCTGGTTGCCCGTGGGGTCGTGGGGGAGTGGGACTGCGCCATGTTTCATTTGCAAAATGGTGCAATCAATAGTCCTTTGTGCTCAGAAGACATTGAGCACTCAGGGTAATTACCTCGATGTCTGTGTTTATAGTATCAATAAGAAGGCCCGGGATTGGAATTCATCCCTTGGAATCAGACCCCATCTTTCACTTTACAACTGATGTGCACTGAACTGAACTTTTGTGGCGCTGTAGTGGCCATTTTAAGCTCTGTAAGTTATAATTTTACCCTCTCGCCTGTGACATGTCCTGCTTTGGTTTCATAATCTGCCTCAGAAATGTGCACACGCAGCTGCAGAGGCCCTGATCTATATGATTCAGACATTTGCTGTTTATGCTGTACATGAAACGCCCCACTGTCTGCGTCCACACTAATTACTGTTTACCCAACTTGAAAGGCCGCAGCCGACAGTGGGAACCACAATTACAAATTTGTTTCTCGGGTGATGGAGAACATTAAAAAACTCAAACGAGAGTGCGGAGCTGACAAACGCACATGTTTGAATGATTCCAAGGCCATTTTGATCCCTCCAGACATCCTATCGCTGACACGTCCCCCCCCGATCCGAGACGCAACTGCACAACACAGTCGAAGCAGCAATTAGTGCAAATTAACAGACATTTTCTAAAACTGCCTTTGCTCAGAAAACGCAGGCTTTGTAGTTCAAAAAACAGAAAATTCCCACTTTGGCCTGAGAGTTGGAGGGTTTCCAGTCAATGCTTAAATCCTAAAATAAGTACTGCAATCTTCTGGCACAGACACACTGTAATGCTTTAAAAACAATTTAGCAACTGTCATCGCTGTAATTACAGTAACTAATTACCATCCTCAGCAAACAAATAGCTTAACATAATACACAGGCCCAATCAGTTTTGAAGAAATGCAAATTCCGAAAGCAAAAAAAAAAAAAACTGAAAAAAAAGGGGGGCATTTTGGCAAACCTGAAAGAAAAACAGGGGAATAACACTTTGTTTTATCCACACATAATTCCCAGGGAATATCATATCATAAATATTTGCATTCAGTTCTTATCAGGACATTTGCATTTTCCTCTTATCAGTCAGCGAGCCAGGCACTGGCAGATAGGGCGGCCTGCCTCCACGCCATACACACATTTCTAATGAGTCACGTCGCAGGCTGATATCATATTTTGGCTACAACTTTATCACCAAAACGAGGAGGTCATTTTCTCCTGGAGTTGGCTCATCTTTGGAACTGTCTTTGAGTTTTTCTCCCTCCTCTCCCCGCCCCCCTTCTGATGTGATTCAACTGAGATTCATTTTTTAAAGCCCACAAAAAGGATTATTTCCTCTCCCCCCAACCATCCCCACCACCCCCCCCAACCCGCAACGGCCCCCGTATCAGTGGCACGTACGCTCGCAATGATTATCACTCTGTCATAAAATATTTCAGTTTTATCGGAGTATTATTTTATTTGCCACAGCATCCCTCTGAACAGAGGCTCTGGGGAAGGGAAACGCACACACACACGCACACACACACACACACACACACACACACACACACTCACACACACACACATACACACACATACACACATACACACACACACATAAAAAAAGCTCATCTGCATGAACAGCAGTGGATGACAGGCAGGAGACTCAGCTCCGCCATCTCATTTTGGTGGACGTGTGCAACAGTTACCAGGGGGGAAAAAATTAAAGTAATTGTTTGATAACATTTTCAAAAAGGTATTTCACAATAACAATTTCATGGTGCATTGCAGAGTATAATTATAAATCAGCCTTTTTTCCTTGGACAGCCAAGGAACACCGGGGGTCAAGTAAAGCATCCTAGTCAAATTCTCCTCTCATTAGTGCAATCGCTTCTCTCTGCTAATTATTTCACCCTACTCTCTCTCTCTCTCTCTGTCTCTCTCTCTCTCTGTCTCCCCCTCTGGATTATATGCAGCTTTAGGTTGCATTGATAATTTAACATATTTTTTTATTAAAATTTGTTGTCCCTGCAAATACATTTTGCATTAATTACAGCCTGATGTGACAAAGTGTTAAACACTCCTTTGATGTAATGTAATCACGCATATGTCAAAATACATTTATGTGCACGCTTGGCTTTTTTCTGCAAATGTCCGGTTGATTTTTATTATTTTTATTTTTTTTTTATTTGAATGCAATTAAAAAGCCAAACACATTTCCCAGCCCACACCAAGGGGAGCAAAATAGAATAATTGAGAAAATTCAAACAAGGTGTAATCATTAAAATGTGCTGTAAGGAGCGGACGTGACACGTAAATGATTTGCTGTGCACCTAAACCAGGGAGAAGGCAGTAATGAGAGTGTCACAACTTCACACCCTCCGATGTATTCATCTGCCTTCTGGAGGGGGGTCTCCCAGCCTTTTCCCCCAGTCCTCATTATGGTTCTGTGCCTGCTGTAGCCTGGAAGAGGGCAGCTGGATCACCTTAAGGATTCTCCTTAAATCTTATCGGGGGCTTTGTTTAAACAGAGGAGTGGAGACATTCCACCAGGCCCAGAAGATCTGTCAGGCAGCATTCACATAATCACCAGCCTCGACTTCTCAGACGGCACGAAAAGAGGGAAACTGAGTCGTGACGGCTCGCAGTACTTTTGGTCGGAGAAGACATGCTCAGAAGTAGAAATACTGCAAAGACGATTGAGCTACAGCAGCGTTTGAAGACTGTCATGGTGAATCGTGACATGTTTGAGACTGAAAACCTCGTGTTCATCACCCAGTCCAGACAATCTAGGACCAATGCAGGGCTGTAAAAACACAATGGTTCTCTGTATTTCCAGCCTGACTGCCTGGTGATTATGTGAATTATTTATCATTTAGAATGGTGATGCAGGTGAATGTAAAGGCTGTGCATTCTGAAGAGCATCCGACTGTGACCTTTTCTGTACAAGTGTATTGACTGAACTGAATCTTATTCAATTTGCTGCTGAGAACTTGCAGACAAACCGCTGTTTGTTTTGCAGAATGTGGCATCTTTATCCGCCACAATGCAACGCTGGAGCGTAGTCCAAGTTAGGCCTTGTCTGGTACATGTGGGGTCGGCGCATGAGAGGCCAAGTTACCAGTGGCTCTCAGAGGGGGGGCCACTGTCCGTGCCGACTTCTACCACTGGTGAGCTGCCATCAGACCAAAGCCGCGCTAATCACACACTCATGAAGCGCTAAAGGCCGCACAAATGAGCACAGAGACGGTGTTGCCGTGTTTGCCGAGCGTGACACCCGGGTGCCTGCCCAAATCAAGGAGAGTTAAGGCCCGGTCTTTGTGCGGGGATCTCGGTTTTGGCCGGCTGTCCGGTCCCAGCAGGGTCGGGATGTAAAGGATTTGAGCGGCGCTGCCGCAGCTTTTAGAAATAAGCTTGTCTGGGAGATGGAGGCGTACGTATACAGCGGAGGATCACAGTGTGACCGAACTGATGGGTCGCTTCATGAATAAAAGACCTGAATTTAACTTTCTATCACTTATAAAGATCGTTTTCTGTTTGGTTTTGGGGGAAAACAGAAAAGAAAACAACAACAACAAAAAAAACAGACAAACATGTTCTGTTTTATAGTTTTATGAATAAATGTTAACGTTTATATTAAAAGATTAAACATATCTTTTTCAAAGCTTTGATGCCGTCTTGAGTCTTTCAGGAAGCGTGTCTTGTATTTCCTCTCTCAGAGTGACCTAGCAGCTTCGAGGTGACGTTGACCGGACAAACGCGCGTCTCCACCACGTGAGAACCACTGGCGCAGATTTTGAACCAGAAACACCTGAACGCACCTTTGTGCCCTCATGGGTGTTTTAACTTCAGATCTCTAAAATCTGTCAGGAATTGAGCCATAAAGCAGAGTGACGTCAGACAAAGTGGTGAGTGCGCGTATCGGCGGTGGTTTTGCACCGCGTTTGTTTGTTTGTTTGTGCCGAAAAAGGCTTAATGCTGAAAACATTTCGTGGCGCTTTTTGATTTGAAAAGTAACGCGAAGAAGGTGCAATAATATTGTCTCTGAGATCTGTGTCTCTTTTTACTTTTTTACTTGAATATCGTGCATGTTTTTATATTATTTTTATATCTTATATTGTGATTTTTCGTATTTCCCTCCCTCTCTGCTGATTTCACAGTGATGTGCCAGTACGAGTGTCCCTGAGTGCAGTAGAACAAATCTACGATCTAAAACAATCTAGGTTTAAAATCACTTGTCTTAAAGGAGCGCTTGTGTACACGTGTTTAGGTGTCCACCACATCTTGAGCATTAGTTGTTATCAGCTCAGGTTTTATAAGTTGTGCAACAGATGGAACATTTATTCATGCTTTATTTTTAGCTTGTATTGGTTTTCCACGTCTTTTCGAAACAAGACATTCTGAGAGAAGTGTTAATGCTGTGGTAATGTAAGGCCATCTTAACAATCTCTCTCTCTCTCTCTCTCTCTCTCGCACACACACACACACACACACACACACACAGAAAACAGACTATTTGCAGCGGGGGAAATAGCATATGATGGAAGACAGGGATGCTGCTGGGTGGAGTCGGGCTGATTAAGAGATTGGGACCATTCTGCTTTCTTCAATCCGGCAGATAACATCATCCTTGGGCTTTATCTTTGCTCTTGAACTTATTTTAAACATTCCCCTCTGCTCTCTCTTTATTACATACTGTCCTCTCCTTTTTGGCATCCAGTTTCATTACTGCCGACTTATCTCATACATCCTTCCTTTCTGTCACTCTGTTTATTGTGTGGCGGGGATTTTAAGATTAGCTGCTCCCACATACCCCTCAACAATACTGTATAATGAAGCCCTGCTGCACCAGCCCAGTATGGGCCTCTGCTCTGCAGTAGCAAGGAACTAAATATTTGTTTATAGTTGGAGTAAATTAATTAGCCTATATAAAGACAGATAGCAGGAAGAGGCCGCCCGTTTAATTTGAAATGGCATATCTGCAACACATTCTTTCATTCTCTAATCCCACAGCAAATATGCTGTCTGCTGGTGTGATATCACTATTCAGAGCAGATTATTTGCATATAGGTTGAAAGTAAAGGGTGATTTTGTTTTGATTGATGAAGAAAAGTGTGCATTGAATCAGCTGATATGGAGTTGTCCTATTAGAAGGGGGTGCCTCGTCTTATTGGAGGCCTCGTCATGCTCACATCTGCTGTACATGAAGTCGTACTTGTGTTGATAGATGGGGGTTGCTTCTCAATGCCCCCATTTTAAAATGGCATCAATGCTCCATTAGAGCTGCATCTGAACACATCAAAGATGGGGCTCAGTTAGCATGGATGTGAATCTAAAGCCCACCAGTTATTTTTCAGATTCTTATCTGAATATTAGCAATAAACATCTTAGCTGTGTGTCAAGCAATGTTCATGTGACGTGATTCTTTACATTAATAATGACATTACTTATTAAGGAAGTTAGAATTCTTGCAGTTGATTTTTTTTTGAACTGAAATTTAGATTCTGATAGCACAAGAATTGTTTTTAAGCAAGCAACACTTCAATATAACGTCCATAATATTAAATAACAAAAATACAGGTAAAATGTTTGAAGAATATGGCCTTTCAGAATGACCTTCATTGGTGATTGATTATTGAAACAAAGTGATTTGCCACTCCTGCTGTAAAGCAGAGGTTTGAGCATCATCATCATCATTGTCCTCACCATCTCATAGCCGTTACCGGGCTGCTGCGGTTACCCCGGGGTCACCACTTCATCTCCACTGAAGATTTAGCCAATTGCACCCTGTGTTATTGTCTGTCAGCGATACGGCAGGAAAACGCGAGGTCATCTCAGATTATACCATCAGATTACTGCTGGATGAAGCCCACGCAGCCTCCATCCAATGTGATCCAGTCTCCTTTTCATCCACCCCCCCGTTCGCAGAGCGCAGATGTAATTGCATCACTCAACACGCAGGTTAAGAGACGGGGTTGGAGAAATTAACTTTTTTTCTTTCTTTAAACGTTGCAGATTTCCCCAGTTGTTTTAATAACCCATCTCCAACCTGTGATCTAATCTACAGTTACAGTGGAGGTAATTAAAGTTGAAATTAATTACCGTCTGCGCCTGATATTCTAATAACGGCTTTGAGTTTTGTAGCAGGAAGTTGATATTTTGTCACCCGTGTTTTATCTCTCGCGGCTGCGTGTGATTGTCTGCTCTTACAGATTATTAATGTAGCCAGGAAAGGAGCAGGAAATGGCAGATAAAGGCGGAGAGACTTTCCTTTCTAGCACTCCTCCTGACCACAGTGGCCCCTCTTGACAGCTCCACCTCCCCCTCCTCCCCCACCAGCCCTCTTCTTTTAACGGTCCCTTTATCATGACAGTATTTAGAGGAGATACCATAAGACTGAGCAGGCCTTATGGCTGCCTTTGATAGAATTTATACAATTGTTCATTAGTGGCTAAGATAATGCCCCTACACGCACCCCCACCAGTCGGCCTTGCTTTCCCTTTGGGATCTCATTTAAGCCCCACAGCGTTCAGCAGCGCGTACTGCAGGGGCTCCAGATGTGACACCGCGCGGGACCTGCCGCAGACGGCACGGCTGGAAATGTCAAGTTAAGTGAAGGGAGCTGTTGGGCCTGCACACTCTAGTAAGCAGGGTTTGTACGTCCCTGTGGGGGTGTGTGGCGCTCTCCCCGCCCGGCTCTGTCACTCTTACAGTGGCTATCATGTTTTTAATGAAAAACGGTCGACTAAAATCAAATATGGAGGTTTGATAACTGCAGTGGAGGAGCGGTGCCTCTTCAAGTGGAAAAGAACCTTTCAGATGTTTTTCTACTGTATCGTTTCTCTCCGACTGGGGGAGCTTCAGGATGCCTCCACACTCCTGTTTGCTCCACTTGGCAAAAAAAGATAAAGTCAACCCTTGAACACTCACACACTGTTGGTTCAAGGAACCTTCAGAGCAGTTGACTGGTTATGTCTGTGTCTTCGCAATTACATTACGTTACATTTCCCTAAATTTCTCAGTGTGTTAGTTTTGATCTCATCTAGTGGGGAGAGGACACAATGCAAGAATCAAATGATCCTGGACCATCAGACAGCGATCGTGTCTTTGCTTAAAGGGAAGCCACAGTTTCAAGCTGGTTGTAAAAGCATCGCTGAAAGGTGTTGGTCACAGGAGTGGGGTGCAGCCCACGGTCACCTCTGCTTTTCGAACATTTGCACAGGATGGCGAGCTGTGATTGCCCAGCAAAGTCGTGAAGACGATAAAAATGCTGTGTTTGTTCAAATAGTTACTGATGAACTTTATGATTAAATCGGTTACATATTGTCTCTTCTGTCAGCTCTAGTGTGGTGTAGAACAAACTATATAAAGTTTAGTCTTTTTATAGCAGTGGTTTTATAAAGAAGAAGACATAACCAAACTTGTCTCCTTCAGTAAGTCTGAAGTTGGGTGACAAACAGCCACTTTCCCCATGTCTCCTGGATCAGCTCTAAGACGATTTCAATGACACACAGAAGATCAACTGTTGAGAGAGTGAGGACTGCGAGACAGGGGCTTAGAATCTTCGCTGGATCAGAATGAGATGAACATACAATCAGAGGCAAAGCCACACGGGCTTATCTGCCCTTTCACGATGGCTGTCATCATCTGAGACTTCCCTCGGCTGCTCCTTCGCCAAGATGAGAAGGCTCTCTGGCAGGAAAAAAATGGAAAGTTTCTCATTTCTGCTTCAGGAAAAGTTTAGGGTGGAAACTCATAGTATCCCTACAAAGGAGCACATGAAAGTCACAGAGAAGGAGGAGCAAAGTGAAGAAAGAAGTCTGCAGGTGTCAACCTGGGTGAGAATAACGGAATCAAATGCAAGGAGGTGAGATGTGGAGCTTTGGGGCACGGAGAAGATGAAATACCGCACACCTCTGCGGAGGCATGGCTGCAAAACACGCAGCACTTCCAGCTCGTTTACTCTTCTCTCAATTAACTTTATTATTCTCTTCTTGAACGTGGATAAGCTGCTTTGCTTGCAAGCCCCCCTGCTGTGATATTTGCCGCAAACATGCAACATGAAGCTCAACATAAAGCTCTAATATTCTTCCAAAAGCAGATCCTCATTCGCTCAAGAGCCGTTTTGATGTGAGCTTCTGATGGACACAGTGGGCCTGCAGGACGGCTGCTGCACATATTTCATAAAAACACTCCATTTGGCATTGGCGGTGTCAGGCTGCGTGGGAGATCTGTAACATGAAATGGATCCATTTCAGTGCACATCACTGAACATATCCCATACAAGGCTGCGGCCAGTGTTTATAGCTTACCCCCTGTGAGGTGTTGGCATCCGGCGGTGGCGGCTCTGTAGCCGAGACCGTGTGCCGGTTGTGTCGTCTTTTCCCTTGCGAGCTCCGCTCTGCGAGGTGATTAGAGCATCTCTGTCAGAGGCTGAGGGGACAGATGGAGCAACAGAGGACTTTCTGGAGAGGCTATGGTAATTAGGAGTGAAAGGAGAGAAAATGGCAGCTTCAGTGCAACTGGGTTCAGGGAGAAGCTTTAAACAACAATATTCAAGTGGCGCGGGGATTTGTCTGCCCTTTGGCTAGCTAACATAGCATTGTTATATTCATGTTAACATGCTTCCACATGCTGTGAGGTTCTCCCCACAGTATCAGTGTTGTAACATGAAATAATTTATGGTGTGTTTAAATGTCTTCTATTTATTCAGCATGTTTAGGTGGATGCACAGCAAATGATCTGACAATCATCTCAGCTGTCAGTCATGATATAACCAATCAAAGTATTGGACAAAGATGATAAAGACAACATGCAAAGTAAAAAAGCATCATCAGCATCTTCATACTTCATGAAGAGCTGGGCAAAGAGCTGTGGAGTTGTTGGTCATGACACTATAAAAACAGAGAGTGTTGTAGATGCTGAGCATTTCCAGGAACGTTCTCCAACAAAGGTGGTTCGAGTGTGTGCTTGAATTGATTAAAAATGATGACGTGAAATTTGTGAGTACATTACAAATGCGCTGGGTGATTGCTGATTGAGCTCCGTGTATGCAAACGAAGTCCCAACTTGGTTTGCTGATGGGTGACTATATCATTACCATTTTGAGCAGAAATGGATACAGCAATGCAGACTTCCATGCTGTTGCATCAACATTTTCCATCATCAAGTTACATTTGTGTATATAGCTACATTTGTGTCAATTTGAATGGCACAATTATGCTCAAATGCTACGTTACCAGTTCATAGCAAGCAGCAGTTCATGCAGCATCTTCCAAAGCTCTGGTTTTAAAAGAACTTTTAAAAGGCCTTCCATAAGCTGAATCTTTACTGTAGCCGCTAAGCTGAAAGCATTAGCACCCACCCCTGCAGTGAAGCTTCTGGCTCAAAAATGGGGGTAAATAATGTCTTTTCACATCTATTTGGGATCTTGGGATCTCCAGAGATCAGGATTATGCCAGATGACATTTTAAGTCTTGTTTTTGTTTGTTGTGTCTCTACATCTGTTTTAATGTATTTACATTTTTTCAACATATTTAATGAGAATTTCTTTGGAAAGGTCAGAATTTTATTTCTATTGGTGGTGTAATGTTGCATCAAGAGCATTTTGACTCGTATGCGAGTCAAATTGATCAAATATTTATTTTTAGAAAGGGAGGGGAATGATGCTGCTGTTTGTTGCTATAGAAGTAGTTTATCTCTAATTGAAACGACCATTAATCCAGAACCTGCTCCCTGCAGAGAGGAGATGGCCCTTCCTCTGCGTTATTAATTGCTCTGTCAATTATCAATCTGCAGCAAAGGCAAGCAGCCACAAGACCTGCCGCCAGTGGGTTGCCTGGTGAAACGGTGGCACAGGAATCCTCGCAGGGCACATATTAATAAGGTTGCAATGAGAGTTTCAACAATTCACCATTAACACATAATGCATTCTTGAATTAATTAAGTTCTCATTTCTAAACACCCACCACTTCTTTCGCTCTCAAAATTTAACCCAACAATAGTAACAGAATGTATTTAAAGTGACTAATGACACAAACGGCAAGATAGACATACTCAAAGCGCTATTAGCACTAATGGGTTGTGTCTCTTTGAGTGTTCTTCTGTTTTTGGTCGAGAGTATAGGATAGAATAATTTCTTTACATGACAGACAAGTTCTTAAATTACACGTGTACACCATCGCACGAATTGCGTGACTCCCTCTGACACCGACGGGCTGAAGATTGAATTTCACGTCACACACGTGAAATTAGAAAAAGTCCAAGTGCCTCCTAAATTGGTTGGTCACTCCCACGTTGGAGAAATGGGTCAGAGTTTGTGCGAGAGTGTCCGCCAGGCTCTGCGATTGCAAATGGATACTGTAAAGGTGAGGCAGAGAGCCAAATACAGTTAGATTTCTCAGGAAATCTTCTCTTGCAGAGGGGGAAAAAATCACAGGTCAGAAACTAAGAGACGCACATCTGCATGTGTGTTTGCGGAGCAGCAGAGTTCTTTTTAGAGAAACGGTCCCAGCGCCTGAACCACTCGGGTCCGTCTGAGTGAAACCGCTGCACCGTAATCATTTTGATGTTAATGATGTCTGCAGAGCTGCAGCATCATCCCGGTGATTTAATCACATCTCATTTGGGTCAGGACCATTTTGGCTGCAGCTGGGCACGTCGGCGCGCCGGCCGGGCTCACCTCGCCTCCTCAGAGCCACGCGCCGGCCTGCCAGGCTGCAAACAGATGTCTTCTTGTCGAAAACCCCTGTCCCCTTGTTTATTTATTTTTTTGTTGTGTTTTTTTTTGTTGTGTTTTTTTTTTTTTTTTTTTGGACACAGGCTCGCACATTGTGGAGTTTTGGTCCTGAATTCTGCGACGATCCGAATCAGAAATGAGACTTTGTGTTTAAGATTTCACTTCCAAGCTCTCGCCGCCTGTGGGACCTGCTCCTTGGGCTTTTCATCAGCTGCCATTTTCGACGGCATGCAGTAATTTCATGGCTCATTGCAAGCGCTGAAAACCTTTGAAACTGCAAATGTTAACTTTGCCTGGCCTGGAGCCATTTAGGAAGCGATTAATTTAGCAAACAGAAGTGAGCCACTTTCTCCTCCTAGCCTGCGCATAATTTTTTTTTTTGAGGGGGGTTTCTATCTGTATTTGAGTAAGAGTGAGCAATGTAATGACAGTTCCTGTAATTGTAGCAGTGTGAAAATGGCTCCTACCTCAGCCTCCGCTATCTCCCTCATCTCTGCTGGCTGAGCTTCACACAGCGAGAGCACGTGTAGATTGAGAAGAGGTGGAATCACTTACAACATGCTTGACCTTATTTCTCGTCACGAGTTGTTAAAGCGTGCTAAAAGAGCGTGTTTGTTTGCGGAGCCAGCACCTTTTGTGAGCCGAGCGTTCTCGATCGCGACTGCGGCACATCTTTGATCACTGGCAACACAATTCAATTTAGGAAAAAAAAGAGGAAAAGCCAAGTGTTCAGAAGTGTGAAGTTTTATTCTTTAAATATTTTTTCTGGCTGTGGTGCTTTCAGCGTCCCAGTGAGAGGATCTCAGTGTTTGCCCAGTATTCCTGCAGGCTTGTTTTTGTCATAGGCTCTGTGCAGCAAGGCATGGGAGACGCAGAAGGCAGCGGGTCGGCCAGCCTTCCCCCACAGCTGTCCTCCTCCATCCTGGCACCCGCTGCAAACCGAGCCAATATGAAAACAAATTCTTGCCTCTCTTTGCAATTAATTTTCCTTTGCTGCAGAAAAAAAAAAATCCGTGTTGACAACATAACATATAGCAGGTTGTGTACAGAAAATCTGGCTGTACAGTCATTGCTCACTCTGCTGGGAGCGCTTGTCTAACACATTCCTCTCGTGTGCGTCGAGATCAGAACAGTGAGGCGGCAGAAGTAAAATGCAGCCATCTTATTTCCACGCTGTCCTAATGCTTTTACATTCAATTAATTCTGATGATCGGGAAAGCTCGCGGGAGACTTTGGAATGAAAATAGAAGCTCGGGGAGTTGTGCAGGCGGGTCAGGGGGCAAACATGACAAAAGAGCAGGGGGAGCAATAGGAACGCTGACAATGATCCAAATTCCTATTCGGCCTCTCTCTCGCTCTCTGTGTTTTCTCCACATTTGCGCACGTGCATCCGCACAGTGTTTGGGAAATAACTGCTTCCTTACCTGGATGCCCTCTAACCACATCTGCATCCTGTTTCACCACAGCCACCCCGCCACCCCCCCCCCAAACGCCATTAATTTTACTGAAAGCCATTCACAATAAGCGTGAGATACTGGGCAGCGGCGTTCAAACGTTCTCTTCCCCTCCTTATCATAAAGGTCCCACATGTCCCAGCAATATCCCCCAAATAACAAAAAAAAGCAGATAAATTTGTCCTAATTATGTCCCTCGAACAATGTTGTTTGACGGCCAAAGACGTCAAATGAAATACTATTTTGATTCGGTGAAAGTGGTGTCAAGGTCTTATATTTCCATTGCAGGTAAAGCGACTGATAAACATGCGAGCAGGACTGTAATTATAGGGTGGAAATGACATCAGAAATTAAGCAAATTGTGAAAAGGTTTGCCTTTAAATGGGTTTGAGCCACGAATTAAAAAGACCATTAACTGGGAAGAGGCAGGTGTTATCCCCACCGTCCAAAACAAACAGAGCGAGGCTGTGTGTGTGCGCCTGTGTGTGTGAAAGAGATGCAGGTGTGCTGCTATCTCTGAACAATCCTGCGTCATTAACGAGTGAAGGCTTATTTAGCTGATTTTCATGACTTTGGCCACTGTGCTAATTTGGAACGCATTGTTCCATAAATAAACCTTCCTGAACTGAAATAATGTGTCTTTTTCATCTTTAAATTCCTTCATATTGCTGCTTTTATCTCTTCATGTGCTCAGTCTAGTTGGGGTTGTTGTGGCGCACAGGTTAGTGTTGTAGCTGAGTAGCTTTTTCACTATTTGGATCAAACTTCCTGTATCCTCTTCTCCTCTTTAGACCTTTCTCTGCAGGCCTTTATGCATTTGATGGTCTTTAAATAAATTGTTATAGTGATTCTACCAGAGGATCAGAGTTTCATTTCACCCCATTTTGTGTTGCAGTTTTTTTTCTCTTTCAGTTTTTTTTCCTTGGGTCTTTTCATGAGCCGAGAAAAATTTAAAGGTGATGAGAGGTCTTCTGTCTGATAGGACGCAGGGCCGGTGTGGTGATCAGGCAAAATTACATCAACTTTTTCCCTCCTCGGCCATGCTTGTCTCTCCCCTTTTTTTTTTCTTTTAATCAAAGCTCTCGCAGCCTGATGCTGCCCTCGCTCTGGGCCGGGTGTCAAACGGTTTCCATTGATGTCAGCGCGGCGGTAATCACAAAGTCTATCCACAGATGCCTCGCCTGCACCGGCGTTTCACTGGGCCGCTGCGTTCTCCGCTCAACACCTCTGAGGCATGTAAGATTATTTCTGCAATCTGAAAGGGAGAATAACCTCTAGGAAGAAACTAAATCACAATATAAAGTAATTAAGCACATTATCAACGTGGAGGTTAATTAGCGAGACCCTGCGCGCCAGCACCACTGGTAGCATTGCAAACAGACGAATGCTTTCGTTTTCCTTTATTTTTTTGACCACACACACACACGCACACTGACTGCAGGCAGTTGATTGTCACTGTTTGGGGCTCTGAAATTGATTAAACAACTTGCAATCCAGTTTAATTAATGGAAACTATCTGTAGTTCAAAGCTATTAAGCGGAATGTTGTGCCTTAGTGCTGCCCTCGTGTCTCATTTTGCTTAAACAATCACAGAAATTAATTGAATTCCGGCATTACTGTATTGAATAACCTTAAAACAATCTTTGATGTTATAGCCCGTATTTAAAGCTATTCCGCTGTGCCCCCCCTCAGAGCTGATATACTGTTAGCCATGTGTTTATCCTTTAACGCGAGCAAATGGCGTCAGGCTGTAATATCACAACACAGGCGAGACAACATGGCCAGCCTCTGTATCTCCGGAGTGCAGCCGAGTCCGAAATGGCACATTGACAACAACATACATAAAAACAAAAGGCATGGCATCCCTAATTATTGACAAGCAACATATATTTACTTTTCCTCATTTCAAAACGATAAGTCCTTCAAGCTCCACTCGGCGTCTGCAGCATGAAGATGTCCCCTATCAAAAAGTACAGGCGTACCTGTTTGTTTGGGAAGGCTTGCCAAGAAAATACCCCCCCACCCCCTTCTGTTCCTGCTCTGGGTGAAAACAGTAACCAACTTAACTTGACGTTTCCTTTCTCTGTCCTTTTTTATGGCTCCTTTGTGCTTTATAGTTCATTTCTTTGGAGTAAAACTGGGGGAAAGTGCAGGCTGCAGTTATAGAAAGTATACGTTAAATAGATTTATTTATTTAAGGGGCTGCTGGTTGTAACTTAGTGATCATATTTAGTGTCTATATACAATAACTTTTCCTGGATTTGTCAAATCTGACCAAATTCATTTTGATTAAACAAGAACATAGTCTAAGAAAGAAGATTTCATAAATAAATTAAAATATAGGTGACAAACCTAACAGAAATGCACATGTATAAGCCTTCAGATGATATTTAAAATGGATTTACAACACAATCATATCAGCCGGCTGCTCACCTGCCCTAAAACTCAAATACAGGCTTGAACAGCCTTCATCGCCCCCTCCTTTCCCTCCCTCTCATTTCTCTCTATCCTCCTCCTCCTCCTCCTTTTTTTTTTCCTAAATGGCATGAAGGTTGCAATGGCAGGAATCCAAGATCATCGCGCTTGAGACCACACAGATGGGGGGAGATAAAAGTTCTCTGTGAGCTGCTCACAGTGCTGCCATTTTTCCACACGAGTCGCGGGGATGAGGAGGAGGAAGGGGAGCCACCTGCAGCCGTGACATCACCGCCTTATCACATATCATGTATCACCTGCAGCTCCATGCCGAGCCCGAAGAGACAGATCTCATCTGTCATCTCTGAGAGGATCTCAATATAATTTACCCGACGGATCTGACATCCAGAGGAGAGAGGCACAGTTGCCAAGGCTAATCTGTCAGATGAGGACTCTCCTTTTTCTGCGCAGTCACGTCCTTGTGTGTCGTTGCAGAATGTGGAGATAACAGATTCAGCTCTTGTTTGAAAGCAGCATCTGGGCTCGAGATGCCTCTTCTATTGTGAAATGGTGCAGGCGGGGTCACGTGACCTCGCATTCAAGTATTTAGGCCAGAAAAATAAAACATGAAAAACACTTGCTTAAACCCAAGTCGTCCCCTAACACGCTGCTGTCTCCGATTTGACGGCGGCAGCGTGCGCGGCTGCAGCGGGATAACTTTGTAGGCAAAGTATGCAAAAAAGAGATTATCGCACAAGAGAGCCGCAAGCCAAAAAACACAAGTGGTATCAAAAAGCATAACCTAATTAGAAAGACTAATCAACTTTAATGTCTTCATATTTAAGGGAGAGGGGAGGGATAATTAGTCTTGGGGTGCAGTCTCCTTTCCTCTGCAGTCAAGCTGCTAACAAGAGCTGATGCTGTCTGGAACGGCCACCCACATATAACAGCTAATTGCAGGTCTTCGCCCTGCAGCACCCCTGCAGTCATAGAGACAACAGGGAAATTGGCCATTTCAGCTGTGTGGGCTATCATTAATAATTAATGACACTTTCAAGAGTTAGACTGTCCCTAAAAACCTAAGCGAGAGGTTCTTTGGGAGCATTGCCATGTGTCGTCTGTTGTGATGGTGAAAGCTCCTCTTCCTCTCTTTTAAACGCTGTCTTTTTACTTCATGAGCTTTTTGTTATGGAGGTTAACCACTGCCTGGAGATATGTCACACAAGCCGAGTGATGCCGTAATGATTTCATCAGCGCAGCGTACGTGTGTTAGTATGTTTTCAAGTCTGAGTTGCTTTCAAAGGTGTGATGTTGGAACAGAGCGTGCACAAACATTTACTTTTCGACTAAAAAGTGCATGTTTTTCCTGCAGTGAAAAACTTCTGATGGTCTTTATGTAAAGATCTGCGAACCATGCCCAGAGAAACGTTCAACAGTATCAACATGTCTGCATGCACAGAGTTAATGTTAATTTTAATGTGTGGACTTCTGGTAATTGTTGGGTTTGAGCTCAAAGCAGCAGAGCTAAATGCAGGCAGGAGGCATCAGGACATTTCAGCATGCAAGTGTCTCACAGAGCTGCAATGAGAGTGAGAAGAGTTTAAATTTGGGTTGATCCGTGCAGAAGTTCCCAACAATCCTAATGGGTGAGCCGGATCAGCTCCAAAATTTAATTGGATCCGTCTAACAATGATTATTAATCCTGTACGTTATGTTATTTTATTTTTTTTTAATGTGAAGTTATGTTCGATAAAACAAAACATAACCAGCTCAACAAAGGTAATAAAGAAGAGGAAATTAAACATTTAAAAGGGAAAATTAATGTATAATCATAATTATGGTTTATACATATTCAGCACTAATTATTCACATTGTTATAATGAGCTCATTGTCAACAAAACAAAGGGGTTAAAAGTTCATTTCACTCCTTGGCATAACCCTTCTGTGCTGCACTTTGGCTGCATATTTATGAATCTTAAGACCATATGGTGGCTAATCATCATAGATGTCGTATTAATATTTGGTTTCTCAAGTGAGCAGCTAAATAATGAGCGATGGTTTCTGTGTTCGAACTCGGAGGAGCGACTTCTTAATGAAACAGCAGCAAAGAATAATCACGTTTCCTCTCCGGGAAGTCATCCGCAGCACTGTTCAAGGGTAACCAACCACTGTCTTATAACTTTATTATTCTTTCTTAATCGGTTTATAAATATTTATGAATTGGCAAAGCTGCCCCGACTCTGGCGAGATTGAAGTCGGAGCGTATGTTCCAAAGCAGCCATGGCTTGGAAGGAGGGAGATAGCGTTGACAGGAGATTTGTGACAGAGCAGAGCATGAAACCCATCAGTTGATGAGTGGAAATCCCTACTTTCTAATTAATAGAGGTACACAGGCCAGGGGGATAAGGAGGATCAGGGAAATGAAATCAGCAAAAAGATAGCATCACTCATTTCTGAGGTCCATTGTCACACTTCAGAATCTGCTGTAATGAATCACTCAAGCATTCTGCAGATACATTTGAATGGCGGGGAAAATTCATTGTCCGGTGGAGAGCATTCGATAAGGATCTTTTCTCCTGCCTCTGCCTCTTCTTCAGCCTCTTCTTTCCCTCTTTTGTCAAAGGGGCTGATCGGGAGGAGAAAAAAAAGGCGAAACTGCTGCTCCGGCAACAGGTGCGCCGTCTGAAAGGCCGCCGCAATCTGTGGGCGAACGGGGAACTTATCTCGGATCAAGAGCTCCAGTCAAAAAGTTTCAAGGGATTTGCTTTCATTTAAAAAAAAAAAAAAAAAAAAAAAGTCGGGGGGGACGTTGCTTCATCCTTCAGTCTGTGAAAGAAACCTCCTCTTGTGCTGTATGGTATGTTTTTTTTTAAATACCTAATCTGAGCTGCACCAGGTCTGAACGTGACGCCTCACCCAACGTTAACTAATTGAAAGCGTTGCTGCTGGACGTCATCCAAAATATTGTTGCTAGGATATCACGTGACTGTGCACTGTCAAGGTGCAAGAGGTCGTTGGGCAGCTCAGGACCAAAGCATCCATATTCTGCCCCCCACGTGCAAACAGTCTAGATTTTTCAGTCATAATTATCTTGTAAATCCAACTTCTATAATGGACTCATTTGCATGCACAATATATATTTTTTGTTTCCTGCAGATGGGTCTCTTGGGGAAAAACAGCTTTAAACCTCTCATCTGTTTGTAACGGTACAACATTAACGGAATAATCTGCTGCTCTTTAAGAGAAATGCCAGCGTAAAACCCGGCACATATTAGCTGCCGCTCACACATCTGGCAGGCTTAACGCAGCTACTCGACACCCTGGAATGGCGATGGCGAAGTGTGGAGATGACATGAAACGGGAGACAAAATGCAGAATTTATCTTTGCATATCATGCATCCTCAGAGGGGATTTGCCAGAACTGCCTTTAGACATTATTCATGTTTGCAGAAAGCACGTTCCCGGCACACAAACATACAGTAGCCTCCCGCTTTTGCCTTTGTCTTTGGTTGCTTCTAACAGATAATTTAAGTTCTCGGCTTCCGAGTGGTTCAGCCCAGCCCAGGGGAGCCATATCCCTGTGAAAGATTATTATTATTATTTTAAAAAACTTCTTTTTCTCTCTTCCCCCCTTAAATCTTCCGTTATCCCAATGCAATTATTTAATATACACCCACTCATATTCTGCGCATGAGATATGAATATAATTGTATGTTACTTTTTAATTACAGGAAAAATCTAACTTGTAAGATGATGGGCTGGAAGGTGCCACTGCATTGTTATTTTTTTCATCCTGGTTTTCTGATTATGTGAGCTGGGCTCCTTTGCTAAGCGATGATAAGCAGAATTTCCATGTTCTCTGCATAATTAATCCATCTTTGCCTCTCTTCATGCCAAACTCTGCCGTTATCGCCTGCACATGCCTGAATTGCAAAAGAATCCTCTCTTCAATTGGAACTTATTGATATTCGAGAAAAAAAAACTGGAAATCCTCACATTTAAGCCACAG
Organism: Lagocephalus sceleratus; assembly: GCA_911728415.1. Lineage (NCBI taxonomy): Eukaryota > Metazoa > Chordata > Actinopteri > Tetraodontiformes > Tetraodontidae > Lagocephalus > Lagocephalus sceleratus. Next base: position 9,887,655 of record CAJVRN010000126.1, read on the forward strand.
ATTGTTAAATGGATTAATTTCGCGGCAATCGCAGGCATCTAACGCGGAGAGACAGGCAAAGCAAATTGAAAGTATCTCCTGTTTGTGGAGTTATAGTCCCAAATGATAGGGTTTATTGCCATGTTTTCCCCCCTCCATAGTCAAAAATTACCATTTATTTGCATGCCATAAAATACTTTTATATGCTTGAAAATTCAGAGGAATTCCTTTCAATGCCTGTCTTTGGCTTGGTGATAACAACTCCAGCTTCCCACATCTGGACGCTTTTGATAATGGGTGAAAGGAATGTCTGAATATTTAATATTTTTATCTGTTTTCATCAACGGTTTCACCATTAAGGATGGCTCGGCTGTTTGCATGGAGCTTGGCAGATGTAGATTTATTTTCTGAGCTGTCTCCTGCCTGCCTTTCTGTGAATATATTGATGCATTTTTCCATTTTGCCGTGCACTGATGCCCCTGCATATGTAATAAACCGGCAGACACACTTATAAAATACATCAACAGAGTGTATTATAATGCTGCGTTCAGATGTGGGTCCTCAGTTACTCATGCACGCATGGGGGAAGGAGGGAAAAGATCAGCCACACATATCAAACATAATTTACTTGACCTCATAAAAATGAATAATATTAAATCACAGGATGGCAAAATGCATGAGGTGCTCATGTAAAGGAGCAAATATGTTATTTGAGCACTTGGCATGCAAACCTTTTGGCTCGCATGCAAACAGTGATGCATAAAACACCATCATGATTAATACCGTGAGCAATGCTCTAATTTAACATAGTGCATGTAGGAGTGCGCAGGATATTGATCATTTTTTTCTTTTTTTTTTAATGAATTGTTCTAAAATTAAAGAATATTCTCAGAGTATTCATAGTTGTCAAGGATTTTAATTATGGAGGTGTTACATAATTCAAACAATAAATCAGGAATCATTTTTAAAGCCACCAGGAAATGTGAACTTTGTTTCTATTGGCTGAAAAGTGCAAATATACTTAAAGGAAATGAGACCTTCGCCGCTTGTCAGGCTTTGAATCCACTTGTTAATGATATATTTATAAAGATCATACATCTGTAGTGTAAATTAACCTTTATTCTTCATAGCTATTAACCATTAAAAAGTAAAAAGTAATTTTAAGTTAATGTTCAAGGTTCCCTCGAAACATCACTGATTAATTTATCCCTTTCACAGGCTGCATTCCCTCACCTTTCAATGTCACGTACATTTTTTCCCTTATTTAATAATGCAACGCTATTATTTCAAGAAACGGACTCCTTGAAATGAGTACGGATATTTATGATTTTAATCCATGAAAGGCTTGTTGGTTATCCCCTCGAGGTGTCACAATCTCAGCTTTGACCACATAAAAAGACACCGAGATTAGCTGTAAGAATATACTGCCCTGTGGTTCTTCTCCTCCTTCTCCTCCTCCTCTACAGCAAGCCTTTATTTACAGATTTACACACTCCCATAAGGAGGAGCATAGTTTGTTCCTCCCGCCCTCTTTCATCACTTCCTCAACTTTAAGGTTTTGGTGGAATCTAGAGGTGCTTTGGGGATGTGTGGCACCTTTCTGATGTGCTTTGGATGTTGCAAATTGAGCCCATATTATGCCTCTCCCTTATTAGAGGGTGGGGAGGGAAGGGTCCTGGATGGTGGTGTGGGGAGGGAAGGCTCCATAGGAAGAGCTGGCACCGGGGCCTCCGGGGCCGCGGGTGGTTCTGGCAGCTGGGCAGCGGAGTGGGCACTCGCTCAGACATCTGTTTGCTCACTGCGGTTGGAGCTACTGGCTGGATGGCCGTGTGTGTGTGTGTGTGTGCATGTGCATGCGCACATGAAACAGGGCACAGAGCTGGAACACCCAGCCACAACCAGCGACATCATGCCCAGAACAAACAACAGCAAGTCAAGATTTTACATATTAAAATGTGCTTTTATGTAAGATGATGAGAAGACACAGGCTGAGGGGAATCTGATAAATCACTCAGAATTGGTTAAAAATATTTACAGCTTCATGTCTGGCCGAGCAGTTATGATGTTCAACAAGTTTAAACAATGACTTTAAGGTAACATGTTTGAAACATGGGAATACTTGAACAAAATTTTGTCCCCACCCAGCTTTCTGTCCACACGACCACATCAAACACACACACACACACACACACACACACACACACACACACACACACACACACACACACACACACACACACACACACACACACACACACACACACACACACACACACCATCCTGAACGGCCAGAGGGCGACGCCACAGCGGGCGAACTCATAACACAGATGAGCTGCTGAGGCTGCTCTTTAAGGACACACTCCCCCCGTCCGACCGACGGCCGTCCCTCCCAGCGCCACCGGACATGTGTGAGCTTTTACAGAAATCAAGAGAGTGATTGGTCACAGCAGACTGCCTGTGATATCACCGGGTCGATACAGAAACTGCACTTAAACAGTGTTGTTATGGTGGTGGCTCCAATTTCTGCTGTAAGATGCAGCAATATTGATACATTGCCTGTAGGGATTGATTATTTTGGACTTAATTGTGCATCTTTACAGTCCTGACACTTAAGTATGGTGTGAAAATCACACCGTGAGGGTGTGGGGGGGATAATTTATTAGTGGGGAATAATTTATTTTGTCTGCTAAATACATTTAATACAGATGTGTTTTTGACCTCCATCTTGATTTTAAGTTATTGTTTTGCTCAGAAAGAAAATATTTGCATGTTAAGGTTTTAGGCTGGAGATTTAATTCTGTTTTTATTAGTATTTATTAACCACTTGCTCAATGTTAGAAGAAAATGCACCGATAGATGGAAGGATGGACAGACAATAGAAGAATCGCAAAACACTTTTAGGCCGTCTCCAGTCAGAACACCAATGAGCCGTACAAACACCATTTGTTCCGAAACATATTTTCTTTAGGAACGGACATGATGAAGTCGCCAGACGGCCCACCTCTTCCGCCCCCACAAACACTGACTGGCGTCCCCCAAATGTGACTTGGCACTTCTAATCAAATGATTTAGCACATTAAATCAACCTTTCCCCTTGTAATCAGATTACGGGAGTGCACTGTGCCACATCTCCACAGCCTACAGTATACCCTCACCTATTAATACCACCAACCTTGTGTTAGTGATTTCCCCTGCGATGGAAACAGAATCATGTTAATTATCGCAACCATCTGGTCCGAGCGGCAGAAGTAGGAGGAAAAAAAGCTTTCTCTTCCTCGCGCAGATTTGTACCCGTCAATCAGAGGCGGCTTCAAACAAGCCACTGGGGCTCAGGAACAGCAGAGAAGAACCACGCTCCAGTCTCAGAGGATTTAGGAGTGGCGTTAAATTAATCTTCAGCTGGCAATTTGACTCTCCCGCAATGTTGTTGCTCTAACCAGAAATCATTGATTTTTGCTGCTGGGTTCCTGATTTCTCCAGCTAACTCTGGTTATGGATGTTTAGCACTGCCAATTTATTTAAGATCTGTTTAGCTCTTTTTTTATTGGCATAATTCAAAGGTTCTTTAAGGTTTTTTATTTTTTTTTTTATTTTACATCTTGTCATTTATCTTGAATTGATTCAAGGTAAATTAAAGTAATTAAAGTTAGATTTTTGCTCATTCTGAGTGACTTTTTGGAACAGAACCAAAGCGGTTTTAAAGCGGAAAAGAGAAACTCATCTGCAGGAAGAGGCGAAGCAGACGCTCTGCTCAAGGTGAACCGCTGCTGACCCGTCTGCCACATAAATTATTCTGTAGTTTCAGACTCCATTCCAAAGTTGTGGAATTGGGTTACAAGATAATTTCACAGGCCACTTGCTTGTCTTCCTTGGCAGTCCAACTGGCTAATTGAAGGGGGTGATTTCCAGTTTGGGTGACTTTTCAGAACATAGCAGTCAAAAATCTGAATGCTTTGAAGGTTCACTTCTGCTCAATCTCCTATTTTCCCTCCTTCACTTTTATTATTTTTTAATTATTTTTTTTCCCTGCTTGTCCACAATTTGTACACAAATGGGGAGGGGGAGGAAATTTGATTGACAGTTTATGGAAAGCATTAGGAGAGCTCTGGCACTCTTCTGGGTAAATATAACAGAAATGCTTTGACTTTTTTATTTATTTATCCAGGCGTGTTTCGTTGTTCTTTCTTCAATGGCCGTATTTATTTTTGTTTAAATGTTTTAGTTGTGTGTAAAGGTATCCGGTTGTGTCTCCAGCTGCTGGCTTGCAGAGCTCACTGATTTCGGGTCCATCAGATCAGCTCTCGGGTTCCAGGGTGGCTGCAGCCGAGCTAATCCCGGCGCATTTGACCGATTTAAGGTCTGATTTGTCGGCGATAAGAGGGAAAAGTAGATGGTCTCTTCCCCCCAAAACGGCTGTAAGGATTTAAAAAAATATTTAGAGTGATGCAAAGTGACAGAAACGTCGCGATTTAAACGCAAAACCGGGTTTTTATTAAATGTGGCGGAGATGCGCGCATCCCCTCCATCTGCAGCTTCCTGGATTTAAACGCAGCTCGACGTTAATTAATAACCGAGCAAGTTCAAGAAAAATGCAGATCAAGTGAAGTTCAGCAGGCGGCTGCTACGGTACCCGGGGAGGAACAAACCTTATCTTCAAACAAAAGCGCGAAACGCTTTCACCTCCCCAGTCAGTCCGTGTGGATCGCGGCGAAGCGCAGCCTCATCACGGTGCTGAAAGAGAGGGAGAGAAGGAGGGAGGGAGTGCATGAGAGAGAGAGAGGGAGAGAAAGAAAGGGGGAGAGAGAGAGAGAGAGAGCCAGGGAGACCAGAAAGATAAAGGAAAGACAGGCGGAACGATAGAGTTGTGCGTAAAAACTCCTGGTGCCCCTTCTTATTTTTTTTAATTTCTCAATTTCCATCAATCAGACCAAAAGAACCCCAAACCCGGCTGCTTGGATGAACCAGAACCTATCGATCTGTCAGCACTACACCTGGATTCACTGACCAGCCGCGCAGCAGGCATGTCCCGAAGGAAGCAGAGCAACCCCCGGCAGATCAAACGTAAGTTTCCCCTCTTGTCGTCTCGCCGCTCCTGCGCGTCTCGTCGAGCCCGATCCGCCGAACATCGCAGCCATTAGTGACCGGAGCGGAGCTGAGACAGCACAAGCTCCACCACCGCCTCATGTGCCGCCTGTCACGGTCCACGGACGCTCCCGCAGCCCCCCGCAATTATTCTGCGGGGAGTGTTTTAGCCCGAATTCCATCCGAATCTTGCAGCGCGGAAAAGTTTCCAAGTTCCAAGTGTCCAAACAAATTGCTTCTGTTGCCTGATGGATCTGTTTTGGAACGGGACAGCGCATCACCACGGCTGCTCACACTTAGAACAGTTCCAGTAAAAAAAGTCATGGAATTCAAAATTATAAACGCCTATTTTCTATCTTTTTTTTGTCCATTTAAAGGCGTTTATTTATATTTGCAAAGGAACACACACGTGTCTCTTACACACACTCCCAACTTCCTCAAACACACATTTTCCCCACACACTTTATTTATGTTTGCCGGCAAACACACACGCACACACACACGCACGTGCACACAAAGTTTTAAAGTGTGTGTGTAGCGTGTAGTTATTGATTAGTGGTATTGATATCTGCGATGATACAGCACCAGAGTGGCAAATCAGCCAGATTAGAATTGCAGTGGTGATGTTTCTCCAGGGAGGGTTCACTGGTCCCAGTGTCTGCAGACAGACCTGGAAACTGAAATTGAAACTGAAAATGACAGGAATACTCTGCTGTTTTTCCTTTGATGTTACTGTGCACAGATGTATGGATGAAATGTGAGTTACTAATTATTCAAAAATGAGTGACAATCCATTTTTAGAAAACACACTTTTAGTGAAAGGGTTTTGGTGGCTTTTTCTGATTTTATTTCATTTCAAGAAACCTAATGAGGGATTTACACACACACACACACACCAGCTGCTTTTGAGGTGTGCGTGTGTGTGTGTGTGCGCGCATGTGTGTATGTTCAGTTTGTGCTGCTGGTGTTGGAGGTTGAAACTGTCTGAAGTCAAAGTCTCAAATATGAAACCATTGTCACCAATTTGTAACAAATTTGTATCACTTTCTACGATTCTGCTGAGTATTCAGCACTACTGGGGAGTGTGTTGGTGTGTTTGAGAGTGTGTGTGAGCTCATGAATTCATGAGGACTTGCGCTGACATTTTTTTATTTGTTGTGACTGACAGTCACGAAGAGGTTAGCTGTCTTATTTTTTTTTTACTTGGATATTTTCAATGGTTTGTTGAGGACATCTTGATTAAAATTATTATTTGATATATTTTTCTATTTGTTTGTTATTTTATCACCAAAAAAAGTGTCAACAACAGTCGACCGATTTCAAAGTGAACTAAATGGCATTTCATTATTTTTCTTTGTTAATTGGAAACATAATTGTCTGTAAATTTTGATAAATTCACTTTCTGTATTTCATCCATTTTTCTAAATACATTTTTAATTTTGGCTTTATCGTTAAATTTAGTAGATTTATTATTTCCCTTTGTGGCCTCCAGCAGAAACCTGCAACCATTTCTAATCAATCAAAAAAGCACAAAAACATGTGACGTGATGAGGCCCACTCAGCTTTGGACCAATCCCATCGCAGCGTCTGAAATTTTGTTGTCGAGCAAAGGAATTCTTCCCTTCTTCTCTTTTCCTTCTCTTTTCGCGCTGTGCCTTCACCGCTGCGACCCGGCCTCGTGCGAATTAGTGTGTCGTGTAAGATCTCGTTAATACAGAGCCCGTGTGCAGCCGAATAATCAAGCTCCAGTCGGAATCAGAAAGGTCACGAGGAGCCTAGATCCTCTCTTCTTAGCCTGGGAACTCGGCACAGAAAGTCAGCGCAGACAGTCATTCTAAAGGACAAAAAGGTTGTTGGGCGCACTGCCGCCCCCCTCCCCACCACCTCCACCAGCCCTTTTTCCTCCTGCATACATTGGACTGTTATCTAAAATTGTGATTTATGCAGTATTTTAATATTTTGCTTATTCTTTCCCCTTGGGTGCTCTCTGAGCGGTGATAAAAAGGCGATGCTGAAAGAGCACCATTAATTTGCTCCGATGACTGGGGAGATAAGGCCAGATAATGGGAAAGATAAGCAGGGAAGATATACCATCAGAAACCCGATTATTACCATTAAAATTCCAGCCCAGCAATCTGCAGCTGGCTGATAATTCCTTCTCCGTTTCCACCACTTTGGATGATAAGGCAAAAAATAGTCACTCAGTGCTCCTTGATTAGGCTGCCTGGATATCCTGATAATACAGTGATAAATTATGTATTTCCTCCCTTGTTTTTTTTCTCTGAAATGTTACATCTGATTGTCTTTAATATATATGTGGATAAATATATATCTCTTTTCACCTCTCTCTCTACCCCCCTCTTCTCTTGCTTTTCAAGAACCCCCCCCCTCCCCTCCTGTGCACTTTTATTGTAATAAGAGTTTGATAGAACCTGGAGATAGTGCTGGAGGTGTTTTGTGTGGGAGCACATATCAATGTTATCAGCCCATCTTCCAGGGCCAGCTGCTAGCTGCTGTTGTTTTTAGCCTTATCACCTCGTGCCAATATGCCAATAAATTGCCCAGATTGCCGGCCGCTCCGCGGCGGGTTAGTCGAAATTGGACGGCAGTGATGAAAATATCGCTGATGCTGCGCGGATTGCGATTAGCCGTTGTAATATGATGTGTGAATTCCAGCAAGCTCCCTCCATCCTCTCCCCCCCTCCCTCCCCACCACCACCTCCTGGCGTCCATACCTCCATTCGTAGTGAGAGGGAAGCGGGTTGATGCTTAATAGGAAAAAAACGATATGAACAGGCCCAGTTGAAAACCAGGCCCCTCAGAGTAATTTTTCTGTAAAATTGCCCCAAAGTTTGACGCCGTAACGGAGGAATCTGGATGATGTAGGGCGTGTGCCTGCGCCGGTGTTTATGGGAACATATTGAAGCGGCCCTCTGAGGCCACGGGTGGACGTCTGATGTCAAATGTGCTTATTAAACTGACTTAGTGGTCCCCCCTTCACCGACGTCTTCACCATATGGACCATCTGAGAATTCATGTTGCTTCCTCCAGCTCGACGCCGTCCAATCAGAGCAGAGCACGGTTCTGTTGTGGTTTTACTGTACGTTTGCACGGCGCCGGGCGGCTAACGCACGTGTACCTGACACCCACCACTGTGTCACGCTGTCAGAATTTCTAATCTGCTCACGTGATAGCGATCTTGGGCAATGCCGCCCCAATACGGGCTGTAGTTATGTTTGCTCCTTCTTATTTTGCAGCTATTACGCAGCTATTACCCAGTCCCTTGTGCTTTAAGTGATTTGTCATGTTATTTGGTAAATACGGGTTATCATTTCCTCTGATGCATGACTTCACTCTGACATTCTCATACCGGGACCCTGGAGGAATTTACATTAAATCTAACTGTGATCATATTTGACGTGATTAAAACTTCTGGCCATTACATTTTCAAAGAGAAATAATGTCATTTTTTATTTTAACATTTCTCATTTTTAAATGTTTTCCATAATTCTTTTTTTTTACAATTTTCTAAAATATTATTTATTTGTCTGTTTATTTATTCTATATCATAAAATTATGGAAGGATTACTGAGAATAATTGGCCAGTCTGAGGAATATATAAGCTACTTGCAAAGGAGTGCAATTTTTTAAACATCTAATTTTGTGGACTTGCTTATTGGATTACCATCACATTATCTATCAATATAAAGCACATATAAGACTTGCTTTAAAAAAAAAAAATGTTGCTGTTCAGCCGCACTGAAACTCAAGTCACCAAAAAAAGTGTTTTTATTTTTCCATCCCTCCTTCACTGGTAATCTCTCCAGCTTCTTAGCATAAGGCCACTTTATGGAACGTTAGCGCGCTGTTTATCATATCAGGTGACATTTCTATCTTTGAGGGGCATTTATCAGAGGCAGATTACAGTGGTAAAGGATAAGGGGAGTGTTTACTGAATTGACTGCCAACATCCTGTATCTGAGTGTGTTTGCTTGTGTATACGTCGGTGCATGTACAGAACGTGGGAGGAGCGTGAGGCTTTAAGTGGAGGTCTGGGAGCTGTTGGTTGTGTGTGTCTCTCTCTCTCTTTTTTTTTCTTCATGTTTTCGACTCCTCATCCAGTCTTCTCTCGGCTCCTCTTGTTGGTGTAAGCGGAGCCGTGTCGTCTTACACACGACATGTTTTCACCCCTGGCCCACAGACGCTGGCATCTCCAACACAGTCAGATGTTTTGGGGGTGTAAAATCAAAAATGTTTGCATGCCAGCCTGCCTGTATGTTTAAGGGTTTCTCTTTCATCGGGTGACAATCACACAGCGTCTCTTGTTGATTTCTGTCAGAAGAAGAATGGCCGGCGAATGCCAACTTTCCCTCAAACATCTGTTCCCTGCCAATAACAGCTTGTGCCGTTGCCTTGTCTTAGCTGACGGATCCCCAATTGTCTCCTCACTTTTGACACAAAACAACAATGCAGATGAATGCCATCTTCTTGTAATGTTTTTTTTTTTTTTTTTACCCCCATTGTGTCTCGAGCGCAGCGTGCCTTGTTTACGGCTCTCGCCGCTTGTGTTCTCGCGCTGCGGCGGCGTTGTTGACAGCAGCGACGCCTGATGTGCTCGATGGGCCAGGGGGGGGGGCTGGCAGTCCGCTGATCCTGCCCCCCTCCGGCGCTGCGGCCAGTAGCGTGCTGGCGGTTGTGCGAAATGTGGGCAGGGTTGCCGTGAAAGGTGGAGGTCACTTCCTCTCACAGTTTCCTCTTTATCTTCCTCTTTCCTGAATTCCACTGCTATTATTCCAGAACCTCTGTCACCATTGTGTTTTCATTCTCCCTCACCAAAGCCTGCTTAATGTTAATTTTAGAAAGCCTTAATAATGAAAACAGCAGCGCTTAAGTGGTTGCAGCTGGGGGTTGTGTGTTTTCCTTCTGCTGGCGTGTTCCAGCTCCTGACCGTGATCTTCTGTTTATTTAGATTTTATATCAATGATGCCCACCGAGCCCCCAGGTAACAATTGACTTTCAGCCCGCTTTAAGTTAATAGCCTTGTCTCTTGCTTGTAGGGATCAATATTGGTATTAATTAATCACCATTATCAAGAACAGGATCTAGTTCCATTTGTTGTTACATCAGCAAAATATCAATAGAGAAAGTGGACTCCCTGATCGTCATGGCAACTTCATCTCTCAGGTCAAAGAGAGTTTATCTTATCTTGCTGCTGAGAGTGGCAAACTGCTTAGAAATCTAGTTTAGACTGAAAGATCATTGATTTCAGCCTCCCCCTCCCACCCCCACCTTGTTGTCTCGGGGGAGTGAGGAGTGGAAAAAAAAATAGCAGCATTCTAATCACAACAGAGATGTAAGATTTGAATATTGATGTGCAAAGGCCATCGCGGCAAAGAAGGCCTCTGGTCTTGCTGTTGTTCAAGTACGTCCTTTTAAGACCCAGACAAAGCTTTGATTATCAGCCGTGTCACCGCCGAGTACGTCTGTATAGCTGACGGTGTGGGGCTGCAGGGGAGATCGCGTTCCCACAGCCTTGGAATGCTAGCAGATCAGCCCGTGCCGGTCAGGCCTCGTAGGCCTGACGGGATGTTCTGCACATTTATTGGAACAATGTTGGAGTTTATTCCCAGAAAATAATAATTTTAATAAAAAAAAGCAAGAGCCATTTCCCTTTGAATATTGCACTTCCAAACTTGGATGTTTTTCTGCGTGTTACAGTGAAGCAGCGTCTGACTAATGAGCGCACTTGAATGAGAGTGAGGAAGTTTGTCTTCATCGGGAGCGAGGATCTTGTCTGAGCTCCTTAGGTGGCGGCTCGCCTGGATGTACCTCATCATGCTGCAGAATGTTCCTCAGGGTTGGAGCAGAGAGCAGGGCCACTGCCTGATTTTTTTTTTTTCTTTCCTCTTTTTGCCTCCAGGACACAATTGCCTCATTTAACATTCTCTATTTGGCCCCTGCCAAGAGGGGAAATAGCCAGGGTGAGTAAGGGAGGCCACCACACATCATGAATTCTTCTTTCATTTAACTTGCACAGTCCTTTTTCACCTTGGTGATGCACATGGATCAGGAATGAAGATATTGCTCAATTAAGGGGATTTCTAAGGCTGCTCCTCGGGTACTGCAGTGATTTTCTTTTTATTTTTTTTGGGCTATACCCAGGTTTTGATGCATCAGGGATATTTGGGTTCATTGCATCTGTTCATTGCACGGTTTGACGTCCCTTCACCTGCAACAGGAACCCCCTTCCTCTTTATTCCAGACACAGTCTGCCAGTCTTCCATTTAAGGGTTGTAAATAACTTCTGTGTGCATTTAAATTCTTTTTGTTTATTTCGATTTAATTAGGCATGCTTAATCAAGGCTTTTTCATGGAATGTGTCAAAATGAATGTGAAGGTTTTGACTGAATCTTGGATGAGAGAATGAAAAGGAACGCCACAGAAATATGACTCAAATCTGTAGCCAGCATTGTCAAACAATGTCAGTGGCCAAACCTTGAGTTTGAATTCAGACTTATAATTAGTTTCAGCTATTTGATATGTATTTGATATATATAAAAAAATTAGATTTAAAAAGGAGGGATCCTTTCGCAGAGTATTTTCAGAGCAGAAGAGGAGCTGGCACACCAGAAATGATGCCCTAATAGCTGTTCAGTGTAAATCTCAGGCTTGACAGGAATTACTGAGGATGTATTTGGGGGGGATGCACAACTTTCCATTGGAATGAAATACAGCCGGCTCTATAGTTAAGGGATAGGTGGCAACAGAGGATTAAGCAACAAGCCTTTCACTTCAATTTGTACATCAGCATTTTCACCAGATGAACTGCACCAAACACACTGCATCTCAGAGTGTCGGTGGAAAATCACTAATGACAAAGCTTTGTAAATAGATAAACAATTTATGTCAAATATGCTGAAAATGTAAAACAAACTTCAAAAACATGGTAATGCATTTTGTAGCATCGCAAAGCTGGAAAAGCTGTTGACAGCAGAGCTTACGTGTCACGTGATCAGTGGCCAATGACACATGGGAATAAAAGCAAAAGTAGTCGGTTCACGAATGGACCACGTTCAACAGTTGATGATACTGTGAAATTGTGTAAATCAGATTAAACCATGCGTGCGAGATCCTATCGAAAAGCGGTGACGTGTTGGAAGTGCTTCTCTCATTTCTTATTATTTCAAAGTGGACTCTGGAGTGACGGAGTAAACATCCCTACACAGACGAGACCCCTATTATTTCAGACTCAGCCAATTTTCGTTGTGTATTTCTGAGAATGCTTATCTAGTAATTACTAAAAACTGTTGACACTGAGCAAGTGCTGTAGTCAAGTAAAATGCCTTTTTGTCTTATGATATCAGATCGGATTTTTATCTAAAGTTCATGCAATCTCTCTTTGCTGAAAAACAAAGATAACTGGCTCAAACGCTTTATTTCCAGCACGAGTGCAGAATTAAAAGCCCTATTTTGGAAAAAGACTACCATCATTACATCCCTGAGTTTAGTTATACACACACATACATACATATTTAGACACACACACACACTTATTCTGGCTCAGTCTAGTATATGGCTGTGAATCTGTGAGAGACACATTTGACCATAATCAAGTTTTTTTTTTTTTTTTTTATAGCTTCAGAAACAGAATAACAACTGGGTCAGATGATAAGCTCGGGCAAAATGGGGAAAAAAGCCTCCTCTGATAGACGAGGAGAAAATCTGATTGATTGATGTCTGCTGGCTTTGCCACCATCACAAGCCAGTTGACAGTTAGTTTGGGATCAGATGATTTCACTCTTAAGATTGGGGTTGAGGGGAAGCTAGGCAAATATGAAGGACACAAAGGTCAATGGCTTCTCTCCTCCTCTCTGTATCTATCTCTCCCTTGCAATAGCTTGCTTTGACAAACTGTAATATGTTGCTAAGCTTTGTGGCAGCGGGACACATGGTCATAGTTTGTACAGTAATATCCTATTGCCGTAATCTCACAAGGAATGATTGAAAGTGCTGGAGGAATCTGGTAAGAGCACGGACCCGTTGACATCATCAGCTGCTGTGGACTGGCAGATGTCTCCTGACTTGCTGGAACTGAATTTTCCTCTGGGATTGAATAAGTTAAACAACAGCTCTGACTCGAAGTGAATCTGTTATTGTAAGCGAGATCTGATAAGGCGGCACCGGATTGTGTTGCGAGAGAGTCCAAAATTGGAATCTCCTGCAAGTGTCTCTTTGTGGTTTTGGAAAAAGCTGAACATGGAACTGTGTCAAGGGATGATTGGTTGCATATTGTAAACAAACAGCCGAGTCTGTAATGATGTTCCATGAATTATCTCCTGTGTTCCCCCAGCTTAGATGTATCGCTGAGATGAAGTGACAAAGGTCGCCGAGGCTAAAATAACAGCAATATTTGGAACTGATCCAAGCTAACTTGCTGTAATATTGCCAGTATTTGCCATTTTTGTCCCCTTAGCTGTTGTTGTGGAGCTGAAATTTAATAAGGCAGGCCTTGGGTACCCATAGAGATGTCTGTGATATTGAATAGAAGGCCGTGTTCCTCTGACGGTCCATCTCTAATAGACACAACACAAAAGGCCAGTTAGCTTTGGAGGAGAACACTTTCAAGATCAAGGTCTCACTCATAATGAAGTGGCTATGCAAATCCAAGTCAAATTCCACTATTGTAATTCACTTGTTTTAATCAAGTTTTGCACCAAAAGAAATATAGCCTCCATTCAGAGTCACTAACCAAACAATTAAAAGGATAATCCGAAGACAATTCCCATCCAAATTAAACTGGACATCGTTTAGGGGAAAGACAACAACTCTTTGTTTGTTTGAAGTGGTTGATATGACAACCTCCTCGTCAAAGACTCAGGGGGAATAAAAGGGATTTGTAATTACCATAATTATCTCTTATATGTTTTCACCTAATGATGTCCATTAAATGCCTGAAACTTCATTTAGAGCCTTACTTTAGGGTGGCATGGACACATAATGTAGCTCGCTATGTTACACAGTAATGAACTTCTTTCATCGGAGATGTTTATCACGCGGTGCTTCTGGAGGGAAAAGCCAATATACTTCAGCTTTTTGTTACAGTTGGATTATAACAATTCTCATAGTTCCCGCTTATCTTTCAAATTTTCTCTCACATGTGATATCAACCCAATTGGCTTCATGTCTAAACAGGATGGCTCTCTAATCTAGACCACTGTTCGTTTCATGTAAAACATCTCATTTTGTGGCTTAGGCTGCTGGCCCTCTTATCGTTACATAATTCGCTGCCCTCTCTGCGATTTTTCATTGTGGCAATTTATTTAAATTCCCCCATGTTTATATATTTCCTCTCTCCCTTTATTCAGAATGATTGCCTTTCACAAGTTCAAAGACTCATCTTTGAGACTTTTGGTAACTTCATAGATACAAACCCTCAGTGGAGAGTGGCGGGGCAGGGGGGGTGGGGGTGTATTTTTGTATTTTGCTGGAGAGCACAATAAGAGCGAGCGTTAGATCGTGTCCATCTGTATCTCCAGGCCGAACCCAGAGGTTGAACTAAACCAGATGGAGAGTGCAGATACGGCAGTCTAACCATCTCCAGCTCAGCAGGTACAGAGAGGTGATGCTCAGACGCGTGTGTGCTGTTCACGTTCCTGAATGAAGACCTTCAGTCCCGCATGCGGCTCTACTCCTTCGGTTGCTTTGGTTGTTGTCACCTATCAGCATATCAGCAGTGTCTCTGAAGCCCAGTTGTATAATGCACCATTCATGGCTTTGTGGAGAGATGGTGGTTGGACTGAGGAATAGCTCCAGGCCTTCCCCTCAGTGAGTGGATTAACGGCAGCCCGCTTTAGCGCGCACAGCCGCGGTGTGAAATCGGCCCCGCTTCGGTGCTGGCGATGAGACTCCCTCTCTCCACTCTTTCTCCCTCTGTTTCCTCACCTCCACGCAAAGCCTCTCCCGGCCATCTGTGAAATGTGGAAACTCTGTGTCTAAGTTGTGTTCAGATCCCATCCCCTCCGTCAAGCTGGGGCCAGGAAGCAAATGGGCAGGCAGTCGGCAGAGAGGGTTTGTATGGGAGGAGGGGGTGGTGGTGGTTTGGAGTGAGGGAGGATCAGCTCACTGATGTCGTGCCGCGTGTGCAGGAACCCTGCCTGTTCTCCGCGGGCGAGTTGGAGGAGGGTCCAGGCCTGGGTGCCGGCCGAGAGATCTCTGGTTCCTGCTTGCAGGTCCAAATCCCCCCTCTGTGTGTCTGTGTGGAGGCGAAGCGGTGGCACAGCTCCCCTGAGCCTCTGCCCAGTCCTTTGAAGATAAGATGGTGATAGAGTCCCTTTCGGTACGTCGCTAACCGATGGTCTTTGTGCGACACACATGCCTCTTTCCTTTAGGAGCCCACAGCTAAAACACCTATGGTCTTTACTGAGACGAATCAGCCGGGTGGCTTCAGGTCAAATTAGATTATCATGGGCTGACAATATCCCAGATTGTATGTTTAGGATGTTTGATTTTTTTTTTTTCTGACTATTTCACGCTAATGTGATGTGGAATTCTGCTGTGGTTGATATTTCTATTTGATTTCCCTCCACTGAGAAGAATCACTTCCATAAATTCTCTCCATGGCAACGAGTCGTCATTCTAACGCTGCTGATTTCTGTGCCGTGTTGCTCTTGATCATGACAGCTTTTAAACACACTCCTGCATTTATAACCATATTTTGTGGCTCTTGTAGGCCATTTCTCCCACTTCTGGCTCTCCACAGCAGCATTTTCACCAGAGTCTCCATCATAATCAGGCTTTTGAATGATGAACTCTATACCCCCCTCCCCTCCCCCTCTGTCCTGTGGCTTTGGGGTTCAGATCCGTGCATAATGTCTTGTGATTGCATGGCGTTGCAGCGGTTTGTAAAGCCGAATCAGTGTCCAGCCACGCATCGTCTTTCCGTAGACAATGTGGATCTGTGTTTCTCAGCGAGCTCATCAGGGATGGGGCGTTGATTGCTTTTTGATACCCCTCCAACGTGGATGAGGTCCTGCATACATCAGCTAATTAGAATGTTCTTATAGTGTGTGTGCGTGTAAGCTGTGCTCCTCATCAAACCCTCACCCCAATTGCTGTAACCACACTCACCAAAGGCTTTATCAAATTCTTGACAAGAAAAGAATCTATCCAGTGAAATGTGTGTGCGTGTGTACGTGCCTGTATGAGTGCGTGTGTGTGCTTGTGTCAGTGCAAGGGGTATCAGATGTCAGGGAAAAATAAAACACAGCAAATTTTCAACGGCAGTTATTTTGGTTTTTGCCTTAAAAAAACCCATCATAAAGAAAATTGTCCAACGATGGCTGCCGAGTTAGGACCTAGTGAGATTATGTTTAAGTAGGAACCATGGTAGTGTTTCAGGAGACCCTGGCAGTGCTAAAGTTACCTTTAACAACAGCCGCTTTACTGGATGTACCACGGCAGGGAGGCAAGTTGCAGCAGGTAATTAGGCAGCATAAATGACCGACTACCTATGCACCTTGATGATATGAATGCCCTGCTGTAGACAGTTCTGTTGAATGTTGAGCTGTTGCCCCGTTGAATTGTGTAACATTTCACCAGCACAGTATCAATTAACCATACCGATTTTTGCCTCACCGTGCCCCACACTAAAAATTGCTTGCCAGATGTCCCAGCCCACACTACGATCTGTGGAAGGAACTGGGGCGTCTCTATATATTTCATAAAGGCATCCCATTACACCCCCACAGCTCATGGGTAGCAGCACTCTGCAGTTTAGTCGACGAGCAGCGGAGAATAAAGTGTAGGACATGGCACTGGCACACGAATCGAAGTGCTGTTTCCTCAGGTAATCTTGACTTCCATCTTAATTCCAATAAAGTGTTTTTTTCCTCTTTCACAGCATAAGCCAGATCCAAGCAAGAACACTCCACTCTGTATTTCTGCGGTCATACTTTATTGAATATCATTTCAGATAAGAGGTGTAATCCTTTGGGTGGAAGTGATGTATATTGACCAGCCCGACGATAACGATACGGCTCATGTGTCTGATCTGAAAGAAGTAAATAACTATTCGTGTCAGTGGCTCAATCAAAAGCTGAGGAATATTGAAAACTGCCACTGTTGTTGTCACTCTCCAACTTTTGTCAGACTCTGTCTGAATATTTAAAATGTCACCGCCCGAGACTGCAGAGATGCAGATAGTTGCCGTCTTTGGCACCGAGCGCTGAACGTCTCATACGTGCACGCCTGAGGGGGGGAAAGCTGATCATTTTGTCAATCAATTATTGAATTTAATCAGCTTAGAAAAGATTTAAAAGAGCTGTCAGACCGGGCTAAGTGGTTGCCACTGCTGATAACATCTAGTATGTATGGTAAAATTCATACAATTTATTATATAACACCAAAAAAAACCCCATCCAGATTTGTCTTATATAATACCAAAAGACTTTCCGCTAAAGACTAAAGACTGCACAAATGAAATCAGGCATGAATGTTGCTGGTGCCACTAAATTCTGATTGGTGCAGAGAAATGCCTGATGTCACCTTTTCCAGTAGAGCAGTTAACTTCAAACTGGGCACAAAAAGAGGGCGTATCTTATGTAACATGCAAGGAAAGTTGGATCTAAAGTAGCAGTTGTAAGTAATATTATTCTGTTAACAGCGAAGTACATGCTTGCTGCATCTTTGCGCAAATAATAATCTGGATAATAATCTGAAACGTGCTCTGCTTGAGTTCCTAATGTCTGTTGTTTGCTGTGCTGGACTTCAAGCTGGGTCACTCGGGTCAATACGACGCTGTTCCATCCTCACCTCTCAGAGTGAGTGGGTTTCTCCCATCAGCCGAGTGCAGCCCTCACTTCTCCCCCATGGTTCACTTCATCAGGGTCTGTTTTATCTTGACCGGCCAGGCCCGTGACCCCTGAGCACTGATAGTCCAATAAGACTGCAGGAGAGCATCACTGGGCCACTGAGGGGACTAAAACAGAACTTCATTGCACTAACTTTCCTCCCCACTAAGTTTGTGTTTGAATTGATTTAGTGACCTGCAGCTGTGATGAACCTTTGCTCTGAAATTTTAGTTTGGAAAATATTCATGATGGCACGTGAGTGGTGGGATATTTTTGCATGAAGTATATGTCACGAAATAAAATGGAAATTTACCTTTGAGGCTTTCAAAAAGTTATATTTATGTTAAAGACAGCAAAGAGTGGCAGCTGTGCTCATGTGCCTGCAGAGTGTGCCATGTTTACTTCTCTCTGCACAGAAAAAGAGCAGTGAATGCACTGACTTCCCTGCAAAAGACAAACATGAAAGGGACCACGGAGAGTTCTTTAGGCCCTTTCTCTTGTGTGCTGTGTAATGCAGCGTCTCTCCTGTCAAGGTAGTCTCTGCCATCTGACTGCCTTTTGAAGTTGGCAGAAGTCAGCAGTATTTGCTTTTCAGCGATTCTCGCCGACTGCCTCTCTGAGTGTTTGAAAATGTGACCAGCATGGAGTCTATCAGGCCGCTCCTTTGGAAGAAATAGCACAAATTGGATGTTTGGTTTCTCCTTGCAAGTGAGGGTTTGGCATCCTGACGGACGGCTACGGTTGGAGGAGGTGGTGGGCAGGGGCTTGAAATGAGCTGGAGCCAAAGCAACCAACTACAAGAAGTGACAAAGACAAAAAAGAGGACTGAGGAAGATCAAATCAGATATTAGTCATATTTTTTGTCCTGTGTTTCACATGTCAAAGTATGTTAATGTGGAGAAGCTGCACTTTACTAGTGCTCGTACCATTCTATCTTGATTTATTTCGTCCTCTGAAGCAATGTAGCACCTGGTACATTTAGAACTGTTGCATAAAATGAGATGAGAGATGGTGGCATCCAGAGCAATAAAGATGTCATTATTATAGGAAACACACCCCCCAAAAAAATAAAATCTCCTCTTTCCTGTTCTATTTCTGGTGGAAAAAGAAACAATCTGGTCAAAAATCTGTAAAGTTGAGGCCAGCTGACCAGGAAGTCTGGAAGCTAAGCTTTGGATACTCTCTGCTATTAAAACATTCCAGCCAGAATATAAAAAGTGCAAATGATTCATTCTCTGACCTGCTTTTTTTGTCCTGTCATGTACACACACACACACACACACACACCACAGCCATGCCGCACTGTCTGCTAAATTAGGAGACTCAGTACAACCTATTCCTAGAACTGTGTGTTTCCCCTGTTCAGCAAGCACATCTTTGTGGAGTTCTATTTCTAATGGCATTATCCAGTGAACATGTATGAAAGCTGCCTCTTTTCTCTAACTGAGGCACGTGTGGGTGGGTTAGAGGGGAGGCTGCAAGGCTGCTGAGACCCCAGCCTTATCAGCACCAGATGCAGGTTGACTTCAGACTTTCAATGGAAGGTAAAGAGAAGGAGGAGGGAAATTAATGAGAGCCATAAAGCCAGCGGGATAAATAATTAGCCAACTGCTCCTTAGATCCGTCCCTTCATTTGCAGCTGCAAATAAATTTTCCTTGCAAAGTTTGCGTGTCAAAAGTGGTGCCTGGTGATCTCGGAGCCTTGTTTGTGTTGCTCCAACTGTATGCTTGCTGTATGTGTATTTTTGTTAACATTAGATGCTCTCGCTGGTCTCTCCTTTCTTCATTTGTCATATAAATCTGAGTGACAGGATTCTCCGGTCTGCCACCAATAATTGGCCGGATGGACCGGAGCTTCCTCCAACTCTCTGCGGCACAGACAGGCTGCATAAAAGAATTCAGCTGTCAGAATGCTCTTCATAAATCATCTGGATGAGAGCGTGTCATATTGGTGTCTACATATTTGTTTAGAATAATCAGAAGGACATAATGCCGCTTGTTTACTCCAGGCTGATGTTCCCCAGCTGAGCTTCCAGAAAAGGGGCTGTAAAACACATTTGCTGGGTGGAGATACGGAGCCAGACACGGCTGAAACTGAAACCGTGTTTATGTCCGTCACAAGTGTCATTTCGCTGAACGGATTGCTGCTTTACTGCACCTTCTCCGGGATCAGAGCTCATTTTTCTGCATTAGAGGACACTCTGTGCTATTGTTTGGTGTGTTGATCTGGAGTGTTTACATGTGGTTCTCTCCCCGAGGATTCTGCATTATTGTTGTCACACTGTATGGAGCACAGCCACTCGCATTGTTCTAATACTCCACCGGTAGATTTGAAAAGAGCTGAGCAATCACCAAAAGACTTACATTATCCTCTAGTCTTTGATCGCTATTCATGTGTCTGCGCTAAGTAATCTTCCCCTTTAATCTCATTCACAGATATAAATAAACAAGTAATGCTCTAAACGAGCGGGAGCACATGAGTGAACATCAGGAGGATTATGGTAATTTGTGGATAAATAGAGGTGTTTTAAAAAATGTGAGGTTTTATCACAAAAGTTCCTCCTTTTTAATGAAGAAAAATCAGTTTTCACTTCAAGAGCATAAATAATTTAATCAAAAACTTCACTGGAACATTCAGTGGGAGTAAACCGATAAAAATAAAGATTTTAAAAAATGTCCATTACCATCAATTCCCCTGGGAATTGGGAGATGATTTAGAAGGCTTTTAGTACCTAAATTGTAAATTTAAAAAAAAAAAATCTAATCAACATGCCTGTGTTATTGATTGGTTTTCAGGACATTACTTTTTTGTCATCTCTTCCAACTTGACATTTGGAAAGTCAGAAATCAATTATGTCTCCTTCTCAAATGAAAGGCCGAAAAAACTGGTATATGACTTTAAAGTCGGCCTGGCTCGCCTTTGACACGGCGCATTACAAAGGGAAAGGGAAATCACACTGCATACCTGATCCACAAAAAAAACCCTTTGAAATGGATTGCTGGGTGGGATCCAGTCTGGCACAAGTCATGGCATTGATGGCACAGCCCCTGGGCGCTGGGATACTTGGCCTGGACAAGACGCTCGCTGGGCCTGTATCAGTGGGCACTGGCCCATCCTCTGGGAGCTCCTAAGCCATGCCGTCTGAAGAACTGACGGGGTTGGCAGCACATATGGGCATGCGGCGGGTTTTATTTCAGTCAGACGCGATGTTATCGCCTTCGGTCACCGGCGCAGCAGTATCAGTGGAGCTGACCGAGATGATACAGCTTCACAGGGAAAAATAAAATGGCTCCCCACTTCCCCACTCTTGCAAATGAATTTCAAAACAAACTTTTTTTTTTTTTTTCTTCCCCATTTGGGGTCCATCTGTGCATTTGCTTTGGTCCTACATGTGTCCCAGGTGCTGACATCTAACTGCAGCATTTCTATCTTCTGTATTGCGTTGAAGTGAAAATTGGTTCCAGCTAATTGGAAATTTTGCGTCGGGCTTCCCTGCGAGCGCGTCACGAATGACACTGATACGATAAGCGTGGATCCAACTAGCCCAGACAAAGACAGGAAGTTGACAGCTGCAACAGTTTCCAGTAATAGTTAGTCGATAACCATATACGATGTAATGAAACTTCCACCTTTGATGAGGAGTTGAAAAGAGAACGTTTCACTGTTGGCTTGGCAGAACATTAGACATGGCTGCAGGCAGGCGGGCGGGCAGGCGGGGGCAGGCGAGGGATCGAGCTGTTTTAATAGGGCTCATCCAGAGGTGACGGGAGCAGTGCACGCACTGAACTGGAGGTGTGAGTCAGGGCTGCCAGTATATCTTTTGTCTTTCATTATCTTTATTTCCTTATTATTTTAAATGGCCAGTGTGTGTGTTTTTTCTCTACTAGAAGCTTTTTGATATCCATTTAGATTGGAGCTTCATTAATAACCTCAGACAATGGAGTGACTTCTAATTAAGAAACGCTGCATCTGGCCCCTGGCACCCTATCCCGTTGTTCCATCTATTTTGCTGGGGAGAATTCATTTGTTTCTTAATTAAGAAAAACACCAATAGCGTGAAAAATCTGCTTATGGTACCTGAATCCTAATTAGTTAAATAGTGACGGAAGGGGAAAATGCATTCCAGTAGCCCTAGAAATGAACTCGGAGCTGATAAAAATGAACTAACTAGCCTTGCATAAATCGAAGCTGGGAGAAAGTGTACCATCATTATGGCTAAGACAATATGCAAACTATCTTCAAAGAAATCAAATTGCCGGAATGTTTTCATTTGCATGTATTAACCATTAACATAATGAGGAGAAGTGACATTGGACCCGGATTGTGTGTCTGTTCGGATTGATAACTCTGCTGCATCTGCAAATAGTCTCCTCTGCAAAATTATGCTAGCAGTCAAATCAGTGTTGAACTGTGGAGGGAGAGTGATGGAGGGAGTGAGACGAAGACGGAGGAAAAAGAGAGAGGGAGGGGGGCTTTTTCTTTTATCAGGGAGCCCTGTGCAAACCTGCTGCAGTGTTGAATCTGAGCCATCATCCTCTGACAGCTATCCTTAAACAGGAAGGGCCGCGAATCATTGTCTCCAAGGCTCTGTGCGGACCTTGTGTGTGTGTGTGCGTGCATGTGCACGCGTGTGTGTGTGTGTGGGGCAGGGGAGCGTGCCCATGTGGCTGCTGGTTGGAGATGGACCTCGAGTGGGCACACTTCACACTTCTGGCCCTCCTCCCCCACCACCTTGTACATATCGGACACATGCACACACGCGCCTGCTCGCAGACTCATGCATACATGTGTCACCCTCCCACCTCTTTTCAAAACACACACACACACACACAACCACACACATCTGAGTGCTTCCAGGATACCAAAGGCTCACTTATCTGTTCACAATGGCCCACATTGGCTAGTTGGCGGGCAACCAGCCAAATCCGCTGTGTGTTCTTCCACTGCAGGCGTCATGCAAAACACCAAACTGTCTTCAATATTTAAAATATTTTCCCCAATATGCTACTTCCCAGAATCAGCCTCTTAGGTCAAATTATTCAATTAAGTGTCTGTTTATTACTGATACCAAAGCTGGGGTTGCGGGTCTACTTATCACCTTTTCTGCAGATTGGTGTTCTTGCAGAATACCACCATAAAGATTGCCTGGGCTGTAATTAAAATGGCACAGAGACAAATTTGGCATCAGGCTAAGACACGGGGAAATGAAGGTGGCAGTGGTGGGGGGGTGAGGGGTTCAGGGCTACATTCTCTGCCATGAAAAAGTTTCCGCTGTAGAGCAGTAAAATGACGGTCAGGGTGCTACTGTACGCCTGGATGGAGCAGGTACACGAAAAGGAAAATGGTGACAGCGTTCGCCGCGCGGCTGTTTGTGTCTCCAACTGAAGTAAACAGGAGACTGTGAGGGGGTTTTGTGGCAAATGCTGTTTGGGTGTCCTAAAAACGAGTCGGGCTTGCATCCATCTGCAGGCCTGCGTGTGTTTGATGAGCTATTGGCAGGCTAGAGGGACACGTGTTCCCGAGCCTCGTGGCAAACATACCTTTCACCGTCTTTGACTCCACAAGCCTGTGTGACTTCTCCGGGAAAAAAAATGCGAGCGAAATCAAAGCGCCAATAAGCTGAGGGTGTTAAGCCAGGCATGGTGGTGAAAAGAATAGAAAGACCTGAGCGACTTTGGATTTTGACAGAATCTCCCTGCGCTCTCTGACAAAAATTTGCATTGTTATCGCAGATAACTGGTGATGTTTTTACTTGGTGGTACATTTTTGTGAAATATGTAAAATGTAAACCGAGCTGCTAACGATTCCCTTAATGACGCGGATCCTGCCTTTTTCCCTCCGAATCGCGTCTTAGCGGGCTTCTCAGTGCAGGATGTCTGATATCTGAATATTAAAAGGGAGTTTCAAGCTCATCTGCAAATGTGATTTGCACATATCACACTTCTGCAGTCGTCAAGCTGCTTCATCGCCAAGCTTCTGAGCAAAGCGGGCTGGGGAGGGGAGGCAGGAAAAAAGAAAAAGAAAGATGCACATATGGGTTGCTATTGATGTATTCCATTTCTGACCTAATTTAAATCCCTGCCAACAAGCTCATATGCATACTGTACATTTGCTAAATTACAAAGTGTAAACCTCGCCGTCTCATACAGGCAGGTGTAAACATCAATGTTGTCATAATGCACCAGTAAATATGATAATCGGGCTGTGTTGCAATAGGGCAAAAAATAATTTGGACATCATTTTGATCCCTTTTGGGACCCTTGGGAATGCCCCGCAGAACGAAGGTGTCCCATTGACATGCCATACACGCCAAGATATAATTATGGCTGCCTGTCTTTGTTCCTACCAAGCTTCCTCTCACTGCACTTGTAATTTGTTTGTGATATTTTGGTATTCTTTACGATCGACTCCCACTCTGGAGTAGTACATGGTGCAAACAAAGATGGGAAGCCAGGGTTGACGGAAGCAGTGTGAGTAAAGTAAAAGTCAGTGTAATAAGTTGCTTTAGAAAGCCTGATTTGGAAATTCACGTGGCGTCCTGACACATGCCTATTCCCTCTCTCTCTCTGAGATTCCCGGTGTCATCACCGGCTATCTGTGTGGGACGCCTCTGATAATAAGGGGGCAAAGCCAGAATATCTTTAGGGTATGCAATGTGTCGAGCGGCTGTTTGTTGTCATGATAATCCCCTCATTTGTAATGTCGGGATCAGCAGGTTACGGCTCTCCACTTGCTCGTCGTGTCAAGACTTGGGACTGGCAAGGTGGATTGTCATTTCTGAAGCGCTGTTTTGACAGCGCCTTCGCTTTACTCGCGCGCTGCAGCTCAAAGGTCAGAGCTGTGCCACTTCCATTTACTATGTGCGAACACTCAATCCCAGAGGACTGGAGCTCTCTACGTCTCCCCCTGCAGTCTCTTTCACTGGCACACACACACACACAGTCCATCTTTCTGCCTCTCACCATTTAACTCACTTGTTTTAGGAGATAGATGTCAAGGTGAGTCCCACACACAGCTTTATAGTGGGTCTAAAGCTCCCAAATTGGAGGGCAATTACAACTTCTAAAGCTTTATAGAGAGAAAATGGAAACGGACACAACTGAAGTCAACTCCCTGATACCTGATATGTTTTTTTTCCCCCTAATTAGTGCATTATGAATTCACCCCCTCTCCATCATTGGCCTCAAATCATACACCCAGCACTCCGCTGGGTGTTTTTCATAAAACATAGTGTGTCGTGATTGTTAGAACGGCTCAATGTCTCAATGGCGTAGCTGTCAACCGTATCCCCGTGTGCTCAGTGCCACTCCTCAAACACGGAGGTAGGTTATGTCAACCAAATAAGGCACTTGTCAGTAACACAAAAAGACATTGTGCCTCGTCCATTGTCACTCGCTCTGCCAGCTATCATATAGGAAGTGATGGAGTGACGCTGTTTTGCAGCGAGGTGCAGCTCTGGAGCCCCAGGGGTATTATGGGTGTAAATCTCCTTCACACAGCTCCGCTCCAGGCCAGGGAGAGCACCATCATTAGCCGGAGCAGATGGAAGGGGGGCTTGGGCACCGCTCTCCCCTCTCTCCACTATCGAACGGCACTGCTGGAATCTAGTTTGAGACAATGCGAATTTACTGGGCCGACAATCCAGCAGAGACAATGAATGATGAAATTCTACTGAAATCAGACGAAAGCTGCTGCACAGATGACCTGATTCATCATTTATTTATGATGTGATGATTCTCAAGGTTTACCTAAATACCAAACTTGTTTTTGTTTGGTAACAGGAAAAGTTTTACAGAAATATTAGTCTCTGGATGCTATTAAATATTAATTTACAAGGTTGTCTGAAATATTGTGACTACCTGATATAAACCTATCTCAATTTTATTATTAAGGCACTCTAAAATTTTACAACTTGGTGAGCAACTTAAGGTAAATACAAACTGGCGGTTTTATATTTAATATTTTAAATCAGACTGATATTGAGCCTGATTTCAAGCAGCTAATCGATGTCATCATGTATCAATGATGAGAATTTATCTCCAACAGCCACTACTTCCCCATTGATGCAGCAGTATTTCAGTGTGTGCTCGAGGCTTTCTGTCCAGAGAGAGTGTGTGTGTGTCTGTGTGTGTGTGTCTATGTGTGTGTGTCTGTGTGCGTGCATACGGGCGTGTGTGTGTGTGTGTGTGTGTGTGTGTGTGTGTGTGTGTGTGTGTGTGTGTGCGCGCGCACACTGAAGCACTGGCAGAATCCTAATCTCCAGCAAGAAGCTTCACATGGCCAGATCAAGAATTAGGAGGGAGGCTGCGGGGAGAGGAGGGGGGAGAAAAAGCCCATCTCCGTCTGTGTTTTAAAGGACAGTGCTTTGAATGTCATTTGACAATTTCCTTTTAATTAGAACTAATTTACAGAAAGATGCCCACCAGCTAATCTTTACAGGATAATTAACTTCTATTTTCTTTACTTTTAATTAAAAAGTGGAAAAGATTTAGCTGATCCATAAAGAATTGTTCTTTTGAAATGTTCATCAGACTTCACACTTCTTTTGGCATTGGTAATATTTAGATCCTATCTTCTGCCCGCTGTCTCCACTGAGTTATTGCAATGATTTTCTGCCCCTTATCCGAGGTATTAAGAAGTGGAACTATCAATAGTAGAAATGGGGGCCAGATGAAAATTAGAATTGAATTAATGAATTTATTGCAAAAGGAACCCCCCCATCTTTTATAATAGTGGAATGAAATTGACATCTCAGATATATCCATTTCACAGGAAAATCCTTGATGGGGAAAATGTTGTTTTATCTTAATTATTTGATACATTCATCTTTTTTGTCTGAAAGCTCCCAGTTAAACTCTTTGAAGCGATACTCGATGATTGTCGCCGTGATAGTTTTAGAGTTTGCAGCATTGCTATTCCCGCCCTCACACAATCGGACCACACTGAGTATTATGAATTGACGCCTTTCCGGTTAAACAGCAGCAGCTTATTAAGCGTTCGATACATAATAAAGCGTCTCATTGCCACTGAAGGAAGAAAACTCCCTCAGACTCATCGTAACTGCTGGAGGAAAGTATTTTCTCACTGGTGTTAGCACCTTCCAACAGACTTTACTTAGTGGAGATAAAGTGAGCCAATATGAGGTTGAACGCGCTGTAGACAGAGCCTCTGCTCGTCTGCAGATGAGCCAGTGGCTGAAGATGGATGCCCCCACTTAACCATGATAGCTCCCCAGAGGAGCCTCAGTCAATGGCTTCATTAAAAGTGAACGTTCTTGTGAAAAGCTCGCTTATAAACCAGTAATTAAGACCACACATATTTTACCTGCTTTGTTTCAGCTGTCTCATCTGGTGTACAGGCACATGCTTAACTTTTATATCCTTATAAGTAACAGAATGGCTCAAATAAATCATTCAGTCAGAGGTAAAGCAAGTCGGGCAGGTACTCTGGAAGCCTAAATATGGCTCAACTAGCACCGTTGCTCGTGCTCGGAGAGTGGTGCCCTGAAACACGAGCAAAGCTTGTATTTGTTATAAACTTTATGACTTTTACAGGCCAAATGTGCCGACTCGGGTGATTGTCTGACTCCAGAGAGGCAGCAGAGTGAAGCAGGACCCAGCTAACTTCGCAGAGGAACCGGCTGGCATCTGCTGAAGCCCTCGGGCACGCTCAGAGGTGCCTCCAGCATTTTAATAGCACAGTCAAATGCCAGCATGTTTTCATGCCATTCCAATCCATTGGATAAAGAAGTAAGAGCATGTTATTCCCCTTCAACAGTCCAGACAGCAATGCCGGGCGTCACAACATAGAACTCTGCAACTCTTGCAAACATGCTGGGATCCAACGTTATGTCTGATTGGAATAAGTCACTTGACTGGATTTATGGCAGCGCTAATGTAAAAAAACAATCTTAACTTTATTCTACTTCAGGGCAACACTTTCACTGGCCATGATGAGGACTTTTAGAGATTTCAGCAGATGGATCTGTCTCAGTTCGCAAAGCCTAAACACACCAATGTAAACTTGTGGGCAATCTGGATTTGTGATGTCATCAGATCCCCTTTAGTTGTCTTGTCATCTTCAGTGATGAAGCCTCACAGAAGTGTGTGTGTGTGTGTGTGTGTGTGTGTGTGTGTGTGTGTGTGTGTGTGTGTGTGTGTGTGTGTTTGTGTCCGTGTGTGTGTCCGTGTGTCCGTGTGTGTGTGTGTGTGTCCGTGTGTGTGTGTGTGTCCGTGTGTGTGTGTGTCCGTGTGTGTGTGTGTCCATGTGTGTGTGTCCATGTGTGTGTGTGTCCATGTGCATGCACGCACCACAGGGAATAAATGTTTGAATAAATGTATGAGCTGGTCCTCCCTCCCCATTCACCAGAATTTCAATGTGAGCGTTGCAGAATTCTCAAGCAGTTTGTTTGACTTTTGATTGTAAGTGCCTGAGTTTAGGGAGGCAGCCATTTCTAATCATGACAATTACATTGCTTAGCAACCGTAAAATCAAGTTAAACAATACTCCTGCTTCTCCTCGGTCACAGACAGCAGCCTTGCGAATGCATCAATCTCCAATGACGGTGTTTCACGCCCCTGCCAGCCAGCAGACAGACAGAATATACAAAGTGATCATTTACTTTTGACTTGTGTTGCAGCATTAGCTCCAGTTTCTTTTTTTTTTTTTTTTTGGCTTTCAGTTATACAAAAAAATAGATGTTTGAAAGTCCTCTGGGGGTTTCTGTAGCGTATTAAGCTATTAGCAGTTTCACAAATGGTATCAATTTCATTATAGTGATCAAGGATTAAATTAGCAGCTTGAGCCTTGTAACTTATACATTCTCTCTCCTCCAAGGCTGAAGGAACCCTCTGCTTCCCAAAGGTCATTAGAGCTGTGGAGAGCAGCTGCCCCCAGCTTCTCTCTGTCTCTCTCTACCTTCTTTTACTCTTCACTCAACCCTCCATGCGAGTTGAGACTGAATTATCCATATACTTCCGCCGATTTGTTGTTTTTTCCCCCTAGCTTTGTAGGTAAATATGAAATTGCATCCTACCTGACTCGCAGCGTACTTTCAACTCCAGACAAGCTGTGTTTCTCAATTTCCTCCCACACGGAAGTTTGAAGGGTGCAAAATATGTGTGTATTCGCCCAGAAGTGAGGCCTGGTATCAGCGTTGGCACAAAGGGCCAGTCACAGGGTGCAGAATTGGAGGAGGTTGAGCTGCATGGCCATGTTGGATTTTAGGGCTGCATTATGTATTCATGTTTAGTCTCAGGTGCAGCGTTTTATCCCCAGGCCAGCTTGGACACATTTTCATGGACCTTTTGGATGAAAAACTGTATAGGTGGGAGCAAAAATGATTTCCATGCTTATAGAGATCTGCTGCTTTGTTCTGTCAGATTCAATTACCTCACCTCTAATTAGAGAGCTATAGAGGAGGCTGGGTTTGTGATCCACACATCACACTGTGGAACCTGCTGATAATGTGAGGTATCGCTATCGCAGCCCGGCCACAAGCTCCCCACATTGCAGACGGCTGAAAGACCATGCTATGAAATTAGCAGTCAGTCATATAGTCATGCACAAACACACCAGGAACAGAACTGTTGTTTCGAGCTGTTTTAGAAAGTGCTTTTCCGCGGGAATGTTGGCACGTCAGTGTTTTCTTTTTCCATTTTCTCTTTAAGCCCACAGACGGAGATGATATTCTCATTCCTTTACCTCTGTCCGTGTTGCTCCGCTTCCACTGTGACTCATTAATCCTCTGTCCATCATATGGTCCAGAGTATCACCCCATTTTATAGACTCAGCAGGAGCATTACCATATCCCTCTCCGGAGCTCCAATCCGCACGGCAGATCCCTATCAGACAGAGGCCATGCCATGAACAAAAGAACCACTGTGATCAAGCCTGCATTCAGCTACCGATGTCTCTATTAACATTGGCTGGCTACGTAGCACGGCTGTTTGAACAGAACTGAGGTTTGTGTCTCTCCAGGCAGAGGAAGAGTCTGATGAATGTACACGATACAGGTCAGAGTGGCTCATGTCAATGTACATACATACAGACAAACACATGTGTAGGTAGATATATATGATATACGTGTGTGTATATATATATATATATATGCTTTAACCTATAAACAGCCCAGATAGATGAATGGGACAAATGCAAAAAGATCTTATAGATTGGTTGTAGTTGGTTATAGTTAGATGGTTGGTTTATAAATCCTGATTTCTTCAGTGTAGATAACCTTTCAGGCAAACAGCGTCACCTCCGTTTTAATGAGCACGCAGTTTCAGAGTTAGCTGAGCTGTGCCACGCTGCCTCCGCGGTGTCATTGGCCATCTGAACTCCAGCTTGATAAGATGGTGAAGCAGCAGACATTCCTCTGGACCGGTTCGTCAACAGCCCCTATATAAATGCACCGACGAGCGTGGGTCACACACCGAATGTGACAGGATTTTAAACAGTACACAACTAAATATAGCAGGAACGCCACTATCAGAAAATGAGTTAGGAGTGTGGTGCTGGTCGTTTAGAAAGTCATTATTCTTATCATTGCTGTCTCTGAAATAATTTCAGGTCTCTCCATGCAATGAATACTGTATAATAAACCAAACATGTGAGAATGCACACAAACTTTAGTAATCGACGCCGTCCCCAAGAATTAGCCACCAGACCCCTTTAATGTCCCTGCTTGGTGCACTATTTCATTTTTTCATATTCAGGGAGGCCTCCAGTATCTATCAGTTTGAAAATGCTCCATTTAGTCACTATCTGTTAGAGTGGGGAAGTGAGATGCCCTTATTCCGAGTCTATTAAACCTCAAGTCTATCTCATCTTATCTGCCTAATCTTTGTGTCTTATTGACCATGAAGTTTATCTTTAATCTCCCTCTACCCTTATTATTGCACAACACTGTAGGTCTATTTTCTGCGGTGCAACAGTGCCGCGGCATTTGCAGGCGGCAGAGGAAGAATCGTTTAGTTGTACACACAGTTCTTATTCAGCTGTGTAATGGAATGTGTACCGAGCGTGTGTGTAGAAATGTATTTCTTGCTTTCTTTCTCTTCAATTGCCTTGGCAGGAGCTTTTAACGCCACTCATACAATCTCCCCTCGATACGATGATATTTATCTCTCTGTATCATCTTGAGTGATGGTAGGCTCATTGAGTCACTTCACGCCTCACTCCACTCCTCAGCGAATCAGCAGAAAGCATTAGATAAGATCATAAAACTGTATCCTAATTTAAAAGCAGCACTCTGCCTCTGCGGCGCCCATTAGAGATCCGAGCGCTAATTCTTTTCATGTCCGGGGCTCCTGCAGATGTAGGCCTCTACAAAGGAGTCATTTATAAGACTAATGAAAAGCGCAAGCAGTTTGCGGACATCAGGGGGGTCTTTTATGCATCTCGGTGCAGGAAGAAAGAGAAACAGGAGAGGCACCCGAGCCCTTCGTTCTGAGATGAAATTATTGCTTTATTAAAGCCGAGGGGCTCGCTCTCACCACAATAGAACAAACACGTTGGAAGGTTCGAGAGGATATCGACACAAGCTGTTTGAGCTTCGGGATGAACCCCAACATGCTGTAGATGTGGGAGGCGGTGCATCTCCAGCAGATAACCCCCACCCTCTTTTACATGATCATTTAGTTTCGGCTTCTGCATTGTTTTTTTTTTTGGAAAATAATGTGTTTCCTGTGTGAAATTTGTTATTTCTACTAGGATTTCCCCTCTTTGCTGTTGAATTTTATGTGCAAACCTTTTTTTTTTTTTTTTTTTTGGTTGGGGAGGAGAAGCATGCAAGATCCACATTATCTTAATAACATTCAAATGCCGAGTGAGATGTTTTCCTGAACTAATACAATTCAGGTAGCAGTACAGTAATTCCATCAGTGCCCTTGATTGAAGCAAAATGGTAATATGCAAATACCAAAAGAGATGTACAGCTACAAGCAAAACTCCGAAATCATTTAGATTTAAAGAAATAATATTGCACAGAGGGGGGAAAACATTAATCACACGGAAAAGTGTCTACTTTAAGATTGCACTGGTGTATTACCCGGAGGCATGGAATGTAAATGGAAAATCAACATTGTACCCTGTGATAAGGCTAACAAATTAATAAAAGTATTTTCTTTCCTCCTTCCATCCTGATGCTTGAATGAAAAAGTCTGGCAAGGAACTTTTCTCCCCCCTCCATTCGTTTCTGTGGGTTTTGTTTTGCTGGCAGCAGGATTAAAATCAACGTTCACCTTGGCTGTGTGGTGGCTTGGTTTTATTTTTTTCCAAAGAGAGCGAGGTGTCTCAAAGGATTTTCCTCTTTAGCTCCAAACAGCACAAATTTTACCTCTTTCTCTTGACCACTCATTTGAATATACAATTAGAATTAGGTGTTATAATATATGCAACATAGTTATGTTTTTATACTGATATTACCGATTGTAATGTAGGAATTGTATTATTAATCACATATTAATTTATAGTGGTTATAGTAAAAACATTGAAGTATTCAAAATATCAGTTTAAGTATGTTGCATCACAGAAAATTAAAATATATGTTAAACTATATATACATTTGTCTATTTCACTGTATTTTAAAGAGAGTTGGATCGTGGAATGCATCTACATTTATTTCAATAAAAGAAAACCAAAAGTACTTTTCTTTTTGTGAGCCGGGAGGATGTGATGAAACTGCTGAACATCTTCGTCTCATGTTTGCCTGTTTTCCCTCAGGTCCTCTGGAGGATGGCCTGGAGGAAGAGGAGGAGGAGTGCATCTCCGAGGAGAACGAGCTCCTGGCCAAAGACGAGTTCTCAGCAGAGGAAAACTTCTCTGCTGAGTTTGAACCTGAGAATATGAGCTGCGAAGACATGGAGTACTTCTGCAACAAAGGTGAGCGTCGTTTCTGTTCGGAGCCCTTTAAAACATTCCCCACTGAGCAGAACACATGGAATACCTGAGACAATATGGAAGCTCCCCCTGTGCCAGGCATCAAGAATAAGCTAAAGTCCTGCCAACGGTGTCTAATAAAATTTCTCAACATGTTCAAATCAAACCTGGCGGGATTTGTGTCCATGTGAGAGTTTCTCCCGCGTCGCTGCCCACACTTGAAACCGTCCATTTTGATGTTTGATCTCAGCCATCCACCCAAGAGCAGTGGTTTGATCTGAGAGGGAGATGGCGCCGGCGACACCGGCTCTCCCTCTGTGATAGTGCCGCAAAGGTGCGCGACGGTGCACCAATACACTGGAGGACGCGACGCTTCCCTTTGAGCCCGGCGCCGGAGCTCTGCGAACGCTCGGCAGCACCTGCTACCGCTTGGAGGTCCAGCGTGAGAAAAAAAGCGCTGTGGCGTTGCCAAATGTGCCCGAGTCCTCTTTGAACTCCAATTCAATTAGATTGCTTCTTTGTGTGTTTGTTTCATTTCGGTCACACCTTGCCATCACAGGAGCTAATTTGTGGTCTGCTCCAGGTTACAGTGTGAAGATGACAGACTCGTTTCCCCCCCTTCCGTCAAACCCCCACTTCTCCTACCCCCCTAGTCGTATGGCTTTCACTTCCCCAGGTGTCCCCCGTCCTATTGGCACACGGATGCCATAAATTTGACTTTTTAATGAAGAACCAATGCTTTGAATGTCTGCTGTGTCCTCCTCCTTTCAAAGGGAAAACTGTTTAGAATTATTCCTTCATGCTGCTTAACTGATGTGCCTCGTGGGATTACATTATTGAAGGAAAAATAAATCTTTCATGTTGCAGGTAGGCTGCGCCCCGGTAATCGTATCAATAACGTTTCCCTTTTGTTCTTGGGGAAAAGTTGAACGGCGCAATTGTTCAGAAATTGCAATTACCAGCAACGCCTCGCCTGCTTCGCCCTTTGTCTTCCCGGTAATGTGTCCTAACGCAAACTTCAAAGCAGAATGCACAGGCTCGTACTAACCCGGCAGCAATGAAATAGATGGCAACGTGCACGCAGTAGCTACAGTTAAAAGTACAACTTCTGAAAATCTTCAAAGGACAATGTCGGAGCCGTTTGATATTCCCGTTCAGTTGGATAAAAACAGGCAATGAACATGGCCTCAAATCTCCTCCCCGTGTTTGTGAATAAAGTCAACACTGAATTACAATCCCGAATGTCAAATGCTTTTTTTGTGGTAATCTGTTCCTTGTCACGCGCAGGCCTTACTACGACAATTTTTTTTTATTACTTTGCTATCTGAGCTTACTGTAGCTAAGTCTCTCATTGCCTCCTAAAGCCCGAATGATGTACGATCCGAATTTCTTTATTCCTCAAAGCGAGTTGTGTGCAATCATCAGGTGTAGCCATTTGCCCCGTGATCCCCTCCTCAATTAGATCGTTTTAAAACTGGCTTAAATTTACCCCACTTATGTGAAAACTGTCACGAATTAAACAGGACGCAATCCTGGTGGCATTAAATGGTTTAAGTGTGTTATTCCTCGACTATAGTAAGGAAAAGAGAGCCCCCTTTATTAACTAAACCCTCTCAAATGTGATGGCGCGCTGTAATTAGCCCTGTGCGGACTCGAACGTGGGTTTTAAAGCAGCCACTCATCCCATGGCCTTTATCTTCGACGGCTTCCCGGAGAATAAGGTCTCCCGTGTAAGGTTCCTCCACTGAGCAGTGACTCTCTGGTCTTAGCTTAGCCTTGTATCTGTGTAGTCACTCTCTGAAATGGGCTTGTCAGAGGGACCTAAAACCTCCATTAAAAGTTTCAGTCTATAATAGGTATTAAAAAGCTGTAGGAACACAAAGAGGAGTACCAATTTTCATTAACATATGAAGCACTTATTAACTTTGATCAGAGTGCGGTGAAGTAGCAAAGCGGCTTAAAGGCGCAAAGGTCAGGAAGTTGAATGCCACCAAAGACACAGTCATTTGCCTTAGCCTTGCAGAAAAGGGCCTCCCCAGATAACTGTGTGGAGCACCTTGATGTCCCACCCTGGCCTCGGGCTCAGGAACCTCTAAATTGGTTGATGTTTGACCCCCCCAAACCTGTTTGGTTAATGGTGTCAGAGCTCTCAAAGGTACTCGCCTGGATGTGACACATGGAGACCTGTTGACCTTGTCAACATTATTCATCATGTTTACATTCTCGCCGTGGACTAACAGGTTGACTTTCCATCGATATTTGAATGAGCTTTGTAACAACAAAACTCCAGAAGTGACAATGTTTATGTTCTACCTGTTTTCCTTAAAATTTTAATTCCTGGATTGACTTCTAGAACGTATTTTTCAATAATATTTTCTTGTTAAATTTGAATTAACTAAAAGGCATGGAAAATGCAGCCTCCTTGGCCACAATAGAAATTTACATTACTGAAAAAAAAATTGTTTTCTTGTGATTAAAAGTCTAACCTCAAACAACCATTTCTGCTCGCCCAGTTTTAGATTCATGGTGCTCGGCTTGTTGAGCAGCAGGCATTTATAACCTATTGACACAGCAGGCTCTGAAACTGTAAGAATACACAGAGAGCAGTCTGTTTTTACTGAAATAGTCAAATTTCACCTTGTTCTTTTATTGTTGGCAGTGAACTTAAGCACAGGGTGTTGCCACAAGCTGTGTTCCAAGTACCGCCTGTTGAACAATGATTTCCTCGGTTACGTCCAGCAGTACATTTACACGTAGCTCCTTGCGCCTCATATCCTCACGTGAAATGCCCGTTGCATAATGTTATAACACGAGTGATTTGGCGGAGGAAACGGCTGGGTTCTGCTGCTGTTCCGGGTTTACGTGTGGGGTCTGCGTCTTCTGGTTAAATAACAAATACAATGCAGGCAGAGGGCTTTTATCACAGAGGAAGTGGAGAAAATGCTCAGGACTGCTGCACAGGACTTAACAAACAACAACCCCACCTTGACCCTTTAAACATCCTCCGAGTGAGTCATTTGACTCACCGCGGTCACAGCTCCGCGGTGACAAACAGAATGTGGCAGAATTAATTATGCCACTCTTTGTGCGGCACAGAAGTAATCAACATCTCCAGCAACGCAGGAGGAAGATCTCCTTGGCTCTTTCACCAGCACTGCCAGTGCCCAGAATGGCGGATGTGGAATTTGAATGCACAGTTGATGCTGGAGAATATGGGGAAATGCTAATTTGTGGTGCGATAAGATGAATCGAGTCATCCCTTTAGCCCCATTTGACTCAGTGGAGGAAATTAATCATTAATGTTTGTTAAGTATGACAATCTAACTGGGCCAGATCTACATACTCAGAGACTGAGGCAGAGTGAGATAAAGAGCCGGGCTGCAGACAGGGAGGAAAAGTGCCAGATTCTGTAATGATGGGAATTTATTGGCATTTAAAGAGACAGTGGCGAGGCATTTCGCTAATAGCCTCCCTCGGTTGGAGCGCTCTGTGCTCCATAAATTGCGATTCAGTTCAGCCTTATTTTCCTGATAGTGGAGGAGTCTCACAGCTATGCTTGACTTTGGTGAAAGAGGTTGCTTCCTGGAATTGACTTTATCTGTTGTGGGATAATCTGCATCAACAACCAAATATGCAATATCAACTGACTGGCACAGCTACAGCCGGGAGACGGCGAGAAAACACCCCCGCCCCCCACCCTAATAATACATGCGGAAGCACCAATATTGGCTGGATTGCAGCGGTTTCGTAAAAAGGTAATGCTGGAATTCAGTTCCAAGCAGACTTAGGCTTGATTTTGTAGGAATTCTGAGCCGAATGTGAACTCTGCGGTCAGGATTACAGCGCTCTGAGCTCCTTAAAGTTGCACGCCACAGATTGACATTTTCAAGGGCCTCCTTGGAAGAGACAATGCTAAAAGGGGGAGAAAAAGCCAATATGACTTTGTTGCTACCTTGCTCCAGGAACCATGTGTGTAAATCGCCTATAAGCTTATTGACCCGGATGCATGGCACTCGGCGTGTGCCTGCGATTTGGCGGGGGATCTGTCCTTTGATAGAGCAGCGATAGGGCTGATTTTAACAGCTCACTGGCTCCTCTTGCATGCCCGCCAACCTTGCGCCCAGCATGCTGCCTCACCCCCCCCCCACACACACACACACACACACACACACACACACACATACACACACACACACACACACACACAGCCCTCCCCATCCCTTCTGTTCCCTTCAGCCTGGCTCAAACCTTAAGTGTCTCCATTTGATTGCGCAGGAAGAAGAAGCTAAGCCAGATGTAAATTATGATTGAGGCGATAACGCAGAGACTGATCATTGGCGATCTGTCTCCCTTGGTGACTCAGAAGAGGGTTTCAATTCAGGCGATGAAACAAGGTGGCGTGTCCATTATGTCTGATGGAACAGCGTGAATGAATCAATCTATTTCTGCAATAGGAAGGTCAGAATTCATACAGTGTGTGAAAACAGAAAAAAGGCTTCCACTCTTCCTGCACTGTAACTAAAGGAGTGCTGCTCCAGCACTTTTTTTTCCTCTGCTCCACATTTTTTTTTCTCTACAAGTGACATTTGTGCAGGAAACTTCATCAAAGCCCTGTGACATTGTTCCCTGTGAGGTTGCCTAGGCAATTGTGTTTAAAATGCATTGCAAACTGTGTTAGATAGAAGGCAGAAAATCCTTAATCACTGCTTAATTAAGGAATCATCTTGTAGCTTCATTTCCCGGGCTGTAATTAAACACTTCCAATACGTTTCGTTACAGGGCTTAACATGTTCGCCTGAGATCAAGGTAGTGCCTTTAATGTTATCTCGCCCGCTCTATTTTTTTTTTTAAAAAACTCTGCTCCATTGGAAGGAACTGTTGATACGTGCCTTTGTTATCCTCATCATAATACGAGCTTGGTATGCTAAAGAGGTTCTCCAGCCCCAACAATAAATACTGGGGGGATTCAGCGGAGTGGGCCTTGACGGTTTACTGGCAGTGGAGGAGAAAACGGCAGAATCTCAGACAAGAAGTGGGTCATAATGACCTCATGTCCTGCAGGCTCTTCTGCAGGATCTGTTTAGTTTTTCTCCTCTTCACGTGCAGCGTTTCCTTCTTTAGTGAGGGGCAGAGTGCTAGCATGCTTTTTATCACATTCTCTAAAGTGACCCGTGTTAAGATAACAATAATAGCGATGAGCACGCTCGATTCAGAGATTAAACACAGTCAGAACTGACAGGACCTGAAGACTGAAGCCTGAGTTTACATTCTAAAAGGCTTTTGGGAATTCGTGGGAGGGAGCCTGATAAACAAGACGTATGTGGCAATAGATTCTTGGACCATGTCTCTGTTATCCAAATATAGTCAAATTTAAATCTAGACATTCATCCACACTCTTTCCTTGTAGAGCGTATGAAATGAGGTAATCCATCGCAGTAATCCAGACCCGTCCTTGACCATCCACCATTGGGTCTGAGACATCAAAGGGATAGAAGCAATGTGGTGACAAAAAAGGGAGAAATGTTCTTCTACCATCCATCAACAGCCACTCACACGCCCCAAGCGGGCTTTTCTCTTATTGGGACAGGTTCTGAGACACGTGCTGGATTTATTCAGAGCGCCACACCAGGGCATTTCTGATTTATGCGCCCGTAAACTGCGAGTACAGGCTGTGCTTCCAGCAGACATGCAAAAATAGATTTATTTTTTACTCTAAGTGCATCTAAGAGTGCCCGACAAGGGCTTCCACCAGCGCACGTTCAGAGGCAGAGCCTGTTTACAAGGTCTTTATGTGCGTACACCTTTAAAGAGAGATGCCTAAACATCCCATAGCATGAGGGACTGTAAATCAGCCCTACATCCTAACACATTCTCGCTCCACAATAGATCAAACGGTAATAAATAGCTGCCTCTCTCCCACACATTGCTTTCCTTCCTGTTCCAATGGGCTTCCTTCTGTTCCTACAAGCACTCACGGGAACTGCTGTAACATAAAAATATGCAGCTGGACCTGGTGAGCTCACACAAAGCACATGTGCACAAATATATGTGAACGGTGATGTCAGAATAAAAACTAGTTGGATTTGTCCTTTAGAAGTGCAACACTGGTCCAGTGATTTTTGTAGTTTATGAACATCAAAGTTGGCTCAAGTGAGACTTATTCTATATTTTTGTAACTTGTGTGCAGGAGAGGAAGAAGCCAACCGGGACGCAGGAGAGTCGGAGATGGACATTCAGAGTGAGAAGACCAAGCATCCTGCTGTGGGACCAGAAGAATGGGATGGTCCAAGTAAGAGGAACCTTCATGTTGTTTTCATAGACAGTTTATATGGAAGACATACTAGTCGTCTACATGACATTTGGCACGGAAATCTGCCTTAACTAACAAATAAACTTCAAGTTTATTCGAATATCATTAAATGTTTTGCATGGCTAAAGCAGGATTTTTGTATATCTATATATGGAGAGAGATATTAACAAAACTATAGTCATTACACATAAAGTAGTTGTGGACATTTATGGTAGAATTCTGTTAATCTTCCCTTTTCCTTAAAAGAAATGTCATCAAAGTGATGGATGAAATGCACAACAGTTGCTCTTCAGCAGCAGCTTGTAGCTCCGCTGAACAGACGAAACACGAGTCCCTTTAAAATGACCTTAAGAATTTATTGCAGGTACGCACGTTTGTATTGAAAAAAAGAGGGAGAAAGGGGGGAAAAAGAGGACAGAGGGAGAGAAAGTGGATTTGGGCAAGTTGTGCTTGCTAGCTCAAAGCCCCCTGGGGTGTGTATTTTATACTGACAGTGAATCAGCGTTATCGCACCTATCAGATAATGCATTTATCATTAAATTTCACATTTGCATTTAAATCTGGGGAAGGAAATGAGCATTGCTGGCTAAAGATAAGAACGCTGGGACGACAGTAATAAACCATCACTGTGATCAGTCAGGAGACAGGGCTGAGGGGGTCAGCTCAGAACTATGGAGGCCGCCACAAAAAGGAGGCAACACACGCGGGAAAAAGGCAGTTTTGCGGTGGAAAATGCTGAGCTTAAAAATACCGCTTTGAAAAGAAGGGATGGGTGTAGTGTGAGTCGATGTATGAGCGACTGTAATTATCCCTCCCTCTACTTAGCCATCAGAATGAGAATTAGAGGCTCAGAAACACACACTGCTGGACAAGCGAGCAGAGGGGGGGCAGGCTTGAGTTTCACGGGAGTGACCCGTCTCCAGCATGCAGGGAGGATGTCTGGACTGCAGAGGAGGGTAAGTGAGACACGATGCCCATTTCATGTTCTACTAAACCGCAGCCCGAGTGGTTATCAAGTGACATTCACTTTGACGTCTTCAGCAGTATTCTCCTAATCTCTGCCATTTTACCATGAAAAATGAGTCCTGCTACTCTGCCGCATCCAACTTAAAGAAACATGCACAGAGGCCAGTTTTAGAATGCATCGGCTTGGAACATATAAGGATAATTTCATAATCCTAAGAACACTGCTTTCATTGTAACCCTGATAACTTCACCACCACCTCCTGTACAGAATTCAAGTATCTGGGATTTAATGTGTATAATTAGCACAAGACACATTCTTAATGTTTATGACTGCTTACACCCCCCATAGAAGCAGCTACCAGAGTAGGGTAAACTTGACCAGGTTTCATTAGTGTGTTTTCTTTTGTACAAACAAGATATAGACTTTCATGACTAGCATGTTTCAGCGCAAGTCGCTGACATCTCAATAATATAGCGACCAATTAGGCAGTGACGTACACTGACACAGCTGTGCACGTCTGTTTTCTCAATGGGCAGCGCGGAGTGGGCAGAAATTAATCTGCGCTCATAATAATGCCATTCACTCTCTCATCATCACTGCCACGAAAGGTCATTTCCCTTTTTAATTTTTCCCATTGTGTCGGAAAAGTCAGATGGGCATGTTATAATTTGAATAAAGGAGGGGGAATCAGACAATCAGATAGGGACATTTGAAATGACATGTCTTCCTGCTCAAAGCGATTAAAAGCAAATTTATTTAGTTTGAGACTGTCTACCCTTTAATCTCATTGTAAATGTTCAGATAGTTCCGTGCTCTAAAGTTCTTTGTCATTCTTTGGCTTAAGTTAAGTTAAGCAGGTGTGATTATGATCAGCCACAGATAATTTTTAATCACCGGGCGTGTGCATCTGAATAGGATGTGTAATGGCCGTTACATAAAAAGACAGTCAAGCCTTTTAATGAGGTGGGCTAACTCCGAACATGCCCACCTGCTTGGTGATTCTATTGAAGCACCTCCACACCGTTTCCCTTTTGCTGAGTAACAACAAAGGCCTTTACAATCTACATCCTTTAATTGAACTTTTTTTTGTGCCCGCATTTCATCTCTGCTTTAGTAACTCGTGTCAAGTGCTGTCCGCCACCCCCGCCGACCCCCCCTCCTGTTCTCTGATTGTCTTTCTGTCTGAAACAGTAGAGGCGCGCACAGAACGACTCACTATTAATCTGATAGCTGCCTCTTCTGTGCAGCTCCGAGCGCCGGGTCTCTGATGTGGAACACCCATCGAGTTCCCTTTCTCTCTCCCCGTCTCCATGAGTATGTCCTTAAGCAAATCTGCGCGCCGATCTTATGTCTCGCGTTCATTTCTCGTCACGGATGTTTCGCAATCAGCCGCTGATTTGGGAGATACGTGTCATGCTACTGTTCATGTTCGTGGACTGGCGGCGATAGGGATCTAACTGCGTCTCGCTCATTCTCTCGCACTTGCTCTCCTCTAGGCTAATTGGGAGTGGTGCGCGTTAGCTAGCTAACTCTGCTAATGAACTTGTTCTCAGTCTTATCTGAAGGCTTGCTCGTGTAAACTACACCCCCTAATGAAAGTCATGAAATCTGCCTTTCTTCCAGCGTGCTGTAATTCTGATCACTGTTAGTTCTGCTCAGCATCAGGCCTGTAAATTACCATATGTTTTAGGGTGGGGGGGTTTCCTGAATCTGTGGCTACAGCTTAGTACATGTTGACGTCCGCTGAAATAAAACTGAATTATTTATTGCTTCAAAACAGAATGTGTCAGAATTCAGTCTTCAACTTAACAAAATCTGCAGAGGTCAGGCTAAGATTTCTGATTTAAACCTACACATCACACATGCACTCTGTGCGGTGCACATAAACAAGTATTTAACCAAGTATCAAAATGAAATTTGAATATTTCTATTTTTACTGATATACGCGGATGTTACCGCTTCAAACCCCTTGCTGGGTGGCTGGCATCTGGCAAAAAGATAAATATCCTAATCCAACATAAATATAGAGTGTACAAAGCACATTGCATTCCTGATTAGCAGTATCAGTCCATGTGTGAATCTGTTCAAATCTTGACAAATATTTATTCTGATAGTTGCAGAATAAAATCCTTGAATCAAAAAAGGAAATGTAAAGGAAACAAATTGGGTAAATGCTATAACATGAATCTCCTTATGATGGTACTCATTCTGTGTGATGGTCCTGTGGCGGCTGCACAAATGTCTCCCCCTCCTCAGCCAACCTGCACAACCGCAGATGCCAGCTGGGCGGCGGCCAGGGTGAGGCGGGGGTCATCTGAAGGAGTGGTCACCATAGCATCTGCCCTGATGGCCAGGCCCAGACAAATCACGAGCAAAGATATCCCCACCCTCTCACCTGCGTTTGCATTCAAAACCATATCCATTTTAAAGCACCTTCCATCCTTCCTTTTTCCTTTCGTTTTCCTTCCTTTCTAGCTACCTTCCTCTTCAAAGACAATAAATATGCACATGCCGCGAACACAGATTTGCTTAGATACTAAAAACAAGACTGCAAGTCTGTGACCGATCCTTCGGTCTCCAGAAAAAGAGACAATAGCCATTTCAGGTTTAATGCACATATGTCATGCTAGGAGAACTGCAAGAGCAGATGGCCACGGTGGTGTGACAGGTGCCTCAACAAATGTTTGCGGTCACCCGTGCTGCTATTTATATCACGGTGCAATACAGACATGCAAATATCTGCAAAAAAAGGGACAGGGGGCCCTTTTTGTTCCGAGTCAAAGTGGTCACCGTCAGAAACAGATGGGATTAAACATTCTGGGCATCGCTTCATCTGAAATGGAAAACTGTTGTTCTGTAGGAGAAGCTGGAAGTGTTGAGGTGTAGCCATTCTTGTTCATAAACAAGATTCTCCTCTTTGCATCTTTGGAATTAACGTTTGCTTTTTCCGCATTTAAAGCATTTTTCGCCTTCAGCTCCAGCTTAACTGAACATGCAGTCACCCAAACTCTGCTGCACATGCAGCAAAAAAGTCTGCTGGAGCAGAGTTCAGTCAGGTTCTCCTCAGTAAACAAGGCATTTTCCAACTCAGCACCCTAGTCCACGATAAAGTCAGGGCGTCGTCAAGGAAGGAGGGGCGGGTGGAAATGAGCGCATGAGACAAACGCAGTGCCCAGATGCAGATTAGGCTGCAGAAGATGAGGGTGTAAAAGGGATTTAATGGTAGGATGGATTAGAGAAATCCTTGTAACAATGTTAAATAATTATGGTTCCAGCCGAGATCAAAGCGCCACTGATTGAACCCCTCAAGCCTTCAGAACACGGAGTCTTGGAAAGCAAAGATTGGTAAACTAGTGCTCAGACCACTCCGGCTGCTCCAGTTAAATTGGATTGGAAATATTAGGATACAGATGAATCCTTCAGGAGGCTTTCACAAAGCTTTTGTCACCGGAAATGTAGCTTGGGAACGGTATGAAAGGTTTGATAGCACACTGTCTCCACAGAATCGTAAGACGAGGGTGTCACAGCTGTCTCCGCTGATACCTAAGCGTTTTAAGTAGACTTATAGACACACTTGACTGTTATATCAGTGAACTGAAAACTTTCAGTGCAGGCATTTATTCGAGGTTTAATTTTTTTTTTCTTTTTCTGTCCCACCCCCATCCTCGTCTCGCAATCAAGAAATTTGGACGTGCATCACGGCGGTTCTCGCTCGGAAAAAGGAAGGTTTTATCTTGCTCCTCCAGGGGTTTATTCCGAGTCCTCAGACGCGTCTCACAAAACATGAATGACACGGAGATGGCCGATACTGATGATGAAAGTCCATCATCAGCTTCTGCACGAGTTCTGGGCCTCGAGTGATGTAGAATTAAATCGCAATCAAAGTGTTTTGTGTAAACACCGCGCGCCTGTTTCGCCAAATGTATTTGTTCCTGAGGAGATTGCTGATTAAGGCTTTACGCTATCACCTGGATGTGTGAGACACAACTGTCGCCTGCCCACGCGCATGCACACACTCGTACACACTTTTGCAAATTCTCCATGTGTGAATATAGTGATGAAATATGCAACAAGAGATTAGACAAATCACTGTACTACTGCATCGCCTTGATGCAAATTTAGTCACTGATCCGTTATACTAAGAGGCTTTATGAAAAA
Organism: Lagocephalus sceleratus; assembly: GCA_911728415.1. Classification (NCBI taxonomy): domain Eukaryota; kingdom Metazoa; phylum Chordata; class Actinopteri; order Tetraodontiformes; family Tetraodontidae; genus Lagocephalus; species Lagocephalus sceleratus. The sequence continues at coordinate 9,931,877 of CAJVRN010000126.1, forward strand.
CTTCATGGTTGTTAGTTATATAATCTAAAATAGGGCAAAATGCAATCAGTGTTCTTATCATCTGAAGAAGATGTCATTGCATTCAGTTCTAGTTTTTTGTGGAAACATGGGATGGAGCACATTGAAAATATTTCTAATAAGATAATTTATTTCCAGCCATTTTATCCACATTTCAGCTGAATTTGTGTCCACTTTACAATGGAACCTTTTCTCCCCGCTGCTACGCTAAAGAGTACAAAGAACTCAATAAAATCCGAGAGCTGCTGATTTGAAGCAGGGCTGCTGGTGGTGATTCTGTCCCCGGGGGGGGCTTGACACCCATTGCGTCTTCCTTCAGCTCTGTGGATGTGTTTGTTCTGTAATGCTTTACCCTCCCAGGCACGGCAGCCATGCACGTTTCTCTGAGAGGTATCGCTGTAATTGGTTGAATATTTGATGTGTGTGTTTAGCGTTAACGTGGAGACACTCGCGCAGGCGGTTCCAGGGAATTGAATGCTGGGCAAACTCTGAACTGAAACTTGCTCGCATGTGAAAAATCTAATTCTGTCTATTTTAAATTAAAAAAAAAAAAAAAAAACCCTGCAGAGCGTATTTGGGTGGGTTTGGATTGCAGTTCTATTTCATGCGTAAATTTTTTACCTTTTTTTGGGTTAAATTTTAACGCGAGTGTTTCAGGTAGTGTTTCATTATGCATGACTCTGGCTGGTTTCAAGTATTTGGATATGGGAACATGCTCTTTGTCCATCCAGTCATGTTTCTCCTGAAAGTGGTGTTAAATTCAGAACTCTGTGTCATCTTTTTATAGGAAATCTCTGAGTTTGGCCCAGCAGTACATGTCTTCTGTTCAGGATCAGTGGGAGGCGGGCCCTGTTTGTCAACTGAATAAAAATACCAAATAATAGTAATAATAATGATAATAAAAAGTTTATTAAAAAATGGCATGTTGTTTCCCGATTGTGAGGGTGTTGTGGTATTCAATTATGCAATTTCCGTTGCCATATTAATCATCTTTTCAACAAACAAGCCGGCGTTAATTAAAGCAAAGCTCGGATAAAGACGTGTTGCCGGATCATCACTCCGTTTATCACCGCACACAGACCCGCAGTTAAGTAAATTCGGGCTGTGAGATGAATTTCAATGGTCTCCCTGTTACTTCCTGTGTTTGGACGTGTCATTAACCATGCATTTATGCATGCAGTGTTTGGAGGTGTGGTTTGTGACGTCTCGTGTTGGAACTGGAATCACATCACCATCTGAGAACCGCACACTTTCAATTATGGAGGATGTTTTTTGCTAAATAATTTAATGATTTTCACTTCAGTTTGGGGCACGCAAGTGATTCATTAGAGCAGCTCTTTTTGTTTTTGAATTTGGACGCCACACTGGAGCTGGCTCTCCCCAGTTCCTGGTGGTTTAAGGTGCCGCCTCCGCTGGTTGGTGGGTGGGGATGGAGATTATTCAGGATGTAGTAAGATATGGGCTTCTCTAATCATAGCTCCCACTGCCGCCTCTACTGTCATTCACTTGCTAAATAGAAATGGGGAAAATGTCTTGTTGATGGGAGCAGCCAGACAGCCATGCAAGCACTTGAGTTCCGCCAGCAGAAAATGGACTGGAGGCATCTGCAGACATGTCGCTTGTCCCTGTCCCTCATTGTGGGAGCAACTTTATCAGCAGCAGCCGCTCACCCACTTGCTAAACTGGAGGGCCAGTTGCCTCTTAACTTAAACATAAGATCTTTGTGGTTTGAAGCACTTGGCTGCTCTGCACCCAGCGTGCATCTGAAAGGCAAACGCGACTTCCGTGTCCCCGGCGCCCATCGCAAAATCACACCTCGTGGAAAACTTGTCTCTGCCGTATTCCCCTGAATCTAAATGCACTCAAACAGACTGTTGCACTGGAGCAGCATCCCCGGTGTGAAGGAAAAATAAAGAGATGATGGAGGAAGAAAGAGAGAGGGGAGATGGAGGGGGAGCGAGAGAGCAAGGGAGAGGGAGAGAAAAGTCAAAAACCTCCACATAACAATGCCAGAGAAAAATCAGAACATTTTCCACCGAAAGATGGGCCATTTCCAAATCCTTGTGCCCTATCAGACAAATTAAAGTAAATCAAGCATGAAATGAAGCAGAAGAGCCCGGAGATAAGGCTCCTTTAAGTCGTTTACAGATTAGGACAGAGAGAGAGAGAGAGAGGGAGAGAGAGAGAGAGAGAGAGAGAGAGAGAGAGAGGTGCATCTGGTCTGTGCCAGTGAAGGAGGCTAGTTTCTCATTTCACAATAGCAGCCTGTGTATAGGATTACTCTCCCCTGTCACCGACATGAGGAGCAGTGGGGGAATAGATGGCCACAAAAATGTCTCTAAATATGTTCCCTCAGAAATGTTCTGAACCCAAAAACCTCTCGGCTCGGGCCAGATGTGACACACGATAAAGGGACATGTTTCACGCAGTGTATCACCGGCGTATCACTGCCGTTTTTGTTCTGATATTTCAGTCGCCTCTTCACCTTTTCTTATGCGCAAGTGGCTTCATCTCAGCCTGGCTTAAAGAGTCAAACAAGACGGGGATTGGCTGAACCCAGTCATGTGACTGTACGGCTGTCAGCTCCTGTGCATGTGTTAAACGCACCACAGATGAGGTTTGGGTGCAGCAAGGTGGGGGTGTGCAGATTCTCCTCTGAAAATGTGATTTTGTTTTTAATGTGTTGCTTCTGAACACCGTCCTGTTTAATATGTATGTTGCACTTCAATTTTCTGGCTTACATCGACAGATTAATTACTGTTTTATTTTAGTACTCTCAAATAATCAAAACATAATTATGCAGCTAGTTGCTCATAGAGGAATGATATGTATGTGTACACACACACACACACTCACACACTCCCTACCTTCTCATTCTTCCATGCATAGAAATGCATCCAGGAAGTAGGCTCATCCCTACACACACACACACACACACACTTACGTGCGCATGCCGTCACCCAGACAAGGCAAGGGAGCGCTGCTCTTTGATGCCACCCATCAAGCTTTTGCCGGATTTTGTTTCTCTCCTTTCATGTTCCACAGGAGAAATGGCAGGTGGGCTCGGTCCCCAGTCCCCAAGTAGATGCTCTCCGGAGCCACAACCTTGACCTTCCCAGCCCAGGTCTTTAGGTTTAGCTGCTTTATCGTGCTATCGGCAGGCATTTTAAAATACTCCTGAAACTGGATGATTTAACCCGCTTTTACGCTGTTCCCATCAAAACGGGATGAAAAAAAGTGCCTAATCCATCTTATCTGTTGACTGTCAAACTGCTCGAGCTAAAACCTTCTCACAAAAGACAACTAGGTCACCCAGGAAAAAAATAAAAATGAATCCCCTGTTACCAGAAGAAGTTGCGATAATTGACTTGGGAGAGGATGCGAGAGTAAAAATAGTCCAGAATTAACAAGAGAATATTAAAAGTCAGGTCTTCCCTAAATAAAGTTTCACATTATACTGGCTGAGCAAGTATTTCTCAAACCGATCTCCAACTGTATTTCCATATTGAACTATTTGTCTTTCAAGACTGCCAAGACAAAATGGCAACCCGTTTTTCTCCTACCTGAGGCTGGTGTGTGTCATACAGAAACATTTATTTCCAGCGCACATACCGTCAGTTACTCACTCATTCTCTCCTCGGCGGAGGGATGTCCTTTTGATGGTGCTGAAATTTTTGAGGAAAGCATTTAAATAAGATTCCAGATGGAGCGTTGTGTGTCCTCTAGATGTTGCCGATGATACGACAATATCTCAGCACGAGGACAGTCATTCTTTAAGTTTTGCCGTCTCGCTTTACATGCCATCAGTAGATATTGCCGTGCTTCTCCAAAGATGGATGTCTCACAGATTGTTGTCAGTTTGCCGGATGACGGTTGATATATTTCAATTCCTCAATGACACCAAACATGTTGGTAATGTACTACAGACTTGGCTTTTAACTGTGAATGTCTGCAGATGCGTTAACTTTCTTTTTTTCTTTTTTCTGCGGTATCAGCATTAGCCACTATCCATTACCGATCCCAGATTTTAATGTTAGTCTAACATAAAATTTATCATTAAAGCACTCTTTATCAATATAGTGAACTACAATTTGTGTGATACACGGGAAACTTTGTTTCTCTGCTCAACCAAAGGCTGACAGTATTTTTTCATCAGAAAAATCATCAGAATCTTCAGATCAATATGTTGAATCACATTCATGTTTTAGCATGTTACATAAAAAAAAACAAAAAAAACAGGAAGGTTGAATGAATTAATATGAGATGTAGACCAGAGCAGATATAGTAATTCCTTAAGAACTCCCAGCTATGCTAATGTAAACAGTGTAGATAAGGATATAAAGTATGATGGCAGAACTCTCCAGAATCGATGGCTAATGTATGTTGATTGCCTCTGTTGTCTCCCTCCCTTACTTATTCCTCCCGCACAAAAAAATTCACACAGTTGCCCATAAAACTTGGTTCCCAGCCTCCCCACTGTTGCAGGCCAGTCCTGCCACATACAGGCAGGTTGGTGAAGGGGGTGGAGGTGCTTTCAGGGGAAGACTGGGTGGCGCTGCTGGTGGCGGGGGTCCTCTAATGTTTTAAAACAAGTGTCTGTCTCAGAGATAATAGCGTGAGCTGTGGGTAATAAATGATGCATTTGGCTCGGTGGGACCTGATAATGGTGGTTTGTGCAGCGGGGGAAGAAAGTTCATCGCACTCTTATCAAAAGCTCTGCGACATTTCTCCCTCAACTGTAAAATTCCATATCGCATATCTGCTTTAAAGATGTGGCACCTTTTGTTAAAGCGATACAGTACATTCCATTTCACCCCATATGCCTCGCTCATGGTATATTAATTTATAGCCCATTTGCTGGTCCTATAACACAGGCTGTCAGCGGAGATGGCTGGGGTTCACCAACACATCTGTGAATTGCCACTCACAGGTTATTGAACTTTGAACAGCAGCCATTTATTTGCTTTGATTCAAAGGTGCTGCTGAATATCAAGGGGGATCATCTGCCGTGTGAAGCCCACGTGTATTTCCCCACTTGTCTTCATTCATGTCGGCCTTTGTTTCCCCACAACATCACGCGCCCTCACCGTTTGAGTGGCCAAGACGGCTGCAAAAAGGTGAATCGAATCATAAGCTTAGTAATGAGGCTTTTTTTTTTTATATGTCACGAGCAATTTCTGTCCCTTGAAGTTGGTTCTTTGAACTACTTACAGGGTCAGAATCATGTTGAGAGGAGTGCCTCGTTTGCATGTAGCATGTTGATGATGCCATTTGCCACCAGCATGCTTGGACGCTGTCTCAGTCTAACTAAATTAAAATGAAAAAGCAATAAATTATTAACGCAATTGTACATAAAAAAAAAATTAAAGAATCTAATGCAATGACGATTTTTTCTATTTAACTTAAAAATTCTGAGATAAATGTAAAATAAGTTGGGTAAATGGTATGTTATGGGTGATATATTTAAGTAAAACCATGATTAAGTTGTGTTTTAGCATCACTGCCTGCCAAAGGTTCACTCCTCTATTGTTTCTCTGTAAACCAGGCTGGAAATAGCTCATTACCATTCAGTTCAACATCAATGGAGGGTTGAGATTCCCGATACTAGAAAGATGCAACGGACATAAGCACATTTACACAAAACAACAACACCCCCACACCCCACCCCACCCCACCCCACCTCACCCAGCCCATCAGTGAGGAGCATCGCAGGCGCTATCAGTGCAGGATCTCCCAGCACAAAGGGACATTCATTGGTCTGCCAAGTATCTGCAGGGTGCAGGAGCAGTGCCGTGCGTCTGGAGACGGATGATGATCTTATCGGGGGGGGGCGGGGCCAGGGAGCAGGCGCTGGTCGATGGGGTGACAGCGGGTGTGGAGGGTAAAGGTGGTGAAGGGCCGGGAAGTAGGTTGAGCTCTTTAGGCACACCGAGCCCCTGTTTTGCCAAGAGAATGACATTTGAGAAGTGGATGATGGGTAACACCGAGGAGAGCGCAGGCAGTGGGTTTGCTAATTAATAGCCCTTTATGAGCTTTTTATTTATTGGCTCCATTAGTTGTCAGCAGTTTGACGGGTAAATGTGGTTAAGTAATAGAGGTGGGATTTCATTGTTGAACTATAATGACATCAAGTGTTTTTCTAGCCATAATTACACGCAAAAAGCAGAGGCGGCTGACTCGCGGACGCACATCTGTCAGTATATTTTAGCAATTTAATCTAATGTGAAATATTCATATAGAGAAAATACGCACGGAGGGAACTTGTTATTCATCCGTGGGTGTTTTTCTCGAGATCTTCCACTAGTGTCTGTAACAGATGTGACAAACCATCTGTGAGCCAAACTCCTCAGGCAACATTTGGTGTGAGATGCACACAACTGGCACCTAAACACGACGGACCGCAAACCGCACAAATTGAATCGTGCCCTCCCTTCTCGCACCTATGAGAACCATTACCCCATTTTTTTTTCCACTACAAGCCTCCCACCAAAAAAAAAAAAAAAAAACGAGGACGTAACGAAGGGTGAAGGGAAGGAGTCAGAAATGCTGGCTGGGAAGAGCTCGAGCTGTTTGTCAAACAGGGCTAAACAGGAACTTGCATCCAAGCGGTTAAAGGCCGGGAGTCTTATCTGAGGACAAACAGAATGCATCAAGCGGTGGCTGTTGCTCTCAGTGATGACGACCAGCTGTGCACCAATGTTTAATTATTTCTCTGTAATGAGCTTACCCACCTTCCACTGCAGCTCCAGGAGGACGGCGTTCAGCAGCAGGAGCACAGGAGGAGGGCAGAGTAACAGAGAACCAGATAACGCTCCAGATTGACTCATCTTTAGGACAACAGTCTGATGCCTGTGGAAATTTAGCTTATAAATTAGCCTGTAGCTTAGTTTTTCAAAATATATTCTGTATTTATCTGGTCAAAACAAGTGATATTTGTGTCAGGCTGGTTTTAGCCTCAATGATGACAGAATGTCATGTTTACTCCTGCTAAGCAGCACACATTTCCATACCAGCACAACAAACGGACACAATGGCGTGCTGCCGATACACAGCTGATATTTATGCAGTCGAACGGAGCTGAATAGGTCATTATACCACATCCGCATCAGAAAGTTCAGTGATCATTTCAGCCATTCAGCGTGAACCAGGCGCCCTGAATACTTATTAGCCACGTTTGTGAACAAATAGGTTAAATGACACAATGTTAACATCTCGTGTAGAGTGTGTTTGAATAAATATACATTGATTACCACGAGGCCCGGGAAAGCATTTGCACCCAGGCACCCGGGAGGTTGGGAAAGGTTAGAGTTGGAAAGCTGCATGTGGGAATCAAGCGGGTTCAGTTTCCATGTGAGACACGGTGGTTCGGTGGGTCATGGTTGTAATGTGTTTGAAGAAAATCACCAAAGACAAGAAATTAGGAAAAATATGATTTTTTTTTTTCCAAGTCACAGATGTCTAAATCCACTTCCTCCAACGAGGGTTCTTAGGGCTGTCAAGGCACTCGGAAACGTTGAGCGCTACAGACTTTCCTTTGGAGACACTCTCATACGCACACACACACACATATATGCACACACATATATACGCGTGCACACACAAATACACGCGTGCACAGACACACACACACACACTTCAGTAAACTATGTCTGGCTTGCAGCGGGGTTTATCATAACTGTTATTAATCACCATCCTGAGAAAGTACAGTGAATCTAAGAGATAAGATTGGGGTGTCAGGGAGGGGAGGACCGGTAGTTCCAACAGCACGATCCAGTTTCATTTTTAATTAACTCTAGAGCTCTGCAGAGCTCTAACAAGGGCCCTGCCTTTCCTGGAACTACAGAAATAGGCCTGCCACTTGCTGCTCCTGCCAACTATGGTGAGCCTGCACCGTCTCACAGAGATTATCTCAACACAAGACACCTCTCAAGTAAGGTTAGCACGCCGTGCGTCTGAGGAACACCATCAGATGGCTGCTTGCTCAATTTGCTTATCCATTTTGAAACTGCTGGGCTTTAACCTTCACAGCTCGCTGCAGGGCTTTGATGCACACACAGTTTGAAGGGGAAAGGACAATGAGTGAATGTCACTGTGATTTGATGTGGAACTTGTGTGTTATATAGAGCACTATGGCTGACTGCTCTGGGCTCTGGTGTGTTTTCAGGAGAGCTGGACGCCTTCCTCAAAGATGGCGAGCGTCGGATCCACAGTCGGCAGCAGCTCCCCGTGGGGACCACGTGGGGACCCTTCGAGGGGAAGATCGAGATGAGCACTGACAGCACCGTGCTGGTATGTCCTTGTTTTGGTGCATCAGTGAGAAATTTTCCAATGTTACCAACTACAACAAAATTTTTAACAGCATGTCCCTGATGAATGATTTACACACATAGCAAGTAATTTTTGGTCATTTTCTTCACCTATATTTTGTCATGTCTTGCTGAGTTGAATGGAACTAAAGGGTGGTTATACACATGATTCATTAAAAACAATTACTTCTAAAGTCATTTAAATATAAACCAAGTAAGTTTTCATCAATTAAGAATCAAAAATAGCCACAGCATTAAAATCCAATCCAAAGTGTTTGCTGTTTGGACTAAAAGGATCATTAAAACCTACAGTGAAATTGCTTTATTTGCTCAAGCCACAGAAATATGATTAACAGAAGGTCTTACATCTGAAGACCACATTAATGACCATTCCCATGACATTCAAACCTATTGAGGTGACTCTTGCGGGATCCAACTGGCCCCCAACAAAACTCTTTGAAGAGCATCCATTTTGACCATTTAATCTGCATATTTTATGACAAAACTTTAATTGGTGGGTTTTGAGCTCTGTCCAGGCATTGGTGGAAATGGAGACGTTATATTTGATGTTCGCCCGAGCGCCGCAGCTTTCTGTCTCTGGTTTCAAAGATCCCAGCAGAGGCTCTTGTTGACCTGCTGCTCTGGTGGAGGAAGTCCTCTACAGGGTTTGATTCTCCATTCCAATGCGGATTAATTAAGGAAATTAAAAATGTAACCAAGCTTACGTTCATCCCGTTAAGAAACATAAGGACAAGTCCATGAGGATTTTTGGCCCTCCTCCTTTTCCCGTCATTCTTTAACAGCATCACTTTATTAAATAATTTTCAGAGCAGTTTGGGCTGTTTTCTAAGCTCCCCTTTGGTTTTGAAGTCATCAGTGACTTTAAATAGCTCTGGCTGTATTATAGCCATGAAATATGGCTTCTCTCAGGGTAAAGCCAGTTATCCTTGGGTGGAAAAGTGATTTGACAGAGCAACACCTCACGTTGATGTCCAGAGTAACACACTCCATATATTTCCCAACCTATCTCTGCATGAAAAGCATCCAAAAACATCCTTCAACTGTCCTTCAAGTGACCCTCAACTCTCTCCATGATGTCATGCAGAACTGATTTCTAAATTGCATGGTGCTTTGGCCCTTTAGTAGATACAAGTTTCAGAGATTCATCACACACCTGCTGAACTAGATGCAGAAAGCGATTGTTGCTCTTGGCAAGAGTGCCGACTTCTTCACTAACTGCCCTCTGAGGAATTCACCGCTTCTTTCCAGACCTTCCTTACGTTTTTTTCCCTACTTTCTGCAGCGAACAGGTGCTGGCCGTCACCTGTAATAGGCTGCGGTGGGGTTACTGTATGTGCCAAACCTCCTTCGCAATTAAAAGCAGTGGGGAAAGCTTTGGCATACTGCCTTTAAGGATCTCATGTATGCATATTCTCCTGGGGGCCATTTCAATGCTTTTCTGCCTCTGCTAAGTTTCATTGCTCCAGTAAGGCGCCGGTTGTTAGCAGATTCTCACCATCTCTCATTAAAGCCTAGGTCAACCCAGCTGGCATGTTTTGTTTTATTGGGCTGTGTTTAAGGTGCCTTATACTTTGTTCTTTGAGGAAAAATCCACCAGAGACAAGTATGGCACCTGGGAATAATCTCATTTATGGTAGCACAACAGTTCTTTTTTTAATCAAAAGTCTAGTTATTGAGCTGTTGTCTTGTAAAATACTCCGCCGTTGGCAACAGCTCCAGTGGCCTGCTAGTTGCATATTTTCTGATATCGACTCATGTAGACACGCACAAACCCACAGTATCTCACCTGCAAAGGAGAAAAGAGAAAAGTTGAAATATCAAATGTGCCTCGAAGCAGAAAGGGAAGGGAGTGAGGTCTGGGGGCATGCCAGTTTTTGATGCATGTCAGGGTGGCCAGCGCTGCAGAGCAGGGTCAGTGGGTGTCAGACAGCGTTTCAGGTAGAAATAAAGACTCATTGCTTCGTGGGTCTCTACCTCAGCTTGGAGGCTCCCAGTTATTCTTATAAAGTATGACCTCCACAGACTATTAAAACAGACTGCTTTTTTTTCCCCACTTAGAGGTGTTTTTCTTTGAGCACAGAGCTGAATAAAATCTCTGAAGGCAACCAGGTATGTAAGAGGACTGACACAGCTGCCGCGCTTTAATCGTGTGACCCACTGCTGAGATATTGACATGCTTACCCTTAAATCAAACATATAGTATCCGTTCATCAGGACTGTTTAGAGGTCATGCTCTTCTTGTCAAGCCATATTTATGGTGTGTCATTGACTCCTCCTTTCATTACATACAGTGAATTTATGTAGATTGAGCAAGATAAAAGGAGCACTTGGCCATAAGTGGGCCTGTTTCAGGGTATATGTAGGGCCTAGGGGTCCCTAGAGGGAGTAGAAATTGGACTGTGGTATTCCTGGTGTGTCAATAGACCTGGAGAGGACTACAGTGATGGATGACGCCGAAAAAGAACAGTGAATGGAGCGTTACGAGCAGTTTTCCAGGCAGGCCTTTAAAAAGAGGCATAAAGCTTGAAAAGAAAGCCTGAAATAGAGTGAGTGGATAGGGAGAGAGAGAGAAGGGGGGGCTGGAAAAGACAGAGGGGGGAAAAAAGCATGACAGGAAATCTGGGCATCTGCAGGACAGAGATAGGGTCACATCTCAAACGTTTATCAAAGAGGAAAGCAGATTTCACAGCTGATGGGTCGGCGGTGGCAGGTCTGCAGACCCCAGGGGCTCGGCTCGGCCTGAGAGTCGCAGTGGCTGCTGTTGCAGACCTGTTAACACAATCACATTCCACTGAAATGTACAGCTCATAGGCTGGGAAGCACCATACTATTTTTAGATCTTCTTTGTCACTCTTAGATCACATGCAGATTAAAAGTTGGTTAGCGTGTGCAGTTTTTAAAGGAGATAACAGATTCAGACAGCTGAGGATGACTGCTCAGCAGGAGCGGAAGCAATGAGTAAAAGTACTCAAGGTACTGTAATCAACATAGACTTGTACTGTAGACTTGTTAGTGTAATAGTTCTGCTTCTGTTAGTTATTCAACAGTTAGCATTGTTCCATCGTTGTTAGCTCTCTGTTCCTCTTCCTCCTCTCCTCTCTCTGTCTGACTGATGGAGCTGCCAGAGCATCGTCTCATCCCTCAGTCCTCTCACTGATCAATCAGACCATTAGACTCCAATTACACCCGCAGCCCCAGCGCAGGTGAGCGACGAGCACATTCAGTCGTCCGCTGCCTGCGCCTCCGCCCAGCTTCCTCGCACTCTCCAAATTAACGCAAATTAATAGTGACACTCAGACATAAATGTCCACGATCGAGGGCCTAAATTAACAGGCTGGGTCGAAGCTATTGAGTAGCAGGTGTCTTTAAAAGCGGTAATTACCCGTGCTGGACAGAACCGGGAGGAGAGGGCGGCCCGTGGTTTGCCTGGAGTAAGAGGCCTGGCCCCGATGAGTCTGGCTCCCATTGTAGGTGTTAATAATTGATTGGGAGGCAAGCTATTAATGAGCAGCAGATTTAGAGCCGTGTTGTAAATGTGTGTTGATGAGGGTGTCGCTGCCTCTCGTACAATGCCTCGCCCATGCTAATTACTGGGGCTTAGTCAAGGTGCACTGTAATGAGTCCAGATTCAATAGTCTTCTGATAGTTATATGTTTTAAGGGCCTTTCAGTGCATGTTAATTGCAGTTGTAATCCATATGAGTTGCTTAATATGCGATTAAGACCGATTTTGCTATCATGTCTTTTATCTTAATATGATTGTTATGTCGAGCTAATTTCCAGTACGTATAGGTTTATGATAAGGGAGCTCTATATTGTAATTATCCTTAAAAGACTCTGAAACAGGGCAATCATTGTAGTTCACGCTGATATATCTCTTTATCTAATTTTATGGATAAGTAAGTGTTTTAGAGAGAAGGACACAGACTTTTGCATGTGTATTTAGGGAGAGTTTATATTTCTATATGTGAGATAAATGGCTACACCTCCATGCCAAATCCACGTAGAGGTGAATCTCGGGTCATTCTGGGGATTCAGCGTACGTGTATCATGCATGTACGAGCCCAGACTGTCTGCTCCTTTTTAGTTCGCGAACAGAGAGCTGCAGCTCAGAGACTACAGAAGAGTGAAAATGTCAAGATACTGTCCCAATTTTCACCTGGGACGGAGACAAAGGCAGAGGCTGTCAGCCGATGGAGTGTGATTATTGTGTAATTTAGTACAAGGGTTAGAAATATGGGCCTGTGCAACCAAAAAATGCTCCAGAAATTATTCAGCCCATCACTCAAGCCATTTATCTCGTCCCTTTTGCCCACCCTCTCCCTCCAATATGTTTATTGTTAGCTACCCCTAAACTTTAACAAGTGGCGGCGGATTTTTCTGTTTCAGAAATTATATTTTTCTTCTTGTCATTGCTTCATTAATCAAGAGGAGGCATTCTGAAAAATGTTTTGTTTTGGAGGCTGCAATCTATTTTGTGCGTGTGTGTGTGTTGTAGTTAATCTGCGCCCGTGGCAGGTTTCCCCTCCGAAACGCAGCGCTAAGCAGCGGTATCGCAGGCCTATTGTTGTAGCCTCTGTCATAGCAAGGAGAGCCTGATGCAGGCCTGGGCTCGCCTGATAAGGAAAAGAGGATTCAACATGGCTGGAAAGGAGAATCAGTGGGACTTGAGAGTGGAGTACGGATGGGGCAGATGCGTTCACACACACACACAGACGCATACATACAGACTTACACACTCACACAGAGCGATGCACACATGTTCTACACACATGCAATCACACATTAGCCAACACACACACACACAAATCATCAGCAGCATCGCACTGGCACATGCCCAGGCAATTATTTACAGTAACATCCAATTACATATGCAAGACGGCACCTCAGGATAGCACCTCTCTGTAGCATCGTCGCTAAATGACGCACAAACGCACACACGCAGGCGATCCTGCACATACACGCAACAATCAAAGTAAACATTTTGAAGTCCAACATTTTGATTCATCTTTGAATTTAAAGGTGGCCCATGTGTTCTATCTGTGAGGCACAGTGTCTTGGACTTAGTGGACACTATCAGGACTGATGGGATTTGAATTTGTGTGTTCGACACACAAATGATTCTGGCAGGAAAGACGCGGCTGCATCTAATGAAATAATGGGCCCAAATTTTAGGCTGAGAACCAATTTGTGATTGCATGCATCAATTATTTCCTGGGTTTAAACCAACACCAGGGTGGGGGTCTTGGTCAGATGGTTGAAATAGTAATTATCTGGCTCGCTTTTGCTTCCCTAAATGTCGCCCACAGATTTTTCAGTGACATCATCGATGGCTCTCAGCTGAAATATCCCAGTGGTTCACTGAAATTGTTCCTTTTTTGCTTTGTTGTGTGTAGTTTACAGTTTTTGCTCACGCCTGCACTCTGAAACTTGTGTGGAAGGCAGAACTGGTGCTGCCCACAGGTTTCTGCATTAGCCGTGACGCATTCAGTCGGCTAGCTGGAGCAGAGCTGAGCTCTACTGTTTGAGAGATAATGCATGGTTGACTTGATCTACAAGTGAACCTGACATTTTGCTGTCCTCACATCACAACGCAACTACCCAAACTGATATGGCAGCTGTGCTGATAAGCAGAGCAGGTCTCACTGATTTGCTTTGTGCTCACGGTGATGGCTACATGATTTCTTTAAGGATACACAGTACAAACACAAATAAACTGCTCAGGCTGCTCGTTCAAAGGTGTTTCGTTCCAAATGATACAATAATATTATTTCTTATTGATTTGAAGAGTAAGGAGCATTTTCTGCCTTTCAAATCAAAACATTTTTTTCTGCAAGTTAAGAGAATAAACTACTCTTTTACAGTGGCTATAACTTAATATACTAACAGAATATAGCTTCATTTTTTTATTTTTAATTCTAAATCTTAAGCCACAGATTAATCTCAATTATTCACAAATGTCTGCTAAAGTATGATTAATAGTATATTTTTGCACACTGTAAAAAGACTTCCAGTCAAACAAAATAAACACCGCTTGTATAATGGCAGCTACTCCTTCACAGATTCTGAAGCGGTGGTCAATCCACAGTAATGTCTCGCTACAGCCGTGTGTTCAAACACTGCTCGGCAGCTGCAGCAGAGCAGGTCCAGTCATGGTTGAAGGCCCCAGAGGCTCCAGGTCCTGGGGTGAGCGCACTGTCCCTTCACAACCCTCTGTTTGCTGTCGGTGGACCATGAGGAAGTGAAGCAGTCTGGAGACATTTCTGCAGATCATATCATACTTCAACAAACACTGACATTCATTAACAAAAAGCTAGCTCGGTAAAGATTTCAATACATGCATCTTATCTCCTTTTCCATTATTCCCAAATGAGTGATTACTGAAAACTGGAGGTGCAGGAAGAAGAAGAGAAAAAGTTGAGTGGTGCCAGCTGCTTCACCATCTGTCACTGTCATTATAGTGTTGGTGATTTGTTATAACATTCTTCTTGAAAAGTGATGGAGATAATCCTTGTTTGTTTCCATTTGCCGGCTGCTGATGGTCAGCCATCCTTTTATCCTATTTGAGGAAAATAGATTAAAACCTAAACTTTGCTCACAAAGCAAAGAATCTAGCCTATAAAGCATCTTCAGAAATGATGCATAAGATAGAGGAGCTTTCTACCCCAGCCGTGGGTCTCTGATAAATTTAGCAATTTTCCAAACCGTTTTCCCTCTTGGTCACATTGGCAAGGGAAGCAGAGAAGCACAGAGGCTCTGCCCGCTTCACCTCCTTCAGAAAAAGATCGACAGCCACCCTACAGGGAGACAAACCCCTGCTGGTGGACCTTGATAAGTCCTCCATGTCCCCTGTCCTGGCCTTAGCCCTCTGATCCTCAGCCTAGTTGGCTCGGGGCCTGCAGAAGACAAAGCCCTGTCGGAGTGAACGGATGAACAACCAAGCGGAGAAATTCAAGACTTCTGACATAAAAGGAGGCAAATGCTGAAGATAAGACGGCTGATAGGTGCTGGTGAAGATGAAGGTCTGGACAGTGTCCACCGGGTCTTGCAGTGGTCCAGCAGCGCCTCATTAGATGGACGTGAACGAGGCTGTCAAAGCGGGAATATTATACTGCCGGGGTCGTCGGCAAACTAATTGGGTAACAAAGACCATTTTCAGCTCGGGGAACCCATCTTTTAACAGTCCGTGTGCGGAGACTCTGATAAGGGAGTTCACGTCTAATGCATTTAGCCAGGGCCAAGTTCACAATCTTTATCTTATTTACTTAACTTGCTGTAAATATTGTTGGTCTTTTACGGTGGATTTAGTGAGACCCCATTTCTGTGAAGTGCACCCACGGATCAAACTACTGAAGACCCCGGTGATGTGGAGACCATCAGGTGTTATGCAAATCCAGGATACCTTCAGTTCAGTTTTTTCCCTTGGTCTTTAATTATTTTAGAGTTATTACGCCTGCATTGTGTTTATCTTAATTGCGTTCTTTACTCTTTGAGTTGAGCTGTGTTGCTAAATCAGGAGCTGAGGTGGGCCACGTCTCCTGAAGTTTGAAATCACCGGCAGTGGATGCTGTTCTAATGCATCATGAAATTTATAACTCCACCGGGGAGGAGAGGGAAGTTCAAAAGAATATTAAAATCCAATACCTAAAGGGGGCACAGAGGTTTATCTAAAGTCAGGAGCTTTCTTCAAGCATCGCGCCTGCTGTTTTATTTATTGTTTGTCTTTATTTGCTGGTTCGGGCTGATCCTGCTCCGCGGTGCGGTTATGAGAGCGGAGATTTTTTCTGACCCCATTGACTGATTGACTCCTGAATCGTTCTCTTTGAAGAAATCCACCAATCCTGACAGAGAAAGAGCAGATCTGTCCTGAGAATATGCCACCCACCACCTTGACCCCCCAGGGGCCATGGTAATATCCATACAGGTGAACATTACTGACTGCAGGTTCTCTATTATGTTCCCTCACACAGTTTCTTGCTGCACAGGCAACGAGCTCTAACTCACATGCAAAAGATCAAACAAGTCCTTTCCAACAGAATTCAAATGGGAATTTTTGAGTAATTCAAACGGTCGAGGACTGAAGGGACGCCGCTCTTCTACTCCCCCAACCGAAATCCAAACACAAGAAGTAAAGGTGAGCGCCTGGGTGAGCCACGACAGCGTCCCGGAGCGCACACATACATTACAAATTCAGCTCTCTCTTGTTTACAACTTCACATATTTCAAATACATTGCAGACACCTACGGCGCCCAGACATTTGCTTGTGAAGTTGAATTAGATGTTCTACGTTTGAGGAACGGTGCAGGCATCCCCGTGTGAAGCCAAAGAGCGACGATGAGAAGTCCTGGCTGCATCAGTAGAGGGCACTACAACTGCTCAGTGTTGCACTGGAAAACAAACAGTTGTTAAATATATCAAAGAAATACATATTTCCATGCCACACACCTCTGTTTTTGTTATGTTAGTGATCTCATCAAGTGTCCCACGAGACAAAGGCCACCACAACTGGTTCATATCAAAGTGGCCCCCAATAGAGTCAACCATTTTCAGGGATGCTTGAGCAGTTGTGTTACTTTATTCTGCTGTAAACAGCAAAAATACGGCCAGGTGTGAGCGTGTGGGGAAAGAAAGGGGGAGAGGCGTAAATGGCAGAAGAATTAATAGGAAAGGAAAGGGGGCAGGGGTGGAGAAAGGGGTCGCTTGTCTTCGGGGCAGGTACAGCTTACACTAAACTGTTTGGCTTTAGAAGTTGGAGCACCTCAATGCGCCTGAAGGTCCAAAGAATGAAGCCTGGATGGATGGAGTGCCCCCTCCCTCCCAGGCCTCATTCTTCTCTCCTCTCCTCCCTGATTTAGTGAGCAGCACAGTCACTTGGAAAAATATACGGAGCCCAATAAAAGTCCCAATAATTCCTCAATCTGTTGATAATTAAGCATCGCTGCTTAAACCACATAGTGAGCAGTGGAGCACTGATCTGCCTTATTGCCGTTCTGATATGTCTTAAAATCCAGTAACGACAGCTTTGCCACCCAGTCAGTGGAAATACAACCAGTGTTAGCATTTCAATAGAGGCAAGTAAGCAATGGCTAATGCCGCACATGAACTTTGATGCTTACAGTCCAGTCAGCAGGATAAAAGGTGATTTAAATGAGAAAATATTTATTCCCCATAGCGCCACCACGATAGCGGCGGCCGAATAAAGGCACATGCGCACACTGATGGGTGTCCCTTTAAAGATTCCGGGAACAGCAGCGAGTCTCTCAATTTAATCGATTTTTTTTTCTAATGAAAAGTCAATTTAACAAAGTTGAAAAGAGAAAGATGGGCTAAGGGGAGGAAAAAAAAGCATTCTCTCGCACTCAAGCAGTAAACTAACTGCCGCACAGAGCAGGCAGAGATTTGGGCTGAATTATCTCCCACCTCACATTTGCTCTTAGGCAAGCAGTTTAAAAGCCAAGCGATTGAGCCAGTGATCCAATTTGAAATGCAGAAATGATTAGAGCAGCTTGCCTCATTTCATATCGAAATTCTCTGATTTATGACAGGGCACCAGCCAAGATCTATCTCTAAAGGGAATTAGTGTGCAATTCCTGCATATTTCTGTTATTTAGCCCCCAATAGCAGATGCTATATAGCCTCAGAGGGAGGGAAGGAGGGTGGGGAGAGAAAAGGAATGAAAGCGGTGTGTAGGTATCTTTTCATTTCAGCGGATGTAACCATTTGGAAGAGGGGGAAAAAGGCACAAAAGCAGACTCAAGAAATGAAGGCATTTCCTATTTTATATAGGATGTGGAATCAAATTTCAGGTGTTAGCAGAGAGAATATGCAGCACCTGACTAATCGCTGCTTTTACAAGCAGAGAAGGATAGTAGAGGGAGGACGCGGACTGCGAGGTTAGCTCCGGACATTTTATTCCCAAAAAAAAAAAAAAAGACCCTTGCAACCCATCCATCCTTGAGGCTAAGAAAATATTAATACACAGAGCGATAACGAGGGCTAGAGGAAAATCTCCCTTAATGAAATTTCCAGTTGACCACATGCAATTTGTTTCATCGCAGTGAACAACTAATTGCAAAGGACGTTATCAAGGTGTGAGCGTGCTGTCTGCTGTAAACTGACTGGTAGAACAGGTACAAATCCTTTATCCCCACTCCCATGTTAGAAACAGAGAACATATAAACTCGACATAACCCACACATAAGCTTGTTAGTTTTTTTGTTGTCATTGTCACTACATTTATAGCGCCAGGAAAATGATTTTGGTGCATTCTTCCAGGATGCAAATTTGGTGTGTTTTTCAGCTTTTTGAGTGGAGAAATTTTAGAAAGATGGGAAATACAATCATTTGACATTTAATAGTTCCACTGCTGTTGTTTTAATATGGAACGCTCACTTCAGTCCAACCAAGTGGGTGTTGGAAGTGCCGGAAGTGGGACGTACAAAGCCAGTTAATGTCTGGAGATATTCAGACGTGCTGGTTTTGATCTCTCAGTTGTCTAAATCCTGCAGCTGTGGGATCAGGACGGATACAGTGCCAGTCGGTGACCTTGATGGAGCAAGGGAAGGGGGGGTGGAAGGCGATGAAGAAAATAATCATTCCCACCAAGGTTTGTATCGATTTCACCTGCCCTGACCACCAGGCAGGTTAAGAGTAGCCAGTGGTGGTGAAATGGTCAGCGGTGATATCATTAGCTGGTTGTTTACACAGGCGGGCAGGGAGCAGGAAGACGGCTGAGTGTCACAAGCCACTTTCTTCTTCACCTCCTTCAGCTGATCAGAGGATCATGGTATCAAGGAGGGATTAGTAGCGACTTGGGATTTGTGTGATTGGTTAATTTATTGCGGTGATGGCAGGTCTTTCATCTATGGCAACATTTAATCAGCGCAGCCACAGAGGCTATTACAGGTTTGCTCTTTTCTGGAGTCAGTCCGGCTGTGCCATCAGCTCTATCACAATTCCCCTGAAATTTCCAAATTATCTGGAACAGGCTTTAGCTCCTCAGTAATAAAAATTAGAACAGATTCCTGATAGAAGCTTTTGCTCGCGCAGGACCAATTATAAATAGCACAGCCTCGCCTTGGAAGAGGGAAAAGAGAGAGGGAGGAGGGAAAAAAATCCAACTCTGAGAGATGTGCACGGAACTTATCGTTTCAGTCCCTGCGCCGCTCTGATCCAAATCCATGTGGCTGAAAATTTATATTAGATTTTATCACAGAGGCCTAAGTCTAGAAAAAATCAATGAAGGTTATCTTTTATGTTGCAGCAACTTGTGGAAGTATTGATTTTCATTTTATAGCGAATTTGGAGCATCAGTTTGTAATCACTTCCTCGCTGACTACACTGTTTTGGTGGCTGTATCTCTTACACGAGGAACGGTTACACGGCTCAGAGGGCGGAAAAATAAATAAAAATACCGGGAGAGTATTGAAACCAGTGGAGTGAAGGCAGAGGGTGGATAAACCATAACACAGCACACAGACAGGAAGGCCGGGGGGCTTTATGGGCTCTGACAGGGATGATGCTCTGTAAACTGATATTAAACACTGTATCTCTATAAATGGAACTAATATTTACTGATTTTTCTGTTAGACATTCCAGAAATTCTTCTCTCTTTTTTTGCATTTTAACATAAACTTTAAATAAAAATAAATACCCAGACACAACCGGGTTCCACTCCACAGTTACATGGCGATGACTATGAAAAGGTGTTTGTTTGCCCCCTCACTCCATCAAAATCTAAATTTTCTGCCCGTCGATCTGCATTCCCTCCGGCTCCGACCTCCGATTCTCCTGGACAAATGTTTCCTTTGGCGTTCGCGGGCACTCCTCCCAGCAGTGACGCCGCCGCGTCTTAATCCCGGCTACGTCGCGTGTGCTCGCTCGTCTGCATTTCTTTGTCTTCCTGACGGCTGGTACGTGTGGCGTGCTTACAAAGCACACGGGCCACTATTGTCGCTGCGGATGCATTATGTAAATCTGCAGTGGGAAACTGTCATGGGTTGTTGCTGCTCTGTCTTTTCACAAAAAGAGAGCAGAAAATGGCAGCAATTAACATTTAAATCTACATTTTCAAAGTTTTGGGCCCGGGCAACAACCGGCAGGGCTGCTGCAACTTCTGCTGAGTGTTGTGCCAAATTCCCGGTGGTTCTTGCAGCGTCCGGTTGACGCCGTCCCTGTTGACTACATTAGGAGCAGCTGGAATATCATGAATTCCCAGAGGCTTAGAGGGACGGCGGAGAGGCCTCACACCGCTGAATAAGAGATGGCTCCAGTCTGGAGATCTAAGGAAGGGTTAATCTGATTCCCATTTCAGATAGTCGTCCTAGCAACAATCAGCCGGTCTGCTCTGCTCCTTTGACAGTGGTGCGAGATTTTCAGGTTAGGCAGATAGAAGACTTTATTGTGAGGCTAATTTGAAATGTGAAATGGAGGATGACTAAAATTACAGAGGTCCTCTCTGTCTCATCTGCTGCCAGCACGGATAAGGAGATGCCAGGAGAAGGAATAAGAATATCAACAGACACAATTTACCGTCTGCGTTTGATCAGTGTGGCAGCCTGGTTTGCCAGTAACATCACGCCGCAGCATACATACGTGTATAGAGGAATATTTAGAATTTGTGAGACAAATGCCAACCAGATTGCTATCATCCATGCGTAATGCCTGTATTTTTAAATAACGTTGATCTTAAAAAGAAGCCAGTTCTGTCCTCCAGCCTCTCACTAGATGGAGTTCATGGAGAGAGAAGTGGGTGGGTGGGGATGGAGCTGGAGGGGGCGTGCAGGCGCCCTGCTGGAGCGCTGCCCTCATCTCTTGTGCATATCTGTGCTGGTTCAGACCTTTAACACGCTTAAATGACATTTGCATTTACGCTTGAAGGTTGCTGCTTTCTGTGATGGAGAAATAAGTGAAAACCACAACGTGGGGAGGGGGTTCTGTCCTGTCACTACCTGCCACACGTGAAAGAAAACAGTGTGAGACCCCCCCCCCCAGCCATTTCCTCTTAACTATTTCTGTAACATCCTAATGAAGCAGAGCCCCGCGGTTCAGAAGTAATGGCCTTGAAATGCTGACCCCTTTTCCTTTGAGTAATGGGCTACTGTACCCACCCGCCTCAGATGCTGCCCCCACCCCTCCAACACACCCTTGATGCCAGTAACACACTGTTTTTTTATTTATTTTTTTTGCACAGGAATAAAAGAGAAATGACGGAATAAAACACCCAAATGGAGAAAATCATATGGGACTGAATGGAACCAGCAAACCTGGTGACACTGGCCCATGTGATTCCATTACAGTACATCCCCTCCTTTTATATCTTCTTTCACAGAAATAAAACTCCACGTTTGACCTCTGACCAGGAAGAAAAATGACCTTACACATTCAGAATAATTTATCCAGCATATTATAAAAACCCCAACCTCAATCGCCCTTTGAAATGGAGACTGATTCTTTAAATTCTTCCCTGCTTGTTTCAGGAAATAGTGAGATCCCAGTGATAGTGAGGCCCAAAGTTCACCTCTGAACATTCGCTTCTTTTCCTCTGAAAGTCACCAGCATTTGCCCCCCACCCCGAGTCCCCCCCTTCTCTGTTCCCTTTTAAAAAATAATTTTTTGATAGCTGAGATGTTCTTGTTAATCTGCACCATCTGATGCTGAATCACTGTATTCACTCTGACTTGATTATTCGTTCTTTTTCCTGATAAAGGAGGCTGGAGCCCCCATTTGTCACCACTCCAGCCACTGTACAACCATTGTCTACAGGCTGCAACACACGCGCACACTCACACACACAAGCAACAGATTCTGAAGTGTGTTTTTGGCCATTCAGAGCAGCAGAAGAGCGTAACTCGCTGCTTATTAATGTCCCTTTAATCACCAAAATAAGCAAATGATTAGTGTTTGTTATCTGTCCTCATACAGAAGACGAAGAGCACGGTCCCGGTGGTGCTGAGCGCCGGCCCCAGGTGGTTGCTGGATGTGACTTGGCAGGGAGCGGAAGACAACAAAAACAACTGCGTTGTGTACAGCAAAGGTAAGCGAGCGGCGCTGGCATCCTGTTATCTCTCTGCAGCGCAACACACCACGCCACAGCACAGCAGCGCGCTGACAATCCTCCATCCACTCCATTCCTCCCTGTCTTTCTCTCTCTTTCTTTCTTTCGTGCTCTTCTTGCTTCTCAAAGTCAAAGATGCACAAATAACTGCAGCTGCAAGGACACACAAAAAATGGATAGAGCCTTCTCCCACACCATATCTGTTTTACTCCAAAGAGTCATTTATATCGCTAAAACTCTGATTAGGAACTGAGAAACATCACTTGACACGCAAAGTTAATGGTCTTTAGATTTCACAAGGTAATTAATGCCCCCCTCCCTTCATTTTTCCCTCTTTTATACCCACCCTATCTCGGTTCAGATAGCGAGCAGCACACAAGTGAAGATTGGCTCGCGTCTTCCTTCATTTGTTCTCTTTCTAATGCAAAGCCTTTGCTGTATATCTTCAATAAATCAGATAGATGCACCAGAAATGGATTTATGCAAATATGCAGTAAGAACCACAACGTATCTGTCGGAAAATCCGTGTTGTTTATTCAGCTTTGACCCTAAAACGCAAAAACCCCAAATGACACACTGTCACTGAGATAAACTCCTCAATCGGCCACATTGTGTTCCGTCTCATTAATACAGGGTTTTTATTAAAGATGGTGTGAAAAGATGCTTCAACTGTAAACAGCAGTGACACCAGGGTCTGCGGCCTCACTTTCCATGAAAGCTTTGAGCTTCGGCAGTCATAATTGGGTCTTGATGGGTGTTAAAAGAAAAAAAGAAGAAAAAAAAAACACTAAATACGTAAATAAAGATGTGTTTGGGAATCCAAAGGGTGAAGGAAAGGGGCTCCATTTATCACTTTTCAGAAATGATTACTCCATGACAATACCCCCAAAGCTGAAACGGAGCTTCTTCTCCCTCAAAGTGAATAAGTGGCAGGAGTGGGATTTGCAACCCGGATTTTCAGTCCCCCAATTCCCATCTACTAATCACTCGACTCCACTGGGGAGTTATCCTCTTAACCGGCTACTTAACTTTGTGCTCTTTATCACCAAATCATTAAAGTTTTGATAAGCTGTTAAAGAAGATTACGCACTTCTTTAAAATCTTCTAATCTTTGTGCTCAGACTGCCTGTATGAAACAAAAAGAGGAGGCGATAACCGATATTTTTTTCTTATATTTTATATTTCCTCCGTCTCCATGCGGCAGCATCCTCAGCACCTCGGCTGACAATTCCTTTGTTTGTCGCTTCCCGTTTTGACCTTATTAAATTAGACACAATGACGTCTCCAGATGAGTGAGACTACTTCTCTGTTTGAGTTCATTACAGAAAATCCTCCATTAGGATCTTGGCACGCTTGCCAGCCGATGGGGAGCGATAAACAAGAGAGTTGAATGCAAGGAATTAATTTAAATCTTGTTTTGGGAGTTGAGTTCCTCTTGTAACCTCACAGCCAGGATGACGTCACTCTGGTGTTGCACCAGCGGAAGTTAATGAAAATTTTTATGGGTGTCACATGTTCAATACGTCCAACATCTACTGTTGCTACAGAAAACCAGGCGGTAATTCCACACTCAACTCTGGCAGATTTGTAGCAACTTGCCACAAAGCCACAAAGCTCTGGTGAAATTGGTTGGGTGTCAATTTTCCCGACTATCCAAAATAGTTCCACATTTTGGCTCTGGGACTTTTTTTTCCTCCTCTGTGGACTGAGTCCTTCAAAACCTGGTGAAGTGTTTGATGGTGCTCAGACGACAGGGGCCTTGATTTACGGCGCTCATTCTTCTGTAAATATTCCAATCTGCATGTTCGGGTACTCTCGGAAGGTGACAAGGAAACGGAATGTCACCCGTGCTGAAAAATTCGATTTATGAATTCCAGCCTGTTCCCCATTTGAAAGTGGCATTGGAGAGGTGTTTATCAACGCTGCGGAGGGAACTTTCTTCCTGCCTTTAGAGACGGAGGCCTGGATTGTTTATATCTCCCCCCGTGCTGTTTCTCCTCTGTAGGCTTCCTCGTTGCTCCCAGAGATGCGTTACTTATGGAAAACAGTGAATATCTCAATACACAGTATGCTTGTGAAATATGTTTTGGCTCACGTTTCACTGGTCTCGGTTTTCTTTATGGCTGCCTGTGAAGATAGTGGCAGCTCTCTTTGGACGCTCTCCAGTGTGAATCTATGGGGGAGTATCTTTAAGTGAGGACTGCTGATTGGTTTGAGTGGCTGCAGCTTACCGTCCTCTGATTTCCGCACCACGTTTCCTGCAAGTGCTCATCCTCCGTCCCTGAAACTGTGGAGGGAGGGGGGGGGAGGAAGTGTTTAACAAGCAGCAGGATGGTGTCGTCAGGACCCCTGCAGGGGACCCCTGGCCTTCAGCACCAACTTTTGATTTGATCAGCACGAGCAGACATTTAACCTTTGCACCAGTTTAAAATTCCTTTTTCTGTTTCATTTTAATTTTTGAGAGACCTTTGAGAGAATGGAAGGGGAAAATCTGGAATATCAGTTTTTGTCAGGCTGTCAGTTGGGGCCTGTTTGTTTTACATTAAACTCCCAGGACGAGTGTTGTAGCAGCCAGCCATTACTAAAACTCGCAAGTCGGCTAGTGCGCTAACTCATTATCGAGAAATCCACCTGGAACTCCCACAATGCTCTCCTCCA
Source organism: Lagocephalus sceleratus (assembly GCA_911728415.1). Taxonomy (NCBI): domain Eukaryota; kingdom Metazoa; phylum Chordata; class Actinopteri; order Tetraodontiformes; family Tetraodontidae; genus Lagocephalus; species Lagocephalus sceleratus. Next base: position 9,956,936 of record CAJVRN010000126.1, read on the forward strand.
CACTCCGACAGCTTCTTTGAAGCACTGAAGTTATAGAAACAGGCGGCAAGTCTGCAGAGTAATTATATGTTACAGTGAGGGAGAGAGAGGCACCCAGAGAAAGAGAGCGAGAGAGAAACCAGGGAGGATTTTCTGCACTGATAAACAACAGATTGATAAACAATACAGCTGGAAAGAGGGACACATCAGACGGAGAAGTAGAATTCAGCACCAGCTTGATTTTTATTCATTTTTTCTGTTTTCCACATTCAATATGTGATGAAGGATCTGTCTAACGTGGAGGAATTTAACATCTATTTGGAGATGACAGTGACAAGAGTGATGTGTTTACTTGTCAGGAGGTTTTAGGAGGTAGGAGGTTTTTAAAGACGGCCAAGGTCTAATTTAGTTTAGGTGATGCCCACTGACATAAAAATACTGTTTAATTTTAGACTGAGCTCAGTCATCTGCATTTGTTGCGGCAGGTTGATGCACATTAAAGCAACTTGACTCCAAATCTTTAATCTTAATTTTTTGCAGTTCAGTAGCACAGAAAAATTAAATAAATTTGATTTTTTTATGATTAAAAGCAATATAGATAATTTATTCTCTATTGAAAATGCAGACTTAGATTACTGTGTGTTGGAGTTATCTTAGCATATTTGCAGAGGGAAAGCTTAGATTCCAGTAGCGTCTTGCGCTCCGTTCTAATGAAACCATATAAATTTGTTGAAGTCAAACATGGATCTCGAGTTTACAGTTAGCAGCGAGTTTCATTTTCAGGTCTGATACACAGTGTATGACTTAATTCCTGGCGGGTGTGAGTCGGCATTGTGCGTATCCCTTTGTTACCTGCTATCAGAGCCCATTGAAACTATACACACTCCACTGCCGGCACATTATGTGGCATTATTCAGAGGTCACCTAAACTTTTCAACTGTAAGCCTCTTAAGCCAGACCACATTCAGATACAGCTTGTCCAATAAGTCTCTAGAGTAACTTAGCCCATTGTTCGGCCCAAAATTGACCAATGTAACTAGGTCGTTTTACATAAGCCCGGACGGTGCCGAATTAGCCAACTGGCTGCGTCTTTGTATTATTTCATATTCTCTAAATCCTCACAATCAGATGGTTTTTTATGCCTTCATTTGCTCTTTTCTGCTGCTGCAGAACTGTGGACCTCTTGAGGCGTGAGATGAACTAGCATGACCTGCCTGTGTAGATGGACTATCTATTTGACTTTTCCCTAATAGGCTCAGCCTAGGTTTCCATCCAGTGCCAAAGACTTATTTGTCCAGTAGAAATGAGAGCGTGGAGCTGTGGTCCTTCCTGCGCCACTCCTCTGATGGTGCACAGCCGTGAAACATTGCAAGGAAATGACTCTTACTGTTCAAAACGTAATTGTTCATTTAAACCCTCCTCTTTTTAAAATGACTGCAGCAAATAGGAGGTGCAGGGGTTATTATCTGTTATCTGGGAACATAGAGAAATAGTGTGACTGAATAATAACTAAACAACTGGCACAATGTAAAAATTTCATTATCAGTGTATTAAAACAAAATTGTACCCTAAAGGAGTCCCCCACCACAGCTCTGAGCAGCCAACTAATTATGTTTAATTAAAAGACAACAGATCAACAGAATCATTTTCATTAGGAAATTATTAATGATTTCACTGCAACAATAATTGATTGCACTGAGCCACGCGATAAGTCGCTGTTCGGTCAGGCTGGAGTGAGCCTGGCGGGGAGGAGTGGCTGGTTTAGACATTTGGCAGCGACTGAGCAGCGTGTTCTGTGGCTGAAGCTTCCACATTAGCAATTGAGGAGAAGTTGTAAAGCTGGCTTTATGCAGAGAGAGGAGGAGGAGGAGGAGAAGAAGAGAGTGTGGTGGGTTAAGGACAGAGAAATCCTAAATCATACAGTGATCTTAGAGGACTTATCCATCCCACACATGTATTTAGGAGCACAGGGTTTCAGGCACATGCACGCGCTTCAAGCTGAGGCTGGAATGCACGCTTATTTTCTTCTGCCGGTTTCCAAAAACATCTTTAAGAGAGGGTGTTTTTCTCCCAGTTTTTCAGTCCCCCCCCTTCTCCGTCTCACTTACATCGGGACACACACATGCACGATGCGGCTGCTGATTCATTGAAAGGCGCGTGAAAGGCGACAGCTCCAGACGCTTCCTCCTACTGTCTTTTATGTGCATTGTTCTCCCGCCGCGCAGGCACTCTCCCCGTGCGAGATGCTACCACGACAGCCACCAGACGCCACATTCTGCAACAGCACCCACACTGGCTGCGCACGCACGTCCAGGCCGAACGCCATTACTGAACATTTGCATAATGGCTGCTGACACATATGCGTCCGTCTGCATTCAGCTCAGACTAAGCCTTAAGACAAAAACAACAATAGTTAGCAGAAGGTGTGAAAGAGGTGATGGGCACTGATGAGAGGGGAGATTGTCCCCCCTCGTATATCATCGTCCAACTTTTCACTGCCGTGCCCGGCATGCACGGAGCCTGTGTGTTGTGTGCCAGTGTAGCCATGGCGTCCTTGTATCAATGCCACAGAGGGTGTCGGGCTAATGAGCGCGGGCTGTGCTTCGAGCGGGAGGGTTTGGGTTATGCCATTCACTCTGCATATTTAAATGCCTTGTAGAGGCTTAAGTAGGCCCACTTTTCCATGTCAGGGCAGCGTTCAATCCTGCTGCGACCATTAATTATGATACCATTGTGCTCCTGTGTGGCTAATAAGAGTGATGTATTGCACCCTTGTGGCATTATAATCATCTGAGTGAAGTACCTGGACTACACCGAGCTCGCTGTAAGCACCATGTGTGGAAAAAAGACTCTCACTGCTGAGTGTGGTTCCGGTGGAACTTCTCTGTAACTGCGTAATCAATGAGAAATGCTGGTAGTGTTTATCATTCTGGAAGGCTGATTAGTTAATTGATATTCATTCATCATCTTTGACACCAATCGTGAGCATTAATCCAGCTGTAATATTAGACAAAATTTAAGTTGATATGTGTTTTTGCAACCACTCGGCTCTTGTTTATAACAATTTTATTGACATAAAGTCTTTTAAAATCAGTCTTCTCCAGTGGAAACATGCATTCATCCGCAGCTCAAATGAGCACAGGCACAGGGCCGTCAAAAGCAGATGAGTCATTGCATTTGATTGCTTTTCTTTTACCGCTTCTTCCATACGTGTGCACACGCACTTCCTGCGTGCGCAGAATGTTACATGAGTCATCCGCGATGTCTTTGAATGCAGCACTGGTTAAGTGGATTTTGAGGAGCTGCCTCTTAATAACTAGAGCATGTCTTCTCACCACTGAATCTGTTCGGCACAGACTGGGGAGAAGAGGAAAAAAGATCACATTTTATTACATTAATCACAGCAAGTTAATGTGATTATATGTACTTTATATTTCCATTCTTAATATCCCTCTCTTAACGGCATAATCAATGACCACTTTTATATTCATTGAAAAATTTCTGCAGATATGAGCGTAAGCTTCCCCGAGTTTCCTTTTTTTTTTTTTTTAATCTGCTGCAGGATCTTGAGTCAGTAATTAAAGAGTCTTTTTCTGTGTGCCTTCTGAAAGCCCTCGGCCTGCTTTTAGGCCTGGGTCTGATGCAGTCCGCCGCCTCCATCTCTGCTGTGGTAAGTAGGTGTGAAAATCATTGTCAGTGTGCTTCAGGATAAAGCCTTGCTGTTGGATGCCATTGGTCAGAGTCAACACACACACACACACACGGTGAGGAGCAGGTTAAGGAGAAGAGTGTGTGTGTATGGGTGAGGATGTGGGGGGGGGGTCGGGTATGTGTGCTGGGATAATCAGAGACAAAAGCCGAGAGGCCCTGTCTGCACATCCACAGTGCTTTTTTTTGGGAGGGTGGGTGCTTTTCATCAGGCTCAACAGGGGGTCAGAGAATGTGTGTGCCTGCGCGTGCACACACATACACGTGCGTGCATGCGTGTGTGCAAGAGAGATGGTAGGAGAGAGATAGAGGAATCACTGGGGTGGAGGGGTGTTTAGATCGGCAGTCAGCGTGATGGAAAACCACACAGTTAAAGTCTCAGTGAGGGTCGACTCGAGACTGCAGAGACTGGAACTAAACAAGTGAAACCGAGCGGAGGTGAAGAGAGAGGGGAGCTGATGGTACAGATCGCACGTGAAGAGAGAGGAGGGGAAAAGAATGTGACAGCGGAAGAAAAACACAGATGCAGCCTTGAGAGAAGCGTACAACACTGACTCCAGGGGCTGCTGGAGCTCTTTTCCTTTGGAAATAAAGACTCCCGCAAATCAGTTTTATGGCTTTGGCTAATCAGATTTTTTTTTTCCTGAAGAAATGACTCAATACTTTAGAAAATTGTATGGTGGGGTCTCCTCTGTGGTCATGTAGGGGAACGCTGCGATAACCTTTATACATACCTTTGTAGCTAATCCATTTTATTGATTGTACATCCACCTGAGCAGGAAAACACACACACACACACACACACACACACACACACACACACACACACAGCTGCTGGTCTTTAATGTGCAGTATCAGTGTTATATCACTGCAAGGCACCAAGGAGCATAACAGCAAGCCACCTCTGGCATTACAGCCTTATCTGTGGGTTGTTTTATCGTCGTATCAGGTCACAGCATCTTTACTCTTCTACCACTCTTAAAGTCAAACCCACCAATGAGCTTTCAGTGAACATTTGTAAAAAGAAGACATCATTAGATATCAGTCCAGCACCAAATCTTTAGTATATGATGTGCAGGGTTTCCTATAAAAGTGCATGTGACCAAATTCAAGTTTCGTTTGTGATTCTGCCATTTTAGATATTTTTCACCTACAAAATCAGCTTTGATGTATGTGCCAGTATTTGATAATCCATGAAGGTTAAAGTTCCAGCAGATGTGTTTGCTTATTGGAAAAATACATAATTACATTATGATGATGCATCATGTGATGATTTTGGCTGGGATTATTTTACAGTTAGGTCACATGACTGTAATGTAAGATGCCCTCAGACCTCCGGCAGGATTCTGTTCCTCGCCGGTTCGTTTGTGCTGAGAGAGTAAGCAGATGGAGTGGACAAGCATGTGGACGGGCCTGATGTAGGTACAGTCGCGCGGAGGACTAGACATCAGTGTCCAGGTCAGACAAGGCCATCCAGACTCTAAACCCCAGGGAAGAAAAGGTGTGTGGGTGTGGGGGGGGTCTCTTAACTTTCTCAAAGCCCCTCCATTGTGCTCCCTCGTGCAGTGAGTGAAAACCAATCTGTCATTGCTCCACTAGCCAGCGCACCAGAGGAGAGTCAGACTGCTGGAAACACAAGTCTATTCAGTGTGAAATGTAACTGGAATCAGAGTCCTCGGATAAGCTGAACTGGAAAAAAATCCTGATGTCAGATTTTTGAGCATCACTCTCCCACACACTGTGAAATGGGAGCCGCGAGTGCTGCATTCGGGGGTGCGTGAGATAGGTTTCAGTCCCGTATCTCCCCCTCTTTCATGGGGCGCTGATTGACACGTTCTGTTGATGGATTTCTACCCAACCACACGAAGTTAGCGTGAGCGTGAAGTTGAGCGGGTTGCTGCTCTTCTGCAGGACATGTACATGAAAGTTGGATGACTCATGTTTGAGATTGGCCCGTGAAGATTGCACTTTTTTCCCTCAGTCGTCCTCCATGTTTCCTTTTCACCTGTCACCTATAGAAAGACGGCATCAGCTGACCAGAACAGAAATCATGGCCTCCTCTCACTAAGCCTGCATACAGTTGAATGGAAGCTGCTAATGCTGTGTTCCGATGCCATTTGGAGTCACTGCTTCTCCTCTCCTCACAAGAATCCCCCTGCGCCATTTTCCCCTGTAATCTCCCCACTCCTCTCTCCTCTGGGGTGGCTCACCCACTGCTCCCACCACTTTTTCACAGCATCTCTCGTTCTTACAACCAGCACCTCCACCATTTTAATCCCTTTGACCCACACCCTGTGTGTTTCCCTGTATCAACAGCTCCTGGAGATTACATCCTGCCTGCCTCCTCGCCACTGCGGGCTTCACTCACTGTGGCTGGAGCTGGCTGGTGCATGCTAGGGTCTTAGTCAAACACTGCAGGGTGTATTAGCCACCGTGGCTATTTAGCTTGCCCGGGATCAGAGACAACTGTAGCGAAGAAGGACCAAGTGAAAACCCAGATAAAGTTATGATGAGAAGAGTTGTGACATGAAAAGCTGATTTGCTGCCACTGCATTACCCAGATACATTGACATTTTGGGCTTCAGGACAAAATAAAAGAAAACTTGTTATACTGATGGCCAGCTTTATCATTTTTAGATTGCATCAGCTTTAGATAGAAGTAAAAAAAAATCCAATTAGACTACAGTGTGAGATATCTCAACCGATCAATAATAAATCAATCAAACAATAACACAATGACATGAATGACGGTTTTTAAAAATTTGCCTCTATAAATCAAAGCTCCTTTAAAGGAGATCAGGGGTGGAAAGATTAGGAGTTATCTAGGGAACAGCGTGTCGGGATCCCGAGGCTCCTGCGTAGCTCGACAGAGGAGTGAAGCAGTCGTCAGGAGAGTCTGAGCCAGCGCTGTCGCTCTGCGGAGAACCTCAGAAGACTCCTCCTCTTTCATGTAGTGTTTCTGGTAATGGGTGGTGGCTTTATTGATGTGAACTTTTGTGATCATTGCATGAAGATTCAACATTTTCTCTCTTTCTTTGTACTCCCTGCTCACTTTTCCTGTGGGCCACATTAAATCGAGCCTCTGACCCCGACTAGTTCAATTAAAGCCTATCAGTGTGTTGCCTTCTAATATTGAAGCAGGCCTTTATATAGACGGCCTCTAAATGGTGATTAGTGAGTGTTTTGATTAAAATTCAACCACATGTTGGTTTTCTCCCTCCTGTCTCCACCTCTCGGTTTATAAACATGAATTAAGACAAACAACCCTGCATGCATGCATGCATTGCACAGGCTCCGCCTCCTCCCGGCTTCTGCCTGGACCGATCTTGTGGCTCAGCAGTTCAGCTGATTTAAGGGCCCATACAAATGGGAAGACACAACCCAGAGACAAATCACGCCACGCCTGCCTCAAGGTTCCCGCTAAACCTATTCAACTGGAGGGGGAGCAGCAGAACAGTGAAAAATACACACACACTCCATCCTGTCAGAATGCTTTTGGCTTATCTTGAGTGACTGTCAAGGCTGGAAATATCAGGGAATGGACAGAAATATATAAAATTAATAAGCTGCTGGATGTTGTCGGGAGTTATGATGCTTCATAAATCCAGGTTTGATCATTGCGGACAAGGCTTAAATCCAGAGCTGCTAATGCGCACAGCAGTGTTTTGGACTGGATTTCCTTCTGTTTGGGAGACAGAAGCCCTTAGCTGGCAAAAGTAAGATTTATCATCTTTCTATTCACCCCCCCCCCAATTTTTCCTTTCACGAGTGACAAATATTAAAAAGAGGGCCTGAGGGAGGTTGGCAGCCACCTTTAATAGAAGGGCACAGGTGTAGCAAGGTGAAACTGGGGCCAAAGGCAGAGAAACGCTGTTCAGAGGAAAGGGAGAATCTGGTTGTAACTTATCAGTTGTACTTCCTTTGTCAGGTCAGGGGGTCCTGCAGCTTTTGTTTGTTTGTTTCTTATTCTGAAAGGATGGATGCTATCTCTCCCTCTATTCAGGCAGCTCCCTTCAGTGGAGTGCTGCAGGTAATATTTCACATCAGGAATCAAGCAACAGCTCCCTTCTACAGTCAGACGACCATAGCATCCATCATCGTCCACGTCTCCTCCTCAGAGAGCTGGACTGGGACCAAGTGCATTTACTTAAGTACCAATACACATCAATGTGATTAATTTGGAAGATATTTAATGCAAAATGCAATATTTCAAATGTAATAGCTTCTCTCTAAAAGCTACATCTGCATTATGCTGCACTGTGGAGGGATGCTGGTGCAATCCCTGAAATATATACCCCTCACTTTTCCTTCCTGCACGTGTGAATGGCGACAGAGAAAGGGACTAATTAGACTGATGCGTCTAATCTGCAGGGCTCTACCTGTCAATAAGCATGTTGTCAGCGATGATGACATCTCTTTCAGAGGAAGCTTCTGCAGTTTTGATATGCAAAACACACGTGCTGCTGTTTCTGTCAGCAATGTGTCAGTAAGACAGGCTGTCACAGGGAAGGAAATGACAACAAAAACATCTCTGCTGGACCAAATCAGAATAATGACATTCTAAATTAAGACGTGTGTGCGCGTGTGTGTGTGTGTGTGTGTGTGCGCGCGTGCGCTGTGTGTGTGTGTGAGTGTGTTCCTCGCTCTGTTGTTCTGTTTTGGAGGGGTCACGCTTCTTAAACACAAGTTGTAGTAAGTAAATTTATTCCTCTTATTTCTTGTAACGGCACGAAAAAGTAATGAGGTGTTGGAGATAAAATGTATTAAGACAATAAACCATGTGATCTTTTCTTTTTTCTCCAGCTGCTTTTTGAGTCAATTAGCACATTTGACGCTCTGAAGAACGGCGCCGAGTTGTGTAGCTTCTCAGCATGGAGCATCTGACTTTTATCCAATTACATTATGTGAGGTCTGTGGGCATGCAGGGCACCGCCAGCATAATGGAGGATGCCATCTATGGTGCAATATTCTCCGCTTTTCCAGCGCGTATGCCTATGGCTCTCACCATGAATTATTCAAAAGCTTCATCCACACACAGAGGGAGCAACCGGGCTCCATAGTAAACAGATTTTCTGCTCGCCATCTTCACAAATCTGAAGTGTAGGACATTGTAAAGTGCCAAATAATTACATGGTCCACCCCACCGCTCGCCATTTTACCTCCCCTGTGAGTTCACCTGGCCTCCAAAATGGGCTGAATAATAGTTCGCCAGATTAAAGTTTGGCTCCTTCTGCATGAAACAAATGCATGAAGATACACAGCATAAACCATTTAAATATCTCCAATTTTTCTTTTTTTTTTTTTTTTTTTTTTTTTTAAATCTCATCAAATATATTTGGCTCCAGTGTGGTTACAGAATATTCTTGCAGGCTGCTCTTCCTCTGTTGGTTTATTAAACCATAATAGATAACTGCCCTGGAGTTTGACTCTGGCTATAATCACTTTAGTTCCTCGCTGGCTATTGTGCTGTGAAATAGAAAATATGAATATTACATGGGTTTTAAATCCCTGCAAAAATTCCCCCCTTTTTTTCTAGAATAAGAAAATTGACATATCCATTGCATTACTGCAGCTCCCATCTTTGCCTAATGGAGATTTCACATTATAGCCCTCACATTACAGCACCATGAAATATGCTAAGTATTTAAGAAAAATGAACTTTTTAAATAGTCCATCAGTGAAAACTGGAGCGAGAGGAGCGTCCATGTGCTATTTTTTTTCCCCCCTCGCTTTCCTGCTTTGGGGATTTGCCCTGACCTTCAACTGGTCGTATCTTCCGGTGCAGATCTGCGGCAGTGACACATGTCATGTGTTGGAGAGGATTGAGGAGGAAGCAGGGGAGACGAGAGGGAGTGATCTTGGTCGGCAGCCCAGTCGGAGTCGGAGTCCGCCCTGGTGTCAAAGGCTGGGCATGTTTGGCCCAAAACACAGACTGCACCTCATCCACTAATCTCTGCACAAAAACACCTTTGGGTTGGGGGTTCAGGCGATGCGTTTGACAGCGTGGACTGAGAAGGTTCAAAGCCGCCCCTAAATTCTTGTGAGGAAGGATCACTGTACAGGAGAGACAGAGAGTAGGAGTGTGCTGGAGTGGGGGTGGGAGAGGACCCTACTCCACATTCTGCTCTTGCAGAGTGGACCTAGCTGAAGCTGGGCCAATGAAGGCCCCCTACATGGGAGGAAATCTAAAAAAGCGCAGGAAGGGCCCCCCATCTCCTCCCCCCGATCCTCCGCTGGACTGTCACATAGTCACGCGTGAATAAAACACACATCTTGACCTGCAAAGTTCCCCTGCAATGCTCGACTGAGCTCCACCCTTTTCGCCCAGACTGATCGCACACAGATGCAGGGGTGGATCATTTATCAACTCGGTGAAGCCCCAAAAAGATCAAAAATTAGTAAGGGAGATTAACATCTGTCTGAAAGCGCACATCTGTCTACCATATATGATGATGATGGCATGTTAAAAGGCAACAGTGCACCATTTGTCAGAAGCTAATTGGGGGATGGAGACCTTGATGTTACCACGCAGGCCCTGTGACTTTGGGCGCATGTGTAAATAAATAAACTGTAAAGTTTGTTTTATTTTCCCACCGAGCCAAAAAAGAAACCTTTTCTTTGTTTTTGTGCTCAGCTCCTTTTGCTGCAACACAAGGCTAAAACCCCCAAGACTGTTCAAGAAAAGCTCCTAAACAGCGCCTCTGAAGCTAGGTTTGAGCTTTGTCATCACGCTTGAAGAATTTCCTTTTAATGTACTGTAATGTGAAATTCAGCGGGGACAAGTTTAATTGAGTTTTACACAAACCAGTTGGGAGTAGCGCTGGAAGGTAGGTGATGTTGAGGTTTTTAATCTCTGGCTCCGGAGAGGCTTGTTGACGGAGTGGTTCTTTCTCTTTGTGGAGAAAAAAAGAGGAAGCCTAAGAAATGATACATCCGTGGATAAAACCAATTGGCAACCCTCAAAGGGACGGGGGGTGATAAGGCAAATCCAGCACTTGTAGAGAAATAAAAGAATCCAACTGTTCATTAAAACGGGAAACAAAACAGGCGATTGAGAAGGAAGGCAGACTGCTCAGTGGAGGAGTGAGTGAAACAGACAAACAGAGCCAGAGATATCAGAGGAAAGGATTGGAAAATAATCAAGGATTTGTGAGGAGAATTAATAAGGAAGATAGGCATAAATAAGCATTTTTTTCTCACTCTGGGCAAAATTAGGAGGGATGGACGACAAATATCAAACGGGTGGAATGGCATAAGCTACATAGACACCTAATTATAAAGGATAACCTAGATATGAAGGTTTGTGCCTTTCCATTTTACACACTTTGACTAGGAGGCGGTGGGGTCTTTTGTGGTTAGTAAACCAGATATTCACTGGATAGAGAATATTCAGACGGTCTCACAAAGCAGCATTCTGTCAATCTCTGCCAGCAGAAATGATTTTAAACTTCACATTAAAGGCTTTTTGCAATTGGTAGAATGGCTCTTTTAAAGCTAGAATTCAGATAAATGCAAGATTCAAGGAGCAAAAGTGGTTTGTTGTCACGTTTCTGTTGAATCTAAAATTACGAGTATTTTTCAAAATGTGGGCTGGAGTTTACTTTCTCTTTTAGATGACGTGTTGTCTTGTAAAGATAGTGTGTGTGTGTGTGTGTGTGTGTGTGTGTGTGTGTGTGTGTGTGTGTGTGTGTGTTGGTGCGTGCGTGTGTTGGTGCGTGCGTGTGTTGGTGCGTGCGTGTGTGCGTTATTCCAGCTCCTGGTGCAAAGTTTGACCCCGTCATGTGACACCGCTCTGGGTAATGAGTGCTGGACATGGAGACTTCTTGTAATCAAAGACTGGAGAGGAAAGGTTGTAGGAAAGATGGGGGTGAAATAAACCAGCAATGGAATCAGCACGCATACGATCAGTCACCGAGAGCTTCCATAGGTGTTTTGTGTGAAAGGGAGCCATTCATCAAGACATCAATAAAACAGCATAGACCAGATTATTGTTGCGTTTGCGTACCAGGGGCCTGCCATCGTAAATAATGAGTTTGCTGCTGCCGCTGCTGTATTAATTATAATTAGAATACTGATAATGTGTATGCGCTTTTATTACTGGGGCTGAATCAATTTTTACAGTCTTATTGAGGCTCACAAGGTCACGCAAAGTTGCCAAAGTGAGAGATGGCATTTTGTAGAGCATCTCTCTGCAGTCTGGGATGGGGGGGACTGAACACAGAACTGGCCGCTTGTTCTCTGCGGATGTATCTCCATAAGTGGGTTCTTTCTCCATTACTAGCCTGAAATTGGTGGGATTTTAGCCAAACAGGGATTAAAATTAACGTCAGTGTGTTTTCTGTTTTTTTTCCCCCTGCATATTTCATTCAGTCCCGATAAGCGGTTCTGTCACGCGTGGTCAAAACGCATGACAGAATACAAAGAGGCGCTGGCGAAAAAAACCCTTTTCCAGTGTTGTTCTTGATGGGTTTGGTTTGCATTTGTTGACAGTTCACAGGAGAGTGTGTGTGTTTGGCCAAATGTTGAATCTCAACTTAGTCTAAATTCATAAGGCACCCCACTGGCGCGTTCCTCTGTTTCCCCCCCATCCTCACCAGTTAGACTGTCAGATGGCCCAACAACAATGGATCCCAGCAGCCTATCAGCCGGCTCCTACCTCCGTGGCTCGCTGCGTGGCTTTAAAGACTGGATTTAGCATGGCGTGGAAAGGTTCAAACTGACAAACCGTGCCATTACACCAACAGAAAAAACCCGCTTGCACCATTTTCACATTTGAAATGCATTAGGGTCCAAGCTTCTGCATAGTAAACTGGTCTCCTCCCAGTGTAAGACCACTGTTTTGTTTCCGGTGAGTCTTGTCACCTGTTAGAACTAAGCTGGTAATCTTTACGATAAACACGATCATCCTAATTAATGTTATGCATACACAGGGATTTGTTCAATTAGAGACGCATATTTATGTCCATAGGAAGCCACATTTCTAAACAGCTCCGTGGATTCGTGGCTATTTAAAGCGAGCATTTGCAATGCTAGATTTGCATTTTGTGAATGCGTCGCTATCAGTGAACAAACATCTCTCGTTTTTCACTCTTGCTTGTTAATAAATGGATGTGCGTCCTCTTCCTAGGGCCAGTTGTAATTTCTTCTTTCTCTTTTTGTGAATGTTAAAATGACCTTGCAGTTCTGTGTGAATGCGTGCATCTGTCATGAAATTATACATTCCATCAGCCCTCATTGAACTGGGCATTGACTCGGCGCCGCGGACCCGGGTGGCGGCACTGAATCTTGATTATGAGTGCTGTGATATTGTAAATGACGAGATTCCTCGGAATGTTCCGGATTAATCGGTTTGTGCAGATGCGTGCACACGTGCGTGTGTGTGTTCGGGGTGGGGGGGGTGTTGTCGCCATCTTGAACAGTTGCTCATTTCCATTCCGCCATCACATCCTGCATACAAAGCAGATTTTCAGATAGGTAATCCTTGTAAGGTTTTTAGAAGACAGGTTATTAGAGGATTGAGTGCTCTTTGTGTGTGTGTGTGTGTGTGTGTGTGTGTGTTTGGGTTTGGGTTTGGGTGTGGGTGGGTGGGTAGGCGGGTGTGTGTATGTGTGTGCGCACGTCGAGGGAAATTATGTACATTTTTTTTTTTTTTTTTACTTGGTGACAATGAACTGTGTCTCAAAGCAGCAGACACAGTAACTGTCTGCTTTCACTTCTCAGCTAACAACATCTCACCCTCTTAAAAAAAGACCCCAGGTGTACACACACACAAACACACACACACACCCTCTCTCTCCACCTGCTTCCCCCATGTATCCCCCAGAATTCTGAAATGCCTGAGGCTAAAAACCTGGGTACCGTCCTCCACAGCTCCAGATTATTCCAGAGCCGCCCTGCCCCCATCATCCCGCAAACCCAGCATCGCCACCTAAACCCGCCTCCACCTGTCACCTGTCAGACGCACCCCGCCTTTAAGTGGCCAGTTATTTTCCATTGGTTTTAGATGTCTTTCATATCATGGCTCATTAAAGCGCAGCGCAGTAGGCAGCGTATTTACATAGGCGACTGGGGAGGTTTTAATTTGCGTCGGTACGGAGCATGACCGGAACTGAAGAGTGCAGCGCCAAAATGACTTTTTCCCTGCCAGTGCTGCCACCTCCCTCTCTTTCCCCTACCCGTTCCCATATGAAAACATGTAACTGGGCGTAATTGCTCAAGCGGGGCACAAAGACGGAGACAGAGCTGTCACAGAGGGGACCGGGGGTCCCTCCCAGGCGACCGACCGGGAGGCCAATCAAAGCCAGCGACGAGGAGTCTGCGCTTGTGACGGTCCTGCTGAACACGCACCATTAGTTTCTTCACCAAGTCTTGTCACATTCAGCCGCTGTGCAACTTCTGCCTCTAATTTTTACCCACTTGGTCTGGCTGCGACATGCGCGGCTCGGTCCAGAACCCGTCCTGTTTTGTATCCCGCCATCTGCAGCTCCACTCTTCATCCCTGTAATGGCTGTGTTTGTGTTTATTTAGTTAATTAGAGGGTATTTTTCACTTCCAAATTGATACTGCAGTCACTGCAGCTGGGAATAAGGTGTATTTAAAGAGCTAATTAGCGTCATTATATTTTTAATTATTCTTTTTTTTTTTTTTTTTTACAAATTGGGTTGTAATGCAAGAGGTCTGCTATTTGAAAAAGGCGTTTCCTTTTTTCCGCTGAAGGCCCCTCAGTGGAGTTATTTACATGACAAGAGCTGCCAAGTTCTGCAGTTCTATCTAGTTCTACAGTGCATAGCAGAGGAATAACACAATTTCCCCCCGACAAGATTTTTTACAGAGATTTCCTCTAAACAGCAAAGCATTCCGTTTGCAGTAGAGACTCCCGTATCGGCTGGAGATACCGTTATCGGTCTCCGGTTCAAGATTCTATTCAAAAGAGACAAAGAAGAGAGGCATAATATTGTCATAAGATGCTTTGCGTCACTCCCAAAATGTGCGGAGCACCGGGAGGTTTCAGCAGTCGCACAGTCCGCTCTTCAAACATTTGTTCTCCTCCCACATCTCTCTGAGGACCTGGAGCTCCAAACTGGCCCCAGCAGATGCACTCCGAATAGCAGGCTGTTCATCACGCATTGTCATAGAATCATTCCCAAGCCGCCCCCCCCCTCCTCTCCGCCGTCCACCGATGTTAATGCTGGCTCTACATCCCGTCGCTGCGCTCTGATATCAATCAGCGGCAATGAGGCTGGCTCTGGCTCCGGCTCCATCACCGCCGTCCCAAACAATGCTGCTACGCTTCTGCCCAGCCACCACACCCCAGCAAAGATGGCTCGGGGGGGTTCCGTCAGACAGGCAGTAGCACACAGACACGTGGCCGTGTGATTTCAGTGTAATTTTGGAAAGCATATTGTCTAATTTTGCCATCTGTCCGGGAGGAAACGATGGCAGCACGGAGCTCATTTGCCGTCTGCTTGCTTTATTGCGGCTATATAGAACAAGTTTTTGGAGCGCGATGTAGGCCCGGTGGTGCAGCCCGGTGGAGCTCAGAGGCGCGGCAGTGCACGGAGTGGGCTCCAGACACTCCATCATGGTCTACCTTGTGTCTGACACCCGTAAGCTTGAACAAACTACAGGAAATCAAGTTGTGCAGGAAAGCGGCGGTGTTACGTCATTTCCAATTCCTCAAGTTTTAAAGTGACACAACTTGGTGCAGGATTTCACTCTGATAGTTGAAACCATCAGGCCTTTTAGAATTTGGAGCAGTTTGCAGCAAATGGTCTCACACACACACACACACACACACACACACACTTGCACACATTCACGTGCATCGCTGTCACATTGTGGATCACGTCTGGTTCAGCTGCTCCTTGGCTCTGACATTAATACAGAGCAGATTGGTGGAGATCTGCAGCCCTTGTTGTTTGATCTTTCCTCCTCTTGCCACATTTCCTGGCACTGCCCCCCTGCCACACCGCGTGGCGCAGGCAGGACTGGCATGGCCTCAACGTGCCTGCCAGGTTTGTTCTCTGTCTTCTTCCTTGTCCAACTTATTCCCTTATGCCCGCTCCATGGATGCAGTTCTGCAAATTACAAGAGCTCCCCTACCCCCAGCGACAGCCCACATTGGAGGGACTGGTTTGTCTTGATACCTGCCTCGACCCAGAATGCGTCACTCGCGATAGTCGTCTTCTGCCCTGAATTAGGTTACTGTCCTCGTTCTCTTTTCCAGGTTTCACAAAACATTCTCTGAAATTCTGGAATGAAATGGTGCACCAAACCTTACAAGTATGAAGTCGTAAGGCCGTGACTAAACATTAAATACAGACTGGAGAACAAAAGACAGGCTTTAGCCAACACTGGCCACCGATTTAACTTGAACAAACATGCTATTCACTTATCAAAAGCCCATCCTCTCCTATTTCCTGTTTACTCTGCAGTGTCATTTGGCCCATAATGCTGCGGCTCTCACTATGGAAATGCTTTAAAATGACACAATCAAATGTATGAATTCAAAGCAAATACATCTTGGAGGTAAAGGCGTCATCAGGGCCCGTGTATAATCTGAGGTATTTGTTCAGAGAATATCTGCGTTAAGTATGTGGGTGGGGACGAGTGTGTGCTGCCTCCTGATGTCAGCACAGACAGACCTGCCCTGCTTTTTTTTTTTTTTACAAAATAACATCAGATCTCAGCCTTCTCTGCACCCCCCCTCCCCCACCCCCACTTTTTGTGTGAACCACTTCATTTGTGACTCCCAATTGTTATCGCTGTAATTTATTCCAAGTTTTAGATGAAGGGCTGGAGACAATCGGTTGAGGGAGGCGGTGTGACGCCTCACTTAATGAGGCTCATCCTCTGCTTTTCTTTTTCTAGGGTCAGATGCAAAAAGTAAAATGGGGAAAACTGAGAAACTGAACTGTAATTTAAAGGAAACTGTTTTTGATGGCAATAGAAGATCAGCAGAGCTTTAAATTAGAATCAACCAATCATCATCCAGTTACTGGAAATGTTGGTTTGCCAGATGACATTTAGGCACAGATATAATAATAATAATAATGATAACGATAATAATAAATATTAATTAATAAGTTATGCTTAATAATAATTAATAGTCAATGGTAATTCATAATTGATTATTATGAATAATAATATAATAAAGTGAAAATCCAAGTTTTCTCATACTGCTCAGTTCCTCAAGCGTCTCTGAATCTGTTTCTGAGCCATGGAGGCCTCTCCTCTTACTGTCTCACCAAACAATGAACACCTTCGCAGCTTTGGCTGATTTTCCCCCCTCTCGGTCCAAAGAAAGGCTGCTCTCCGAAGCGATCGTGGCGTCTCCTAATGTGAAACACACACACACAATTGCTCTGTTTCTCAGACCCTCCTGGGCAACATATGGAGGCCTCCAAGTTAGCGTGCAACTACCCGACGGCTGTTGTGAAAACGGCAGCAATAACCGCGGCCCTCTGAGAGCTAATTAGAAACCCTTGTGCATAAACCTTGCTTGGAAGTTGCTGTGGGCGGCAGCAGCCCGACCAAGGCAGGATCTGTGCTGCCTGCGAGATAATAAACAACATTTGCATATAATGGCAGTGTTTGGCATCCTTCAGAGATAGCCTAGACACCCTGGTGGCAGGCTTTTGAAACACATCGATCAAAAAAAGTTTGGGGCAAAGCTTCTGATCATTTCCAGCCTTTTGTTTGTCAGATATGTTTGGACTCATTCATGTGATTTCCCCCCCCCCCCCCCCCCCCTATTAGAATTCTGGATGCCTAAATCCTCACTAATTATCACTCCCACCCTCAAGCGGGTTAAACTTGTGATTTGTAACAGATAAAAAGCTTCACATAAGGGATTCCCAACAATAGATATTTAGCTGCAGTGTAATTAAGCTGTATTAAACTTCATTCATACCTGCCAGAGTGTAATACTGCACTGTTACACAGTGACGCTTTCAATTAATGAAAATGTCTAAATCAGCATTCATCTGGGATCACCATGTGGGGTCTGGCTCCACTGTATTTATCAGGAGCTGCAAGCCAACACAATCACGCAGACCTCGCACAGTAATTGCCACGCAGCAGCTCATATGACAGTAGAAATTGAATTAAGTTGAGAGAAAAAACATAAGCAGGTCTGAAGGGAAATGGAGGGAAAGAAAGGCGGAGGGTGGGTTGGATGGGGTGGGGGTGGGGTGGAATGCCCCACCTTTGACTGAACTGTAATTTTTTTAGAAGGCTGCAAATAAATAACGTCTGAGAGGCGTCATGATTTCAGTGATTTAGAGGAGCTTTGAGGAGCATATTACCAGAGGTGACAGCTGGTGGGAGATAGGCAGGTTGTGTTAAGAGAAACGGATAAGAGGCTATGACATTATGTCTGCGGGGTTAAGGTGTCAGAGGCGAAGCTTGAACTACTATTACTGGATCAATACTCCTCAGTTTTGCACTTATCTGCAGCCCGATGGTTAGCAGAGGCAGCTTTTCTCTGACTAAACGCCACGAGAAAGTGCGCAATCTGCCCTCTCCTTTTTTTTTGTTTTTCAGCGTGAATGTGTCCTTTATGGGAAGCAAAGTCCATCTTTTATGCTTTTAGGTGCAGAAGCATAAAATCGTACCTGTGTCGCGGCCGCTCGAGCGCAGGAGGAAGAAGCGCCGTCGCAGCCAGAAACAAGAAAAAGGGCGTACTTTCAAGTCTTTCATTAAACTTCTGACGCTCCGGAGTTAATCCTCGCCGTACGTGGAACAAAAACTCAGCATTCAACAATTTAAAAGCAGGGAGAGAGACAGAGAAGCCAAGAGAGAGAGAGAGAATTGGGGATGGTGGGGGTGGTGGTTGGGTGGGGGGGTGTCCTGATCGCTACATATTCATATTCCTATGCAGGCGTTATCACTTAAAAGGCTTTCTAATTACAACAACAAGACAAAAACTCCTTGGATTCCTTCCAGACCCGCTAAATGATAAAATAAGCTTGCACTCTCTCTCCGTCTTAATCTCTGCAAAGCACCTTGGAGCCTCATCTCCCAAATACAGGCGAATGAATGTGAAAATGCCATTTAGAGATGCAGGTGTGACATTTGATAAGAAACTTCTGGATTAAATATGTTCTGCTAATGAGGAACCCAGCTACCCCATCAGGGCAAACTATTGGTGGGATTGTGTGCGTGCTGATAACATTCCACACACAAACATCCAAATTCATTATTAATAAACAGCCGCGGTCTCTCTATCACACAGAAAGTCTGGATCCTTCAGTAGCAGAGACGCCGATGTTGTGTCTCATTAGAGGGGGGGGTGGTGCAGCCAGGATCGGGGTATCAACCCTTCTCATATTTAGCTGTTTGGGGCTTTTCGAGGGGTAGGAGGAGGTGGAGATTTCAAAGTGTATGTTAATGGTGAAGCAAACGTTCAAACAAAAGCAGTTGAAAGTTCCTGGGGATCTGGCAGTCGATGTAATTCGCTGGCTCTGACGGAAAAGAGGGGATAGCAGACTAAGCCACTGGTGCGGTAGACTGGGAAGTCCCTGGCCCCAGCCTGACATTTAGAACGATTTGGAGAAGATTAAAGCCGTATTACTGCTGTAGTCCGTAATGTGGCTCTGTAATGAGGTGCGAGTGCATTACCGTCCTTTGGAAGTTAGCGGCCGCCTATTTTTTTTTTTTTTCCCCGGACCTTTAAAAGGAAAAAGACACAGGCAGAGTGAGGGTGGCTGGGGGGGGGGGGGCTGCATCGTGGCCACCGTAGCTGAGATGAGGCCTGCCAGTGGAAGCTCAGGCTGCCACTTTTGAAGACCTGTCAGTCTAAACCAGCTTAGTTCAGCCAGCCAGCAAAGAGTCTCAGACCGACGGGCAGCGCGTTGGTATTCGGACCGTGTCTGCCTGCTGTAATATTCTATATTCAAATAGAAATTAGAAGTGGAGGGTGTTATTTTGGGCACAGCGTACAGCAGTGCACTTTTTCTAAGTGCATGCAAACAGCTTGAGGAGCCCTGCCAGCTCTCTGGGTAACAATTATTATTTTTGGCCTGGTAGCTTTTCTTTATTTAACGGCACAAAGTGAAACAGGGACAATGGTGCCAATTCTAAAGCCAGCCCCGGAATAAAAAATCCAAGAGGTGTTGAAAATACACGCCTTATCTGCAAAAACAAAAACACAGGTAAATTTGCGTTAGCATGTGCAAATGAAGGTTGCAGGTGTCGTCCATCCATTTAAAGGCTCTTTATGATGTTAATTAGTTGTTAGCGTAATTTTCCAGCCTCCGCTATCAAGCGTGAGAAGTTCAGAGACCTGCTGTTAACTGGGAGTCAATGCCATGGCACCGTTTCAAGAGCTCCCAAACAGGACGGCCAGCGATAACGAACAGGTGATGGGGCTCCATGCCTGTGGCAGCGGGGTACTGCCGAAGACAATTGAATTCGTGGGGAGAAATGAATCTTGCGGACAGCGTATCAAATGTTAAAACAACACACATTGCGTGCAATTTGCTTATGTAGGAGGGCGATAAAAGTGTGTTTATTTAAAAGATAAACAAAGGCCAGTGTGAGTGCGAGTGTGTGTGTGTGTGTGTGTGTGTGTGTGTGTGTGTGTGTGTGTGTGTGTGTGTGCGCGCGTTTGGAGGGGGGTTCTGGTGCAGTAAATTGTACATGCGTGTTTATTCCCTATGAGTAACTCCAGAGGTTTATGGTCCCAGACACGGGCAGACGTGCTTTACGACTCCTCTGTTTGTGTGATAGCAGTATTTATGATAGTGGAATTTATGCTGTACTGTATACATACTGTCCATGTGCCAGCGCTGGGCTGCACTCAGGCTGATTTGGTGGTTTTATTGTGTTCAAACACACACCTTTGTGCGATACTAACATTAGCGGGAGGTCATGTTCACCATCCGTCCGAAGGTAAAATTCCAAAGTTGCTTTTTTCCCCCTCCTCTCCAGAGGGCTGAAATGTGCTCAGACAGAGAGGAGGTCCATCTCCTCAGCCTCCGCTTTGGCTAATCTTAACCCCTCGCAACAACGTTTCCACTCTGCTTCCTCCAACCACGGACGTATTTGCTCCACCTTGCTGCCCGCGCGGTGCTGGAGATTTAAACAGCAAACAGAAAATGTGGCAGATAACCTGTGGAAAGGCTTTGGAGAGACTTGACTCCCAACATTATTTTAAAGACCAGATCTGAGAGGTGCCGCGCCGCAGACGGGAGTGATTATCGGCTGTGATCCCTCCTCCTTGCGCCAGAGTCATTCATCTGCTGATCCTGCACCTCAGACGGCCCCTCTCACACACATTCGCCCTCACACACTCGCACACGCACCTAGCTACACACACACACACACACACACACACACGTAGCCCCATGCAAAGATGGACCCCTAATCATGTGGACGCTGCGTGTCAGTGCCGTGGATGAGCGAGGCCTAGAGATGAGAACAGCTCTGTAAACACAGGCAGGCAGCAGGGAGCTTCCTTCTCCCCACACCCGCACCCTCCGCCCCCACCCGCATCTCTGAATAAGCAAACGGGAAGATTTAGGGATTTTACCGGGACCCTACTTGGTAGCATTGGCTCAGGGTCTTTTTTTTTTCTTTTTCCAACATTTTCTGGGGTGCTGCCTACGGGATATTGTTCTTAGCTCATGAAATGCCACCCACCCGTTATAAGCCGTGTGTCTTTTGTCAACAGTATTACAATTTTGAGGCTGAATCGACTCCTTTTCCGACTCTTTTTCCTCCGCTGGATTTAACTCTTCGGTATCTTCTGTAACCCATAAATTACCAACACTTCATATTCCATCGCTGACCTCTGCTGTTGACCTCTACCATTCAGATAAACTGGCGGAATCTTTACGAGGGGCTTCCATTATACCGCCACAGCCATTCTTCATTTGACCTCTGTGTTCACAGAAGTCCACTTTTTGCGATAATGAGCGATCATGACAGACCAGTAAATCTAGTCTGAATCAACTGTGTGCATTCCATAAACAAGCTAATACAATTGGCTGTATCAAATGGGATGTATATTAACAACAGTCAGCTGTGCTCTCCGTGCTGTCAGGATTCTATTATGGAGCGTGCTCCCGCCCCTTGTTTTGATACAGCAGTAATTTAAAGACCGATCTTAATTGACTTATTTTTTCCGCATGTCTGTCGGAGCTTGCGCGCGTGCCGCAATAAGAGCCTTGTTTCTTTATTGGGCCACACACAATGTACTGAGTTCAATTTTACCATTCATAATGAATGCAGCCTCGCCATTCAAATGCAGCCATAAGCACACAGCAGATAAGAATTTAATTAAATGTAGATTAAAACCAAACAGGAAAACACACTGGCTGATAATTTTTTATCACATCCCCTGGTCATATCCCCCCCCCCCCATACTTTCGACTTGTTCTTCCTTGGGCTACATCTTTTCAGCTTGCCAAAAGTAGCAAAACACCTCACACATCTCACCGTGGCGCCGCGAGATTGTGTAAAATGCAAAACGAGGGGCGGTCACACGATTAATCAGAATCCTTATGTCTGGGGAGGATAGAGGTTGGCAGAGGATGGAAGGGGGATACGTAGAGGGGTGCAAGGAAGGAATTAGTTTCCTCATCCCAAATTTGCATCATATTCCAAAGGACAATCCCAGCACTGTAGGCAAGGGGAAGCATATCTCGCTCTCTGCAGGAACAATTAAATATTTCCTACAATGCTGAATAAATGTCACCTTCAGTATCAAATTGTCCGTACTTGCTAAACACGGTGTTACAGCGAGTGCCTGGAAAGCACGCCCCGGCGGAGAGCAGCCGCGATTTCAGACGCGGACCGCAGCCTCGGCGGACGCGCCGCAGCGCCCGTCGGGGGAGCTGCCGCCTCCGCAGGGGGATGCCAGCGAGCAGGAGGGGGATTCCCACCGACACCCCGCACCCGCCGCTCGGACTCGCGAACGCGACATTTCCCCGTTTATCGATCGCAGCTGGTCTGAGAAGGAGCAGGAAGTTCCACCTTAAAAATCAGATCATCTCCACCAATAGCACGCCTCCAGCGCGCTCGCCCTGCTGCCGCTTTTATTGCCATCCAGTCTCGGGTTTTTCTGCAGCGTCTGACAGCTGTTGGCTCCTTTACCCGAACGACTTGAGAGGCAAATGCTGAACTTCAAATGACAGCTCTCGCCTCTCTCTCTCTCTCTTTCTCTCACACACACACACACACACACACACACAGATTCCAACAGTGTCAACTGGGATTTGAGAGTTTTTTTTACAATCACGAATGTCGCCGGTGCAAAACTAAAGTGGCCTCGTTAACATGCTGGTGGACTCGAGCGGCGAGCTCCGAGGCCGGCGCCTCTGCGGCAGCCGTCGACGGCGCTGCCCGCGCCCGCCTGCCCGCGCCCGCCCGCCTGCCCGCCGCGCTGGTGCCGCATCTCAGTTCCACTCTATTACCCTCACGCAGGCGATTGGCCTTTTCTGTGGGGAAAAGAGCAATTTCCTGTCGCAGTCTGTTTGATCAAGTGCTAAACCCTTGTGATCAATAGAGAGACAGATGTCGGCTCCAGATGGCCGCGTGGTGATACCTGGGGCAGCGCGGGGGCCTGCCAGGACGACAGAATGGCAATGAGCAAGGGCAGCGGCTGCGCTCCCCATGTCCCAGCCACAGAGACACGATGTGACAAATGCAATTAGGCTTTTTAGGTGCAGAGTATTTATTTCTCTCGCGAAGTGACAGAAAATTTAATTAGCACATACTTTAACTAATATGTAGAATTACGAGGCTGCTCAATTACTGGGCATACTGGGACGTGTGTGTGGGGTGGGGGAGGGGGGTTACTTAGTTGATAAAATTAAGCGAGTATGATTTAAAATTTACATTTTCTTAAATATAAAAAAATAATGTATAAAAAAAAAAAAGACTAAATAAATTTCATCCCTCATGACCAGATCAATAATGTCACATTTCAAAATGGATGACAGGTGCATCTCTCTGGCTCCAGTTCCTTCTGGAGAGGACAAAAAAATAACTGCCAGCACCAGAAGGCCATAATAGACCTTTCCAAAGACAGAGGAGGAGAGAGAGGCTCCCATTTTTAAAACGGCGAGCATTTGCATTAGGGCTGGCATCCTCTATATACACACACACACACACACACACACACACACAAATGCACAGACATACAGACTGGCCAGCCAGCCCATGTGGCGTAGGGCTGGAGCCATGTTGGAGGAACCACTGAGGCGTGTGGCAATGGCACGCTGCTCTCCCAGGAAAATGCGCGCTCACCGGCTTTGGCCCTCTGCCGTTCACCTGCTCCCACTGAGGCATGATGGGTAGGGGGACACGGGCCACGGGGCCACAGCTGGAACGGGGGGGAGAAGGAGTAGCGGCGGCCTGTCGTAAGGGGTCCTCTGCTCCCATTAGCAGGGCGTGGCGAGGACAGGTCTCGGACCAGCCCGTCGCCACAGAGGAGGCCGCGGTAAACACATGTCAGCCCCCCCCGCATCCAGGACGCGGGCGGCGCTACCTGCAGAGAGGGAGAGCTAATAGAGTGCTCAACAGGACAAACGTGTCCAAATCAAGAATAAAGCAGCAGGGAGGGGCAGAGCCAGGAACTGTCCTCCACTTTACCGCGGACGGGGAGGGTGTGCGGGGGGGAGCGGGCCCTACTGTCCAGATCTGTGGTGGGTATTGTCTTCCGCTGACAGTGCACAACTCGCCGCCTGCCAAACAGAACCTTTCAACATTTTTTTCAGTAGCTATTTTTATAGAGAACATTTCATTTATTTTTTTTCCACAGAGAAAAATGGAGGAAATTGCTCAATAGATAGGGGTGCCTCAATAGATTTCAGAATATGCAAAAAAAAAATTAAAAGTAATGAAATTTTAAAAATCCAAGCACCGTCAGTGTTCTCGACTGGAACAAAATCAGGAGCTCATTTGCTTCTTTTTCCTTCCTCTAAATGATTACAACACCATTACCAGACAAATATCCCCCTGCCAGTAACTGTCTGACTGTAATAGAAAAGCCATCGAGTCTCCAGAGACTCGCCAGCCAAACTCTTTTAATTTCCAAGTGCAGCTATTTCATTTCTACCCAGTAAAACATTTGCTGAATCACAACACTGGCAGGTTTTTGTGATGTTCAAACGGTTCATAAATGTGTGTTGAGTGACACTGTTTGGCACCCTGCTCTACTTTTATGTCTTTGTTGCCTGTGAATGTAATACCATTGAGAGAAGTGCATGCGCGAGGCTCCCCTGGGAGGACTTTTTAATTTGTGGATTCTGACCTGCATGCCACCCGCTCGAGGGCATCCATGAGCTCTCAGTGCCGGTTATATCTGCAAAACACTTGATGCTAAAACAGTCCAGATGCTGGAGGATGCTGTGGAAGCAGGCAGGACCCAGCCAGTCGGAAAAATAAGAAAAATACTGAGGCAATTTTAACATTTTAGGAGATACAGCGTTGATGAAAAGATGGCTAATTGCTGATTTATTTAGCTGATAATAAACAAATTTAAAAAAATTCTGACATTTGAGCATCACGTTTACAATGGCACGATCCGGGGTTAAAGGTCAGTCAAGAACGACGTTGTCTGATCCAGACCCTCAGCAGACAGATCCTCAGCATCGACCTGTGAGGAGCGTGGGCAGGCCGAGGTCTGAGCCGCTCTGCGGGCTCTCCGCCCACATCCCGGCTTCAGCATGAGAAGAGTGCCTCCTAGCGGCCGCGGCCGGCAACGAGCCTCCGCGGGGCTGAGAAGGACGCGGAGCACCTTAGCGGAATAACAGTGGAGTCAGCTCATTCTAGTTCAGCGTGCATCAATAACGGCGTGCTCGTTTGACCTCCTGAATGATGTGTCCGCTCGCGTCTAACTCAGCGTTTTCCTTTCCGCTGGCTGCTCGCTCTGACCAGGGATTGTGACGGCCGTGAGTCATCCTAATGTGCTCGACTCTGATGATCCAGAAACCGTCCAAATATTTACCAGTATTCATGAGGAGGATTTGTTTAGCGTTTGTCGCGACAGCGTCTGCTGTCAGGTGCAGATACAGATATTATTCATCCACGATGCGCGATAAATATTTTCCCAAGAGCCGGGGAAGTTGACTGGCAAGTTGTTTTGTGTGTGTGGCGCTGCCATTTTCTCGGCCCGCGATAAAGCTTTGTCCAATAAAGAAGTGCCGGGCCGCAACAATGTGCAGCTACTTGATATTCGCTGGTGCGACAGACTTGTTCCCATTTGACCAGGAGGAGCCGGAGCTGATGCTGAAGACAAGAAAGTGTCGAGGTCTTTAATTACAACCTTCTCTGTGGCTTCAGGCGCCGCTAGTCTCGCTTGACAATTAAGACCAGCAGTTAGCGCGGGGCAAATGGAGGGAGAGACGAGACCTTTAACAGCCGGAACAGTCGAACCAAATTTAAAATCGGGCCCGACAAAGAGAACATGGAGGGGAAAAAAAAAAATTGCCAAGCAGACCTGTCTGGCATCCTCTCCGATTGGTTACGGAGTGCTCTGGTTTACAGTTTAACACATGACCCCCACGGTGCATCGCCTTGACGCCACTGGTTCTCCCAGGAGCCCCATCCGCCCCTCCCATCACACGTGGCGGTGGTGCAGTGGGACTGTACTCCAGCGCCGTAATGGCCTCCGCAGCGGTAATGTGTTTGGGCAGATGGGAGAGGCGAGTGCTGATGTGCTTAACTATGCATTTTACAGCTAAACTATTAAAGAGTTGTGCTGTTTACACACCAACATTTGAATACCTGTCTTCAGGCCAGTTTAATTATCCGGGCCCTTCTGTTATTTCTGCCGCTTTGTTGTCTCTCTCTGCTTTTGCAGCAGGCATGAGAGATTTGTTCGCAGCTTCATTAAGATACGGCGGTTTGCAGGAAGCAAAACATATATTCCTGCTCAAATATCTCGCTCTCCTCTTCCTGCACCCATGCATTTACAGATACTGTACACATCCGCCTTCCTATAAAGTCATTTAAAGTGTGGGGAGGGGGGGGGTCCTGTGATGCTTGCTCTTTGAAATCTCTCAGGGCTTTTGACAGAGGGGAGGGGAACACATGCCCCGAATCCCTGCGATTCATCCTGAGACATTTGATTAGTTTATAAGCACTTACAGGGGAGAGGCGCCTGGCATCCTAATTCCACCTCATAAATTCCTTCATGTGTTCATCTTCAACAGCACGTTCAAATGAAGCATTAATCGGAGAGAAGAGAGGGAAGAGGGCATTTAGCCAACACTGCCACAGTCTCAGGGCCTCATTGAGCCGGTGGATGTGGTGTTGAGAGACGGTCGGAAGCAGTGGTTTTTAATTATCTGGACTACGTACAGGATGCCGTTTTTGATTGTTTTAATGAGGCAGCTGGCCTATTGTCTCCCCTTAATTCCTCCATTGTTTTTAGAATATGTCATAGTTCTTTATTCTTTTATCAGGTGCTCTGCAGGAGGATTTAGACAATAGCCTTCATTCCAACTGTATTGGCCACTGCACAAAGGCAGCTCAGTGCACACAGTTAGCAGGCAAACACGCGCAAAGCATAAGCTGCACTTTTCAGGGCCTTTTACCCAGTTTCCCGACTTAAGGCTTTGGTGTTCCTCTCCCAGCTCTTGACCCCCCCCCCTTAACTCCTCGCTGCCATATTCACACAGATCACAGCGCGGTGATGGGTGGCTCACCTCTGCTCCTGCCTGTCATGAAAGGGTGGGGATGGATAGAATAAATCTGCGCAAATTACTTAATTGCACTGTGTGCCAGCACACACGTACGTTGGTGGTGCATGTAGACCTGCAAGTTTTTCATATCGTTTGTATAAATTAGGTGCAAAGGGGGGGGGAATCAACACGAGCTCCAGCTCTGATTGCTGGGATCGCGTTTGAACCTTCATCCTGCAGCTACGCATCGTACCCGCCACCTTGTTTTGGGTGAGTGACTGTAACAAGTGCTGCCTCAGTGTTTTTTGTGGAGCTCCGTGGAAACTGGGACATGAAGTCCCCGAAACTCTCTTCCAGCGTTCTTGCACACAACAGATGGATGTGTGGCGCTCTTGGCTGAGGGGACGCATTTCAAGTGCACATTCTCATCAGACTCCACACAACCATCTTCCTTTTCAGCTGAGGGGAACGTACAATATCTGCGCTTTGAAAGAAAAATCCATCATTCTATCTGTGCGTGCGTTCAGTTTGTAAATCTCTTTGTAAGCTGAGAGCTTCTGAACTATAAGATCCGTCGTGAGGAGGGAAACTTTTGTGGCAATGATGCGATATCTCCCCCCGCCGCTGTCAGTGGCAGTTTATATCTACCTTGATGGTAACTTGGGCCGACAGTGGAGAGAGTTTTGTTATTTTAATTAGGAGATAAAAATTCAAAGGGCCTCTCCAGGCAGTGTGTGGTATGACAGAATCAAAACGATGAAGCGGAGCAGCCTGAAGTGCGCGTCTCGTCACAGCAGATTGGCCGACAGATAGGCGCTGCTCTTTAAAGTGCTGCGGACGTGCACGCGCTCATGCGGGCAACCGGGCAGACAAACGGTGCTGGGAGATGGCATATTTTAATAATATTTCACCGCTTTGACACGTTTGTGCTGGTTTAATTTCCAGTGCTCGAGCGGCAGATAGAAGAGGCTGGAAAGGTTTTAATCAAAACAGCGATGTGAAATCTGAAACATTCAATTGAAATAATGGGCCAATTCATTCTTGGAACTTAATGATCTATACATAATGCATGACATAAGAGTGTAGAGTCATGGTGGCTTCTTTTCCATCTCTGTTTTGCGTTTGTAATAAATCCACAGGAAAGTGGGCTGTTGTCACACAGAGCCTTATTGAGCACCTTCACTGTGTCTGTGGAGTGTTTTTAAACCTGGTGATTCATAAGGTTTTGTGTAAACATGACTAATCAGCGCTCCACATGTGTGTGGGCTTTCTGGCCGCATCCCTCTACCTTCACCACCTCTCCTCAGGCCACATCAGCCACCCCCCCCCACACACACACACACACACACACACACACACACACACACACAGCCTCGACACTCCGTCAGGATGTTTGCACATCTTTAAAAGCTAACAGCGCGCTTTAATTAATTGTCCAGCCTTCCTCAGAAACAATGTCCTAATTCTGCCATTTAGCAGGAGCATATCATAGTTTGTTGTTATCTCCACAGCCAGATTTCTGTAAATAGTCACATTAAAAAACTTTAATCTCTTCAATGGGAAATGAAGTACGGCTGAAAAGCCTGTCATGTGCCGAGATAAATATTATCTAAACTAAAACCTTCACTCTCTCCCTCCACCCCACCAGTCCTCCTGCTGCCCCCGCCCCCCCATTCCTTTGACTTAATGAATATGTTCAGAAGATTTCAGAGGAACGCTTAATCCCAAAACACAACAATCTAATAATATGGAGGACCTGTCTATGCGTTCCAGCTGACAGCAGCTCGTAGGCCACAGTTACCCCCCCTTCCTCATTTTATACATCGAAATAACCACAGCACCGTAAATAAAACAGAAAATAATCCAGGTTACATCCTGACCAGCACCTTGAGTCACTTCCACAGTTACGTAAGCCACCATTGAAAATACATACGTTACATAACATTCTGACATCTGAATCCGGGTTTCCGTTTTGCGAACCTCTCTCTCCTCCCCCGATACCGACTTAGAAACCTCCGTCTGATTTGTGCAGGTGGCCAACTGTGGTGCACCACCACCAAAAACATGATGGAGGGCGAGGAGCTGGTGGCGTTCGCCGTGGACTTTGACTCGCGGCTGCAGGCGGTGAACCACATGTCTCTGAGCGAGGGCATGTACCCGGCACGGCTGCTGGACAGCATCCAGCTCCTGCCACAGCAGGCTGCCATGGCTTCCATCCTGCCCACTGCCATCGTCAACAGTGAGTGCCCGCACACACACACACACGCACACACACACACACACCCGACGGAAGGTGACGCGCTTTCAGTCAGAGGCGGGCGATCACACAAGCGCACTTTTTTTTTTTTTTTTTTTTTAAACACAAGTCAGCGGCCTGCACTCCGTCACCTGCTTAACGAGGAGTGTCGTCTCCAGCAGGCGTAGATTAACCCAGATGAGTCTGCGCTGGAGATAAGAGCTGTCGACCTTCAAGTTTTGGGTTCACATAAACACACCGAGGCTCAAGCTCGTGTGTTAATTGCAAAATACACGCTCCATGCAAATGGTGTGTTTGTTTATTTAGCGAGGGCTATCTGGGTTCAGCTCAACAGGGAGGCTTCTGTAAGCAGATGGTCCAGTGTTCTTGTTTGCCCTTGAGAAAGGGCACCAACCCAGTGGTAGCAGCGCAGCGATATGCAGCGGCTGAGGATTTGGTGGAAAAGCCTTTTAACGCTGGCTTTGAGAGTCAGAACTGGAAGTGTGTGCATGTGCACGGGCTCTTTTTATCTTTATCCTTGTGCATAAATATGAAAGCACTGATATCATGTCCCCTTTGTCCCTTTCCCCGTCCCTCCAGAGGACATCTTTCCCTGCAAAGCATGCGGAATCTGGTTTCGGAGCGAGAGGAACCTGCACGCCCATCTGATGTACTACTGCAGTGGGCGACAGAGGGAGCCAGAGACTGTCGTGGAGGAAACCGACACCGTCCCCCACCAGACCCCCAGTATCTGCCCGTTCCCACAGTGCAGCAAGAGCTTCTCTGGGGCCAGAGCTTTGGAAATGCACTTGAGCACGTCACACAGTGGTGAGTGACAAGTAGAAGATCCAAATTCACAGCAGCACTGTCAAACACCTGGATCTTCACATTGCTGCAGGTACAACTCAAAGTTATGACAAGTGGTCAAATATGCAGGAGAAAACCCACCTCAGCCGCTCCATCCGTCATGATGGGGACATGAGGATTCTCGTATGGCCCTATTAACAGCACATACAGAATGGGTTCAGTTGGGATATTGTTTTTAAAAAAGACACGGGAAGTGAGTTTGTAACGGCTTGGGAAAAAGGGCTGTCATTCCTTTTCAAATATATACATATACTGCTGTCAAGAAGCATCGGTGACACTTTATCCTGGAGCAGAAAATATCTAGTGGATAGGAATAAGCTCAGCATTATGCATAAGCTTTGATGGTTTCTCCAGTTAACTATAAAGGAGAAGTGGGAGGCGAGATTCTGAGAATTTCTCCCTTTTATCTCCTTCACAGGTGTCAAAATGGAAGAGTCTCTCCCTCCTGGCACCAGCTTGAAATGCACAATCTGTAACTACACGGCAGATTCTCTTATTACATTCCAGCATCACATCACGTCTCACCTGTCACAGGCGGCCTTCAGATGCAATCACTGCCATATCAGCTTCCAGAGCCACAGGGAACTCTTACAGCATCAGGACTTACACGGGCACGGCAGCAAACTTCACAGGGAAGGCGACAACACCGAACATTCCCCCAGGGGGTCCGAGGAAAGCCTCCAGCAGCAGCAGCAGCAGGCCCGAGCTGAGCTGGCCAACAGGAAGGATGCTCGGCTGGGGAGTCCCAAAGGAGCCCTCAACAAGGAGACCAACACAGACAGTGAAGCTGACAAGGCTGAGAAGAAGCCGCTAGTGTCTGCTCAGAAGGCAGAGACCCACCCAGGCAGCAAAGCCAGCTTTTCCTACACTAGGATCAAATCTGAGCCCTCCAGCCCCCGCCTGGCCTCCTCCCCTGTGCAGCATAACATGCCTACATTTCCCATGGGCCCCTTCTTGTCTCAGTTTGCTTTCTCCCAAGACATTTCCGTAGTCCCACAGGCTTCTGAGATTCTGGCTAAAATGTCAGAACTTGTTCACCGGAGGCTGCGCCATGGAGGGAACAGCTACCCCCCTGTCATCTACAGCCCCCTTATGCCCAAAGGGGCCACGTGTTTTGAATGCAATATTACCTTCAGCAACTTGGACAACTATTTGGTTCACAAGAAACACTACTGCAACAGCCGCTGGCAGCACATGGCCAAGTCACCTGACTTCTCCGCCCTCTCGGATAAGGTCCCCGAGGCCGTGAGCCCCAACAGCGGTCACAGTTCTGTTAGCATGCTGGCTGGTTGCCACCCTTCAGAGGCCGACAACCATCTCATGCAGTCCGCCTGCCTCAACTCCAACATGCTGGACATGATCAATGCTGGGGCTAAAGGACCCGACAAAGATCTCGCAGGGCAGGTGAAGAAGGTCTCGACCCCAACTGGGGCTGAGGAGAGACTGAATGGCAAGCAGATTGATGGGAAAAGCCCAACTTCAGGGTTGGTGGAAAGTGACAATGACCCTACCAAGACCACCTGTGAAGCCTGCAACATCACTTTCAGCCGCCACGAGACCTACATGGTCCATAAACAGTACTACTGCGCCACCCGCCACGACCCTCCCATGAAACGCATGTCTGCCAACAAGGTTCCCTCCATGCAGAGAACCATGAGGACCCGCAAACGCAGAAAGATGTACGAGATGTGTCTCCCTGACCAAGACCACCAGAGGCCCCCCATGGCTCAGCCGGGCTTCCTCGGAGTTCCTCCCATGAACCCTTGCACATCCCAGGAGGCCGTGGAGAGCCTAGCAGATCGCTTCCACCCACGTTGTGATATCTTCACGGGCATGGTACCGAAACACCTGGAGGCCTCTCTGACCGTCACTAAACCTGTAATCGCCCCCAAATGCAACGCGATGGAGCAGCAGGAGCTGGACGCTCCCATCGATCTCAGCAAAAAGTGTTCGCCAGTCTCTGACAAAACATGTAGCTCCCCGAAAAGACTGTTGGACTATCACGAATGTGCAGTGTGCAAGATCGGGTTTAACAAAGTGGAGAACTACCTTGCGCACAAACAGAACTTTTGCCCCTCGACGGCCGCCGCCACTGCGGCCGCCGCCGCCGCTCAGCCGCAGCAGCACGGTGAGACCGGCAACCTGGAGATGATGTTTCCGGATGCGAAGGGCGAGGGCGGCAACAACCCCGAAGACATGTTTGATAAGAGCCAGGGCAAGTGCGAGAAGAACGGCAACGGGAAAGTGCAGAACGGAGGAATGTTCCCCCCTCATCTGGGGCCGGTGCCGGGACTCAAGACGTTCGCCGAGCCTCAGCTCCTCCCATCGAAGGACGAGAGCAAGAACATGTTTATGCCCCACTGCCTTTATCCTGGAGCAATAAAGAAGGTCAAAGGTCCCGAGCAAATATCTCCGTATTTTGGTATAAAGTCCACCGATTATGTGACGGGAGGAGCGGTGATGGCGGGGGAGACCAGCGAACAGGAGCAAGGCATCAACGGGGGCGGAGCAGAGACGGGGGCAGCCAGAGAGCAGCCCCAGCAGCCTCCAGCTAACGGCTGCCCCCACCCCAGCAAAGAATCCCTCCCCCTCCTGCCCAAAAACCGAGGCATGATCATTGTCAACGGGGGGCACAAGGCCGAGGAGCGTTCAGGCACGGCTCCGCCACAGCAGGAAAATCAGCCGCAGCCAGACGGCGCGGTTCCCAACCCCTCGCCCACGTGGGCAGCGGAGAACCAGGCGGACTCCAACGAGAACACGTCGCCGTCGTCCAAGTCTCCGACCGAGGAGGCCGCACCGGCGGCCAATAAAGGCGTGAACGGCTCCGGAAGCGGCAAATACTGCCGCCTGTGTGACATCCAGTTCAACAACCTGTCAAACTTTATCACCCATAAGAAGTTTTACTGTTCTTCACACGCTGCGGAGCACGTAAAATAAGGCTCCAGAAGAACCAGACGGCTTCTTGTCGTTCCAAACCTTTCCCTCCAGACTCTGGTCCCCGTTCCCTCTTTTTTTTTTGGTACACTGTTGTGTCTGGAGTAGTGCATCACGCAGTGCTGAACGCTGCTTGTGGACAATCAAGAGAAGCTTCTTCTTTCATCATTTTAAGACTTAAAAATGCAAACCCATTGGTTAAAAAAAAAAAGAAAAATGAATCAAGAAGAATATCGGTGCCACTTTCACATTAATTTATTTTACAATCAGTATTATTAGAAGTAGTGATCTTAATTTAAATTCAAAAATGAAATTTATATCAGAGTTGTTTGTAATGTTATTGTATAGTCATTCTTGTGTAGCACACATTGTTTACACTGTAATGTAGGCGCAATGAAACAATAGACAATACAAAAATGAGATGCATTTTAGACACAAAAATAGCTACTGAGGCACTTGTGTATTCTTATTTGCTGTACCAGTTTCTGTATATTCCCAAAATGTCACTTGCAGATCACTAAACGATGACTTCTTTGCCTTAAACGTCGCCCGTTTCGGGGCGGTTGCCAGGCATGACTCCTGCATGTCACATTTTGGCGTGTATACACATGGCTTTGCATACATATGTGGCTGTTTGTCCCTGTCTCTTTTCTTCAACTCAGACGTGGATGTTTCATGAGGATGGCAGCATTCTTGTATAGTACTCGTATTTCTGTTTGATGATACACTTTGGTCTCCCTTTTTGAAATTTGCTCTCAATGCAATACTTTGTAAATTAGGGAACGTTACTGAAAGCAGTATTATGTAATGGGGACTGTGCATATAATTATTTGTAACCCCGTAGGGGGGGAAAAAAGGTGTACAAGTTTATTGCTGATGAACAAGATGGGTGGGAGGTCAGTGGGGATACTGATGTAAAATGATCATTCCAATGTCCTGATTATGGGAGAAAATGTTTCTTAAAACGTTGTTGCTATGCATGTATATGGATGGAATTAAATTCCTGATCTGTTGGAAATTTTTATTTTGATGTGGTGTCATAATTAAATCCTCAGGATAAATCTGGGCTGTCTGCTTTTTCTTTTCGTCATTTGTCTGAAAAAGAGTCGCGTGACATTTGAAAACAGATGCAAATCTCCAGAAAGATGCATTAACCTCACAGGCTGGAGTCGTCCTTCGCTGAATTATTTAATTAATCAAAGCTGAATCCAAAAATAGAGGTCTGATTGTGATGCGACTTCGTTACATGCTAGCTTCGGTGGTGTACCGTTCCCTGTGGCTACAGAACATTAAAATCAGTGTGAGCAATGGCACACGTGGCCTTTCCAATGATAAGAATTAATGTATTAATTTTTGGGGCTGACCAATCAGGTACAGGGAGTAAAATTACCCAAATGATAAGATTTTTTCCAAGTATAAGACAGCAAATATTTCATCATACAGAAAGCCCCGCAGTTATTTTCAATTAAAAAGCTTCCGATGAAGCGGCGCTCTGCAAAAATCTGTTCAACCTGACTTCTTGATGAACCTTACTCACCAGACAGGTAGACAATCTGAACAGATCGCTGGAGGCAAAGGTAAAGAGATAACTCCAGTCATTTCCTGAATATTCCAGACATATTCAGTGATTGCTCTGTCTGGGGCGTTGTCACGCGCTGGCCGTGGGTCACTGGCTCTGCTGCTTGGCCTGTCGCTGGTTAACCAGCCTCCTCAGGTGCTGGATGATGGCAGATGGCTGCGTGTGGATCATTTGCCGGTCTGCTCCTTTTATGTGAATATGATTGGCTGACGGGTAGGACTCCTCCAAAATCTTCTTTTGAAGTGCAGCTACCATCTGGCGCATGGGGGGAGAAAAAGGATTACTCTGGGTTTCACACAGCCGCGAACAACAGCGCGCCGTTTTCGTCTTCTCACCTGGTTGAGCTGATCTGGTATTTCATGGTCAAAGCGATCACCAGTGATCACAGTCACAGACGTCCTGCTGGAGAGGGGCTTAAACTTGGTAATGTCCCTTGAAGACAATGGTTTTAAGTCATGTCTCAGGGCGATATTAGATAGTTAGCATGTCAACAGCAGAGCCATGCTTACCTCACTTGAGCTGCGCTTTCGTTTAAAAAGAAGTGTTCATCCACGGCGCTGCTCTGATGGGCGGGGTTGCTCAGTAAGTATTTCTGTTTAAAAGAAAAATAAATAACAGTGTACAGATGTGCATTAATTTTTTTTAACGTGCTTGTTTTTAGCTCCCATTCCAGCAAATCAGTTTTGATTGTGGCAGCACAAACCACTGAGAAATCACCCGTTTGAAACATTCCATGAGTGAACAGGAGATCCAGAGGGAACAGCAAGCTCAACAGGTTTGGGAACACTTTGAAAGCCGGCGCAGAACGACTGCGTTCACTTCTAAATTCATCAGCATACGGTGAGTGTTAGCATCACACACAGACTGAGCATTACGGAACGTCTGGTGGTAAACAAACATAATCTACATGCATCTGTCACATAAAAGTCTTTAGCCAAGATCATTCTTGACTTTATTCTTTACAACCAAGTGTGATGAGTCTGAATAAATCTAATTATTTTGTAGATAAATTACCTCTCTGCTAAATGAAGGCCTGTGATTCAGATTTAAGATAGGAAAGTTTGTCAGAGTACCTGAAGAGATGCGGCTTCTTGAACTGAGCGGAATTTCTCTTTAATGTGATGAGACCAGATAGCTTCCGGTACCATTAACATAGCAGCAAACAAATCTGCTCCAGTTCAATTAAGTCCTGGGTACAGAACATGCCCTTGAGAAATGGACTGCATGCTCGATTGAATCCACTGTGTCTGTGTGTGTGTGTGTGTGTGTGTGTGTGTGTGTGTGTGTGTGTGTGTGTGTGTGTGTGTGTGTGTGTGTGTGTGTGTGTGTGTGTGTGTGTGTGTGTGTGTGTGTGTTGTATAACCTTTGGTACCCCCACTGCCAAACCTATTTTTCTGTCCTTGGAGAATTCAAGCACAATGGTGTCCTTATCTCCTTGGCAACAACTGTAATACTTGAAATGCATAAATAGGTCCCTAATCATCACTGCCATCGTCTCGCAGGCGTCTGGCAGCAGAGAACGAGGAGCCTTAACGAACCGCTCGCATCCATCCCAGAACGCGTGTCCTCACATCATGCAGACAGCTGCAGAGAGGATTTAATGCTGAACGGATGCTAAAAATGTCACTAAAGCGCTCACACAAGGGCCATAAGTTCTGCCTCCACACAAATAAACAAGAGGTAAAAGTCAGGGAGGCTGGTTTAAGTGCAATAAATATCTTCTAAATTAGCTCTGCTGCGATGAGTGCGCTCTCTTTATGTCCCTAATGCAGCAGACACGAGCGTTTGTTCTGCGGCCGTAATAAGGTCCCGCTCAATAAAGAGCAGCGGCTGTTGGAGACATTAGCTGCTGCTCATCACCCAAATCTATTGCTGTTCTGGAGGGAGTTAAAAATGACGCGCGCAAGAGAAACAGCCTTCATCCAACACGTTGTTGTGAGCATCAAATGGCAGCGTTTAGAACATGGCAGACATTAGAGGCATGCTGCAGCTGCAAAAAATAATAATGACTGGTGTCCGGTGTGACATCATCTGCAGAAGCGATGCTGCGAAGACAGACTTTCTTGAAAGCACCGTCTCTGCCGAGGAGCAACCGGATTATTCTCACACTAGCGCCACCCTGTGGCTGCATCTCAGAAACGGAAGGAGTGCATTTAAGATGCCTTCCTTTCTTCTTCCATGTTTAAAACAAGTGTCCAACCAGGCGATAAGCATCTGTGTCTGAGCCATCCGGCTGTCTCAGCATCAGCGTGATCACCAGGGGTCACGCATGATTGCGGCGTGTGTGTGTTTGTGTGTTTTCACCAACCTGCCGCTGGATGACCTCCTCTGTGACATTTTCACCTCTGAGAGTCGGTTCGATCGTCCCGAGGATAATCAGCAGGCGGCTCAGACCCGTGGCTGCAGAAAACTGCCTGGCCTGGAGGGAGGGCAGCAGCTTACCGTACCTGCAGACACAGACATGCCAACGCAGGCAGACAGTCCAGTTAAATATAACTGAACATTAACTGAATTAACTCTCTAGTTTGTAAAAATGTCAGAAAATAGTGGAAGAATATGGATTAAAACCCCAAGTTAATTTGGTGGATATGTTAATTTTCAGAATGTTCTAGAAACATGCCAGTGAGGCTGGTGCTTCACCTGTTTCTTTTCTAACCTAAAAAGTTTCAACAAAAAAACAAAAAAACATTTGACTGGGGAATGAGAAATACACTTTTTGGCAGATGAGAGAAGGAGAGCTGTGGGATTTTGTAACTCAGGAGGCCCAATCGGTCTCGGCTCACTGGTGCTCTGAATTGGCTGGTTTCAGCCTGTGGAGCCCAATCAATGGTGCCGTGCGCCCGCTGCAGCCGTTGCCGCGGAGCCTGCCTAAACACGCCGCCAACAGCAGCACCGAGAAACACTTGTCTTAGTCCCCTCCTGATTCTGGCCAGACATTTGGCACCAGCTTCCTGTCACTTTCTCTCTACTTTCAGTCTGACTGTCCATTTAATGGCAATAAGATTAAGATAAACTCAATATGAATTTTTTCATTCATTTTCAAGTCCGTGATTGGAGAAAAGTGAAAATCCACACAAGTGTTTAATAGACCCCAAGATTTTCTCTTCAACTTCCTTATTTTATAAAATGAAGAGTGCATTTGAAAGGTGGGAGTGTGTGTGCAGGGAACATGATACAACACATTAAAACACATTTGCAGACACACATCTGTCCCTCCCGCCAACAACACAACTGAGCACTGTCTGTCGCGCAAGCAAGCCGGCTTCAGTTCAGTCTCACTGCTATCTTATCAGCCCTGCGTCGTAAACATGCGGCTTTTCGTGTGTAAAATAACCCATTTCACCTGTTGTGGGTTGAACATGCTGTCATCCAAAAGCGCCGTAGCTTCAAATATCACGCGCTGCTCCAGCAAAGCATGTCGGCCCTGATTGGTCAGATAAAGCCGATACAATGGCGGAGGACGGCTGTCTGGTGTCTGCAAATGGCTTCATCAAGATAGCATAGCTGCCACATTCATAGCGTAACACATGCTCCCTACAAAGGACGAAAGGGTGCAGATGGGAGGGCAAAAAATACAGAATTTCCGGTCTTAAGACATAATAAACTTTTTAAATCAGAGCTCCAGAAAGAGACATTCTGACATTTTTATCTTCTCTGCCACAAGTTTCACCCAAAGTTATTCTGGCACCACAATTTAGGCCTGTCTCTTCTTAAGAAATGTCTCAGCGTCTGCACATTTCCTACCTGCCACGCTTCTCCGCAGCCCTAGATTCCAAAAATAAAAGGAAAGAGAACTCTCTCTCTCTCTCTCTTCCTCTCTCTCTCTCTCTCTCTCTCCCTCCTTTATCAGGCCGCTTCGCTCAAATCTGGACAAATCATTCCTGGGCCTGGCATTGAACAGTATTTCAAGGATTCTCCAGCCACCTGTCCTATTCCCTCCTCGTTTTTTCCCCCCATTTTTAATTCTGCCCTGGAGTGAGGATTATATGAAGCAAGGCATGCGTGTCAAAGGGAAATTTAGTGGGTAAAGACAGCCGAGATTGGCGGGATGAATTAAACAGATAACAGGAGGAGACGAAGTGGGGGAGCCATGTAGAGCAAAACGCCTCACCGATGTTGGTCATTTCAGAGCCCCCCCCGCCCCCTCACTCACACACACACACACCCAGAGGAGCGGGGAGGCAATATCTAAATTAATAAAGTGATGAAATGAGTTTGTGCCATGGACTTTCTGCTGTTTGACTTTCCCATCTGGATTAGTGCAGGCTGAATGGACGCTCTGTTACTTTTGTTACAACTGCGCAATTCACTGTCGGAATTTGGCCCTGTAGTGATAAGAGCACCCCCCATTACCATCTCATTTCATATGCAGGGCCTCCGTTACCTGAGAGCCTGCTCACTCACGAAAACACGAACTATTACATGAGCTTCCGCCAAGTAGTACAATAAGCAAAGAACGTTTAAACACTGACAATTACGGCACACTCCGCTATCATGCTGCAGGCGCACCATGATCTTTGTGTCAAAATATATTAAACGACCGTGTAATTGTAGCATGGCTGAGTATTTAAGTGAGAATGAAAGACACAAAGAAACTGATTGGCAAATGTCAAAGCCAAACTTTGGATTTCTAGAGCAAAGTGTGGTCATAAAGATGCAGCAGGAAAGCGTGAAGATTAAGGGGAAAAAACATTTTGTTAGAGAATGACTGAGACTTCATCATGAGAGTTCACCAACTGAGTTCACCATAAGATTTCATGATTTTAACTTTTTTAAGGGAAGAAAATAAAAATTTGTTGTGTGAATGTGAAAATGAGGCCAGATCGATTAGGATTAAATGTAAAACCTTAGTCAGAAAATAGAGCAAGCTTACACTGACTGAAACCAAGATTTTAGTGGCAAAAAAAATCTCACACTCTGAGATGTGGCATGCCCAGGACTCAGTTTGTGATCAATTATTAGTCTTATGGATTCAGATAATCTCTTGTTTAGGTAATTTAAGTCTAATTTCAGCCACTTACTTTCATACATGTACATGTACCAGACAGCATGCATGAGACACAAGTGATAGGAAACGTGACTGAATTGCATTACTTATTTTTAAAGTCTAATTCATGAGGGAGAAATAAGGGATCATACGATATGTGCCGCTTCGCTGTATGAGGATGCTGGGGGAAGGATGCAGTTCCAAGTATGATCACTAGGTGGTAGTATTGTATCACCAAGAATGTTGAACTGCTCAGCCTGGTCCCTCTGCAGCTCCCTTCCTCCCTGCATCAATAATAAAGATTAGACTGGGGCAAGTACACAGGGGCCGCAGCAGCCCTGCTTCATTAGTGCAACATAACAGCAATAGTTACGCTTATGGTGCTTCTAATTACAATTAATTGGCATTCCTTGCTCATTTGCAAGTCTCTGGATGCGGGGGAAAGATCAGGAGGGATCAAGTGGGACAAGGGAGCCGTGTTGCTGAGTCAGTTGGGGGGCCCGACATGGAAATTCATGGGGAAGCTCACTGATCAGGATAAAGAAAAAGCTTGCAGTGGCATATTCATTTCACACTTGGTATATTTTGTATCTAAGTGCACAAGTGTTGAATGAAGCTGAAAGAGTTATAGGATCGGTTTAAGTCAGTAAATAATGAGCTCTACAAGATGGTTCGCCACGCCGCAACCTTCCAGCTTCATTTTATGTCCCAGTGTGGAAGTTTTTCCACTTCTCTTTCTTTCCTCATCTCATCCTCGCATTGAGGCATGCATCTGCTCATCCATCGGTTCAGATGGATGAATTCGGCTGGATGATTGCAACCAATCTCAGTCAAGGACCCCTGGAGGGGGTTTGGAGCCCGTTGTGCTCTACCAGGTTATTGAACACGACTCTGGGTGAAGGCGAATTAATTCTGAGGGCAAGGTTGAATGTGTCATCGCCGCCTGCTACTCTTTACTGATGAGAGGAGGAAAGACACCATCCGCCGCTGTTTCCAGATATTAAAGTGGTCAAGGATTGTTGAAATATCCCAACAATGGAGGATGACATATGGAGTGGGCAAAATCTGTCCACTCGCCAAGCTCAGAAGCACATTAAACCTCGTCTGCTTCAAACAAACGCAGGAGCGGTTGATTGTCTGTCAGTCACAGTGAAGGTCACACACTGCCTGTCACACGCTAACCCGCTCCAGGTGAGTCTATCAGCTGCACGCCAGGAGAACGGCTGTGGCACGTCTATGCAGAAAAGCTGGAGACACTTGTGATGCGCGGGATGATTAAAGGACGGAAGCATCGTTTTGATTAGGGACATGCATCGTAGTACTGGGGCTACCGCACAGGCCTGCGTGGGGAGGAGCCTCCAGACGCACGACGGGTTCACATCAGAAGCTAATTGTC
The DNA here is from genome assembly GCA_911728415.1 of Lagocephalus sceleratus. Taxonomy (NCBI): domain Eukaryota; kingdom Metazoa; phylum Chordata; class Actinopteri; order Tetraodontiformes; family Tetraodontidae; genus Lagocephalus; species Lagocephalus sceleratus. The sequence goes on from CAJVRN010000126.1 coordinate 9,998,255, forward strand.
TGAATTAACTGAAGCTGTTTAGTACTATCGTGTTAAATTCGTGAAATTATTTGCAAAAACCCACCACTAATGATCAACCTCTCCAATGCAGATGACAGGGAGTGGGAGAGTTAAGTGCTGCTTCACTGAGACCCGAGTTGCTCTAAACAGTGGTGGTACATGCAAACCCAGCGTTCCCAATCAATCACCATTCATTCAAGTAGAAAGACCGCCCCATTAGACCAAAGCATCCCCCTCTCTCAGCTCCCTCAGGAAACATTTCTCTGTGGGGTAAATTAGTTTTGTAGGTTGGAGACAGATATATTTGAGGGTGTACATGATAGCTCATTTTATCATTTACTTGAGAGAACGAGGGTCATTTTTAGTGCCGTTTACCACAACATCTGCACACTCCAGCGAAAAAACCCAATTACAAATACAGGTATACAACACACCTCACGACCGTGTGATCTTAACTGATTCATTTCATAGGAATAAATGAGATGGAGGCAGAGAGATGGGAAGTAAAGCAGCTGGACAGAAACCAGAGACATCAGGAATAATTGTGGCCGGGACGTCCTGTTGGACATCAACTGTGGATGTGAGGCAGCGGCAGGAAGGGTTTAGTTCAGACGGGCCAGTTGGCTCAACAGACGGTGCATCTTGTTCAGGGGCTGGATGTGAGTCAGAGGAACCATATTATAGAGTCGGCATATTTAGCAGAAGCAGACATTTAAAGTGTCTACGATTTGTGATTTCAATTTTGGAAACACTAACCCTGAGGCCAGCTACCCATAAATCTATAAAATAGCCTCTTTAATGCGAATGTTTTCTGTACTCTTTTATGACTTCAAACAACTGTAGGATGCAGTTTTTCAACAGTAATTTTCATATTTTCACATTTTTATTTTATATAATAGTAATTATTACACCCATCAACTGATAATTAATAGTAATGTATGATGAACTAGAGGAAGAAAAGGAAATATTTTAGCATGAAATGGGTGTTAGGATTGATCGATCATGAAAATATGATCAGATTAAGAAATTGTGAACATTGGTGTTGACTGCAGCCCTGACACAGAAAACATCCCGTTTGTTTGTTTACTACTGGGTAAAGGGCAAAAGGGTGATAGAACATCAGGTCTTATCCAGGAATAGTGGGATGCAGCACTTAGAAGAGATGGATTTAGAGAGAAGATTTCTGTAAAAGCTTCCAAGGACAAGCCACTGAAACAAACACTTCCATCACACAGTGACTGACAGCTTTTTTCCCACAATGCAATTTGTCCAGACGTGTGTCTAATCTCAGACATGAGATCCTCAGCTTGATTTTTCATCAGGAAGTATTATCTGTGTTCAAGAGGAAATGAGACGCACGCTGGGACGCCTGCAGCGGAAAATCCCAACTAAGTCTGCCCACCTCTTACAAGAAGTACTCAACATGTGAACTCGAGTCCGCGCGCTCGTCCTCAGGAGATGTGCGGATTCGTTTTGTAGGATGTAGCAGGAGTCGTTTTGGGGAGCAGGTCTGTGTTAATGAGCAGGCCTTTGATGTGGAAATGTGGCGGGCACAGAGTGGAGCTGATACGGTCGCCTCACAGCGCCGCTCAGGTGCAGCTCCGCGCACGGCTCCGTCTTCTGTAGCAAACAACTTAACAGCACGAACACACGGCTGGTTCAGACGGCGATGAAGCAACGGTATGTCTAAATTACTCCTCCCTGGAAACGAGACAGTGCTGATGACTGCTAACAAGTAACGTAACGTCAGTAACGTCTTTGCTTCATTTTGCTTCTCCACCGCTTCTCCACGGAGTAATTGGATTGTGGCTACACCGTCATATACTCGGTGAAATGAATGCCTATTAATCAGGGGATAATTGGACACAGGCCCCCGATAAATGGTGCTGCTACACTTTGAGTCAAATACAAATTAGGCGGTTTTCAGGGATCCATTTCTTATCTGGGTTGGACTCTGCCTTTGTAGGCTGCCAGCCAACGTTGGCGGACAGACGGACGGATGCTGTCAGCCATGAGCCCGGCCTGTAAAGCAGATTATGTGGCCTAACAACCACATTTAAATGCAACAATGCAGTTCGCGATGAGGTCATATACTATGCCTGCGGGCAGAAATATGGCATTTACAGATTCAGAAGAACAATGTTGATATTTAATCATATTTCTGCAGATTTAACTCGTGCATGGAAGATCGGGCGGGACGGCTGCAAATTTCTGGTTTGTTTCAATGAGGCTTTTTAGAAATTAATTATGAAACAGGACACATATTGTATCGTCATCACTGAAATACCTTTGATGATCATATGGGACACGGTAAACAATCTGAGTCAGTGCTGGTGCTTCACACTAATTCTGCTCTGTGCTCTTGACTATCATTAATAACCCTTTGCCTGTATGATAATTAATGTATAATGAGATATATGCTGAGGCCATGACTACCACTTGACATGTATCTCGCCTGGAGGATTAAAGCGGCACTATTATGCGTACTGTCACTCAGCCCCAACCATTGACACAACCCTCCATCTCCCCTCATCTGCTTCATGCTAAGTGAGTATGATCAGCTAATGAGTTTCTTTGGCCTGCAATTAATCATGCTAATGAGCCCCGCCCAGCCAAAGATAAGAAACTGTGCTCCCAATCCAAGATGAGGAGTTTGGTGCTTGATTTCTCTACTTCCTCTCTCATCCTAATCCTCTTTTTTTTTTAAACTTGTCTTCCTCTTGCTCCTCTTATCTGCTTCCCACTTTCCCTCAGAGCTCTCCATGTTCCCTCTATCCAACCTCTTCATTCCACAATCTTCTTTTCCATTCAGCTTTTTCACGCCCTTCCCCAGTCCCCGCTCCTCCGTCATCTCTCCATCTCTCTGCCTCTTCCTGCTGGGGCGAGCATGAAAGAAACTAATAAACTCACCAGTACTCTTTCCACTGCTCCTCCTCAAAAACATCCTCTGGGATGGGATCAATCAGTACCAGGTCTGACACCTGCCTGAGGACACGCAGAGGACACGCACAATCAGATGAAGCAAGACTCATTGACTACCTTTGTCCGCTGCCCCCGGCCCAGGCTATAACGACTCAGATGGATGAGGTTCCCCGCTGGTCAGACCCCGTGCCCCTCTGACCGCGCGTACACACCATCAGGGGCCAGCACATCCACTTAGGGAGGTGTCATCCACTTGCCACTACTTCATTTTCTCTCTTAATGGCAGCAATGTCGTGCCTGATTAAACACTAAATCTTTCATCCCTGGTGCAGGGCACTTGTCACGTTAATCACGACACCGTCTCCGACATGCCTGAGTTATGGCTGATGATGCCACTTGACGATGGAATAGATTTTAAGTGTAAGTTTTGCTCTGCAGCCATATTCTCTGGAGAAACTTCAGTTTTATCCATAGCTTAATAAGACCCGAGCTCTTTTTTGGTATACATTTTTAAATTCTTTATTTGGGCTTGTTGGGACCTCATAAATATAAAAACTGACTATCATCTTTACACATCATGTGGTTTTGATAAAAAATATGTCCACATAAGGGGACACTCAATCTAAATTTGTAATAAAATAATGTGCAAGTGTCCTAATATGTGGACATTTGAGCCCATACTAAGCAGAATTAAGTGTTACAGTGTAGATGACCCAAATTGTGATGTCAAAATATGTAGGCACCAGGTCTTATGAGGTTAACAGTCACATGGAGCAATATTCTATATTCTTAGAAGGACAACTCACACCTAGGTCCATTAGAGAATACTTACACATCATGAATGTGGCTGTAAAACCTGCCATTGAGAGCGCCAAGCTCAGAACCAACCAGGATGAAAGGCTTGGCAATGTGAGCAGCTTCCAGGAGTCGGTGAAGGTCATCCACCATCCTAGAAGACAACAACACTCATCTATGCCTGCACGAAACAAGTGCATCCAACAAAATGGGGCCAGTAGAAGGATTTATTTAAACTGGGCCACAACAAATAGCACATGAATAGAGCAGTTCATTAATCTCTCCTGTGGTAATTATTAGCAACTCACTGGAGTTGTTAGGCCAAAGCAAAGAGGAGCAAAGTGATGCCAAAGTTGGGATTTAAAACTACAGTCAGGAGGATCTGTGTTTTAAGGTGAACCCCAAAAGGACTGTCTGACAGTACATTTTCCCTTAGATCCATCTGATCCATAGAGGTGGTCTCAGGGTCGTCACCAGGTGCAGCAGTTCTTCTCTTAAAAGCCATCTGCTGTCCCAGGTTGTTGCTGGTTGCGTTAGTAAATCAAACCTGAGCTGTCACACCGAAAAGCAGAGATTTCTCAAGACCCCAGGGGTTAAGGCTAGGTACTCATTAAACTTCCTGAGATATTGAATTTCTAGGAAATTGATCGCTTTCATGTCAAATGGATGGCCTCCAACCGCCTGGGCCAGATGCCAAGGTAAACTAGACTGCTGACCATTGGCGATCCTCGCCCACTCATCCTTTAGGCAGATTTAGGGCTCCGCAAATGAGCAGTTTGTCAGAAAGAAGGAAGCTTAAAATCCAATCCCACGTCAGCATGACGCACAACAAGGCAGGGTGAGGCTGTGTTATATTCAGCAGGAGCCTTAAGGTGGCTGTGCCATCAGTCAATACCGGATAAAAGATTAATAAGAGGTCAAAGGCGAACATTTTTTTTCTAGGTATTATCGAACCCAATGTGAATTATTAAAATACTGTGGTAAATATCACACATGTGAAATTGGTGTGTTGTAGTGCATGTGGGTTCCTGGAAGTACAACTAGAGCATTTCACTGGATTTAGCTTAAGCAAACCTATGGACAGGGATCATAGGACTTTTCACATATATGCTAACAAGGCTGATAAACAAGGTTTCACGGCGTTCTCACGTAAACCCACCTACTGTTGGGTTAAGGGGGTTAGGATTTGGAAATATTGTAGTCTGTATTTATATGTAATATTGTAACTGTATTTATGTTTTCATATAAATATAGTTTATAATCTATTCATCAGACAGAATGACCGATAAATAGAGGTATTTTATATTTGAAATGAGCTGTAAACAAGCTGTAAACCAACCTCCCAGTCGTTGACATTCCCCAGACCTTCTCAGTCCCGGTGCTTTCATTCTGCATCAGCCTCTTGCTGAAGCCCAGTCCCATCCTGTCATAGCTGCAGACCTGAGCAGTGTGAAAACCAAGGAGCGCTCGGATATACAAGGATATTTAAATCAAACACCAAGCTCTATAAACACACATCTCACCAAAGACTCAACACTCGTGCAATGTTGCCACTTTAAAAATGCATGTTGGAATTTTCAATAGGAGCTTTAACAGCACACTGCAAGTGTAATTTGCTTATTTGATTTGGCTGTTCAAATCTATCTGGGCCCTCGCCTATGAAGCCTGTGACCTCATTCGGGTCACATTTCAGACAAATAACATGGGGCAGGCTGTCAGCAGAGACTTTCTGCTGCACTGAGTCCTTGCTGAGCAAAGAGGATGTGGCAGAGCCACTGCAAGCATTGACCCTGCGTGCCCTAAACAACAAAAACATTGACGCATAAGCTTAAATAACCTTACAGAACTTATATGCAATTCAGCTCCAAGATTTAACAGAATGGGGAAAAAAATACCAAAATGTATTTGCATTGAAAATGCAACTACTTATTTAAAAATCTTCTCAGATTTTTTCTTACCATTGTTATTTTGGCCAAATTTTCTTGAACATATAACCAAATATCTGAGGACATCCCTGTTGGTGAATCTAATATCACTAGAAAGAAGAAGAAATCAGAGTGAAAAAGTGACACAAATATAATAAACAACACCTATTATGGCAATGTAATTACCAACGGGTTTTCCATGTCCTTTACATAACATATGCATCCTTTGACCCAGACCAACATCAAACATTTGGCCACCTGAAAGTAAAAGAGTAAAAGGAAAACATATGTAAAACAAAGAGGAGAGGAGACGTAACATGTTTATATGCATGTGTGGTATTTTAACTCTGTGGCATTATCACATTTATTTGAATACCATGAACAGGTCTGACCTTTTGGGGCAAGCATCTGACCTTCTCTCTGGAGGGAAGCGTAGTTGAGGAAGGGAGGGATGAGGACCAGCAGAAGGAAACACTTCCCAAAGTTCATGAGCATGGAGCGATAATCCCACCTGCCATCAACTCCATCTCTGCTCAGTCTCCTCGAAACTGCATTCTGAAATATTAAGAGGCAAATCGTTCACATCAGCTCTATCTTCAGTCCCCAAAAACACATTTTAAATAGTTCTCCTCTCCTTATCTACAGAGAGGAGAGATAAAATGACCCGGATTTTATGACGATTAAACACCTCTTTATGTAGCCAGACAATGTCAGTTTTCACATCTTGGTTAATTCGTTAAAATACTGTTTATTACTGCATTTATAAACGAACATGCCGCATATTTCTGTTAAAACGTCAGCCAATCTGTAAACACGTATGCGTTGAATTACCCTTCTTTCATCGTTATTTTGTTCTGGAGCTTCGGCTTTTCGACGCATTTCGGAGATTAAAGGTTGTTAAACGGCATTAAAGGTTGTTAAAAAGGACATTAAAGGTTGTTAAATGACGAGATTAAACCACGAAGAATGAATGAGCGGAGGCAGCAGCCACTTCCTGGTACAAGTACGGGGGCCGATAAGGGGCCGATTGTCCCTTCGCGTTGCACAAACTCAACTATGATAAACATTGTGACGTCAGCTGGAGGGTAACATTCTATCCGTTTGGCTTTTATTATGTCTCCGTGACAGATACATATTTTCAGACGTTTTAGTTTTCTTTAGACACTGGCTGTTGTAGTTGTAGTTGCAGTGCAATTACTGGGCTGCAGGGGTCACTGTATCCCACAATTTTAAAAAATAATATATATTTTGTTTTTAAAGAATATATGTGATTATTGCATAGTAAACAAAAACAATTACAATCTAACTTATCAAAAACATTTATATACAACAATCAAAGTGTGTGATTTATAAAATCGATCATCCTGCATAATACCACATTTATTAGGACCACAGCTACTTAGTATACGCAAATTGTTGTTTTTTTTGCAGCTGTGCGTGCATAGTCTTCCAAAGAGCCAGTTTTGCGTCACTCCGATTCTGTGACATCCATATTGATGACTTATGCATCATAATCGTAGACATTTAGACAGAGCTTACTGTTTTGGCTGCATTCCTTGTCCCTCAACATCTTCTCCCATACACACAACAAATGATCAGATGATGTCTGTTGGAAATCCATGATATCAGTGGGCGGACTAAGGGTCTGCACATGATAGACTTTATTATAATTATTCAGAGTAAAAGTCCAGTAGCTGTAAAAATGTCTTCCCCTATGTTTTAATATTTACCATAGACAAAGACAGACTATTTATCCAATACGTTGTGTCTAGACAAAGCTAAATCCTGACAATAAACCATTTTATAGAGCTTGGTGACTGTAGCCATGTAGGGAATTCATGGCAGTAATTAAAAAGTCTGGCTGGACCAAAATGATGAATGTCAGGTATTGGCTCACTGACAGCCGGGCTGTGAGTTGTGTGTTGTTTTTGTTTTTGGGTATCAGGGTTGATTAAAGCTAATGACGCAAGGCCTTCCCAATTTCTAGCTTCTTTTTCAGAGTCACATAATTAGACCTACGAGATGAATGGTCTAATCAAGCAACAGTAGCTTCAGCCCCACCATTAGAGAACACCATTCATGCAACAGTCACCTGGCTCATGATTTCTGTACTTCACAACTTCTCACTGTTCACTCAGGTGAACAATGCAGACAGTCAATAAGTATTTGGGTCTATTAACACGTGTTAAAACCTCTGGAGCACTCCTTGAACTAAAAGGCTGAATTTGTTCAATGTTTTGTGGATTCCAAAGCTTTATATTTTGAAGTTCCTTCACTATAGCCACACTATAAATGTACAGCATCAAGATCCAAGAGAAACCATCAAATGTGTGGTTGGACATGTAGAAGGTGATGTTGAAACCACACTTTGCACGAGAGCTGCGTGCAAACACATCTCACAACAGGGGTTTCAGCACACAGCCCTGCGGCACAGCCATGTTGAGGCTAAACAAGAAAAAGCTCTGACTGTCAGGTCCAACATCTCTGATGTCAGGATATCTCATATCCAGCTGCACACAGACGCTGGGAGGGGGTGTGGAATTAAATGCCTAGATCTCATTGAGAGAAAAAAAAAAAAAGAAAATTCTCACCAATGTTCTGCATTCCTTTGAGGTGTGTGAGTGCTGTGCGTTGCTAAGGTGACAGCATTTTAAGGCAGCCGTGTTAAACCTGTAATTTGTTGAGGTCTGGGGTCTGACAGCCATCGTGATGCCAGAAACCAGTGATCCTCCCTCTTCATTGGAGCGGCACATCAGAACCTCCTCCTGCTGGGTGAAGGTAAAGAAAAACATTAGTGTGCAAGCGCTGCCATTTGACACTAGCAGCATCACCTGAAGCTGGAGAGGTGCTGGAGTAGCGTTCAGGAAACAGAGCTGCAGTGTCAGATTGCTGCCCGCGTTCATGTAAAGTGCTCGGCTCAGTCATGATGCTGAGCCCCATTTTGTGGCATCAGATAATCGATGAAACCTAGACTGACCAGAAAATGGAAACCAATTTTGTAATAAGTCACTAGACACTGATTACTTTAGTGGTACTGCTTGTTTATTGCTTACTCCAGGTCTTGAAGCGAGGCTGATGGGATTCCTACTTCTACTTCAGCTGCTGATTAAGGTGTTGGCTTCACACAGTATTCTTTTCATGCTATGTTCATTCTAACAACCTCCAACTCTCCTACTATAACCTTCAGCCTGGAATTTGTTGCAGTTGGTCTCTCGAAATGATTATTTCATGCAACATATACAACAAACCTTTAGTTTTCTCCTTTTTACCTAGATACAGGAGTTTTGTGATAGTACCATTATATTTATCACTGTCTATGTGTGCTGACCATCTACTCCAGGTCTTCTGTGCAAATGATTGTCCTCTTCTCAATAGTATTAACCTTTTTAAAATAAAGATGAAATAACAACATAATTTAAGAGTTTCTGATGCATAAAAGAAGCTAATTTAGACAGGGATCCATTATCTTTTCAAAATGTAGAAATGTAATTTTTCCACTGTTTTATCATGTTCCATATATATTTGTGTGTTAAGGTCTCTAAGTAAAGAGCAATCATGTAAATGTGTTCACAAATACCATGAGCTACATAGGCTTTAATGTAAAGAACAAACTCTTCTTTCCAGTTAATTACGTTGTATCTCTGTTCTTACATTCCTCATACACGGCACCAGCCCGGAGCTACATGTCACATCTCCACGCTACTGGAGAGCAGAGTTGAACGACCATTCTCGACAACACCAGGTCACCTTTACTCCATGTTTGCCATTTGCACCATGTCTGCAGGCAGGAGCCATTTTTGAAGTGTTGCTTCTTCCCCCTCGGCTGTGACATTCAGCTGACTCTCACATGATGCCATTCATTCCCAGTTACAGGCGGCCTTTCCCAAACAACATGGACAGGATGGGACAGCCATTAAACAGAGAGGAGCAGAGGCTGTGCAAATAACCTATTATTTTGACATTTCTCACATGCCGCTGCTCCCGTTTTCTCCACAGTGTTCTTCCCAGGCCATGCCTTTCACTTCATTTTCAACATAAGCCTAAGTAAATTGATTCTTTAAAGAAATAAAATATGCATCAAATCGTTCCTGGGCATCAGCATCATGTCAGGATATTTTATTTCAAAGTGCATGACATCAAATCAGAATGACGATACCATGGCCGGCAGGTGAGAAAGACTTTCCTGTTTTTCCATATTGGGCAGGTTAAGCAGGATATATTGCTCTGCTGGTGTGTGGACCTCAGGCTATCGCCTATTTCTGCCTTCCTATCTCACAACACTTTGATTTGCCTTTATTAAATCTTCCTCAGTGAAGGATATTAATGCAGCTTTGAGGGAATCCCTGTGAAGAAACCTTGTCTTAAATCATTGTGATTTGGCCAGTCTAACTGTTGGATCATGATATGGAAAAGATCATCTTTGGTCTTGACTGAGACATCAAAAGTGTTTGATGAGCTGCACAGAAACTACTGGTGTATTGGAGTTTCTGCAGGATGTTTCTTTTTGGATTATAGTTGCGATCTCTAAGCCATTAAAATCAATCCAATATTAGCATTTCTGAAATGGACAATATCTACTGTAATTTACCAATATATCACCCACTGAGTGAACTATGTCGATCAATATCTAATGTCATATATACAGTGTCATTTTAAGCAGGAGAATAGAATGTTTGATAAAGGTAAGACTATAAACCGATAGAGAAAACCTTCTTTTAACTTAGCAAGCCATTCATCGAGAAACACACAAGCTCTATCGTTTATTTATGAGTGAGCTCTGGGGGGTTCAGAAGTAAAGATATCGCAGGCATCACTCAGCCCCTCAGTCTCAAGACTCCATGTGGCATACATTGATTTTTGCCCTCCGCTGCAGAAGTGCACCATCAATCAATACAGTAACAAGTCTTCATTTATACTTGAGAAATGCAGTTTCCAACTCAGTGACCACAGAGTCTGGCTGTTGTCAGGCTTGTATTTGACCTTGGACTTCATCTGCCCAACAAATGAGACATGAGTGAGCAGTGCCAGTGTGACAGGAGGACACACACATTCAGCACAGTATAAATATTCAATGTAACCTTGAGCAGAGACATTTCACTTGTATGATTTTCATGTCCTTTTTCTGCAAGCCCAGTACCCTAACCACAGAGTCAGCTGGATCATCCCTCCTGTCCAGCATCCCCCTTCTGCTGGTATTTCTGACCACAACAGAAAAATGTGTATGATATTTTTTAAACCTGATATATTTTCTGTGTTAACTTCTCGTGGAGACTGAGCATTCTGAGTCCCTGTTTTTGTTTTATGACCATTTTAAGTTTACCATACACCATGTTTGAAGCTGTTGTGAACAAGCTGGACTAAAATTCCTCTGTGCAAACATGCAAGGGCAACCAGCGGTTACCTCTGCATATGTGAACTCACACAAAGAGTGAAATCAAAGTTACAATTGTATTTACTGTGACTATTCAGATATTTGTAATATTGGACCATTTTCCTCAGTACATGATCATGTGGGATGTATTGTTTATCTCTCTTGATTTGCTTTTGAAGCTCATGTGAAAATAGAATTGTCATGGCCATGCATAAATGAATAAACAAAACAGGAATATTGCACACAAACAACACTAATAATGCTTGAAAATAATTTCTCACTTGACATTATGTACTGGGAATAAATGTTATTGTGTAAAAATATTACATCAAGGGTAGGATAATCCCAGCATCTTTCCCCCCAGTATAACCATTCAATATAGGCCCATTTTTAGTTTTCTTGACGATTTCATTCCCATTATAACCAGTATAACGTGACAAATCTTCCACTTCTTCCATTACATTGATTTGGCTGCATGAAATCCAGCATCGTGGTGAATGAATCACTTTATATTTACACGAGCTGTCCCTTTAAATTGCTTTCATTCTGCTTCCTCCTGCCTGGATGATCCTGGGGTGTTTTTTTTTCCATGCTGTCCTGAGACCATTGTTCCAGGATGACAGCCACCCTCGCCTGGCCGGGACGCTTGTCTTGGTACGGTCCGCCTTCCCCCCCCCCCCACGTTTCAGAGATGGTACTTGCTGCTGGGAGAAGGTCAAATGACTCCGCATGTCTGCATCCCTGAGTCGCTGCTCGTCCCCGTCCTGGTGCACGCTGCGTGAGGAGCCGTGCGCCCGCCGCCCAACCCCGGCCCCGAGGGAAGCCGCGCCGCGTCCCCATGACAGTAAGTCCCGGCCGCGGCCGCCTCTTCCGCCCCGCTCGTTGTTGACGGGAGCGGATGAGTTGTTTCCTGATGAAGCTTTAATGTTTGGGAAGTGTTGTGTTTCCGTCCAGCTGGAGCAGCGCTGCACGGTTAAAAATAGTTCGGAGAGGAGGTGCAGGTGGAATTCAGGTGAAGCTGCACTTTTTCTTCCTAAAACGCGACATTTCCGAGGTTGACTTGACTTTTGGCTGCATTTTGAAGACGCCTGATTAAACCTCCATCTCTGAGGGGGGAATCCACTTTCTGAAAATTCGTTGCGTAAAAGTCATTATAATGACAGACTCCCGACGCAAAAGGCATTGGTTTATCAAGCTTTAACCTGAAAATGGTATTTAGAAAAACAAACAAATAAATAAATAAACTGTGTATCCTTCGAAAACTTTACTGCGTTCTGTCAGACTTTCAGAGAATGTGTGATTATGTTAACGTAACAAATTAATACAGAAATATTTATCTGAACCAGTACAAAAGAGAACATTTTAAAAAGGCTTGACGTCTACCTATCTACCTATCTACCTATCTATCTACCTATCTATCTATTGAATTGTTGTTGTTATTATCACAGCCCATCTTTGTTCTTTCTTCTTGTTTCAAATGTTTGCATGTTCATAAATAAATAATATGTAGGTTGAGTCCAAGCAACCTAAATCTCTCTTCTGTCTCCATGATTTCCTGATTAAATTGTAATTAATTAAATCATTTTTTTATAAGTTGTGATTAAAAAGCCAGAAAAGTTGTAACCATTTTTTTTTTTATAAAACACTCATCAACTCTCAATCGTGCCACAACACAATGCATTCTGGGAGTAGTTGAATCACTTGTGTCCATGCTAAATACTGAACAGTATTTGGATTATACCGCAGATATTTTTAGACATTAATGAAAATGCAGTGATTGTAAACCCATAAATCTATTGAAATGATCAGTTTTTGGACTTTGAGTGTTATTTTGAGTGGATTTTTACAGTTTGCACTCTTTGCGGCATCTTAGGTCAGTGCTAAGGCGTGGGAGGAGAAAGTTTACTCCTCAGCAACTGGAAAGCTCCAAGGGAGGGAGCGTTAATGAAGTGAGTCATCAGAGCCGGCCCAAAACTCCCCCCTGCAGACCAGCGCAGAGCCTAAGCCTATTACAGCATTGCATAATGCAATAAGGTATAGCCCCATAAGGTGCAGAGTGATCTGACTCCAGGGTAAATGATGAGGGGAGCCTGCATATGTCCAGGCCTCTTAAGCACTTATTATTCAGCTTAATGAAACATATCCAATCCGGAGAGGTGTCAGCATGTTCAGGTGCTCTATTACCATCCAGAGATGCATGCTGCTTTTCAGTGATGCACTCTGTATGATTAAGGTTGCTTCAGAGGAAAGTGAGTTTGAGGAGAAGAGGGCTTAAAGTCGTGCTTGTGACCTCGTTAGATGTCAATACCCTTTTGTCGTGGTTGCACCCGAAAGGTTTAATGTGCACAGTTGAGAAGTGGGGAGCGAGTAAATGGGAGTCTAAAATAACCATTTGAATCAAGTATTTCTGTTTTAATCAGGGGATGCTTTCACAACTGTGTACACAGGGGGGAAAAAAACACTATAAAACCATAGAAAAGCCATTTTAAGATGAACTCCATGATGCTGGATTTTGAATAAGATGGATTTTCACCTAAATTGAGTGTCACTCGCACAGATCTGTCACAGCTTCCAATCTCTTCTGTTGGTTGCAGGTCTCTCATCTCCAGTCGCAGCCTCCTTAATTACACACAGATGCAGGTTGAAGTGAGAATGTCCCAAGGAACACAGAATCTGAATTCCATTCAGTGTTTGTAAAGAAGCTCTGTTGTACATTTACCCACATTACAGTCTACCCCAGTGAAGATATTGAGTAATAACTCTGAGATTGAGCCAGGGTTATCTGACCTTCCATTACACAAAGGTAAATGGGTGATTCTGGGTAATCTCGGGTGGTCAATTGCAGATATAGATGGTTGCGTGGGGAATTTTCAGGTTTAAATGCTGTCGAAAATAAATAATAATCCCAACCAAACCCTGTCTGAGCTATTGATGTCTCATTTTCTCCGTAATAGTGATGTGTAGCCAGTGAGGAATTGTTATTGCATCTATTTGTAATGCATATGGTTCTCCAATGGCTTTAGGGGCCTGTTAAACAGGCCAGAGGGAGCCACCATCACTGGCAGAGATGAAGCCTTAAATCTAGCTTTGTACCCACCCGATGCTAATCCAGCATCAGACTCGAATTACGCCCAATACAGTTGCTGCAGTGATGAAAAGAATAAAGTGTTCAAGAAGGATGGTAATCTTCAGGAATAAATCTCTTAAAGTGGGAGTTTGTCTACAGTAAATATCACCTCTGCTTTTATACCAGATCAAACGTTAAACTCTCTAAAGCTCTTTACTCAGGCTTCACTCAAGGCTTTTGTACTTAATGCTGTTTCGTGTAAATTTTCACAAGTGGCGTGGACCACAGCTGCATGTTACGAATCAGGCAGGTCTCAGATTACTAATAGACCGTCCACGATATCACCCGCTTAATTTAGCCTAAAAGCCCAACAAATTGCGATGAAATAAAGTGCAGTTCACTCACGGGTACAGAGTAGTTTGTATTGTAATTAAAAAATGTATGTTCTGACTGGAAAACAGTTGCCTGGTGTCTCAGGGGACTGACTGCGATGTGAAAACGTGTGTTTAGTCTCAGTGTTAACGTGCATCTCCAGTTTGAGGTATGAGGTATATTTGAAGATATAGATGTTCCATGCTGTGATTGTGAAACCATGATTCCTCTCCATACTGGGGGCAGAAGGCAGTGCTTCTGCCCAGTCCCCATGCGCCCCGGTGTGTATCACTCCAGGGTAACACCTACTGAGCCTCAACCATGTCTTTGCTTAAATCCACAAGATATAGATCCTTCTGATTTGAACAAATTCTGTTCTTATTTTATAAAACATACATGCAGGTTTGATATTCACTTATATATGTACATAAATCCATAGGATGAGGATTATTTTGTATGAAATGGTGGAGTGCGTTGTGGTGTACACACAGAGGAAGCTGAGAGGGAGACAAAGGAGGGTCTTGGATCCAAGAAGGCAATTAGATAATGACAGGAGCAGTGACATACTGATTTGTAGCTTTCTGTGGTAATTTAATTCCAGCAATCCAGTTGAAAATGGAGTTTAAGGCTTCCAATAAATATATTCTTCCATTACGGTTCATGGAGACTTCAGATGTTGTTATATATCGATGCGCTTTATTTATTTGTTACATGCAGGAGGCTGGATCTGGACTCAGTGAAATTCAGTTTTCCAGGTTAGGGGAATGAGCTCTGTCCACAGCAGCAGTCTTTGGGAAGCAAATTCCTCTCTGCTGGCGATCTTGAGAGGCGGATCCGGGTGAACAGAAGGAGGCGTTCAAAATGTACTAGCATGTAGTTTATTTGGTAGCCGGATGCCTGGTCTACATCCGTAATAGCTTTATCCTACATACAGTAAAAAGCACCATGGGACTAGTTGAAGGATTAGAGGATTTGCCATGCTAAGCCACAGGAACTGAGCCCAGTGACCCTTCACGTCTCCACCTCTCTTGAGCAAAACAAGCCACCAGTGCACTTGGCCCACAATGCATTGGGAAGGCAGCTGTGTGACCCAAATCAGTGATTATATAGAAGGGATAACGGATGGCGGAGGCAGCGTTGGGATGTTGATGTTAATAAACTGATTAAATCAGTTTTCCTCCAATTGGTTCCTGATTGAATCAGCAGCAATGCTTCTGTCTGTTCAGCTATCTTCCGAAACATTTTAGTTTTGTGACCAGAGTCCAGGCTGCGTGTTTTCCGGTCCAGCCAATTACATGAAGTAGTAATGTAAGCGGCAGATGGCGTACCTCACGGAGCCTGCATCGTGCAACTTCATGGAAAGGAGGTGATGCTGTCACCAAATAAAATCTGATTTGGCTCCTTACTCAAGTTGAGGGAACATCGCCTTTGGTTCCGGCATAGAACATTGCTCTGAGTTTAATTGAATCAAAGCATGGCATGGAGGGGGAGTTTTAACTGGCACTCCATGGCCATTTGTCTCTGTCAGCCAAATATCAGGCAGCGAGGCGACTGTAGTCCCCAGCCTGAGTGTGCATGAGGCCTTAACTCAAACTGACAGTGTTCTAGCTCCTGTACATACCTTGCCATGAGCTAGGATAGAAAACACCCCCTCTTCTCGCTACTGACGTCATGATGGGCAATCTGCACAAACACAGGACTGTCAGGAACACTGAGGCCAAAATAAATGAGGATGGGAAAGCAGAAGTATTAATTAGATTGTTGGGATCTATGAGAGTGGACAACTCTCATCAGAACTATTGTCTTCAAGCAGAAATATCACTAATGGGATGTTTTTAATTCAAGATTTAGTTTTACAGGACCTAGACCCTGAACCTCCTCAGGCATTGGTGGTGAGGAGGAAACTTGGAACAGACTAAATAAATCTGATGTGGGAGCAGTCTGTTTGTTACATAGAGGGGAAGTAGGATGGAAAAGAAACAGACAAATTAATTTGCAGATTCCAGGGTTTCTCTGAAATATTGCATCTGATGTGTGATCAGTTATTCTTTAATACATTTGGACTTCGACAACTAGGTCATAAATCAGTTTTGTCAGTCACACTCTGTTCAGCATAATTCCCCTCATCTGTTTAATCCCGACTCGTGCATTCATTTGTGGGTTTGTATTGGGATGCAGCTTTTGTGCCAGACACACCGCTGCCAGAATGACATGGAGCTAAAAATACGAGTTGGTCAGCTGTTTGAGACACCTCCCCACCACCCCAGACAAATATTGACTATTGTGAATGGAAGTACTTTAGATTTGAGTAGCATGTGAACAATCTTAGTTTAAAAATCAATGTATTGCAGGTTTAAAGGCAAAGGCATCTAATTAGAACCACAAGTTGTTTTGACATTGAATCAAACAAGATGAATCTATTTTCCTTTCAGGTGGCAAGTGGAAGTTTTTTCATTAGCAGCAAAAAAACCCCTGTAATTTGTGACCACCCATCAACTCACAACCATCGCAATTGACCTTGAGCATATTGTCAGATTCGCCTGGGACAAGATTAGATGACTGGGAGTAGAAAACAGCCATTCATCGCAACAGTTTACCCCAGCACAGATGTGAAAGTCAAAAATGACTGATGAGTGGGTGTTTGGGTGTTGATTCCTTGTGCAGTCATTTTCACAAGTGTCATGGTTCCTGGTAGGCCGACGTGACCCTTATTAGTTCAGGAAACGGGCTGCAATCAGCTTGTGCGCACTGAGTCCATAGACATGGGAATAAATTGGGACGAAAGGAGAGATGTAAACAATGGAGAGGTGCAGACAATGGGACAGACGGGGGACAGGAGCAGAGAACAGAAGGGAGGAGATGAGTCATATCACTGCAGTGAACCGGGTCCTTGTTAAAATTCTGCTGGAGCAGCTGCACTCAAATAATGTGTGTTTTGGCTAAAAAATGGTTTCAATGTCACTGTTATATTATTTGCACAGACCCGTATTAATAGGTTTAAAGAGAAATGCAACCCAATATATGCAGTTCGTTATAGAAGAAACAATAAATTTCTGGGGGTCTGGAGGGGATGTTGTCATCAGGGTGCTTCTCCCTGTACTGAGTACCATTGTGTAATATCAAACTGGACAAACGTACAGAAGGCATCAAAAGACAATGTTCGTGTGTGCCTCAGCTATTCCTAGCTGCTTTCTACATCTGCTGTTTGGCTATTTTCTTGCTTCTGTACTTGTTTGTGGCTGCTGCTGATTTAGCTGCATGTTAGGCCAGCTAATCCTGCCTCTGATCAATACACTGCTCACACTCTGGATTCCATCCAGGAAGGGCAGCACTGGTATTTATATTTACTGCTTCTTTTCATCAGTCATGTGCGCAGCCAGCAGCAGGGGGGAAATGAAATTTACATCTGGAGCGGCACATTTAAATTAGATATGTTGTGCAGACTCCTCCTCTGATGTGTTTGTACTGGTTTCATGAGCATGCTGGATACATGCTTGGCTCATCTCTATCAGGACCAGCCCTGTCAGCCCCCAACTAGGCCGAACACACCAGCCACTCTGCTTTTATGGCCGGTGGGCTGTAGCAGGAGAGCAGGCCCCAGCCCCTGTGATACCTGCCCCCCCCCCACACACACAATCCTCCTCAATCCATTACATGCTTGGATGCTGATGGTGTTTGTCAGGATGCTCCACACGCCTGGAGACAATTAAGCTGAAACACAAGGCTGGCTTAATGAAGCTCGTCAGGAATAACATCCTGGCACAAGGTTGTGATGCTGTAGAGATGGAAGCAAAGGTCCATTCATGTTGAGAGGAACCACCTGGGTCCATGCTGCTCAGGTACATTGTCACACTTTGGTGACAGATAAAACATGAAAATAAGCACTGAAACACAATCTACGTGATTATACGTGCTCTGCTAGGACAATACAACATAAAAGTGTAAAAGTATGCATGTTGTTACTCGAGCTGCAGAACAGAAAACTGTGTATTTCATCATCTGCAGATTAAAATGAACACGTCATTCTAAATGTGAAACGGCATCAGTCATAAGCTTTTAATTCTTTGCCCCTCTGGAAAGACATCACGTGGTGCTCCAATTGTTTGTGGAGCTGAATGTCCACCTGTAGGCTGTGATCAGGTTTCCCTGGGGTTAAACTTAATTTGTCACTTTTCCTCCTGTGCTGTGTGAAGGTTTTCCGTGTTTTCCTCATGGGACTGTCAAGCTCAAAACCAGGAGCTTATTTTAGAGATTCTCTGGCTGTGATCTCCCAATCTAAAAAGTTATCTTTGTCCAGGTTATTATTGTAGTTTTATGGTAAAAATTGTGCCTTATCCCAAATTTATTTCGTGTCATAATTTACTGTACATTTCACTGTATTGTACTTCAGAATTTCAAGCAAAATAATTAAACCTTCCTCCTTCGTAAATGAGTGAATTTCACGGCGACTTTAGGTCTTGTTTTTCTCCAACAAGACTCGGAAGCAATTAATTTGCTGGAGTAAAGATAGAAGTAGGTCAATGTTTTTTTAAGTAAAATCTGATTTATTTTTATTTATTTATTTATTTTTATGGTTCAAATGTGTTTGTGTCTGAAGCCACCCACCGAGATGATGCTTATGCCACACGGCTGATCCTTAATCCAGCTAACTTCCCGTCAAATATACGTCAATTCTTCAAAGTGATGCAGTGTCGGAACACTTAATCTCACCTGCAGGCTGTCTTTAAAACTGAGCCTATCAGTCGGACAAAGTTGCTGCTCTGTTTTAAACAGGACTATATTTGCTCCTCAGTCACCTGAGTTGATTTCCAATTTGTTAACCTTTTACGTCGGCTCTTTCTGCTCCTCTCGGCCCCCTGCCAGCCTGTTAGTGCATGGAATCGGGGTGTTATAAATGAGCCGGCCTGTTTGTGCATACGTGCTCGTGCATCATCTGATGAAGGGGAAAGTTGCAGGGAGAGCTGCAGGTTGGTCTAATCACCCCCATTCTCCTTGCCTTCTCCTCCCAGCTTCCCTCTGGCCCTTCATCTCATTGCAGTGAGGTGAGGGTGAGAAGTGGGGCCAACACAGGCCTCAGCATTAATTATTGAAGCCTGTCTTCTTTTACCCCAGCTCCTCCTCCGGCAGGTTCTGATAACCTTACCATAAAGGAGTAGTGGATAACTCGCAGCCATTATACAGTGTGGTCTGTAGATCAGTGACATATGAGGACAGTTTATCTATTTAAGCTGTCCTCTTTATTGCCTCAACATGACGTGTTTTCCCCTCAGAATCAGATATGTTTTTCCTTAATTGTTGTTACTTATTCAGCTTTGCCCTGCATGAGCATTAGTGCTAATTAATCCCGTTCTGTTCCGAAAAGGCTGTTGTGTTGCAAGCAAAGCAAATAATTATTAAAAGTGACATTTGACTCCCCACATTGTCGTGTTGGCCCGGTTAGGCTCTGCTCATTGCCTCCTGCCATGCCCAGTCCATTACACTGACTCTGTGGGAGGTTGACTCACCAAGGCTGTTGAAGAGAGTGGCCAAGTTATTCAGACAGTGTGAACTGACCGTGATGCTAAATATCTCACCGTTATCTCCCTCTGTCCCCCCACCCCTGTCTGTGTGTGTGCCTGTGTGTGTGCCTGTGTGTGTGCTTGTGTGTGTGCCCTTCCCACAGGTCTGAAAAGTCAACATCAAACTGCGACCTCCCGAAGCCTCAGAGCCTGAAAGAGAAGACGCCGCCGAGATGTTCAGCACCAAAAGGTCAGCCCAATGTCACTTGTGATCTTTTCAGGTCCACTGAAATCTCGGGGCATTTTAAAATGGCTTCTGATGATAATGGCTGACATTTGTGCTGAGCTACCTTCCATGGATAACTTCAGACATGAAAAGACGCTAATGGAAGAAAAGACGTTGGCTGCTTTCAGGGCACAACACAGCATAAGTCACCAGGAGGCAAGCCCATAAATTGAAGCTTAAATACTCGCTCGACCTTCTGTAGGAAGTTTACAAATCCAGTTTACACGTCTCCTACACATCATGTGTACATTCTGCATTTTTAATGTGGCTTTACATACATGATTTATAACTGTGGCTTTCTGACTTGGACGACAGGGTCGTGGTCCTACAGCTTAGCCAGTGCGGTTAAGAGGCTCTATGTGGATCAAAACATGCTGCTTTCGCTTGTTTCTTTAACATGCTTTTAATCCCAGATAGAATAATGCACAGCTCTTCTTAAACTCAGTATCTGAGAACATTCATCCATTAAAAGTGCAGTGAAACTTGTACTGAATGGATACTTCCATTAATTCTAATTAAACTCAACAAGGTGGGGATTTTAAAACTTGGTTTTACTTTTATAGCCTGAAGCTGTATAATCGAGTGAGAGCTTCTTTATAGAAATAACAGCTTTCACATCTGCCAGTAACAAAAGAGCTAATTGCAGTCTGCATTTAATGGCTGATTCATTCCGAGTTTTTTTATATGAATGTGCACATATGTTTTTGCTTTTAGATGGGATTTAATTGAAATGATACCGAAGATTTTTTTTTAATTTAGTCCTCTTTTAGCACAGTCAGAGCTAATCTTCATTAATATATGTCATATATAACTGCACTAAAATGTAAAGGGAGAGGAAAATCCTATCGAGGACATGTGGTTAGAATAGAGCAGGTTTACCCACAAACACCTCTCAGTTTAGTCTTACCTTTTGTATCATATGATTATATTGGGTCAAAGGGAAAAAACTGGCCTCATTCACCACAGAACTGTTGGCAGCCGCAGATCAGACTGATTTTCATATTCTCCTGCCAGAGGTACACCTGAGATCACCTAAAATGAGGAGCCAAGCTTACCGAAGGTTTTGGATTGGTCAACTACAATCTTGAATTCTGCTTCACCAAGCTGATGCTCAACTAGCACGCTTAAAGGGTCTAATGCTACTTATTAGAGAACTGTGGCCAGGGCTGCAGGTTTTATATGGAATTACATTTTCCAAGAAACCTTTAACTGCAGTTTCTTGTGAGGTGGAGTCTGGTAATGTGGTGGGGAATGAGGGCTGTCACAGTGTTGCATTCAGGCACCTGTCTCTCCACAGTGTGAGTGATCATTGCACTCTGTGTTTGTGTGATGGGATGATTAAACCGAGCCAGCTCTGCATCTTCAGGGAGCTGCGTCAGCATGGCCAATGACACGGATACACTTAAAATGACTCTAATGGGCCACCGTCTTGATACTCAAACACGCCAAACAGCTTCTTCAGGAATACAAAGCAAAGCAGTTTCCTCACAAAAGTGCTGACTTGAATATAATATATCTGTCAGAGAATGGCAACATGCGGCTGTGGCTTATCTGATTTTAAAATTTGCTGAATATATCCAATGCATTTAACATCGGTTTGATTTGAATGGAATGAAGCTCTGAAGGCGAACTTTTAATAAATCTGATGCTTGAGCATTGAAAGTTGTTCCAGTGTTATAAATCAAGTGTCTCCACATGCTTTTTGTGTACACACGTGCTCATTAAAATGTAACTACAGTTCTGTTAATCTATTTGCTGATGAACAGATACACCTCAGCTTTTCAGGTTATACATTTAAACTGTTGCTGTAGCTCCTCTCCTGGGCAACCATTAATCAACTCGATAATAGTCCTCCGTGCTGCTAAAATTGGTTTATTTTTTGATGTATATGCAAACACAATCTTGCAGAAAAGCACCAGATAGCTAACTTAATAAGGCAAATGATGATAGCTGGTGTCCTACTGCCAACATCAATGCTGTCAATCAGCAGAAAGCAACTCATTCCACAAGTAAAGTAGTTCAAATTTGTGAAATAAAGTAGGCAACCAGGAGCAAGCATTAAGCTTTTGAAGTTTCCAACCATTTATGATTTTAATCTGTATTCCACAGTTTGATCATTCTGTCAATAAATCTGGTGTGACATGTGGGATTACATGGTTAATGTTGGCATGAACTGAAGAGCTTCGATCATATACCTATGAGTTACTTCCATTAGGAGGTTATGTGATGTGATGGTCGGCATTTATCTGCCTGTTGGCATACTGCAGGTGTAAGTCACAATATGAGGGGAATGATCTGCTGCTGGTAGCTTGTGCTCTCACAGTGCAGTCATGTATGTGATTTCCTCATTGAACAACCTGGGATCAGGGAGAGATGCGTAATTACAGCAGCTGCTAATTGGCATAAAACTACGCGTTAATCAAGAGTCATGCAAACATTCATCTACAAACTTAGTTTACAAGTGTTACAAGTGGCAGGAACTGGAACATACACAAAGGAGGTGTAATCGTGCGTCCTTCATGTTAGGAACGGAAGCTACTCATTGGACAGTAATGAAATTATAAAACTAAATTTGTGGGTGTGTGTGTGCGTCACAGTGATGAATTAAGATTCTGCAGTAGCTGCCAATGATGACGCATGATCAGTCTTGGGTGGACTTTATCACAACATGATGCTTACCTTCAACATCAGCCTTATTTGTACAGTAATCAACATGTCACAACCTGGCATGGCGTTGTTAATGAGACGTGAGTGATTGCGGCCTTAGCATAATATCAGATTGTGGCTTTGACCTCTGACCTTGATAAGAAGTAATTGGATCCTTGAGTGCCTGTTTGTCTGAAGTGGTGGTCGACATCAAGAGGCCTCGCACTTGATTATTTATGTAGGCAGAGGAGAGGAGAACAGTGTCAGTGGAGCAGAGTGCATACTGGGATGTGTTGGTCTCCGTGATGCTCATGTACTCGAGGTTGTGCATTCCACCTTAAAGGGTGTTGCAACAGTGTCCCAGTGAGTAAAGTCCCAACAGCCAGAGACGGGCAGGCATCGTTTAGCTCACAGTTGGTGGTTTGTCATCTATTATACATGCTGTACGTGCCAGCCTTGGCTAAATAATCAACAGGTTTTCTTTCTAATTGTAATTCCATAAATTGTGACTTTGAGTATCTGGATCTTTTAAATAATTTCCTGAGTGATAATTTGGTTGTTGAAGTTAGTGATTTGACAACCAGTTTCTTCTCTGTATGTTCATTTCAAACTTTTTAAACAATAATACCAAGATTAAGCAATAACACTTTCAATTATGGAGCACCCTTGATACAATGCACCACCTTCACTTGCAGAATATTAGTAGTTTGTCAGAAAGGGAATTTCTGCGGATACCTGGAGGATGGAGGTGTTGGATCTTAAGAGACTCATTACTTCTTGCTTCTGGATAAAGAGGAAGAGAAGGTGGAGTTTTTGTAGCAGAAGCAAATATAGGGCATTTCTTTGTGTTTCTGTGAGCTTGCACACCTCAGTTTCTCCATATAATGAAGGCATTGTTTACTCTCACACAGTGATTGGCTCACTCGATCTTTCTATTGATTATTCATGCTATTTAAAGCAACCACAGGATGGAGACAAATGAGGCTTAAGAAAACTATATATATATGATCATTTAGAATTTTCTGCAGGTTGTAGGGGTGATTTTAAAATCCTGGCCTGATATGTTCAGATGGAGACGCCCATAAACCTGTTAACAGAGATAATGCCCACTGCCATGACGACGATGCATTTGGTGTTCTCAAACACATGGCCTTCGTCTGTTCCCGGCACACTCCTTGACTACACGCGGAATCTTTTGTTTTGATGGCAGGTATCGTGGCTGGGAACATTCTTGGCACTGGAAGAGAATTAATCGGCAAGCTGAGAGCACGCACGGCTTCAAAGACCGTAATTTTAGTTTTTACTGTGAAGAGTCAGTAAAAATGAACCATTTTCAAGTTAGAGAATTAATGAGCTACCCAACAGGAACAAGTTGTTTGATTTTGCTTTCCATATGGGACTAATCGTCCAATAGCATGGCCCCTGGGGTCATTAGGCCGCTCTCAGGAATCCAGGAGGTTTTTATATCACATGGAAAGAGCAGGTTTCTCTTTTAACATTGACCCAGAATTCTGTGGTTGCGTCTGTTCAAACGGAGCACTGGGACATAGATCCCTCTCACCTCCTGATGTCATCATATACACATGAAAAACAACAACATAAATGTCAGCCTTGTTTTGGCCTGTGACATGCGTCCTCACCCCTCTGCCCACCCCAGGACGTGTCCATCATTTTGATGAGTTGTCAGCCACAACCTGCAGCCATCTGCCTCTAACTGGAGGCTATATGTCATTGTCTTTGTCCCCCTTCCTGCTTCCTCCTGTTTTTGTTGGGATGACCTTTACGTCCTTGGCAGATAATTAGAAAGACAAATGCAGAGCACCCAGGGGCTGCCTTTATGTAAATATGCATGGCGTAGTAATTAAATGTATTAATGTTGTGAATGGTTGTCGTCGTAGCTTCTGTCCAGGCCTTAGCCGCAGCTACTGCGACTTCCTCAAACAGAATGTTGTGGGTGTAGAACCAATAAACAGCCACATGTATCCTCAGGAGCTTTAATCAATTAAAATGCTTTGCCTCACATATCAGATCAATGTACAGAGGTTGAATGTCACACAGTGAAACTGGTGAAAGTGAGCCCGGAGGCCACGGGCAGCCGTTAATGAAATTTTGATGTAGCTTTATTTAGAACTATATTTTACAGGATTACGTTCCCGGCTCCGTTTCCAACTTCAAAGATGAGCTTTCACCACCGCTGGGGGTAGCGAGCTGAGCTGCCCCGCTACCCAGAATTGGAAAGCTGCTAACAATTTTGCGCTGGGGTTATTATTTTCCTCCCACTCCTTCTATCTTTTGGAAGCTTTCCTGTGATCATTTAAAATCTGTCTTGCTTTATTTTTCTTTCCCTTTTTCTTCCATTCTGCTTTGATAATCCATGAAGTGAGATATGCAGCACGTTTTTCTCTCCTTGGATTAGCGGTTTGTGGCCACATGCACGGAGGGGAAGATAGAACTGACATGCTTTTCCCCCTTTCTTAATGTTCCAGGAGTGATGACGGCTTTATCACGGTATGAAATCTTGATGAGCTGTTTGATCACACCATTATTTCCACCACTGCACGTTTGGGTTGATATCTCACATTTCACTGGTTTCACTTGTGATCACACCAGGGCTGATCAGGCTCTCTTCAGCTTGCCACACCAGCTTGTTTTTGTTACCTTTCTGCTGTGTTTGCATAAGCAGGAGATTGATGGCATCAAACCAAAGCGCACATGGTTTCTCCCCAAGCGGCACCAACAGTTGATGAATATGTCATCAGCCTGTGATTAAAATGTGGCAGGACAGGGATGTTAATGCAAATAAATCTTTATATGGGGCAAAGTACATATATGGAGACTACCGTGTACAAAAGTATATCATGATTGGGTCCAGATAAAGGAAGTTTGGTTTTTTTTGAGGGGTAGCCCCCTCAAAAAATGCAAAATACACATTCCACATGTTATTTTCAGGCCATGATGGAGGTATGGAAACATGCTGTGCTTGGATGTGGATGCTGCAGGATTAAAGTCATCTTTGGATGCTGAGGGCAGAAAGAGAGGGTTTGCATAAAGAAATCTACATTTTTGTGCTCTGACATTTCTAGCTACAAGTTAGCCATTGAAGACGAGTAAAAACACTTAAAGTGTTCGAGTCCAGCTTCGGTCCCTCCAGGACCTACACTATTTCCATATCCTCCTCCTGTCTACAGATGCGGGTAACCTTTGCCTGACTGCATGTTTGTAGATACAGTCAGACTGCAGCTCATAGCTGAGCCCATTACAGCCAGTGGCTACTTTGCTTTAAAATGCTGCTAAGTACTTGTGGAATTATAAAAATATGTATAGAATAATTTCCATGTTATGCAAATGATGCCACCTTTGCATAGAGAATGCTTTTTAAATTACCCCCCCAGCATGCTTGGGAGTGCAGTTCCACACATGGTGAATGACAAATTCATGTTCTATTCAGCCAGACCTCCTCTTAATCACAGGATCTCCTCCTTCAGATGTCTCCTCTTCTTTCTCTTCTTCATCCTCCTCCTGCTGGACGGATGGCCACCGGCTCAGATAGGTGCAGCAGCCGGTGCCTCAGGAGATCCCTGACCCTGGGTGAATGACAAAGAATCGAGTCAATGCAATGTTTGATTTCATTACTCAAGTATAACGCACGGAGCTTTCAATGTCATCTGGAGGGTAAATGCTGCTGAACAGCGGCAAAGAGGAAAAACAAAAACATCAGTGGCAGCGCCGCCACACAGGAAGGATACATGCACGTCCAGCAGCAACAGCCCGCTGCTGTTTATATGAATGTATCTTAGATGACACCAGCTATTTGTAACGCTTATAGCATCTTTCTCTCCTGTATCTTGGCTGGAGTATTATGTCATGCAAACAGATCTGACCAGCGGGATGTTTGTTAAGCCAGGGGAGAAAGTCTGTCTCTGACCATCTTTGGGTGTCTGGTCTGTCACGCTGGGGGCTCAGACTATTCCATAGTCCCAACCATTGCAACAGGTTACTTTAATTCTCATTGCTTAAAAGCGGGCATTTTCCCCCTTTTTTTAAAGCTCTGCAGCAAGCAGATTCCAAAAGAAAATTCTGAGGGATATATGGATCTAAATCAGTTTGCTGCCTGTTGTGACAATTGATGGCTTTTGTAAAGCAGTTGCTGAATCTGTTGTTGCAGTTTGTTTTTTTTCCTTCTCTTTTTGTCTGGTTTCTGCCCTGAGTTCATCCTGCTCTGCCAGGAAGCATTTAAACATGATCATTTGGTTATTTTCCTGAAAGTGACTCATGTGATATCTGAGGAAGTCGCAGTGTTTGAAATGAGTGTTTGTCTTGACCTGTCAACTGTTACCATACAGTCACACCTGATACCCAGGGGCCCAAGCGTCAGTCCCCCATCCTTAAAACGGTGTGCTAAGATCCAGAAACTACAAACGATATTAAATGTATAAACCAAATTATACTAAAATATACTAATACAGGTAAACATACTGCTTTCATGTAAACACAAGCATGTACGGATGCCCATGTGAGCGTCTTTTGCTTAGCTCTAAGCAGCTTAAACGGTGGACTTATGGGTTTTTAGGCTCAAGCATTTTAACGTAATTGGATTCGCAGCCTGTAGTGGTTTCCAGTAGACTTTTAAAGGTCTGCGTAATGGATGAGCTGGGCAAATATGTGGTCTCAGTGCACTTTTAAAAACTAAAAGCGAGCTTTGTTCAATGAGAGGTAACAGAGGAGCATTGACTGATTTATTACTTTACGCAGATGGCACAGCCAGTTTTAAAAACCATTACTTAAGCTAATGTCTTAAAAACACTTAAATGCTCCCATGTTTTCAGTGTCAGAGGGATGATTTATTGTCTTACTCCTACATGAGACAAGGATAGGCTGAATAAAAAACAGCATAAAGTTTAGATGCTAAAAACTGCATTTGTGATTCAAATCTGTTCTTAATATTGAAAAACACTCAACAGGTTTAGTAATTTGGACTTAAATGGCCCTTCAGTGACCGCCCACTGACAATGGTAAACATTGGGAAGGAAAAGTGTATTTTGTACCAACATTTAGTCGAGAGGAAGGGCGAGGTCTAGTGTACTCAATGGCCTCTGACGTGGAACTCACCGCTCGCTCTCTTTCTGCCCTTTTTTTCCTCTAATTCCACCCTGACGAAGTGGCTCCATATCGACATTGAATAGTGTGGAAATTGAACCACATGATGGATGTAGCTGGACCTGGTCCTTGGACAGGTTGATATGTCATAGGGTTCTCTTAAAAAACTGCTGAAATCCATATGATCTATACTCTGATACATGATGTTGACCATGAAAGTGGGCCCTATTATTAAAGCTGAGCGCAGGGAGCTGTATCTATAAAGGTTTAAAGCTAAAAAACTATTGGCAGTAAGCTGAAGAATACCTTTTATTGGATGAATATTATTTGACGATGACTGTGACCTTCAGCCAACGGGGTTAAAACTAGAAAACCACAAATAAGTGAGCGGAGGTATGTACTCCTGTTTTTAGCTGTGCTGGAGTATTTTTGAATGGTTTCTGACAGCCATTACTAAGGCATCTTAAAATAACCTGCCCTTTCCCTCAGTGTTTTTGCTCACAGCTACTGATTTCAAATCTCTGTTTCCTGTCTGGAGTTGCCTCAGGTTGGCGCTGTGACTCATCGGTAAAGGCAGCGAGGGTTAGATAACGCATGAACAGGATTTTCGCTGCATCCATGGATGCAAGTACAATGTTACAAACAAAAAAAAAAGTTTGTCTGCTTTATGCTAGAGTCAAACTAATGAGGCTCCACACAACTAAGGGGCAATTGGCAATGGTTGACTGACGAGACAGAAAGGCAACAGTATTTAAATAAAAGCAGTGACCATATAGAAAATGTCAATTATTCGTAACATTGTGCTGTAAATTACAATTTCCTGTTCATATAGTGTCGAGATTAATAATCAACATTCCAGGTTAATAAATTATTACTGTAATTTATTAATAATATACATTATTCAATTATTAATGACCAGTGACCAATAAAGTCACATGGATAATTAATAAACTTTTACCATGAATCCATTTGCTTTATGAAACATTTTTCACTCAATAATTGTACATCTTTGATGGATAAAAAAAATTTCTAAATAAATTCAGTGCCTTAAAAGTGGCCCACTTCATCCAGTCAGATTCATCTGGTAAATTAATGCAATCATCTGATACCACACAGCAGTGCAGCGTAAATAAGCATGAAACATCTTTAATCAATCACATTACAGCCTCTGCATTTCCCACTTGTCAGAGCAAATATAAGATCGACATCATTGGCTGCTGTGAAATGGATTCTGTTTACAAGCTGTACATCAGGAAGAGGACACTGTTTATAGATACTGGAATATCCTGTAGCTATCTACGATATAAACAAACCTCCTCTTCATGTCAAATTGGCTGATTGGACATTTTTTCCATGAATTCTGCTATATATTCCATTTCTATATTGCTCTTGCACTTCTCCCCTTTCATAATTATTTGCTTCCTAACGGGATTTCCTTTATTTTTATGCCACATTGTAGCAGTGTCTTGTGTTCTGAATATTTTCTCCTCTTACCTGCAAATATTTACTCCCAAATTTATTTCCATTCCAACATACCTCATCCTTCTAGCCCGTCAGGCTGCTCCGTGCAGCCTGATTGCAGCTGGGGATGTGTTTACAGTCTCGCTGCACTGATTAAGTGCCGGAAAGGTCGCTATCCAACCACAGTTAAATTAGAACTGGGAGGTGAGAGGGTCTTGTCACTGCTTGCTTTAGGACTTCACACATTGAAACATGTGACTGAGTCAGCAGCCACTTTCTTGACCTCTTTTGATCAAATAGATTCACATGGATGCAGTTTTGATCAGTCTGAAACAGGCAGCTAGACTGTTTCTGCAATTCTTGTGTAAACGTGAGCTTCAGCAAATAAGATCCTTTTATCTGGTCCTCTATACTACAGATCTAAGGGAGGAAAATCTTTGCATTCTCAGTGTGAGCACACGTTAAAGTAGCAGATAAAAGCATTCATTAAATAGAGTGCAACGTTAAATCGTGACTGAGGCAGGGCTGCAGTTTTGTGATTATAGAAAGTTGGGCGAAGGTTAGTTTGCTCTATAAATTAAATGGACATTAAAGCACTGGGCCATCTCGATCAACATGCACAGAGGGCCAGATATGAAAAAATACAAAAACATAGCACCACGATCTTTCGTCTTTCTCCCATTTTTATTTCAAACAAGCTAAGGCAGCTATAGGCTGTTAGATATACTAACTGCATATGACTGTTGGCCTTTTCTGTATGAAAGCATGTGCTTAATCTTTCAAAGATTACCCTGGATCAAAAGCCATTATTTAGGAAAATGTTGAATTAAGATTAAGACTTTTTAAAATCCCAGTCCATATTCACTGTTCCTCTTAAAGACAAGCTCCTCCCCGCAGCCAGGGCATGCCAGCTTCTTATATTCATTTTCACTTTGCCCAGCTTGTGAAATTGAGACATCCATATTTGATGTCGCACCTGTTCTCTGAGCGCATCCTTTTCCACGGCAGCCTGCTGTGCAAATCAGTGGTTTCTGATATGCTTCCCATGTGGATGCTGCACTGACCTGAGAAATGCACAGACCCAATTCACACAGCACTGAAAAGCAGAGGCGGCGTGGGTCGCAACTTTTACCTCTGGAATGAGATCATCTGCATGGGAGTCGAGACAGCATTTTTCCTCATAAACGGATGATCACTTGTTAATGTCGGCATCAGGCTGAGCTGATGGTGCAACAGGGACCCAGCAGTTCCCTCTCCCTCTTTAAAAGCCAACAGGACCTTTGTTCTCTGCCAGGGGACTGAGAAAGACCGACAAGCAGCTGAGTTTTTCTCCAGAGAAAGCCATGGAAACAGAAGTGCGAAGAGGCTGTCTTCTGATGTCACTAATCTGACGAACAACACAGCCTATTTTTAGGATATTGATTCATGATATAGAGGTACCTCTGTCTGATGTCATTCTGTTTAAAGCTCCACCAGGAAAAAGCACCGTATCCCTTTTCCATTTGTTCTGGAAATAGGGAAAACCATATTTGATATGACCAAGTTGAACTGTATCCTGAGGTTTTCCCTTTGAAGCTCTGAAATGATCCTGAATGTGTGAGAATACCATCCTGTGATGCCACACTCAGAATGTGTTGCGTTTCTGAGCCGATGATTGTGGAAAAAACACGTTGTCAGCATTTAAAACTCGCTGTGAACATGTGCCGCAGCTGTCGCTGGGCCTTGCAGAGGTTGTCTCATGCCATTGTGGCACCGCGCGTCTGTATGGAAGCTGACACGTGGCCCCCTGCAGCCTCAGCCTGATGTGACAGGGAGGAAAAGCTCAGAGGGCCCTGGTCCGCAGAACCTTCTCTTTCCATTTAAGAGTCACCTGGCCTGATCCTAAAGTTCAGTAAATACAAGAGTATTGACCGTTAGAACGTTCCCACGCTGTTGTTTCATGTTCTACAATGAAAGAAAAGTTAACCTCACCGCTGCAGAATCTCATTCCTGCAGCAGTTTCAGAAGAGAACAAATCTCTACAGTGTGCAGAAGATTGAAATGAAAGTTGAAAACTTGAAAATTGTCTGGGGGAATTACTGTTTAGAACAAAGTGACTGTATGCTAACTAGATCAGAGGAGAGTCGCCTTGTTAATTGCTCTTATTGTCAGTACACGACAGGGGAAATGCTGTTGTTGGAGGGAAAAACAACAGTTTCAGCCTTTTGTCTATTGTAAATCCAGGATTCTTGTAAATTTTGGGTTGAACCTCAGATCATGAAACGGTCATGACCCAGGAAGACTCAAAAGCTGAAGCTTGTCAGATGGTTGGAGATAACATCAGGCTGATGGGAGATTTTACATAGCACAAGAATGCATTTATGTTGCAAAGCTGGGGATATTATTGATAATTATTCTTCTTGAATTAATGAATAAATTCTTGCTGCTGCATATCTCTTGCACATGCTTCTATAAAAAGATATAACAAATATTGTCATGGCTTTGTTATCTGTGACATTTGAAGTGAACGTACTATACAGTCATCTCTGTTGCATAACGTTCAGTCTCGAGCTGGAGTGGAGGCCAGAGGAGGCGTAGTCACTGAAGGTCATTTGGCAAAGCTGCGCACGTCGCCTCGTTCTGATGCATGCATAATTCACAGGCATGAGTTTAAGGTTTGAATGTATTCTGTAGCATGTGCGGTCAGGAGCCATGTGGCCAGTTTTGAGACTGGGTAAGCTCCTCCTTTGTCAGAACAATCAGCTTTGTGAGAGGAACCCAGCTGGGGCTGTATTAGCCAACTGCCTCTCACAGTGTGAAATGCTTTTTGGGCCTCACTTTTCGCCCCATGTTGTCACCACTCATGCGTCTGTACTGCGCCTCCAGTTCATGTCTGATGACTCATGTTTTGGTACTACGTGGATTTCACTTAATAATCACATTAAATTAAGTTGAGGCTCCTCTCATATGGCTAATTGGTTTCTATAAAATTATCTGGACCAACTGAGATGAAATTATTCTTGAAAATTAATGTGAGAGTGTGGAGCTTTAATTGTGCTTTAATGCTGGTGGTCTGATGAAATTGAATGATGCTCTTAACCTCCACAGAAACCTTGGAAATGCTAATTTGGTGTGTCTGTGTGTGAGAAGGTATCATAAGTTATTCAGTGATTTCTGCTGCTAATGAAGGTCCATCCCTTGGTGTACCTGTGACTGTTCGCCTCCCACTTCCGCAGACGTACAGCTGTAGATCTATAGGAGGTGTGTGCAACACATTGAAATGAATGCGCTTTGACGTGCGAGCTGGGGGACTTTGACATTCACTGTGCAAACACACATAAAGTTTTATCCTACAAAGGAGGAAAAGGATCTCCAGATGAGAAACCTCACCCCCTGCCTTCGCACGCTGTCTGCTATAAATGTCAAAACAATTGCGTGGCGTCCCTGCTCCTGCATGTTTTTATCATGCGTAGAGATGTTGGGTTGCTGCAGCATTGGGAGACTTTGCACTGATATCTCTGCATGTGGGATTAAGATGGAAAGTGTTGATGATTTATAGAGAACAACAACATGCTGTTGCTGTAATGTGACTGTCCATGTTGTTGTGCTTTTGTTTTGGTTGTTGTTTTAGCTTTTGCAGCTTATATAAACAGATTATCGTACTTTCTGTGTAATCGTATGGTGTAAAGCATTAACCTGCATGGCTATGGTGATGTAAGCCTCTTTCTAAATATAGCTCTGACAAGATTAATCTGCACTGTGATGATAACTTCCAATACAGAGCCAAACTATTTATGTAATGTACTCTCCCCCCCATCTCACCCCTCCTCTTCAGGCCGCAGCCTTTCTGATTAAAAAAACCTTTTTGGGCAGTCGTAGAGCAAGATGAATATAGAACTCTTCGCCTACCTCTTTGCCAGCAATGAACATTTCCTCTGCATGAGCTTTGTTAGGGACTTAATATAAATTCTACTGGTCACAACCATCAAATGGCCCAGCATGTGGATTTATTTTCTGGACTGTTGATAAAAATTTAATCCATAAACATGCCTTTTATAGTATATAAGACCTTTAAGAGACCTTTTATTTTCCTTTGAGTATGATTTTTCTTTGAATATTGCCATGAGTTAACCCCCATGAGCACCAGAATGTTGCACAAGGGGACGGCAGTAGAAGCTTTAGCATTTGTTGTTGTTCTTCACCTATAATCTGTTATTTTGGACTTGAAGAAACCACTTGGCAGTGCAGCGTGTTCACATTATCTTTTTTCCCACCATACTTGTGGCTCCTTGGGGCCAGATCAGTATTCTGCAGGAGTTGCGTGTTGCAGAGTCATAACAGCCATTTTTCACCCTCTTCGCTGCAACAACGTCACACACTGCCCAGCACAAATCAGGCTGGAATACATCTGGGCTGGGCGGGCTCTCATTACCCCCAACGTTTCAAACTGATGGAGACCTGGAAGGGCCCTAACCTTTTCATCTGTTGATGACTGCTGTGGCAGGTGTGCCACATCTGTAGGGCTTAGTTGCTCAGAAGAGTCCCGAGTCATGTGACTCTCCCAGCAGACATGGAAGAGAGCAGCTGTGACGTATAAGGACATGCAGTTTTACCGCGCATGCTTCAATCCACCGACCAAAATGCTTGTGTGAAAACACTGGGAGATTTCTTGGATTTATTGATTTGATGTATTGGGGTCTGAACAATGATTAATTAATTAAATAATCATTAATTCAGAGACTAGAGCCAGCCGGCACAGTGTGTTGTGAAGTTTGATTTTCGTGCTTTAAATACAGATATGGTGCTTCATCCTGGTTTCTAACAACTGTAGACAAGCCACAGCTGCTGCCCAGTGCACAATGAGACTTTATGGTATATTTTTGTGAATTACAGTGGTCCAATGAATTAACTGATTAAATCCAAAAGCCTCTCGTGGCTGTTGTGAGTGAACAGAAATGTGGAGGTTACTTGGTTTTTGCTGATCTTCCAGGACAGAACGTACAGGAGCGGCTCCTTCCTGTCCCTTCATATTTAAAGCTCAAGGCCAGTGTCTGTTCAGCGCCCATAATTATAAGGTTACATTAATGCGAATTACTCATTCACCAATGGAGACATTTTGGATTTAATAGCGTGATGGGGTCGGCCAGTCATGCAGTACAAAACAACCCAGGATAATGACGTCATTAAGTCTGTAGAATTTGTCTTGAGGGTTACAAATTATCTCTTTCCCCCCTGACTATTGGAACAAATAATGTGCCTACACATAAGACTTACAGATTTTATATTATCATATAGTATTTTTCTTGATGATGATGTTATAAAGGACTGGGATAAATAACAAAGCCAGTTGTAATTGATTCCACCTAGCACCTCACTTGGTGTCTGGTATTGCCTGGCTCACTAATCCGCTTTAATTATCGAACACTGGCATCTTGTGCATGGGTAATAAATAAATATCTTTAATAAATGAATATTTGGTTTCACCTGCTGCGTGTTGGGTTTCTACATTTGGGGAGTTACAGGGATTCATGAGCGCGATGCTGCCAGTGTCCTGCCACTGCCAGTGTCTGCATGTGGCATGAGGTGGTAAAATGGAAGAGAAAGCAGGCAGATTTGGGTCAGTGCAGGCCTGGAGGAGGGGAACTGTTAGCTGCCTCCGTCTATCTGGGAGCCAGCGTGCACGTCGCCATCAGGACTGCTGGTAGATTGGGGAAATCACAACCTTTTCAACATATGCATTTTATTTGAAGTACAGGGACAATTTTTCAAATTTCTGTGTGGAATACATTCAATGGAGCAACTTAATATATTGCTTAGGATGTTCCACCTGCTAAGGCTCAAGTTTGAATGGTGACACATCAATGTTTTGTACTTGCTACTTTTGACTCGCTGCCATAAATGATTTGTCAAGGTAGTTTTTGTCACCATCACACAGATGGAATCCAGGTCCTTACACTGATACCCTCTCCACTGAGTTAATTTTACAACAAATGGGCTGCTAATGCAATGCAGACACACACACGCGCGCACACAAACACACACACACACACACACACACACACAGACCACGTTGATGGCTTACGATCTCGTGCCCAGTCAGAGCAAACAGTGTGACTCATCACCAGATGGCTGAGTGTGACACTTCTCCACCACCAGCAGCCCTTATGCCTTTACCACCTGGAACCAGACCAAGTCACCCATCCACCCGGAATATGCTCTACAGAGTCGAGTGGGCAAAGCACGTGTGCGCCACCAATGGCACCATCTCACCTCCAACAAGCTAAAGAATCACGCCTTCACCAAACCACCAGGTGTAGGAGCTGAACCTGGCATTTTTATTCTGTGTCTTTGTCCCGTCCATGTCGTCCTTTTCCTGTTGCCCCCATGAATGTTTCTTCCCACCCCTCAAGTCTTGGCTCAGGCATCATTAACAGACTGCAATCGGCTTGGCCCCCTCAAGCCTCCCCTCTCCTCCTCCCTCCTCCCGCCCAGGTTGTCCCTGCTTGTCTGGGTTATATTGGGTAAATAAATTAGCCCAGTGCCCCACTCTCCTAATGAGAACATGGTCACATGACAGGCCTCTTCCTACGCTTAAGTTAAGCAGTTTGAAGGATCGATACCATTATCTCCTCTGCTCAAGTCAATGGAACACCTTCTGGACACTGCAAGGTAGGTGCAAACTCTACACCAGATGATCTGAAAAGCAGTTGCTAGTGAGGTCTAAAAAAATAGTTTTATTTGAAAGTGGGGGTTTTTTTGAGTGAAAATAATTTGAGAAAGCTGCGAGCATTATTGACAGACACGCATTTGATTTGTTACGTTAAAAAGAGATAGCAACAAAGTTGTTTTTTTTCTAATTGAGAGTTTCTTGAACAATTAAGCAGCACTTTCCTTAAAAGCGAAGAAAGATTGTCCAAGCACAAACACTTTCAACCACTTAGAAACATTCCTCATGTGGGTGCATGTACTGTCCTCGTGTGTGAACCTTACATTTTTTACTCTGACAGCAGTTTGATATGATTGCAAAAAAATAATAAAAAACACCAATGTGGTAATCAAAATGAAACTATTCTTCCTGGAGGAGAAAGGTGAAATTTGAAGAATCTTGGATGGTGGAAAGAAACCTTTTTCTGACTGCCTCTCTGGGTAATTCTGCAAACCAGTAGTTGTCATATTTTCCCATTCATCAGTGAAAGGATAGAGTTTTAAATTTCAGTCAAAAACTGGTAGAAAACAGATCTTCAATCATCTGCTATCATTTAAAACCTTTGATACACATTTTGATGCTTTCAGGGTTAGAACTACCTTTTATAATACGTTAGTGCTTTCATAGTCAGCATGGCTTTATGTTAACTATGTTTGACCTGAAGTTGTAACGTCCTGTTTGGTTTGACCACAGTCCTTGTCCCCTTATACAGGTTTGAATGCTTTAGATCTGGCTTTCTGGTTGATCACTAAGCGCATTTCCTCTCTGATACCTCAGATGATGGCTGAAATCTTGGCAGAGCAAGTAGAGTGCGCTCTCCGGGACATATGTCTAATCTTCAACGCTGTACCTTTAATCCACTTTAAAAAGTGGATTTGACGTATCGGTGCAAGCAGGTATCTGGTGGCCCAGATAGGCTGATGAAAGATCGTGGAGGAAATGAGGTGAAGAAGGCATAGGGATACGCATCTCCTGAAATTATACAGCACAAGCAAAAAGTCTCATTTCCATTCTTTGATTCTGCTCCGTCACATCAGAAGGAAAAACCGTCAGAATTCAGGCTGGTTTTCAAGCTATGGGTTGAACATTTGGCACGTTGGGGGACAACACAAACCCTGAACTTGTTGACGAGGGACACGATTAATAATAATCATGTTATGCTGCACGTCAGTGCCGGCATGTGTTAAATCCACAGGGATCATAAATTCTCGGCAGCGCCTCACGAAATCTGCCCTGATAAACACAACTTTTATGAGTTATGCATCTGTGCAGAAACACATGCGTCACACTGACATCGACGGCAGCATTCCCTCTGTCCCTCCCCTTTGTCCTCGCCTCTCGACCATCTGAGCATGTCGCACCATCTGTTCCCAGTAATTGATGAGAAAGGTTTTCACCTGCTACTGTGGAGCACATGCAGCCAGGTCTACTGTACGGTGTCAACAGCACACCAGTTCGCTACAGGGCCATGTGCGCTGTTGACGTTTACACAAGAGTTGATGTTAAAAACACAGAAAAATAGAGCGTGTTGTGCCTACTGGCTTTGTGCATGTATCAAGTGTGTACATAAGTGTGTGCAGGAAGGTCACACTTTACAAGGTTGTGGCAGTTTCATTGTTCTGACTGTTCTGATTAACGCTGAAGCCTACAGTAACAACATGCTGCGTGTGTGTAGTCAGCTCTTTAGATATGTCTGAAGGCATTAATCTCTGCCAAGTGTCCAGCTGTTAATGTTTCATAAGCCAGAAATAAAGTTTAAACATTAAATGATGGCCAAGTTTGTGCCTACTTTATGCTTCAGTACTCAGGAAGAATGAAACAGAAGCCACTAGGGGGCGATATACATGCTTTGACGCTTTGTGTTTTTCTTCATCTCAATGTCGCTGTTACCTTTACCGAATTATCATTGTTTGTTTTGTCTTCTTAAAGAAGTAATAGGTTATAAATAAATAAAAGACACTGCACATTGAGAAAAACTCCAGGAGCTTCCTTTGTTACATCTTTAATGAATGCAGGACAGAAAGGCACGGGAATTGTTCCAGGAAACACCTCTTTGTGGAAGAACATGTGTAACTTTCACATGGTGACTAAACTGAGGAGCAGTTTTTCATTAAATGGAATCACATCTGCATTTCCATGTCTGAACTGGAAAAATTAGGAAACAAGCGTTCCTGTCAGCAGCTGTTAGCTCGGATGCATAGAGCGAGGCCGTGGCTGTCTGCTTCCATTTCGATCACGGCACGGCTATCAATACAACATCGTTTAACGTGTTGGACAGCTCCTTGGGGTGTGTATGTATGTGTGTTATTCCTAAGGAGGTCTAAACTTAGCCGACCTCTGTGCATGTGTGCTGCTGAGCACAACTTGTTTGCTTGGGAGGTTTCCGAAAGATTTGCACTGATGAATTAATGGTGGCAGAGCAGCGGTACAGAAGATGCTCCGAGGGGAGATGGGGAACAAGGGAGGGAAGAGGCTCCTTCGTCCCACCGCGTTTGAGTCCCTGCGTCTTTGGAGCCAGCTGGGGCAGGCGGGAGCCGGCTCAGCGACAGCAGCAGCAAGGGTAGGAGTGAGAGTCAACGTGACAAGGACAGCACAAAGAGGGGCCACAGGCTCACTGTGCTTTTTTTGTTGACTGGGAGGATGGAGGCGAAATTATGCTGTACTGTGGCTCTAGTCTTCCACATCAGCACACTGCTGCAGTTACCAGCGGCCATCCTCAGCGGCTATTCAAGGAGAAATGCTGGACCCACTGTTTAATTCATAGGGTGTCCAAAACCATCATTGCTACCCCTTTATGTCACTTATGTCACTCTTGCTGGGACACGTGCTTTGACACTGGACTTTTGATTTTGGTGGCAGGGGACTGTTTTTGGGTTTAACCTTGAGTGTCAGTCCAAACATGAGAATCCATCACCTGCAGTTGTGTTTCAGACTATATCGGTGTAGTCAAAAGAGATTCTTGTTGAACTACCATGCTAAATAAAGTGACTTCTTGACCTTTAAAGTTGACTTTGTTGCCGAATAGGTGGTAGTGAGGATAATGCAGCACAGATAATTTGAACAGGAGTGTAACCATATACCTGTGAGGATGTGGGTCTCTGCATGCCAGAATGTGAGTTAACACTTCTGGAGAAGGTGAATTTTCCTTTAGAACAAAGCAGAAGCAGGCTGCATATTAACTGCACATAAAAGAAAAAGAGCCAAGAGTGGACCTGAACATTTTGCAGGTGGATTTGCTGAATCCACCTGTTTGTTCATTAATATTAAAGCAGATGGGCATCTCATCCATATTCCTTTGACACCTGAATGGGGTGGCTTTATCCAGACAGAGCCGCAAGAAGCCAACAGATGTCCTATTCGAGAGGAGTTGTGCTGGGAATATCAAGCGTGTACCCCAGCACGGTGCAGGCCAGCCTGTGCCACCCAGTGAGAGAGAGCACCGTGCTGGTTTAGAATGAGGGTAGTTCACAGAATGCCTGCACGCTGGTAAATGTGTGTAATAGTTGTGTCGTTTTTCCTTGAGCCAAACCAATGTGTAATATCATCTCTTTTTCCATTGCCATGATCAGGGTTTAACGGGGCTGTTAATGGTCGGTCCAGCCGTTAGTCTGCAGCGGTGATCAGAACGATGAAGCGTACGGGTGTGGCCTCAATCAGAGGCAGCAACTCCACCTCCTGGAGCCATCAATTGGCTTTGAGAAATTTCCAATCCAATTGCATTGATTCCACCCACGTTTAAACTACCTTGCTCTGCAATCTTTGTCACACCAGGCAATCATATTTGAGACAGGGTGGCGCTACTGTACCATTAATGCTCAATCCTGTTGGATGTGATGGTAGAAAACCAAATCTTTTGAAAATACTCTGCTAGCAATGTTTTAATCTTGTTTGGGTGCAGACTTACAAAAACTCAAAGTGATTGGATAATAGTAGGATTGTTTGATTTTGCACCACGTTGGTACACTTCAAGATCAATCTGTTTTTCACTCCAAAGCATCATATAGACTCCAGAGTTCAGATTTTTCTCCCGATGTGAGTGACAGGTGGCCGCTGATCTCCTGGAATCTCTGTCTTCATTTGCCATCGCCATGGTGTCTGTCACTTCTCATTGAGGACCCCTTCCCTCTCCCACCTCTATGAGAGACCTCCGGCAACCATCAAATAAATCCTTCCTGAATATCGTCTTTTATTTAGCCTCTTGGTTGTCATGTAAACAGGACCACGTCACCCCCGTATTGGTTGTGTAGGTGACTTTGATCAGTGGCAAATTGCCCCATTAGGTTTATTAAAACCAAGATGGTTCTCTGTGCTTAATTCCCACAACTCTCATTCTCATTATAAGATTTGAGTCAGCTAATATGCACGCTCGGTGAATTTTAGCAGGCTGCAGAACGTGCCAAGTGCTGCCAACACTGCTGCTGCAGAGGGGCGTCAGGTTGACCAGCTTGATCCAGTCACGCTGCCAACTGATGATCCTGGGCCAGGAAAGGAGGGAGAGAGGGGGTGTGACTGCTGGAGAAATAAAGTCTAATGGCAGAAAAAGGAGCTAATCTGAGAGGTGAGGTGGAGAGGGGTGGAGATACTCACTGGGGTAACTGCATGTGATCATTGGATATCACTCCCTACTGATTAATGGCTGAACCATTGGAAATGTGTCCTCTAAACAGGATGGAGGGTTTTTTGTGATCTATTCAGCGGCTGCCAGTGACACCAGTTGTGACAGATGTCAGTGCCTGCAGCCAGAAGTCGCTCTTTCCGCTGGAGAGCAGATGTGCAAATGAGGTCTGGCATCAGGATAACATTGGACAACACTGGAAACTTGCACATGCATTAATAACTGCAATTATTTCAGTTTTCAAATTTAGATCCATCATATTGATACATGTATTGACCTGCAAGTTTATCTGACCTTGGAGTTAGTTTTAAACACACTTGATAGTTTTTTTGTTAAGCTCATAGTTCCTGTGTGGCAAATTAACAGTGTAATTTAGCTGAAATCAATTTGAAACTCTATTCTAATAACTCAAATATGTAACTGGCTGTGTCTGTAATGTACATTTTTTTAATAGCTGACGTCTCAAAGCTATTTCTTCTGAGAAGTTTGATGTGAGGGTTTGATGAAAACGGGTCAGAGGCCGTTGTGCCCTCCATGTGCACATCCACCATGTCATTATCGAGACATCAAGGTTGCTTTTTGCAGTTTCAAGGACATGAGGCGAATGCGGTCTGCCACAGAGGCTTTTTGTGCACATTAGATTGTGAGGCCAATCAAAGGTGCGTGTCTCAGTAAACAAGCCCCCCACTCCTGTGCTGATGAGACCTTCGTACCAGATTCAGTCTTTTTTATCTGTGCTTCCCTCGAACACAGAAAGAGAAACATGGTAGGGGACGTTTGATTTGACTGGTTTTATTGATTTTTTTTTATCTTTTTTTTTTTGCTGTTGTTTTTCTCCCACTGTGATGCATCCATCACAGTGGATGACCACGAGTGGGTTCAAAGCTTCCAGAAAGGCTCATTAGCAGCACCAAATAAAGCAGGCACGAGGAAAAGTTCACCAGCTGGTAAAGGTCTCTGCCTCCGCTCGGCTTTTCAACCCTCACAAAACAGATCCAAATCTGGGAAATGTCAATATGCACATTCCATTAACTTGGAAAACTTTATATTTTGATGATTAGATTGATTTTCTCATTTTCACAGACACATCAGGACAATGGCTAAAGTTCCAAGGCAGTCAAACCAGCCAGTTTAACAGCATAGCAATTATGAGATGTATTTTATGTACTTATAAGTATATCGGAGCATCAAACGGTCAGTTTAGCGTTTTTTTTTGTATTTAAGATTGGATTGAAATCAAAACTTTGGATTGAGTGGCTAAATAAACTCATGAAGAATAGATCTGATGAACATTAAATGTTCCAAGAATTCAGAAATAATAAGTCTGGATTTTCCCATTCTGGGTCTCAAGCATCAAATGAATTATTAGAGATGTTGAAACTCTCATCTGTGTTTTAACTTTTATGTAATTGTGAGAATTCACTGGCTGTAATGATTAAAACTCCTCTTCATCTCAACTGCTCCTCCTGCCCGTAACGATCTGTAGGCTGCCAATACTCGGGACGCATCTCTGATTCCTGCGCAGCCGCAAGACACGCTACTGCGATGCTGCATCCACTTCCAGGGCTGACCAATCGCGTTGCTGCCTGTTGCCGACGCTCTGCAAATGAGAACAGGGCCGAGGCTAGCAACCAGGAGGAAGAGGAGGAGGATGTGGTGGTCGTGGAAGATGAGGAGGAGTAGGAGGACACTGGAAGACTGCAGCAACAGCAGTAACGGTCCCAAGGCCC
Organism: Lagocephalus sceleratus; assembly: GCA_911728415.1. Classification (NCBI taxonomy): domain Eukaryota; kingdom Metazoa; phylum Chordata; class Actinopteri; order Tetraodontiformes; family Tetraodontidae; genus Lagocephalus; species Lagocephalus sceleratus. The sequence goes on from CAJVRN010000126.1 coordinate 10,040,725, forward strand.
CGCGGAGACATGCTGAATCAGACACTGAAGGATGCGAACGATTGAAAGAATGAGCCAGGCAGGCTGTGTTTGTTTGTGCCAGGATGAGGACAAAGAAAGCACGCTTTTCCTCCTGAATGTGTGTGCTGGCTGTTTGAGTGATGCAGAGAGTCAGAGAGTGTGGAGAAATATGCCCCAGAGTCAGTCACACACTTAATGAAGCAGGAATTCTCCTGTTTTTTTCATCTTCTTGTGTCAGAAGATAATTCCTCTGTTAGTCAGGTTAAAGGCAGGGGCTGCGGGGGGTTCTGCACAGCGATGATACATTTTAGGAAATTATTATCTCTGTGTGTATGAGCTGAGGAGCAAGTTTATGGACCCTTCATTGATCAGAATTGAACCATTCGACAGATGTGGATGATGCCAAGTGATGGAAAAAATCATTAGAGCTTGAGGGTTGCTCAGCTGATGACGGTGTCTTCATCCGGTGCTGCTTTCTTTGTGTAGTTGAGTTATGATTTTTGATTTAACTCTCCTGCCAGAAATTCAGCATTTGCACGGTTGTGAAACTAAAGTCTGAAATCAGTCTTGCAGCAGAAAACTAAAGATGCATTGCTATTAGCTGAAAGACAGAAACTGCTCATAACAGTTTTGGATTTTGAATTTAAGTATATATTATTCAGTGTAGTGTAGTGTAGCCACATTTTAAACTTTCAGCAAAACATTTTGGAACACAAAGTTTCTCATCCACTGTAACTTTTCTCGACTGTTTACTAAAGTGACACTGAAATGAAAGGCACAGGAGTGCAAACACATTAATACAGCAGCTCAGGAGAGAGCACAAAATGGACACCCACTCAGTAGGGAGACGGAGATGTGAGGGTTATTTAATGTGTTCCATCAGAGGGGGGGGGGCTTCACATCTTTTTACAGTGTTTAACTTTGACTTGGGGACCTGCACTTAAAATAATTTCAGACAGCTTTCTGACTTGAGTGACAAATATTTCTTTTTGTTTTAAAGAAACTGCACACAGAAGAAAAGAGGATGCAGGTTGTTAACTTACATCCCACTCACCCTTTGCGTTGTGGTGATTGGCCTTTAGCTGCCGCTGTCTCGCCACTTTCATACAAAGGAAGCTGAGGTTTAAAGTCTCATTGGTCAAAAGTGCCACATAACCCCTGGACTCTGCATTCCTGCTCTGGCATTTAACAAGGGCAGATGAGCGCAATGCAGCGGAGCCCTCCATACATCATTATGTGGAGGTGTCCGACAGCAGAGCAGAGGGCGGGCGCTACCCGGACGTGTTTCATTAAGCTTCCAGATGCAACAGAGAAGCACTCATTAACATGCATGGCCACAGGTTGTTGCTGCCCTCTCTTCTCCCTTTGTGTCACCATGACGAGCAGTGCTTCAGTCTGATGACCACCGGCTCATTTAGCGTGAGCTAGATTAGATGTTTTATTTTGCTTGACCAATGAGGCTGGATAAAAGAAAACCAACAAAAGTAAGACAAAAGTCTGCCATCTGGTGGGCTGCATTAAAGATGTAAGCCCTGCCCCGCCTAGATGTTTTTTTTTCCTAAAGTTTTTAATTTTTTTTAATGTAATTTAAATACATCACCAACACCAACCATCTACAAAAGCTATACAGGAGTAATATAAAGAAGTATTAAACTGGTTTTCTCATGTGCAGAAGTGGATAATATTACTACTAAGAAGCTATTGGCTCGTTTTGTTCCCACTAAATTGGACTTTTTAATGTACTTTTTTAAACACAAGTTACATAAGCAGCATTCAGAGTACCAGGACTCTGAGGCATCATTACTGTTGGATGGGTCATTGTGCTGTCAGTAACAGCGTGTGATGTCATGTTAGCATTATGTGCCTTATATAGCACAGTGCACTATCTGCTGCTATATGTAAACAGCCATTACCAGAGAAAATGTGGTGTGTTTTTGCTGCAAGGCAAGCAATGGGAAGTGAAGCATAGAAGAGGAGAAATGGAAGGCGATGAATACCCCTTCCTAGGTCTAATCCTTCTTAGTGGGGTAGCGATAAGCATGTTTTGACTTGGCCCCAAATTTCCCGTTGTTTATGCATCTATTGCCAAACCACGTGGAACCCTTTTGAGTCGGGTAATCTTTGTGATGGTAGTTTGGCAGGGATGCAGATATACCACTGCTCCTGCCATGGCCCAGGTCACATCACAGCAGTAGGGGTAGAAAGCATAATGCCCTTTTATGTTTGCCTTCTTTTTTTTACACCTGCCTCCCCCCGTCTATTTGTCTTTGTGCAAGCATTTGCTCGTAGATGGAAATCAGTCGCAGCTGCTGGCTTTGACGTGCATCTTTCATTTCTCTGTGGCATTCATGAGCGCCTTGCTTCCAGGGGAAATGCAAAGTGGTTCAAGGATGAAGAGTATTTACTGAACAGAGAAAATCATAAACCAGTTGTAATAAAGGAGCCAGTTCCTCACTGATGGTGGGAGAAAAGCTTCTTAATCTCACACTAGGTTCCTCCTGAGTTTCATTGCATGGTGATAATCATCATAGATTGGTCATATGTGAAATCAACATCTCAGACGTTAAACTGAGTCACACTTTAACAGCACATGTAGTTCAGATTGATTATGCAACTGAAATTTGGCCTGCCGAGTTTGAGTTTCCCATCTCAATGTAATTATGTCATTTATTGGTAATTGTGTTGGCCATGTAAATGGTCTACGTGTTTCTGTGCAGAAGGTACCTGTTTTGCTGTTGAGGCCATCATTATTGGATGCTTAACAAGTTAATGGAAACTTGCTGCGAGAGTCATGTACTTAAATAAGATGAGCGCTATAATGCTCATTTATTCCTCCATTAACGGCAATGGAAATAGAAGCCGGTGGAGTCTGTAGGTGGAGAGCTAGCACAGATTTGCAGTTCATTATTTTATCAGTCTTCAGATTATACAGTTTTCCAAATGATGGGATTAAAATGGCCTTTTGTGCAGAAACGCTCAGTTCGTCCTGCGGCGTGAAGCTAACCGCTGTTCCTCATGGGTCTGCACAGGTGATATCTCTGAGAGCAGCGTGCTGTTACCAGAATACACAACCTGAGGCTGTAGGAAGAATCGGCACCAAGCAGTCTGTAAGCACATGAAATTGCTGACTCTAAGGCATGCAATTTATTGCGACCAAAAGGAAAATTGTTGTACTTTTGTAGACTTAAAAAAAAAAAAAAAAACAGCCAAGTATAGATAAGAAAACATAACGGTGTGTCAACTTCATGATAAAATAAATAAGCACCCCAGTCCAGCATTAATAGAGAAAAGAAGTCACTGGTTTCCAAAATGGGACACATGGACCAGTTATGGCATGTGAGAGCCGGGTTGGCAATCCCTGGTTCCTGGTTAGTGGCGCCTCATTTAAAGTTAAATATTTGCAACACCCATAGAAAATGTTTCCCAATAATCCTTAAATTGGAAAGTATTAATGTGCTGTAGTCCATTTTGACTCATTCCTTTAGTCTTTTCCAGTGTTTTGATACCATTTGGGCTTGTAGCTCAGTGAGCTAGGGAGACAGTAATTAGTACTAACTCCTGAGGGAGGGTAGATAGACTTCACACATTCACCCTCTCCCTCCCCTTCTCTCTCCAGTCATTAATAACAACAGCAGGTCTCCACTTTTCACTCTGTCTTCAACCTCATTAGTTGCCACCCAAACTGAACGGGCCACTTCCACAACAACTGCTATGGATTCAGCAGTGTGAAGTGTCATCATAAGACCATACCTGAGACAAAGATAAAATGTGAGGTGGATCAATACATTAATGTTCCACATATTCCATAAGTATTTGAGTAAAACAATTCACACATAAAAAAATACATTCACACATATTGATACGGATCAGTAATTATCACTATTTTAAGACGAAAAGTTTCAAGATGATGATAATTCATTGGTAATACCTTGTGTTGACAGGAGAACATACAGTAGAGGTAGAAAGCTGACTCAGCGTTTCTAAGTAAAGTACTTCTCTGTGCCTGTTTGGATCCTAACAAACCCCAAAACAAGGTGTATTTTTAGAAAAGTCTGTTTCCCCCTGCTGTGGCCCCTTTTTGGCTGCGCGTTCCCTTTCCAAAGAGCACATGCAGGGGTAGATGACGTTTCCATGAGATGATGTGTTTTCATTAGCCGGTCAGACACTCTGTCATGTGTGCTGCTTTGGAGCGTCTGGGGACGGGCACTTGGGTGAAATGGGTAAAAAGATTCTGTCCGCCTCAGCAGTTTTGCTGGAATGATTGAAAGTGTGAGGGAGTGGAGTGCTGGGAATCTCGTATTGCTGTTTCAGGACTTTGCCTCAACTCCAGATAGAGGGTGTTGCAGGAGCAATGTTCTTTTTTACTCTGAGCTTTTAGTTTAGGGCTCAGGTGTGATTTTGCTTTAAAGGTCATGCGTGGTTGCATTTTGCCTACGTAAATCAGAGTATGTAGCCTCACCCCTAGACTTATGGCTGCCCTTTTTGCCCAGATTACCCACGTAAGTGCTCAGTTCCAAACCCAATCCTTGTAACAGGCTTTGAGGAATTATCATAGGCAGATTTAATTTGACCTTGGTCAGCCAGCCCACACCTTGTAAACCTTTTATATAAGCAGTCTACCTCTGGTAATTGGCACAAATTATGTTCATTGAACTGCTAGAAGAAAATTTGCAATAAGAGCTAATGTTTTAAAATTAGCTCCTTAACTGAAGCTTTGTGAATTCTGCATGATGGTTTGAGACCAGAGACTATTAAACTACAGTAAGACCATGTAGAATTTGTGGTTCTAGACTTCTACTCCAGTGTCTGCCTTCTTGGACAGATTTAGCTTCCATCATGGTTCTTTCCTCCGCGAGAAGATGTCACTTCATCAGTTACTGCCGATCGAACGGAGAGATGCTAATAAATTCACCCTGAACATGAGCGTGATTAACCTATTGATTCTCTCTCCAAACTTCCTGGGCGAAGCAGAAAGTGTCCCATGAAATTGCATCTTTATGTCACGTGATATTCACCATGTGTAGCTACAAGTGGGCACATGCGAAGCTATCAATTTTCTTCTAACTTTGAACCTTGAATTCAATCTTTCAGACTGAAGAAGAAGTCCCAGTCGGTGGACATCGCCAGCCAAGGCTTCTCCCCAACTCTGATGCCAGCCTCACCCCTCAACAGGGCTGCTCCACCTGTTGCCAAGGTGACCACCGGCCTTGTCGTGCAGGATAACAACACCACCAACTCCCAGCACCGCAGCCCACGGTGTGGCGAGTTGAAGAGGGGCTACACCATAGGTAAATGACGTGCTCGGTGTATGTGTGCTTGATTGTGTGTGTGATTGTGTGAAAGAGAACCTAAGATTAGATCAGATCGTAGTCTGGAATTTTCAGACTTGCAGCCACTTCCCTTTTTATCCCCGGCTGTGTGTCGCTTCCAAATGATGCTGTAATTATTGATTTTTATTTTACATTTGCTTCTCTGACTGTGTAACATCAGCCTTTGTTACATCCTGAGTGTATTTGCTGGAGATTTAATTAGATTTTAATGTCCTGCTGTGACTGAGACTCAGCGGTCGGTTCGTTATTATTCCGTTTGGTTGTGGGAATATTTGAAGTTCATGCACCCCCTGAACTGTTGACACCAACTGCCTGCTTGGGGAAAATTTCCTGGTGTCACCTCTCCAGCTGGTTCTCCACATTTCTCCTCTGCTAATTTGTTCCCTGCCTGCAAATTGTAATTACACGACTCTGACCCCCACGAAGGAGCCTTTTGTTTTTTTTGCCGGTCGGCAGCAGAGAAGGCCTGTCTGCAGCGGGTTTATTTCCATGTCTCCATGTAAGGTGCTGCTTCCAGAGAAAGTATATTTTGGGGAACAAGATTCTTGCAGGCAGTGGTATGGGTTTGAGCTAAACTATTTCAAACCCCCAAATGCTGCGGCCCTCTGCTCGTTGTGTTTTAAACTGATTCAGTTAACATGCTGCTCAGCTCAACGCTGAACGAAGAGCGTCGGGAGGGAGATGCGCTGACAAGCAGCTGATGCAAAATGACTTCAATATCTGTACTTTTGGCCAATTTCAGATGATGCGGTTCGGCTGACTGAGTTCAAAAGCAGGGCACAAAAACACACTTTTTTTTTTTTTTTTACTGCTGTCTGATTGTTCGGGTGAGTTTTCAGTCGTACAGGTTTCCATATGATCCCTGCATAATTACATTGGTTGATTACACAGATTGCTCTCAAGTTACCACTCTGCAGATGGATTTGACGGCGAGTGAGCTGCTGAATTCATGTCACAATTAACCTTTTGACACCGTGTGATTGGAGGATGAAGCCGCTGCCGCTGATCTGCTGCTGTGATCAGTGAAGGACGGTGGAGAACATGAAAAGAAGATGCCAGTGATGTAAATGCATTTAAAATACCCATCGGCAGTACATCCCAGGCATGAAGTATCTGAACTAAAGTGTACACACAGTAATGGATGCAGACATGCGCATGTTTTCGCACAGACACACAAGTGCAATAAAATGCCATTTATTTTTATCGGTTGCTGGCCCCTACACCAATTGTAGATAGTAGCAATATGCACACGTCTAACAGTCGTTCAAATTGCTGCTCCCCTAATGAGCTTGTTTGTAAATGTAAATGTTCATCAACAGCTCTGCATCAGTGGAGGCCAGTCAGTAGTTAGCGATCATGTGACGTGGGGCCTGAGATCACTGCATGCCTCACCGGGCGAAAAGAGTATAGAGTGGCTGAAGGTGTGTCAATTTTCTTGTTGTCATACACCGGTAAGCACTCTACAGAGCTGTCACGCACTGCCTCTCCTCCTGTCAGCCCTTGACAGGGCAACAGATTGACTGAAGCTGTCTGAATCAGTTCAATCGGCGATGATGAATTAAAGGGAATTGTGAGATTAGGAGAGGTATAGTAATTGTTGATATATTTGCCTCCTTCTTCCATGCTTTCAGCTGTTGTCCTTATTTTTTTTTAACAATGGCGGGTCAGAAGTCATGGCCATTCAGCCATTAAATCAAGCGCGACTGTTACATATTGTGCTTTTACGGCTTTTAACTGCAAAGTAACAAATTGGACAAGGCTTTACAGCGGGAGTCATCACAGTTAATCATTTGCTGGAGCTCTGGCCGGCCTGTAGCCTTATCACACTCAGATCGGCTTTTATATCACATAATGAGACATTGATTACAGACTTTTATTTCTATCGAGATAGCAAAAGGTAAGTGGACCCTGTGGTCGCTCCAGCGAGCTGAAGGTCATTGGTTCCATCCATAGCTCTTTGGTGTAGCAGTGGCTGAAGCATTTAGTAAACACTGTCTATTTACCATTTACAGTCCTCACAAAGGCTTCGTCATGCTAATTTATTCTAATGGAAAGGGGTAGTGCAGCAGACGTCGGTGGTTGCTGCGCTGTCTGTCATTAAAGGCACATTACGCTTTTACCACTGACATTTTAATAACCTGACCAGTGAGGCTCCTGCTGGATGATGCCAGCCGCATTTCTCGCCTCTGTGGGGGGAAGAAAAAAAAAAAAGAGCATGCTTTGTGCTGATAAGATGAGCGTTATGGAAATAAGCGATAAGGAAACAAGGGTGGAAGCAACACAAGGGAGAGAGAAGGAAGACAAAAAAAGAGATGATAGTCGCCCCTCATTCTGGACAGAACGAAGGAACTCGTGGTTAGTTTACCGACTGCTCCCGTGGCTCTGAATCCTGCATGTTTACTCGACTCCCTGTCATAAGTGTCATACACCGAGCACTGTCATAAGCTTGAACATCCTCGACAAAACACATATCATATACAGCAAATGAAACCTGTTTTTCTGTGAGTGCCAACAAGAACAAAACAACGAAATCCACCTCCGATATTTTTTCAGGGCCTCTGTCCATTAATTTGGCTCTTGCATGGACAAAAACAAACTAACTCTAACAACAGAACCTCCATAGAGGTAATTAAAGAAGAATAAAAAAGGAACTGCACACAGCTTCCTGGGAGGCTATCCTCAGACTCCAGGCATCCCTGTCTGACAGCTTCTAGTCTGACCTTTACATCATCCAATATGAACCTGCACCTGATAATAGAAATCTGAAGCAAATGCAAGCAGAATCCCCCCACCAGTGCGGGCTCATTATATCAGATATGACACATAACACTCCTCTCACAAGGACTCCTTTTTAAAATTCTGTTACATCACACGGTGTTGTTATTGGGCATGTGCGGTCCTCAGCTGTCCGACTCACTCTGTCTATATGCAGCGCGTGTAGGTCTGCAGCCCTGCGTGCTTGTCCACAAACTAAAGTTAACTCTGGGAACTGCTCGTGGCTACATCAGGTTAGCACTTGTAGGAAGAAGATAGGTGGCCGTCCCTCCTGCAGACGCGTTTGTTGGGGTGCCAGGGGAGTCTTGGCTGTGTGCTGCTGCAGATAATGGCTGCTCAGTAGAGAGCTGCTGCTCTCCTTCACAATCCTGTTTTTCTTTCAACCATGTCATTCTCCAATCCCTTCTCTTCCCACTCACCTTTTCTCATCAGTCGCTCTCTTCATCTTCACACTCCCTGCCATTTTATCCTCGACGTTTGTCCTGCAGGTCAGACCAGGGGGTAATCGCTCAGAACACACAATAGCAACAGACAAAAGCGACAAACCTTGTTGTTTTGGTTGGCCGGCGTCCTGAAGAGGAGGTTCATTGTGTTCTGCTCATGTCACTTTTGTGCACACTCAGGGGACAAAGGTGCTCAAAAAATGTAGAATTCAAGGAGGAGGCACTAAATCTTTAAATGTTTTACATACCTAAGAGAGTAATATCTCTACCTAAGGGAAACATTTTCTCCAGAATTGCATGAAATTTTTGATGCAAATTCTTTGGAGGTAATCCAGTTCAGAGATTTTTTCCAATTTTAAAAACTCAAATTGAGAGAGGATGTTTTAACAATACAATTTTTACAATACCTGAGAAAGGACCAAAGCATTCTTATAATATTTTGTATGTTGAATTTGAAAGTGATGAAAAGTGTGTGTGGTTGTACTGTAAGCATACAGGGTTTGCAGAGTGGCTGCTAACGCAGCTTCTAAACTACTTGACAGTGGAAACGCTACTAAACAAGACAGGAACACAGGTGTTTGTGCAGTCCAGCTCCCCAAGAGTGGCAGATCCCTCCACCACCTCCCAGTGACTGATTATTCCCCTGTTAGGTATTCATTGGATTTTCACCACAGGGTCACAGAAAGGAAGAACCGCTGCTGGTGGAGCAATATGCTAAGAGGCTGCAGCCTCCCAGCAAGGCTTGCTAGATACGCACTTTCACAAGAGAGGCTGGAATTAAATTAACAGTTATTCAATAGATTGAAGGAAGTGTCAGGCTGGAGGTTTAGTCACCCTTTTTCTGATTTGCTACATCTAAAACTTGTGTTTTTGCCTGTATGTAAGATGCGGCTGTAGCCAGCGCTGCAGGTGGAACGTGGATGCTGCTCTCGTTCCTCCTTTGAAGCACACGTCTCTGGTGACACACTGGTGTTTACACTTTGCTAGGGGCAGTTATGATGCAAGCTACTGTGACACACTTTTTCTTTTTTTTTTTTTTTTTTTTTTTCCAGAAATTAGGACAGTTTCAATTCTTTTTAAAAGTGATCAAATAAAATGTTTAGGCCTGGGTGAAACAGTACACAGATTTCTCAGTGATTTCATTATCACTGAGCTCTGGTGAAACTGAAGGTGCCAGAAGTATGCAAATGTCACTCCTTTTACTGATTGCAGCTTTCGTCCCATCATTGAACACTGAGCTGGGAAGGTGCTGCGGATGTTAATTACATTCGGAGGAATTCTATTTGCTATGCAGCTCCAAGCACAGCTACAATCCTCAAAAAAAGACTAAGCTCTTTTCTCCAAACTGAAAATATGAGCAGCTCCTGTATATGCAACTGTATTACAGTAGCTATTCAAAAGATAGAGGACCAAAGAGCTAAACAGGAGATAACTGGTGGAAACGTGCATTTAGTGAGCTGGACATAATTTAGATCTCCAATGTAATTAGTCCAAAGAAAATTGCTTCAGAGCCTGATTGATCATCCCTTTTGAATTTTTAAAAAAATTACCCGACGCTTCTGTATTGAATTGTGGTGGATTTTAATAGTTGGAATAAATTATGATAGACAGACGAGCTTCCACTTAAACAAAATGGAAAATGCAAAAAAGAAAGAGTCATCAGCTGCTGTTATTCCAGACTGTGTGGGGGGTGGAGGGCGGTATACATGTGATAGAGGATGAGGGCAAAAGCGAGAAAGCAGGGACGAGTGCTCGCCGTCACGCTCTGACGGCGGCACCCACAGCCATGTCGCGCTGCCTCTGCCAGCAGGGCTGCTTGTGCGCGCCGAGATAAGCCCTAGCCCTCTCGCTTTGGCGGTCCAGCTCGGTCACGTCGGATCAAACGGCAGCTTAGCCCCGCCTCAGACTCATGGAGGCGTCTGTCCTTGCATTCTCTGCACTCACAAATGTTTTCACCATTTTGTTTCCGTATAAGCTTGTACGTCATCAACCCTGGATGTTTTAATTTTGCTTTAAAAACATGGTTGGATTTGACCTTGACTAAAAATGTCCTGAAGAGGGAGTCTCGTGGTGGTTTTTCACTCTAGTATGCATGTTCCACGGGTTTAAGCTGGGTATCCCAGGAGGGCTTGATCATTAATGAGAGAGTTCCTTTGTCACCTAAAATATCCTGCAAAGTGGATATTTCACTCTAATGCAGCTGTTAACTGCTGCCTTCATTCCATGACCAGGAAACAGAGATGTCTTTTGAAGAATGTGGTCATGGGATTTTCAGCCATTGTCAGTCACTGCTAAAGTTATCTGAGCTTGGTGATAACTTGGCAACTAAGGTGTAAATATTGGCAGAATACAGTTCAAATGCCTGGCGTTATACAGCTGATGAAATAATGATGGCTGTTTTTTGTGTTGACATTTTAACAGTTTATTGTGTTAAACTCTGTTTTTCAGACAGCATGGAAACATCCCTTTAGTAGATTGGAAACTGAGCTGCCCATCCAGCACACAGACCCAAATATACTGGTTTCCAGTGCTTCAATGTGTCCTCAAACAGAATTGACTCATGCACACACACACACACACACACACACACGCGCATGCTCAAGTCATTTCAAAGGTTAATAATATGCTTTAGTTACCCCCAGATAACAGCGCAGCACTCCCACGCTAACTTAGTTACAGGCTGGAAATGTCACCTCTGTTCTTCTGGGGTTTGACTTTTTATCCCGAGCTCATTGTTTGTTTTCTCCTCATGATTTGATGCTCAGTGGCTTCTCATGGCTTCCCTTTTTTAAAAAACATGCAATAAAATGTCGTGTTGTGTAAGGAGGCGAAGGCGTGAGACTATAAAAGGCAGCCTACAAGGAGGAAACAGGATGTTGTGACTGGTGCGTGTGAGAAAGAGTCATTTGTGCTCAGACAGCCTCAATGTCATGAGGATCACAGCGACCTGAGCTCTGCCATGTTGTTCCAACATTTGTGACATTTGTCCTTTCTAAATGTCTACAGAGTTGACATCAACAGACCTTAAATCAATTCAGCGCTTTTAAGCCATCTTCTCAAAGGCAATCATACAAGATGAACCCTAAGTAGGCTTTAAATTCCCTTCTTTCAAGGACACTAAATGTAGCTTTTTATGCGCAGCTCTCTTTACTGTCATACATGCTTGAATTAATCTGTGTTGACTTGCGCTGCTGCAGAGATTTGCTGCTATCAAGGCCTCTTCTCCTTTTTCTTTTCACCAGAAGGAAACGCGCAAATATTTTCTTGTGCAGTGAAAGAACGAAAGCAGAGCAGGAAAAGAGGCTTAGAGCTCAATTTACTGCATCGCTACCGTGAAAGAGCTGCGAGTCAGAATTATTGGTCGGCTGCTGTAATTACGTGGACCGCGAGTCTCTGGGTGGTCCTCCTACTCTGGTTCAATCTGTAAGTGCCAGAGAGGTAGTAATCCCGCTGCTTCCCCCCTTGATTCAGCTCTTCTCACGTTTTGGTCGGGATTAATTTGATATTTCTCAAATGTAGAGCGAGTAGTTTTTCTACTGTGGGAAGAAAATATCTGGAACAGAAAGGTCACCAAGTTGCCAGATTTAAACATCCTAAGTGGCAACTGCCTCTGCAGCCTGGATACTGATGCACTTGTGTCCGTCTGATCACACGCAGATGTGTGAGCGAGTGAATAAAGCGTCACTATCTGCAGGAAGCAGAGAGCAAACGCTCAACTGACCGATAAAACCCGTGTTTGGAGTCGATGGTGACGTGCTTTATGGCTGCTTTTGTCACATTATCAACCATCAAAGTGCAGCAGTGCGCAGTTACAACAATCTGTATGTCCTTTTACAGGACAGAAGCTCTTTGAACATTACATTTATGTTATATATTACATGATTTATGTATTCACATATTTTCTATTGGTAACATTTTGAACAACGTGGGAGGACATCCATTGAGCGTCTCTGACTCTCAATCGGGATCCATCCTGATCCCTGGGATCCCCTACAACCACAACCCCATTTGCATTTTGCAGGCATCCATGCGAAGCAGGAAGATAACAGCTTGGGCTCACTTCCTGTTTATCGCTGTGATGGATCTGCAAGCTCGCCACCAGCCAACACCACATTTCTAATGCAATCAAAGAAACTGGCGATGCATCATCCATTAAAAATTTACTTTAAATGGAACAAACTGCTTTAGATTTCAAATGTCAAAGCAAATTGAGAAAAGAGTGAGTGGCAGTGACTTATCATCCACTTTCAAAGTTAAAAGGTTCGGATTTAGTGATTTTTAGCATTAATGAACCTTTAAAAGTATCAGACTGCATTTAGCCTTGAATTTTGGAAGGAAAATTTATAATATTGCAAATGTATTTCCATAATTTTGCATACACGTCGGTCTTGAGCGAGCAGGAAATAAGCTAAAGTGGTTTTAGTTTAGACAGAGATTTCTCCTTTATTGGCTTTATTCCTTCCACGATGACAAAAACTGGGAGAACCTGAGCTTTAACCATGGAGTTGACTCTCCCTTGTCCACCTTGACCTTGGCCATAACCCCCCCCCTTCACCGTCCTCCTGGAGCTCTCATTAGTATGTTCAGGACTTTGCTTTGTACATGCTCCAAGGCCACGATTGCTGCGCATCAGTCTATCCAAGAGGAAGAACAGCCACGGGACTGGATTTAGCCAGCCAGTGCACCACGCCGTCTTCTCGGCACGGGTCATTGCTCTGGACATTCACTGGACGGCATCGCTGTGGAAAACTGTCACAAAAAGGGTAGAAGCACAAGCTGCATATATCAGCTTTGAATGCTGACAGCTTTTTTCCATTCTGACTCCACACTGTCCTTAGTTACTGCGCAGCGGACGGTGGCCCTGAGGGACAAACCCAGCAAAATTTATTTGCCTGTGGAATGTTACGTAACATTAAGATGTTCCCTCCTTAAACATATATGTTGGCGGCATGTTAGCCTCAGTGGTGCTGGGCCAGGATGCTCCTCAGGTCGTGGCCTGGAGGCATCAGCGCTGTTTAAACCGGGCCTTGACAGCTGCGTCAGTCAGCTGGTCGCAGGTGAAGAGGAGGCCGCGGGCGGGCGTCAGGCTGCCACGCCGGCCAAACACACGCGCTGCCGTCGCTCTCCGACCTGAGCAGCAGTGACACGAAAATCCTGGGAGCTAAAAACATCCAGAGTAGTAACTACCATGGACGACGGGCAGGCCGTAAGTCCCCCCGTGTTCCTTCATGAGGAAAGTCTGAGACCCGGTCGTCTCCATTCACCCATCAAACATGCACCCAAACCTCAGTCACATGTATGAGCCTCTGCAATAGTGTTTGTGTTCAGCTGGAAAAAGGAAAACTGTTGACATTGTTGCTGGTAAAGAAACCTGCCTTTGGCTCTGCGGCCATATTCTTCTTTCTAATCAACGCGGGCTGGAACTAATTCATCCATATTCCTTCCTACAAGCTCCAAAGGGTGCATCGGTTCAGCTACACTAACACCTTGAACCATGTCCCGGGCCAATTTAACCCACCGATTATTCATCCAGGGCATCTCCTTGGGGGAGGGATTCATTATCCAGTTCAGCATCCTCGTGTCACGGGTGATAACAGGTGATAAATGAAGTCTTTGGGATGACGGTAGTTTTTCCAGCAGACGGTGCAGAACTTGCTACCGTGTTGACCGCGATCGTGCGTTACTGCATCGATTCCGCCGCCCTGCTGTCAGAGGCTGAGACAGCGGCGTGTTCGTTGGCTCCCTGTTGCCGACGGACAAAGTGATTGGTGGGAGGGGTTTGGGTTACCGATGAAACGGAAGAGTGAATTAGTTTGTTTCAGAGGGGTCGGGATCCCCTTCTCTCCTCCCAGCTCTGGTTTAAGCGCTCAACTTTCAGCGTGTTCAGCGTCTTATTTTAATAAACCCTTTTGCCGGTAGACGCCCCCGTGTCCTTCTCTCTTCCTCCCTCACGCTTCTGTTTTTCCCTCGTGCGTTTCCTCTGCAGAGGAGAGCGAGCCCTCAGCCCAGCAGACAGATGTTTTTCCTCCCGGGGCCATCAGTCGTTGGGGCCACCCAGCCTCTCGGGGCAGCGTTAGACGGCGCAGACGTCTAGAGAGGATAGATGACCGTTAGCCGGGGCGGGGGAAGCGGCGGTAAAAGATGACCCACTCCGATGCCGTCGATCATCGATCACGGCGGGCCACCCGGTAGAACTGTCCTGAGCGGGAAGCGCAGCTAACATCAGTGGCTGGAACAGGTGGCGTGTTTTCACACAGAATGGTGCAACATCTCACCAAGCTGGTTTTATCTGTTGATGGGTGTGAAGGCGAGGGCATTAAAAGAAGCAGAGCTGCATTTTAAAAGCTCCTCAACCCGGTTTTGTTTTGAGGAAAATCCTTTGCCGGGGCTTCCTCGGAGAGAGGACCCATAAAAGAGCAGAACCCACTGTGACAAGTGATTTATCTTCTAAAATTAGGCCACTGTCTCTGATTTGATTGTTATTTTGACAGAAAGAATGCTGTAGCAGATGCTTCTTGGCTGTTGTAAGTGGCCCTTATGGAGGCTAAATTCAATTTGTAGCCGTCCTCCTTCAGACACAGTGCCCATGACCTTGTGAACAGAGCATTTTGGGCAATAGCTGAGGATGAAAAGCCGCTGTGGAAATGATGGGTTGTCTAAACAAACGGTCTCTTTATCTACAGGCCATGGTCCAGCGGTGTTCTGGGTATTTGTAACAGTAAAGGCCAGTTTTTTTTTCTCCAAAGACATGCCCTGAAATCAGATTATGTTGTTCCTGTCCTCTGGCAGTTTTAGTGGTCAGAGGGGAGAAACAATCGCGAAAGAAAGGTGGTATATGAAGCTGGTCCCAGTTGTCTAGTATGGTGAGACCAAGAGTTGAATTCTAGTTTCTAATGCTGACTGAGCAGCTATAGACAGCTCAGTCATGTCAAATGTTCACTATCAGGCTGTAGAATTTATGGTATCCGTGTTTTAGATGAATGCCACAGGAACAGTCGCTGTTGATGGATAATCATGTAACTGGCTCATATAACTTTCAGGACTTTAATATGTTGGCGGTTCAGATATGAATGATGTTCTTGTGGAATTGTGAGAAATGAGGAAGAAGGTGACGGCAGCCGCAGTTATGCAAACATGAGAGTGGAGTAATTAAACAGACCTGTTCCTCATTCAGTAATTCAGATGTGAGGTCTGTTAAGAGGCCTGCCGTTATCTTGTCCTCTGAGGACAGCCAACAGAGGTGTGCTGTGACGGCTGTCGTTGCCCGTCTGACTTAAACTGAGTGTTCCAGCAGCTAGCTGTTGTCAACGTTATGCTTTTTTTCTGCGTGGGGCTGCAGGATCACGTAGCTGAAGGCTTGTCTTGCATCAAACAGAGCGTGCTTTTATTCCACATTACTCCAAATATGCGCCGCGTAACGGTTCTCAGCCCTCCTTTCCTCCGTGCACGGTGCTTCCGCAGACCGTGGGGCTTGTTTGTGTTTGCCAGCGGGCGCGTTTGCGGCGTACCAGTGATCTCTTTTGCATTGGCGAAATAGTAATTTCTGCTATAAATGGAACACGTCTGCAAGGGAGGAGCAGATTGTGTTTGTGCCTGCAGTTGGTGTTTGTGTGTGCGCACTAACGCGTCCATTCCCCCTGCGCACACGCTGGTGTTCAGACCAGCATGCTGGAGCTCTGCTTATGTAACCATGCTTGTGTATTCCGTCCTTTTCTGTTGACAGTGGAAAGTCAGCAGCTCCCCGGTGGCGCTCGTGTTTGTTGTTCTGTAATGAAAGCGTTCCTCATCTCAGGATTAGGCTGCGGCGTACGCGCCTCTCAATTGGAAACTGCTGAGATTAACACTTGCTGCCCAGTAGCCCGCTCTCTGGCAGTGACAAACCTCACACACAGGATCCTTTCAGGGCTGCTGTTGGCAGCTGCTGACACCAGGACTTTTTAAATGTGTGTTTCTTGTACTATGCTCAACTCATTTAAGATGAACAATTCCATCACGCTGGCATTACTGCAGGCTGGAGCACCCTGGTAGTGTCATGTGAGAAAGGGGGAAAAAAATTGAAATAGATGATGATTATGCCTATTTTGAAAATGCCCTGATTTAAATATAAAAAGCAAGTATGCAAAAATTCTGTTGAAATTGAAAGTATAGGCGGGGTAGTTCCCTATGTTCCTCTAATTAAATGAAAACACAGAAAATGCATTCGTCAATTCGTCAAACATGTCACTGCATGGAAATTACAAGCAGCATAATTTCCATGCAGTGCTGCTCATGTCACTTGTGAACTCGGTGGGAATCGATTCATTCCCCTTCTTTGGTCACGCTTCATCTTAATTAGAGAGTCTGTAAAAGGTTGCATACAAAAAAAACAACTTTCACTGTTCTAACTACATGCAGCCTCATTGGCCTGAGCTGCCGGAGGGTGTGAGGCTCATCTGAGGGTGGAAGGCAGAGACGAGGAAGCCGGTCCCCTCAGAAGCCCGAGGATGTTATGGATAATTTGGTAAGTGCTCTGCGCTACTACAGAAGCACAGCACATCGCTGAGCTACATGGCCCCGCGGGACTGGCCCTGGGGCCACCTGAGACCTGTCCAGATATTTTATTTATTGTCCAAGTGTGCCAGCAGAACCCAGGACAAGTTCAGAAAGCAACAAGCTTGTTTGGAAGCCCATCAAATCTGTTGTCAATATTTTTAAAACCCCACTTTGCCACTGTTTGACTTTAAATCTTTTTTTCTGTGAGAACAGCATCCAGCAGTCAAATTAAACTTTATTGACAAAGTAATTTGCTTTTACGACAACTGTGCATCTGTAGGGAAAAAATGCCCCCCATTATGTATAATAAAAAACAGCATTGTCTCTTAAGAAGACAAAATATCCTATACGTGAATATGACATGTATGTACGCATATTTTGCGTGTTCTTTATCTTATATTGTGAAATTTTTGCACAATAAGCAACATTTTTGCTTGTTGACCTGCCCGTTTGACTAGAGTTCCTCAGTAGAAAGGACTTCCCAAAGCCACCAGCAGATGACGCACATTCAGTACAGAATATGGCCCTGATTCAGTTCCAAACATCATTTATGGTACATCAGCTTTCCAGCCTCGATCCTCCTACTACAGATGTCTGGAAACAAACACAGGTACTCCCCCTATCAGATTACAGCTTAAAGAGAAGCTCTCCCTACTTTACCCACGTTTCTTGTTATCAAATACTACAGTTGAAAAATAGTTTCCTGAGCAGCGTAGTTCCTCCAGGCATTCATGCCTGTTGACCCTTGGCATAAAATGATGATGGTTTTCCTGGTTTGACTGGAGTGCTGTCCCCAATGTGCCTGCTTAATAAAAGAAACATTTAACTTAAATTAAGAGGTCTGACGCTGCCACCTCTCGAATGATCTCAACTGGACTTGCGATGGAAAGTTTGAATGTCTCACTTTCTTGGAATGTCATGATGGGTTATCAGCTGGATACTATTATTTGTCCAATAAAACCTCCACCTCGGTCAATATATATCCAGAGGAACCAAAGTGTTATCAGGGCCAATAAATGCAACTATTGAATTATTACATGTAATCAGAAGGTCGATATTTTGTTATTAATCACGCAAAATGGTGTCTAATCGTGTCGTTTATTATCCCTAATGAGCAGCACATTCACTAATAAAAAGCTTATTTTTGCTCTTTGCAGGTTTAAAGGCGGATAAACTTACTCCAGTAATGACACATGGTTTCTTTAAGTAGCCTTGATTTTATTTCTTTATCTCTTAAGGCCTCTGCGCAGCTCCTCTGTGTCTGGGGAAGAAAAAAAAAAAAAAGCCTTAAGTTTGCTCTTGTTGACGTGTTTGAAATAGTTCCTCTTTCGGAATGCAGCCTGCAGAATGTGCAGCTGAACGCGTCGTCGGGTTTTAGTCCGCCACGTTTCGCTTGCGCTGCGCTTTTACGCAGCGCTACCGGTCACCATCGCCGTGCGAGAGCTTTGTGTTTAAGGCAACCTTGGGCACGTTTCTAAGCGGTAGTTATGGACTTTTTACTCTCCGTTACGGGCACCGGCGCCAGAGTTGTCAGAGACGCGATATCCCAGCGGCTGTGGCCCGGACACCAGCCGGTCCCGATCCAACCACTGCATGCAGGATCTGCACATGAGAGCCAAATAAACCTCTTTGACACAGGTTAGTCCGGTAGATTACTCCTTATTACCCCTTAAAATAACAAAATAACAAAAACACCGCAGCTTCCAAACCGAACCAGATAGAGCAAGGGCGCACGGCCAAACCCACTTTTAAAGGAAACGTCTGCGTCTACACTCATTAGTCAAAGCGGTGTGTTTCTACGTTTGGAGGTAGATATAATCCACATTTGGACCCAAAGTTTATTGATAAAGTCCAATGTTTTGGCGTTTCTTTTAAGTTCCCCCCGCGGCGGCGAACTTCGGCGGTTTGTGAGGTTTCAGCGAAGTTAAACAGGCCGTTAAAGCTAAATGCAGGATTAGCAGCTGTGTTTTTAGCATACTTCTGTCGTCCTGGAATTCCTCTCTACAGGCTGATGACGTTCTATCACCATTTTTAGCCTCCTCAAAACTTTGCTGCGCTGCGTCGTCAGTGTGAGGAGTGGAGCTCCACGCAGCTGCGCCTTCTGACCATCCGCCCGTTGCAACTCCCCAACCTCTTTCAGAGAGGATCTCATATTTTCTGCCACGTAATTGTCTTTATTCAGCGAACACACGCGCCAAGACTATTTTTTTTAACTAAAGGGTGACTTCCCCATGTTCTAATCCTGCTCTAAAAGCTCATTATTTTATGAGATAAGTGGACAAAATCCATAAATTCCCACAACAAACCACAAACTTGGTACTGAACCCTCAAAAAGACCACAAGCTGTCTTGGTCCAGAATCGTTCCTATATCAGGCTTATGTTCTGGCCTGATTTCACCACTGAAGTGTTAATTTCCAACAAACAAGCTTCAGTTTGCTCCTCTCATCCATCTGTGTGGTCACGCTGACCGTAACCACTCAGGCATGCCAGATCTTTGGAATCAGCAGCTCGAACCATCCAGCATGTCAACATCCTCCACACTTTTCAGTGGCTTACTTATTCTCTCACAATTCAGAAGTCACCTGCACCTCCAGGTACCTCAAAACACTCCCCACCCAACTGAGACATTTACGGACGCGCTCCCTCTGGCCCATTTTAAGGTGGAGGGGTGGAGGGGGTTGCAGCTCCTGCAGAGTCATCAGGCTCCTGAGCCGCGTGGCAGGCAGGTTAACTGTTTGGTATAATTGGGACAAAGATTAATCAGATGCACGCTCCACTGATCTTGAAAAGGCTTGGACAGAGGGCAGATCCATTAGCAGTCTGGGAGCCTCTGCTTCCCTTTTCCTGCAGCAGAAAGGTCCAGTGGAGCCAGTTGGAGTGTGATCTACCATGGAGTCGGGCAGTGGACGTTTGACTACTGTTGGGCATCTAACCGGTGGAACACCACATGATCAAGAGGGCTAGATTGATGCCTGTGTGCTTCGCAACCTGCGTTGGATTAAGTGTTGTTTACAGCACAGAGTTAATGAGTTTATGAGTTAACGGACACTTCATTGACCAGCAAACCTCACTAGCTGGATGTTTAGCAGAGAACAAAACATCAGGATTGTGTATATTCTCACAGGGACACCTTAAAATGTGGCCATGTTCCCTCCAGCTGAACTCTTCAGTGTTTCCTTGAAAGGCTGTTCTGACGCGCCTTGCCTCGGAGATCACGGGGGGAAGGTCGGGAAAAGAGGAGTTGGGAACAGTTGGGAAAAGGAGAGGCTGTTTTGCTCTCAGCTACAGAGGTCACAGTTGAAGCTTCTCTGTTGTTGTTTTTTCATTTCTATGCAGTAATGATTGATTACAGCTCTCCCAAATTCACCTGCAGGGAAACCAAAGGGGATGAGATCAGACATGATGGTGGGGGCTTTACGTTTGTCTGCTGCTAATGCAGAAATACTACACGGGCTGCACAGCTTTTTTTGCTGAAGCTCGTCTAGTCTCGTTTATGGCTGTATCCTGGAGGACAGGGGAGATTAGACTGAACCTGCGCACAACACAAACTTTGAACAACCTTTAGCACCAGGTGGTGCATGATGGTGATTAAGGTTTGGAATTCAGAATATGTAAAATTCTATCCTCATTAAAAAGCAGTTGAATTTACCACTGACCACTGCAGGTGCAACCTCCTCGCCGTGACTCGCAGTGGAATTTGAGGAAGTGGAAGTAAAGCAGACCACAGATCTGGAAGTATTCTCTCCATTATGAGTTTCTTTACACAGATTACAGATTGCTTTGTCATGCAGTAACGCATGGTTGGTCATATTTTAGAGCCCTGCACGTACGGCTGTACGGCAGGTCATGTGGCCCAGCTATGGCGAGGGGGAAAAGCAGGTTTGTCCTCCTGACTTTGAACTCCTCTCTGCATCCTTAAGTTCCCCTTAATCCCCCAGAGTATTCATGTATTTTTCACTGTTCACATTCACCCCCCGGGCTGACACCAGCCCTGCTGCAATTACTGTGATGATTCAGAAAGCGCAATCTGCTGCTGCTCGCCACACTGTAATAGGTGATTTTAATCACTTTAATTTCCAAAAAGTCCTTGAGCGCCGTGTCATCCGCACAGCAGGCCATTATGGCGCTCTCCTGGAAACTGTTACAGCTCTGTCAGGCGAAGTGTCAGAGAATTTTAGCTCAGTATGTACGGCTCTGTCCGAGTCTGAACTAATGGACCCGCCCTGATTTTACAAGGAAGTTTGTTCCGTAACTGCCTGCATTTCCAGGCAGGTCACTGACCATGCCCACGCTCAGTCTCCAAAGATTCTGTCCCACTGGCAGATGATGGATCTCCAGTAGACGTCATTGGATTAGGTATTAAAAAACCAAAGTGCTTGGTGGAACTGCCAAGTGAACTATCTTGCTGCTTAAAGTGGGAGGGTTTGATCCTTTACGGCTAATCGCTGGAATGTGTGAAATGTGATTTATGGTCAACACCTCGTGGTGTCATTCCAGCGAAATCTATCTGCCGTTTGTCTAATGCACAGATATGCAACTTAAACTTAAGAGGTTTTTCTTTTTTCTGAGAACTTTCAGCCTGACCCATGAGTGATCTGAAAATGTCACCTGCACCAGCCCCAGTCCTGCAGCTTTGTCGCTCTGATCTCATCCAAACCTTGAAGCCATCAAAGACGATAATCAATCATGAAGCGGATGCAGGCATTGGTAACGCGGCGTAGCCCGAGCAGGGCTGTTGGGAATGGGAACAGTTTGAGCTATTCTGCATTGTGTCCTTCAGCTGTGTTCTCTGTGAAAGGGCCCAGTGTTGGTACAGCCAGACACTCATGAAGCACCGCTGCAGCTAAACTGCAGCACTAATGCATTACTGCATCTAATTAGCTTTGCAGCGGTTAGAAACCTTATCCTGCAGAGCACTAAAGTATAGTCATATTAAAACCCTTTAGTGATATCCCATAGATATTTTGCAAATGAACTGAGGATTACTTGTTCCTTAAGTATCGTGTTTAATTTCATGTCATGTGTTTAATACGCTCTGCTCAGTCGGCTGATGTAAATTGAAACATTTCAACACAAACATTCCTAAATTCTGCAGCTTTATTAAGAGCTCAGTCTTCCAAAGTGAACTCTGATCAACAAGGGCTTCAGGGGCAGCATTTTTTGTGTTAAATAACAGACAGCAGAGGTCAATGATTATCCTTTTACTGTCTGTAAATGTTTGAAAGGCTTCCGCCAGATTTGACCATAAACAAGAGCAGGTTTTGTTTTGTTTTCAGATCTCCCCTAAAACTATATGCTAACAGATAACTGCAGCACCGTGTGTGTGTGTGTGTGTGTGTGTGTGTGTGTGTGTGTGTGTGTGTGTGTGTGTGTGTGTGTGTGTGTGTGTGTGTGTGTGTGTGTGTGTGTGGGGGGTTAATTTATTCCCCAGCGGTCATCAAGGTGTCGTGATGGCAGGGCAGATGGATTTGAGGAACTCCTCTCTTCATTTTGTCCTCTTAATCTCAGCAGGCCTGTCAGGGGAAATGGAAAGCATGCTGTCTGTGGCTCCTGGGTCTGCTTAGCTATTAGAGACTTGGACAGACAGGAGAAGCACTTTGCACAACTTATTTTAAGTCATTTGAAATAACACTGTAGCTCACACTGTAGATGCACGCTATAATTATCCAAAACACATTACTGTCATTGACCTCTTAGTCGCTACATCACTGCACCCTGACACTTCATCATGGTAATAGCAGCCCCGCTGCTGGACGTTCTCAGACCTTGAACACGTGTCCTGAACACGCAGTAATTGGTCATTGTTATTTTTCTACAGTGTGACTACATCATGCGCTCATTGGTGTGGCCGCGTTGCATCATTCTCCTTCACAAAAATACGGTTGATTGCGAAACAGAGGCGAGCTCTGATTGAAAGAATTTTGCAGAAAGCAGAAATTGACAGGTTGGAGTTGTGAAATCCCATGTCGGATTGCAGACAAGGGTTTCTCTCAACTGCTCCTCTGTGTTGTAACGCAACGATTTGTGAACGATGCCAAGTTAAATTTATCACTGCTTGTTCATGCCACACAGCCAGTCAAGATCTTTAGGGAAAAATTAGTTCAGCGTGTCCTTCCTAACTGTGAAATACACCACTCAAACTCTCCTCCAAAGAAGCAAACTTTGACGTGTCGTGTACAATTAACTCTGATTCAATTTAAGGTTCAGTTTAATCCTCTTCTTGTTACAGTTCTGTGTCTGTATTCGCCTGTACTCTACATAATCTCATCAAATCTTCACTCCCGAACAAGGTTCCTTGCTTTTTGTAAGATCAATGTCAATAGGGTCTGAGAGTGTGTGTTTCACCTCGCTGAGCTCATCAGTTTTCCACCTCCAGACAGGAGCTGGGTTCAGGTTACCTGCCAGAGTCTTAGGAGCTGATGTAAACTGATGAAAGAAGCGCTTTAGCTCTCAAACGAGGGCAAGTACATTGTATCTTACATCACTGTTTCTTTCAAAGTTAAAGAAACAGAAAAAAAGCGGCCCTTTGTACATCGTCATACATCCAGTCCAGGAACATTAACATTAAAGAGGAATTACAGGGCTGATGTGGAAGTTATAGCGAGAGCATAGTACATTATGTATATGCATCAGCATTGATCCAGCCCATGCAGAGTTAGAGCTCACCCTGCCTCCCCCTGACCGTCCAAGCCACCACTTTGACTTGCAAAGCATTACAGCTCAAACAGCAGCAGTGGTGTTAATGCCAAAGGTCACAGAGCAATGACAGGGTGATTAGCAAGCTGGCATTTTGGGCCAATGACTGGATGCAGGAGGCCAAGAAAATGTCCTCTTCATCATTCAGCTGTGAATCAGAAGGAGTTCTTTCTTCTCTATATTGATGATGTCACACCAAAATATTCAGTGGATGTTGATTGCACCTATTAAAAACGTTGCGCTGATAGAAGTCAGAAGTTCAAAGGTGAAAATGGAGAAAGTTGCATTTCTATCCAGAAAGAGCAAGGTCAGATGAATGTCATTCTGATCTGGACTGAAATCGTTCATCTGTTGGCTGGATTAGGAAGTTATGTAGAAACCCTCATAATCCCAGAGGAAAAACCCAGAAGAGTGGCTTGAAGTGTTCCCTCAACACATGCAACATTCCCAAAAGCGAATAAATATTTGTTCTCTGCACAGTTCCACAATTAACTATAATGATGTAAAGATCTAACTGTTTTTATGATAATTTTATTTGTAATGCAAATATAATGGAAAAGCTACTATTCTTGCCAATCAGAAAACCTCTTTGTTATGTTTGGTTGTGGGTGACTATTATGATGACAGCCAGGTAGTTTAAGTGCCTCTTTTCATTCAGAACAATTTAAATTGGAGCCATTTTCCCCCTTTTTTAAAAACCACATCGCTGTGCAAGTTTCGAGAATGTCAATTAAAGGCATTTGTGTGTGTGAGTGTGATAATATTGAGAATGTAAAAATGAAAATGATGTGCAGTCTAAAAACCCCAATAACCACCAACACACCAGAGGTGTCACTCGCAGGCATCGGGAGATTATGCACCATTTAACACACCTACTGTTCAGCATCATTTACCAGTAAAGACAGAGTTGAGGACTGGCTGATCCAAGGAGGTTGAGGGTGTGATCAACGATGGACTTTGTTCTGAGGGAGGAAGCCTGCCTTCTTTAACTTTAGCTTTGCAAATGAACCATGCGGGACTGGAATCACTTTGGATTTTGAGTTACTTTAGCTGTAAATTTAGTTTACAGGAAACAAAATGCGCCTTTTGGATGTTCTGTCTGACTTTCTCATCTCTCTGAAATGTGCGAGATTGCGGCTCCAGTCCTCCACGCTCGGCACCTGTTCCATGCAGAACTGTCGCCTCCCCTACTGTTTTGGGGCTGCTAAAAATAACATCTGGGGAGGGTTTTTATCACCAGCAGGCAGGCGGGAGGAACTGGGGAGCAGAGGGAAATTGGCTGTTTGTGTGTTCTATCAGACGGTGAGGGAATGTTAGATAGATGTTGATTCTCCCATTCCCAGCCTGCTTCACTTTGCCACGGCTGTGTACAAAGTGAAGGGAACTATATATTTAGCCGCTGTGAGTCATTCTCGGCAGATTGGGCTTCTTTGGAATTTAACACATTTAGAGAGACACATAAAGGAGCTTGTGTTTATCAAGAATCATTCCTTGATTTCCTCCTCTCCCCTTTCAACCAGGTCTTAAAGCACGCTGCTGTGACTCACTTTCACTTCAAAAACCCTTTTAAACACCCTCCAGGTCCTTGAACCCTTCTGTCACCTGCTCTTTTGTTCTCTTTGCACATTTGTGGCAATGCCACTATTAAAACAACTCCATACACATCAGTAGTCAATTGGCGCTATCCGTTTTTTGATAATTGTGGTTTATAGAATTTCTGTAAATGTGGATGACATTGGAGTGCATCAGAAATGAGGCCAGTGCATTTTCATCGCCACCTGGGGGCTTCTTTTTAAGTTAGTTGACACTGGTTATGGCTTTAGTTTGGTTAATTGAAATCGTATCTCTCTGGAATATCTGCGTTTCAATAATGTCACACAGCAGGGACTTTATCACAGTTTTCATGGCACAAATGGGTAAAACCGCAGGGTAGCAGTGAGATGAGTTATATCAGTTGCAAAAGGACGAGGAGGGTCTCTCGCACACTTCCTAATTGTGCTGATTTTTTAAATTGTGATTACCTGCCCCGCTGCCCCACTCACACGAGTCGTGCTGCATTCAAGTGCCAGCGACATGCTTTTTGTGTTCGTTAACTTGTTCAGATAGGCGTGACTTCCCGTGACTGTTGACATCCCAGATTGGTCAGAGGCAGCCTCTGTTGCTCCAGCAGCACAGCAGCTGCTTTCAGACTCTAATCCAGCGTAATTACCAGTCTAATTCACCACATAAATGAGCCAAGTAACACATGCTTTATGGGATCTTAAAATGGCTCGCGTGGTAGCAACTGTTGTTTTTACCCGGGCAACAAATTAGTTGAGTAGCCGCTCCGGCTCACCTCTGGTGGAAATATTCCCACAGGGCTGTTCAGGGAAGATAACGGCATCCACTTTATCTGGCCCGGCATTGGCCAGGGGCCCAGCTGTTCCAGCCGCAGCTGCATCTTCTGATGCCGAGCATGTTTTAACATGCTGTCTGGTTGCATTGCATGTGACAGGAGCACAGGGAAATGTGCAGCGGTGAAGTGACTTTGACTGAGCTGCAGAAGATGATGATGATGATGATGAAAGGAAAAGTGAAGCAACTGCCCCATCCAGCCCAGGCTACCTTAAAGACATCGTATCTTCCCGGTAGCCTGCTGAGTGGGATGTGACCAGAGCCTTTGCGTCGATGCTGAGCTTAGCCCACTTAGCCCGATCGTTGGTGCATCACGTGCGAACAACCCCACAGCTGTTAATGAATATTTGCTGTTCTCTCTCTTTCCGTGTGTGTGTGAACTGTAATTGTGCTCAACTCACATCTGGAGTTTGTGCAGATGAATCGGCAATGCCACCACGCCTCAAGAAGAAAGGAATCTTTTTTTTCTTTGGCGTCTCGCCGATAGCGAACCAACAACTGCGCTGTTTGCTCAGTGGGTTGGGTTACATGCAGTCTGCTGCACCAGCCTGACCTGCAATTAAACAGGTGGAGCCGCAACTTATATTTCATAACAGGGCTGTGAGGAATCACGGCCATGAAGTGTTGCCTGTAAATAGCATCTAAAACACAGTCGCCCTCCACCCGCTGCCCAGGTTTGTGTGTTCCCCTGAAAACTAATCATCCTTCCACTATTTTCATTCAGGCGCTAAATAATTGATTTGGCACATGGCCACAGATTATGGAACTGTTGTTTCCATTTTTAACCATCCATATCTAAAGTTTACCCACGCTGACCAGGACGGCCTTCGCTGCAATCCTGAAAGAGCATGTTTTATTATTTGTTTGTGATCAAATGGATGGTAATTTATTATCAGCATAGATGTGGAAGATGTAGCTGGAGACAAAATACTAATCAAAGAGAAACTGTTCAAAAGCAACGCAACTTTAAACCTATTTTATTTACTTTAGATCTTATGGTCTGCCTCTAAAGTGACAAATCTGTCGTTTGCATTTCCTGAAAGTGGCTGTGGTATCTGGTAAAAAGGACAGTATTTACACCTGAAGCAGCTCTGCCTCCCCCCTCCCAAACCCCTCCATCAGGCAGTCCTGAGCTACAGAAATAGCAACGCTAGTGTATGACTCATGTTTTGAGCTCTACGAGATCCCTGATGAGGAGGGCCCGGATAAAAGGGCTCATTAGTCACGGGTGTCACCTACCAAAGAACGGGTTTGAATAGCTGTAACTGGGGCATCTAAGGGCACTGGGTCAACCTGTGTTCGACTTTCAGCTTCACCGTAACCTGTGGAGCTGCTTCACTCGGTGCCTCTTCAGCTCTTCTGCTCCTCTTAGGTTATTCCTCAATCCCAAGGTCAAACACGAGAGGCAGCTTCTCTTCTACACCCGCTCCATTCCCAAGTGTCCATGCATCTCCTTTCATCTCCCATCCTATATCTTTTCTCATGCCTTTTATCGCACTCGTGTCAGCGTTCCTCCCACCCCCCTCATCCCCTGCCTCTTTCATTTGCTCTCTTCCATCCATCTTCTTCCTTCTGTCATCAGCCACCAATTTACATGTCTTTTATACCCCCACCACCACTACCCGTCCCCTACATGCTAACGGACTTAGCCTAATTTGCTCTGTGTCTTTGTATCTGGTCTTCTGGATTTCCTGCTTGGTTTAGGTCCTAAAACTGGTCTATGACTTCTATGACATAATCCAATAGAGCCTACTGATTTCTCATCTTTTGGACATCGAATTAGCTTTTTAAACATTTTAGAAAATACTTTATCTTAAATAAAGTACATAGGCCCTTCTGTAATATCTGATGTTAACATTAGCTCAAATTCTGCCTTCTTGAGATCCTGAACATGGTTTCTGGTGTGGTGCCTTATCTCTAAAAAAAAATTGAGCTTGCCGGTTCATCCCAGTGTCACTGTTGAAAGAGGAAACATGGTTGTTTTTGATGTGGGGAAGATGAATTGCAAGCAACATGATTCATTGTTTATCTATTTGTTTAACCCTTTTAGCTCCTGTACTTCCTCGTGTTTTTCATTGTCAACCTGCAAATAAAGTAAAAACCTGTGTGAGCTTTACATTTCTATATCTGCACCCCGATTCTGTTTGAACAGAGCCCTGCCACGTAGCTCTGAGCTCTTCCCTCTCCTCCATCCCCACTCTGCTCCAGCCCCCACTCTTCTCCCGGAGCCTCCTCGGCTTCGTTTCCTCCTCACGGTCGCTCCTCCATCGTGGCGGTGCCTCGATGGTGGTCAGCCTGCTCGCTCCCTCTGCCGCGATACGCAGCAGAAGGAGTGAGGAGAAGTGAGCGAATGGAGGGTTTCAGCGGCTGCCGCTGCTCCGCACGGTGGGCGAGGAGAAGGAATGGAGAGAGAGGGAGAGAGGATGCTGTGATAGAGAGAGGGAGAGAGCACAGCGAGTGAGCGTGTGTGCGAGTGAGAGAGGAAGAGGTCCGGCGCTCACAGCCCATATCACTGGCTGGCTGGCTCGCTCACTGTTGACGAATGAGCTGTCTACCCACGGGGCTGGGAAACGGCAGCTTGTGACAAGCTGGGGAGAGAGGAACATGAATGTAATGCGCACCTTGCCTCGCTTGCTTTCAGATACCGGCCAGAAGAAAACCCCAGAAAAGAAGGATGGGAGACGCATGTCGTTCCAGAGACCCAAAGGGACCACTGAATATTCTGTGAGTAATGCACAAGTAACTCTGCTCTGTGTTCATAACGTGCTCTTTGTGCCTGCCTGTGTGTCAGCTGCCCGCGGTCCCACAGCTCTGAGTGTATTTCTAGCTGTAGCAGTTGTGTGTTGTGAAAACACTGTCTGACCATGCTTGATGCCTCATTAGTGATGGAGAGAAGCAATTTGCGTAACGTGTACTCAATTGGCAGGCTTTTTGCATGCAAGGGATGGATGTGCAGGGTAGCGGAGGGAAAGCCCGTGGAAACAATGTCTCCCTCCCTAAAGCTCAGCTCCATTTTGCATGTTGATGTATGGATCGGAGAGAGGAATCGGAGCAGTTGCATCCATTACCACCAACTAGAGCAGAGGAAAGCTCTGTACTGGAGGGGTTTGTTTTTCCAGTGACGCTCTACACAACGTATCAGAGAACATTCCACCACAGAGCAGGCAGGGCTCATCTGTGACCTTCCAACAGCATTGTCATTTCTATTGATTTAGCTGTTGTGGAGCAGAAGGGGTGGGTCGAGAGGAGAGAGGGGGAGAGGACTTTGGTTCCCTGGCGTAATCTGAAAATGGAGCCGTCTCTGCTCTGCCTGGTTGTGCTCTTCAAATGACCCTCAAATCCAGCTGCAGTCAGACTGCTTCTGCTTGCCTCTCTCTCTCTCTCTCTCTCTCTCTCTCTCTCTCTCTCTCTCTCTCTCTCTCTCTCTCTCTCTCTCTCTCTCTCTCTCTCTCTCTCTCTCTCGCTCTCGCTCTCGCTCTCGCTCTCTCCGTGGCAACAGCGAGGAGCGTGCTTGCCGCGGCTCGGTGCCGGCTGTCTGCTCCTCTGCTGGATAGAGAGGAGCATGTGAAGCCAGGAAGAAGGAGAGCGGGGGAAGGCTCGCTGGGTGTCTCTTCCTCCACCTCCTCTCTTGTCAGCTGTTGCTCTGCCATTAAACTTGTCCATCCGTTGCTCCGCTGTGATTGGCTGCCTTGTTCCCATCTCCAACACCTCTGCAACACTGACACCTGCTTCGCCATCAGTCATGTATCACTTGCCGAAGAACATAGTTGTTTATCCTGAGCAGTTTAACTTGATTTGAATAATTTACACAGGACGGATATTGTAGAAGGAGCATTCTGTAATGTGATCATCGCCAGTCAGCAAGAAATGCCGTGCAAATACAAATAAAGTTTGAATTTTGTCAGGATCTGGACTACATTCTAGCCAGTGTGTCAGCATAGAATAAACCCAGATTCTATCATCTGGCATCCTGCCACAGTGTCTCAGTGATAGGTGTATTTGAGGCCGTATAAGCAGGCCTCCTGCACTCTGACAGCTGCATGATGGCCAGCATTCCGCTGATTGAGAAGACACTTTATCTTAAATTCATCTCCTGCACCAGGAAGATGACTGACGATGTTTCCTCATTTTGCTCTCCAGCAGATAAGTTTATAATCTACCGCCAGGCGCTGGCAGGAAAAAGCTGAGTTTCCTCTTATACAACCTTATTGATACGATCTTTCTGTCTCTCCCTCAGCCCTCCACCTCTTCTCCACCCATTTTCTGCCGGTATTGTGAAATAACCTGCAGCCCGCGTGTGTCTTCTCTGATAATGCCAGTCCATTCACTAAATTCCAGCGAATTCCCAGCAGATCTGCGTGTAATTAACAATTACAAAAAAGTATCAGAAGCGCAAGAGGAAAAACCATTAAAGAGATGACCAAAAGGTATTTGGGAAAAGGTAAACAAATGGATTTAAAGAAAAATACATGATCTTTGCAGAATTAACCTGTATAGCAGATTCAAATTCGAGTCCTGAGATCCAGTGAGTAATCAAAACCAGCGATCCATGCATGAGTTGTTTGTAGTGTTGATTTTGAGATCAGGCATTCAACTCCCACAATGGCAGCAAAACACTATTTCCTTATTGCAATTCAGAAGAGTGCATAATAATTTGTATAATAGTCTTTGTTTACTTGCCTCAGATTGTTCAGGCCCACATGTGAGTCACAACTTTAGGCCTTCACTTAATGTGACCATGCGTTCACTATATCCTCAGTATCAACTCAAAGACATTCACTATTTTCTAAACCACAACATAAACATCACATTCGAGCCTAGGAACTCTTCTTTGCGTAATATTTGGGCTCTATGCCTCTTCTTTGCTGTCACTCTTGTAGTCTTCTCACTAAAATTGTCGAGCCGAGCTCTGTGTGTTCTGCATAGTGATACTGCAGACTATCTGAGGGGGCTGGACTGTCTGGATTCTTTTTGTTATGCCGGGGAGCAATAGAGGGTGTCGGCGTCAGTGATGATCTACGCAGTCTTGATTTTTAACCATGTCTTTCTATTGGCTGCAGTAAAAGAGTGACTAATCGGCCTGAGATAACTAAATACTGCACTGAGTAATGCTCAAGGTATTTAAGATAGAAACTTTAATGGGAATTTTGATGGCTGTGCAGATCACTGTTTCCAGATGATGACTCAAGCTGAGTGTATAAAATAGTTGATGCACAGGGAGCTGCAGAGAACATTCCTCTTTGCATATGATGAGCAGTCTGATGCAGATTTATGGTGGTCAAATGTCAAAGGAAGACTAATAAGGGCAGAGACACAGTCGCGGTGTCACCAGTCTGCAGGTCGATTGGATTTCTGCTGGGTTAACAGGAAGCATGGTGGGTCTTGGAGGATGTGTGCACTTTAGATGAGTCATACACCGAGCACCAGGTGTCGGTGCTCATGCGGCGAGATGCGTGCACGCATCATCAGCAGCCTTAACTCTGCACCATCCTGACAATCAGTCATGCTGATTGCATTATTCACTGTGGTGCAGGAGAGCAGATCCAACTGTTTTAGCTCTTTCACAGCCCTCTCTGCAGCAGAGGACAGTGGATGATGGAAAGATGATGGGCCTGGAGGTGGTGGATGGATGGGGGGGTGTGGTCCCCATCCATCTGTGGATGGATGGGAGTTCGTGGTCTGGGGGTGCCAGGTGCCAACCTGACATTCAGTGAAAGTGACATTTGTCGCCTTGAAAGGCTGTAAAGATTGTTCTCTACTATCAATTATACCGAGTCTAAATTTAGGTCTGTAAATGATCAGCAAGGGTATAGTTGCCCACAATAGGCATGCCATTAGGTGCATAATGACAATGTTGCCACGGCAACTGTCATGCCAAAGCAAGACTTCATCCTTCATGATAAAATGAGGAGTGATGGCTCCTGTGATGTGGCATTATGGGTGATTAAGCTCTCTTATTTCCAGTTTGATGGCACCATAGTTATTTCATCGTATTTATTATGTTTGCTCTTTTTCATTCCTCTTTACGCAGTCTTCTTTTCCACTGACATTTTGAGTTTCTCCAATTGCAGAATAATTTAAACACCTTTATTTTCACTGCTTGCACTAAGGAGCCAGAGCAGTGAGATAAAAAGTTCATCTCTGAGTCAGCCTTTTGCAGAAGCTCTAATAGATTTTTCTCTCTTATTCGATTCTCGTCTTTGCCAACATGCCTTTGGACAGATGGAGCAATTATTGGCTCTCTCCGGCCCAACTCCCTTTGTTAAATCTGCATGTCCTCTTGCACTCAACAAGGTGACCATTAGCCTGACGTCAGCCGCATTCAAGATGGCTGCCAGCCCTTCCTCTACCCTTCTGCGTGAACGGACGGACATCCCCCCTAAAATGAAGCAGCTTAATTATTCATCTGTAGTTAAAATGAATAATGGGTAATATTGATCCAGCTGATAAGACGATAGGCTGCATCAGTCATTAATGGCTCTGCTCCCGATTGTGAACACTCCCACTTTTGCCCCCCCCTCCGTTGCTCTGCCATCAATCCGTCAATAGCAGGTCTTTATCAGTGGGTCACATTTGCATGTCCCCTCTCCTCTGCCACTTAATTGACTTACAGACAGCTCCTCTTACAGTACAATCAATGGGTGCAGCTCATGGTTCGGCCGGAGTTGCATGTATCTGTACATGTCTCCTGTTATTGGTGCCGTGGCGACATATGGAGCTGACCGCCCAGTGTGAGAGCTTCAAAGGCAAACATGAATCCCACTAATATTGCACCAGATTTATTGCCAAGATCAGGCCACAGCAAAGCCTTGCCATTGCTTATGTCAATGAAAGAGGGCTTTTTTTACCATATTGATTGGATGAATTCCTGATAAACAGCTACCCTGAGCATTTAAAACCAGAGTGACTGGCTTTCCTGAGTCAGGTTAAGCTTTGGAACGACCAGTTTTAGAATGACTCGCAGTTTTCCCCAAATACAAGGGGATTTTTTTTTAAAACGGATTCGGTCAAAACCTCATGTTTCAGCAGCTGCTAATGTTCCACAGAGCCTCATGTCCTGTTGTCTGAGAGGAGCTATAAAGCTAAAAATAAATAGTTCATGGATGAGGCGGGAGCAAATGGCACCAAGAGGCAATCGATGCTCTGGACTGTAGCTTGGTGGATGAAAGGCAGTGGGAGCCAGCTCATTATGGACACCTTACATCACAAGCTAAAGAAAGAGAGCGCTGAACGTTCTATTGATAACAGCTGAAATTGTGCTGGAAACTGGACACAAACACACAAATAAAGAGCTGTAAATTGCTGTAGAGTGCGTTCACTGCTTTTGACACAGTGCAGTGGTGACTTGTAGGGTCAGCGCTGAATTCTTGTCCCATTCTCATGACCGAGCTGCAGTGTGGCTACATGGGGATTGTGTCATGAAGTCATGAGGACTTTGTCACTCCAGCTCTGAACTTTCTGGCTCCCGCTGTCGGCTTTCAGACCCAATGTTTGTCAGGCTGACACACCGTCGTCTGAGCAGACAGTCCTGTCATGCACGAGCCTTAAAGCCATCAAACGTTTGAGAGCATTTTTAGTCCCACCTGACAAACCTTCTGTCCTCTTCGAGCTCTTTTAATCACTGTTCTTACAGCTAGCCAGCTGCATTTTCGTCAGCACGGAGGCGTGACGGCGTGACTTAATTTAACTGTCAATTTCAAACACATCTGAGGTCGATCAGTGTGTTGAGATTAACTTAATGTCAACACACTGATGGTCCTCAGATGTGTTTGAAATTGATCCAGTGTGTTGACATTAAGCTAATGTCTCCTTTGGCCTCCTGTGTTGACTTTTTTTCCTCTTATTTGAGTGTAAACAGTGACATGCACCAGAGAGAAAGCAGCTTATTCAGCACTTTTTTGATCGCCCACATTAGAGCTCAGATATTAAGTAATTTCCACTTTCTAGCATTTGCAGTAAATTGCTTTAGAGTGTCCGAACATACGGATTATTAAGCAATAAGGCAAGTGGCAGTGAGGAAGCAGAGCGGGGAGGAAATATAAGTTTAACTAAGTGGGAAGCTGAAAATTACAGTACAGTTAATTCTTTACATCTCATTTTTCTCAAACTCTGTTTTATTCATCAATGATGAAAAGTAAATGTAAATAATAAAAGTGATTTTTAACTGCATATAACCAAAGTACCCTGGATCTGTTCATTATTGGTTTTTGTTTCTGCTGAACAACCTTTTTACTCAGTTTAAACATACAAAATAATGAGTACAAGTGCAATGATGAACAAAGAAATTACTGTACACAAAGCTTTGACATATCAATATTACCTTGTAATTTGATTTAAAAAGAAATAGAAACTTTAATTGACTTTATTACTTTTCCAGTTAGATGAAGTGTTTAAAATATATTAACAAATTGCCATTATTGCTGCACCTTGGCTTGCAAATTTAACCTTTTCTCTCACTGCTGTGTAGCCTTCAAATGCAGGAAGGAAATGGTGGTCTCACGACATTGTGTCTGAGCTCAGATGAGAGTAGTTTTCCTGTGGATATAATATCTAGGCTCTATCTGCTCTGCAAGCTTTCATGTTTTAGCTCTTTGAAACCAGACTCATATAGTTCTTGTGGTCTCACTATCATTCTCTTAGATGAGACGTATGAAATGATCTTGATGCCTGGTTTGATACCGAAACCGAAACACATTTTCGGTGTGGTTTCTATGCCCTAGTGTCACCCCTGCTGCCCTAGAAAAGCTGAAATGGGACACCCGTGAAAAAGAAACACAAAAAAAGTGACCATGTACTTTCAACTTGCACCCAAAAACTGGATTGGCCCTCTTTTGGATGCGTTCAGCAGTGCAAAAGCTGTTGGGAACAAGAGAGTCTGCTGCTGTCACAAGATAACTACAAGCATTCAAGAGCAGATCTTTTAAGTCCCTCTCTGTGTAACAGTGGGTTCACAGTTGCAGCCTTTTCTGGTAGTTAGACTTCCCATGAGCACTTTCTGCTGTATTTCCAGGAGTTTCCCAGAAGTCTTTTCCCTCCTCAAAAGGCATCTTCAACAATTCTTTCATTCTGCAACGATTACAAGGAAATGTGCTGCATATTTAATTGGAACGTGTGAAAGTGTATGTGTACTCTAAAACGCCACTTACTCAGAATAACCTTCAGGATGTTTACCGTTTATTTAATGCATAAATGCTCTTGTATGCGAGAATATCAGCCAGTTCCTAACGGTTAACCTTTAAGGTTCCTGCTTGCACACTTCTGCATTTCTCTTAAGTAACTCCCCTGGACACCGTGATTCTGTTTCACTAATCTTCCAGCTCATCTGCCGTTTACTCACCTCCGTGTCTGCCATCTGTGTTTCTCTGGAAACAATATATATTAAGGTTGAAGAACACAGTCACAGACAGAAGGAGAGAGAGACAATAGTCCCATGACTTGCACTAAAATAAACAGTCCCATTATCCTGTCCTAATTATGTGGCGCTCAGACTCGACCCTGCTGCTCTGGCTCCCTAGAAGCTCTGTCCCCTGAGCAGACTATTTCATTCATACCTTCAGACACACAGGTGCATTCAGACACGGTCGTCGTCCCCACTGGGCCTGTGTGTCGCTTAACTGGTTCAGACTTGTGGAAGACATCCGTTTGGTTTTTGTTTTTCTTGGATTGTGATTGTGAGCGATGGAGGCACGCAAATGCACCCAGGTCAGGCTGCAGGGTGTAGCAGCTGAGCGCGAGGTGAAGTCACAGCAGTGCGACGGCTGCTCACACGACTCCTTAAACCTTAGTTAAACTGCTCAGCTAACATAGGAGGACAAGTGAGGCTATGATTTAAGCGGTTACTGTTTCATAATTAATGATTGAAAAACTGCAGCAGCGGATCTGAATTACACCAGCATCAGTTCTTCACTGTTGGGAATCACAACCGCTACGGGCTGCTCCTGACCCCACAGAATGATCTGGTGTGATTCACTTTTTAACCTCTTTAACCTTGGAAGTAAAAATCAGCAGCGGGTCTCACACACAGCAGAGTACACAAGAGAACTTTCTATACAATGCTGTTTCCACAGAAAGTGGGGCATAGTAAAATATAAATAGCACAGTGGCCGTGTTTTTGTAATTATTCAGATCTTCTCTGAAAAAGACCGTCTACTTCCTGATTCTGTTTAGTCTATTAATGCTGCCTTCTTAATTTTAAATCTCTCCATTTTCAGAGCTCCTCAGTGCTAAAATGTGAAATGTGACTCACTTGCTGGAAAGTGAATCAATAATCAAAATATGTCTATTGATTTTTGTCTTCATATGAATGTTGTTGTGGATGTTGTTGGATGATAAAAAAAGAACTTTTTTTCGAGCAGGAACATTGGTTTCTGCGTCACAGATGACAAATCCAGTAGTTTTTGGAACTTTAGAAGTAATAAAGGAACGGATTGTTCTGCCCTGTCACACCCTGCAGTCTCCTCTTCACAGCTTTAAGAAAACACTGTTGAGTTGTGATTTTTTTTTCCCACTCTTTTGCTGTCCAGGTGGAATCGAGGGACACGTTGAACAGCATCGCACTCAAGTTTGACACAACACCCAACAAGCTGGTCCAGCTGAACAAGCTGTTCTCCAGAGCTGTGGTGCCTGGCCAGGTCTGAGCCGCCGCACACGCCGTCTCTCATCACATCTGATAACTACTTAATTCAGACACAAAACCACCTCTATTTTTTTTTTAGCACAAGTATTTATGTATTTAAAACATTTTAAAACTCTTACATTAACTTGTGTTAAGGGCCTGGCTGATGACGAGCTGTTAAATTAATTGCTGGGTAATTATACTTAATTGCTTTTGGAGGAAGATTAAATACATTCCCCCTACACCCAACTGAAATACCAACTTCATTCTTGTGCACAGTAAGTTTCACCAACACAAGTTAATGTAAGGCTTTTAAAATAATGTTTTGCTTCATTCCCATTTAATTGAATCACGTGCTCCGTTCCTGATTCTGAGACAACGTCGTGTTCTGCCTCGCACATTACCATGCTGGTCATATCTAAATGGTGAATCCAGTTGAAGACTGACGGTGTTCAGGGCCTTCAGTGTCTCCAGTGCCCTCCTCTCATTTAGCCTCAGTGGGCTTCACCCACACACCTTTCTCGTTCATTTGTTGACACAATGACTTGTGTTTTTAGAAAAAAAAAAAAAATGCACCGTTTGCTTAAACCTATCCCAGTAAACAAATGAGGCTGATAAGATTGATTTCCTCTGAAGGTAATCTGTTAGTGTGACACTCCAAACACAGTAACTCCTTTTTTTGTTCCCGTCAGCAGCATGAAACTCTGTCATATGATTCCATGCTATTTACCTTTTCAAGCATGCATGTGTGTGTGAAAGAGATTATCCTCTCTGTCCCCTCGTGCATGCGTGTGTGTGTATGTCTGCGCAGAGGCTGCGCCTGTGTAAAAACAGAGATGGCTTGTGTTTGCAGGTTCTGTACGTTCCTGATCCCGAGTACGTCTCCAGTGTTGGAAGCTCCCCTTCCCTCAGTCCCGTCAGCCCCCTCTCTCCCTCCTGCTCAGAAGTTGATTTAGAGAAGGTGACGGTATGTTGGCCACGCCGATGATGTACAGTTTTACACCATTAACACACCATTTCAAGGTCATAGCAGTAAATAATACCAGCTGTTCATTATAGTGACACAGCTATATGTTGCTGATACACACAGCTTTAACGAGGACTTAATCAACTTGGTTAAAACCAATTATTTCTGCATTTATGTAAATACCTGTGATACACACACAGACACACACACACACACACACACACACACACACACACAGGCTTCATCCATTGCTGTCAGGGTTTAAAGCTCTTTCCATTGTCATAGGTGAGCATCCAGAATGACTTTCAAGGTCAAGCTTGGCCTTGTGTAGTATGGAGGACAGGAAGTGGGACGCTGCTTCTGAGTGTAGAATCATTTTTCTGTCGGTCTTATTCACATATGGAGCTCATGTAAAATTACGGCAGCGTTTTCTGAATAATGCATGTGTGTGTGTGAAATACGTTGTTGGATGTGCTCCGCTCTTAATTAGTATTTAAGCTGCTGGCAGCAGTTTTGTTCTCATTGCTATAATATCTGATGAATGAGGAACACTTGGCAGGTACACATCACTGATACAGACCGATCAATTTAGAGGGTTTTGTTTTTTGTGATTATTGAGGTGTAACCAGCACAAAGTTTGGCCTCCAGGCAAAAAAAAAATGGCAATTTGTCTTTAGCTGCATCGTTTACCAGCAGTGTAGCGGCATCGATCTGCGCGGGGACATCCAGACAGCCGCCATCCACTGAGCCGTGCGCTTCCTGTCCTCGCAGCTCTGACATCAGCAGAACGAGCCGTCTCCCTCGGGTCCCCCCGTTTGTGGCGTCGAATGAGTCAATCACTAAACACCGCAGGAAGCCCGGTCGCCACTTAAGACGTGCAACTGTTTGCTGGTCTCCATGGAGACTGCGGTCTTATTTGGTCTGCTTTTGAGAGAACACCAGTACCGCCACTTCCACTGTGGCTGCTGTCACAAGCCTTTCCGCCACGAGCATTCCTCCTTCTCCTCCTCTGTCTCCTCCTCCTCCTCCTCCTCCTCCTCCTCCTCCTCCTCCTCCTCCTCGTCACCACTGTCCGTTAATTTCTCCGCGCCTGCCGAAGGAAGCAGGCCCGTTCGTTTACGACTTATCTATTTAGGTCATGCCTGCTGCGAGAACAGGGGCATATTCTGCAGCTCCTGACAGGCCTGGATCCAGAGACGGAGGCTGCGACTGAAATCAAGCCCTTAAAGTGTCGGATGTTTAGAGCGGCTAATGACAGGAGAGTCTCCGTCTCCCAGAGAAGCAGCCAGGCGGCAATTATTCCAGGCCCAGGAAGTCCGCATGGACGGCATTACCTCAGCTGATCAGCCGAATATGCGTGTTTGTTTGTTCCTGCCTGTCAGTTCTGCTTCCCGGCGCATGTCTGCCTTCCTCCATTTTCTTCTCATTCCGGAGTTTCGCGGATCCCGGCAGCACTCGGGGTGTCGCCGGGGCTTTGAAACACAAAAGACCTGAACGTCTTCGCGCATCCCTCTTCTTCCAGAATCCCCAGCATCTTTTAATTATGATCCTATTTTGGTGCTCGGCACACAGGCCTCAAAGAGGATATTATTTGAACAAATGTCTCTGGGAGGTGTAGAGTAATTGCAGTGCTCACAATTAATAGCTGTAGCAACCGTTCTGACTAGAAACTGCTTTCAGGTGCTTCTCTTTTATAAGAGATAAAAGATATAAAGAGTCATCCAGTACCAGATGTTCAAATGACAGAGGTCGAGTCATGAAACCATGAAATATTTCACATTTTGTTTTTGTTTTTTTATCATGAAATAACCCAATTTAATGAAGTACTGACTCTGGTTGCAAGTTTGGTCCCCATAAACTTGGGGAAAGGTCATATTTGTCATTTATTCATTAATTGTTGCCAACTTAATTGGCAATTTGCTTTTCAAACTGTGGCAAGCTTTAGTTCTTGGAGATTAAAGATTAACTCTGAACAAACATTGGCTTTTCCCAGTTCCAGAGTGAGCTAGTCTTTCCTTCCTTTGTTGGACGGAAAAAGGGCGTCAAAGACGACTAGCCAGTTAAACA
This sequence comes from Lagocephalus sceleratus, assembly GCA_911728415.1. Taxonomy (NCBI): domain Eukaryota; kingdom Metazoa; phylum Chordata; class Actinopteri; order Tetraodontiformes; family Tetraodontidae; genus Lagocephalus; species Lagocephalus sceleratus. Next base: position 10,080,545 of record CAJVRN010000126.1, read on the forward strand.
AAAGCAAAACCCCATCAAATAACTCGACTATGTTTCTATCATCAAGAAATCTGAAGTAAGGAGGACACAGCAAATTCAGCACAGACAACAGAAAAAGGAAACAGTTTTTCTTTTCATTCAGAGACATTTTTGAGGATTTTTTTTTTCTTCTTTGGCTTCAATAAGGACGTTGTCACAATACTGCATGAACAAGAAATGTATCTTCTTTGGCCACAAATGCCACACAAAACAAACTAATCCTGTACATTCTGTTATAACTAATCATAACATGCACTTTACTGTGACTGCAGCAAAATGATTCATTCATTTTATAAATATGAATATTCAAAGTGCTGTAGTCCAAATTACACTAAACTCAGTGCGTCCTTGGATACAGTTTAGCCTGAGGCTGCTGTATTAACATGCAAATCTCCAAATGAATAAACACCAACCATGTTTTCAAATGAAACACCTTCAGAATATTTGATGGGAAATATTAATCCATCATATGGTGTGTGTTTTTCCCCTCGGGCCATGTTGTTTTGTGTTTCTGTAACAGAAGTAAAGGACAGATAAGGCAGCTCTGAACCCTCGCCGTGCTCTCAGCCTTCCTGCTGGTGTTGGCAGCAAAAACTGACACATCTTGCAGGCATCGATCATTGGCTGGCTGTGTGTGTGTGTGTGTGTGTGTGTCCTTCTGTGTGTGTGTGTGTGTGTGTGTGTCTGTGTGTGTCTGACTGGCTGACTTTCTCGCTAGTGGACTTGCTGTCATTGGATTATTTGGCAGCTTGCTCTCTGGTCATCTGTGCGACCAGGCCTGTCCTCTTTGTCCTGTCAAGAACCTTGTTCTGCAGGCGTGCTTGGACACACACACAAATACACACACACACACACAGATTCACAGTAGTGGTTCAGCTGCTGCTGTGACCTTCTGTCTCTTCTTCTTTTGGCACCTATTTTGTCTCCCTCTTTTCTTCCTTCCTCTCTCAGCTGAGGCCCGACATAAAATTAGCGGCAGCGGAAGTCGCACCAAACTGGATAAGTTACAAACCAAACAGGTGTGTTTGTGATGACATCACCTGACTGCTTCATCTTGGCACGTCTAAGCCTGGAAACGTTACGGCTGTTGTTTTGCCCGACACCAGAGTCAGTATTATCTGCTCCGTGTGTAATTTCATATCATATCGAATGTTTATTGAGTCTTAACTACTGTCGTCCCCCTGCAGAGCGCAGCCACGGCCACTAGGTGGAGCTGCGGATCGTTCTTTTATTGACCTCTACCTTCGCTGTCATTTTAGGGTGCCACAGAGCAAAGAGTGACCCGTTATCATTTCAAAGGAATATTGCCACAATCGTTGGCGACAACAGTCAAATATGACTTAAAAAGAGGTTGGTTATGGTTGAAAACGGTGAAAAATGTTGCTATTTGGATCCCCACCGTTGCTGTCCTGGCCCCGGCCTTCTGCACATCTGTTTCCCTATACTCCTCCGTCCAGCTTTGGACGGAGCTTTCTTGCCCTCCCTCCTCTTCCCGACAAGCGGTTGCTCGCAGTTTGAAGCCGGAGCAGTGGCTCTTTCATCTTTAGGATTTCAGCTCTCGGTCCACATGGCTGCTCCGTGGCCCGTCGCCCCCTTTGATGTCACACCCACTGTACGGGGGGAAAAAACCCTGTTTTCCAACATGCTTGAATAGAGTCTGGCCACCTCAGGACACTGAAGCCTTGGCTCACCTCAAATGAAGTTCAATCAATTCTAACCGTGTCGGCATTTTCCATCGAGCTGCCTCTTTTTCCCTGCCAGTGTGGTGCAGCTGGGCAAAATAGGAAATGGAAACCTACTTTTGAATATGTTTGAATAGACTTACTTCTGATGTTTTGTGTTTCTCCTGATACGCTGGGCAAGTGATGGCAGATACGCATTAGGTGATGATATAAAAGCTATATATATATACGTATATATACATATATATATCAAATAAGTGAGAGATGTGCTTCCTTTGCATGTCTTTCATATGCAGAATATCATCAGATGTACCTCCCATTTAGCTGGAAATCAGACTTCTGTGTGAGCTGAACATTAATCAGACAGGTGATGTGCTGCTCATATACAAGTGGCTCTAACTTAATATTCTAGTGTGTGAGCTGTGCATTCACCTCTCAGCTTTGCACATCCCTACCCGGTCTGGAAAACTCAGTGGCTTCTAATTAATGATCTGAGAGGAGTTTGCATGTTTGCCTCGTGTCTGCGTGATTCCCTCTAAACACTCGAGCTTCCTCCCTCAGTCAAAACACATGCAGCTTAATTGGTTGCCACCCCTGGGATGTTCCTGGTTGTTTGTCTCCGTGAGTCAGCCGTGTGATGAGGCCAAGCTAATAGCTTGTTCAATTAAAACAGCCACCACTGTGCTGTGGCAGATATCAGTAGAAGTGATCTATCCAGGAAGTACAGTTCTGCAGGTAAAGAAATAGCCTTAAAAAGATTCCATGTCTTGAAGCACAAGCTCTTTTTTTTTTTTTTTTTTTACGGGGACTCTTCCAGAAACAGATCCTGACAGGTTGTAGGTCAACAAACCTTGTCTGATATGCATACGTGGCCCTCACTGGTAATTAAGCAGGAGGCAGTCGGCTGGAGGTGGCAGACAGAGGGAGATGGCGGGTGGTGGGGAGCAAACAGCAGCTGGCAGCAGCACCTTTTCTTCTGTTTGACTGGAGCTTGGGTTCAGGTTTACCAGTGTAACCTGACATTTCTAATGAAACCTCACCCATTCGGTTATTTACATTTGTTTTTCCAGGTTCTACATTTGCAAGTTTACTCTGCAAGTCAGCCCCCCTCCCTTTTTATTGTTAAATATATTGTGTATGTAGAAAGTTGACCAGTTCTTTACAAAACTGGTGAGATGAAACCGTCGAAGTGGTGCGCCAAGACTTGGTTCCGTCCAAACGGAACTAAACACCGACACCAATAAAAGCACAGATTGTCAGCCTGTGACAATATGCCACCATTGGCAGCCTCTTAGACCAAGTTGAACCTCCTGTTCAATGTGTTGTCAGACTGTTATTATCCCACGCAGGAACATTAAGTTCTGCTGTGCGCAGGTCAGCGTGCGGCGCTGCATCAGAAAGCATCCACACCTGTCAGCTCCCGGCTGCGTCCTCGCGGGCCTCTCCATGTGGATGCGTGGCGTTGGTGTTATTCTGCTACCGACACATAACGCCCATGCCTCAGATATGCCGGGCTTAATGAGAGGGAAAGGCAGACAGTGTTTGTTGTGCATCTCAATGAGGGAGGACATGTTTTGACATCTGTAGCTGCTCATTTCATACCAGACGTGTGCCGAGCACATAAGCGGCGTGCGTCTCTGGTCCCAGCGGAGTCTTTTATTCAGTGTTGCTGAATTTTTATGCTTGAAGCTGCCAAGTTTTTTTTTTTTTTTTTTTTTTTATATTTAACCCAGAAGCTGCTCAAATGTGTCAGCAGGACATGACTCGCCAGGACGTGGAAGCGGTTGGTGCGGTTATGTAGGCAAGGTGAGTTTGGTTTAAGTGGATGACAAGAGGCTTCAGATGAACCTCCACACGGCTCTCGTGGTGAGCAGCTGAGCTGGGTCCCAGCGTCAGCTGCTCGTGGTCTATTTTTAATCGTAATTGTGTCTTTTAAACCTTTATCTTAATGCTCAGCTCCTCCTCTGCACGTCCAGAGAGGCTTGTTTTGGCTGCGGTAGATTGGCTGGACCTCTTCAGCCGCCCAGCGTCTGGGCCACTCGTGTCAGCGCGGGTCAGGAGCTGCAGGCTGTTTGTGGAATGTGTGGGGAGATGGAGAGGAGAAGGTGTGGGGGTGGAAGTCAGGAGGGCAGCAGACAGTTGTCATGGGCTCAGGCACTCTCCTGTAATCTCTTCACTGCTCTTCACTTCTCTGCTGCCTTTTGACACCCTCCCAGTTGAAATCCCACTCAAACCTGCCTCCCACACTCTCTTCTATCCTCATTTTCCCTTTTGTCCTCACTCCATCACTCACACGCTGGCCTTTGTTCACTTTATCTCATCTTTTCACGTCTTTGCGCCACTCGTCTTCTCTTAAACTAATTTCGCCACACTTCCACTCCCTTTTTTAATTTGCCACCGTGCTCTTCTTCTCGTCTGACTTCTCCCGCCATCGCGCGGACCGCCCTGCCCAGCAGTCTCTTTCCAGTCAGCCCTGTCCTACAAAATGTCTCCCAGTCAGACATTTGTCCCCGTGGGCACTTGCGCAGACAGGCTCCAGTCCTTCTCTTCTCCTGGCTCAGACATCGCATGGCAACAGGCCACTGGTAGAAACACTCCCCACATTGTGTTTCCACCCCAGCAGTCACACCATCTGTAGCAGATTGATGAGTTGCCATGGAGTGGATGAACAAGCAGTAACAACTGCTGCATGCTTTATCTGTCATATGTAAAATCATGAAGACATCAGAAGCATAGTTTCCATATTATGGTGGCCATAATACGTTTGACAGAATTAGCAATGTGACAGGAGATGTTTGCATCTCTGCTTGTTTAAGCGACATATACAGTTAATGACATTGTTACGAATTATTTTGCAGAATCCGCAGCAAAATACAACAAATTTTACATTAATTTCAATGGTTTTGTCCACACCCCCTCAGAGTATTGAAGGCGTGTGCTCGTTAGTCTCACATATGGATCACTTTATGAGGCAGTCAGGGCTCACAGCCATAAAACAATTGAAAAGAATAGAGAGGTGGGAGACAACAATATGAAAACTCCATATCCAGTTTAATTAGAAATTACACCAATCTTAACAGCGTTCCTTGTTCCTTTGTGCTGCTAATTAAACAGAGTTCCTCCTCGAAACAAATTGTGTAACCGGGCATGATGTCACGCTAAAGCACATTAAATAAAGCGTCAGTTTTGTGGATCCTTACTGATGTGAAAACATCTTAGAACAAAATTATCCTGCAGTGTGGAAAATATCAGTGTATGCACTAATACACAAGAGATTCTGGTACAGCTATTTGATGAAATGAGACAGGTTTTAGCTGCACCACATATTTCCAAGTAAACTGTGGTTCGTGTTCTGTGGTTTTCATCATCAACTGTGCTTGGTTAATTCTGACCCTCGCATTGAGCTCACGGAGGTTTTCCAACCCTCTGCCTCCCACCTCCAGGACTCCGATGGCCCATCCAGACAAGACAGCGTCCCGCCTCCTGTGTTCCCAGCCCTCCACCACTCCAGAGTGGTGTCGTCCACCTCCGAAGAGGAGGAGGCTCTCACAGAGAAGTTCCTCAAGATAAACTGCAAATACATCACTGATGGCAAGGTAAGATGATGTCATGAGCAGCACTAATGAATATGAGCGCACAGGGACACCTTTGCACCTTTCTGACCAATAGTATTTCCTTTGTGTGACAACTGTTGTGATTCCTGTTTGCAGTTGATTTTAAATCAGGTCTTACTGTTTGGGTGGGCACACAGTCCCTGCGTGTCTGAGAGAAGGATAACTCTGGAGACACACACACACTCGCACAGATCCATTGTATTGAACTGCTGCTGAGTCACTCTTAGGAACCAAATGAAAGCACTGAAGTGGTCAGCACTGACAGTCAATAACCTGTGTACTTGATTTAGGAAATTTATGTTCTCAAATGGATTAAACCTGCAGCTCACCACGCTCCATATGTGCGTTGCATAATCTGGTTGCCGACAAAAGACACAGAGATGTCATTAAAACTCTGATGGATTCAATCTCACTGTGGTTCATCCGCCCCTGTTTTTTTTTTTTTTTTTTTGTCACGGTGTGTTCTCTCAGGGTGCAGTTAGCGGGGTGTTGCTGGTCACACCCAACAACATCATGTTTGACCCTCACCGGATGGACCCCATGGTCCAGGCCCACGGCTGCGAGGAGTACGGCATCATGTGTCCCCTGGAGGAGGTGCAGTCTGCCGCCATCTACAAAGAGATCACCGACCCCAAGATCAGAGAGACTGTGCCAGAGTAAGAGAAATAAGGCTCGCTTGGAGGTTTTGAACATCACAAAGTGTATTTATATGGGCATCTGAAGACTCTCAGGCCCCCTCAGATTTAAACATTATGTCCCATTGAGTAGCAGATATGAAAGCTGTTTTTCTTTTTCCCTCTGTCACCCCGGCAGAGATGCAGCAGCCTTGCTGTAATTAATGTTACTTGCTGCTGCACCCATGTCAGATCCCATCAGCGGCCAGCTGATAGATTCTTTGCCTCTCGCGCACCAAAACAGAAAAAGACAGCAATTACACCAGGGTTAATGAAGTATGCCTTCACCCTCCTACATTCTCATTGCTCACTGTTTACACTGTCGGAAGCAGCCACTTATTTGTGTTTCCTCCCACAGATTTGTCTGAGACTTTTTTTTTGTTTTCACTTGGATTGTTTTATGCTTCTTAAAAAATGAATCATATTGTGTTCGATAAGGAATGCCTAGACATTGTAGTTACACATTTATATCGTGTTCTTGAGTAAAAAATACAATCCCTTTTAAAAACTAATCATTTATAAATGATAGCTGTGTGATGATAGTTGTTAATGAGAGGTGCATGTTTCTTCTAACCTCTCTTTCATGTCTTTCATGTCAGTGATCTCGAGCCTCTTCCCCCTGAGCGACATCCCTCTCAGAAAGACCCAGAGCATCGCCTGAGGGACTCTGGGGCCAATGACAGTGGTAGCACAGCTCCACGCAGCACTGAAGGCTCCGTCTCTGAAGACGTCTTCACCGAGCCTGAGCTGTCCCCCATCCGGGAGGAGGAGCAGCCGTCTAATGAGGACCTCTGCCTGGACAAGTCCTCCGGCACATCCACGGAGTCCGTGCTCACCATCACACAGGCGGAGTCTGGCGTGAGGGCCGCTGGGTCAGCCGGCCAGGCGGAGCGACCTGCAGTAACTAAGCCAGAGGACAATCCGCCTGACACTGCCACAGAAAAGAAAAGCCAATCTCCCGTGGGATCCAAGCAGCACAGCGAAGAGAAACCGCCAAGCACACCGACGACCACCAGCAGCACTAGCCAGGGCCACGATCCCAGCGGTAGCACCTCACGTCCAGGGTCCCAAAGCTCAGCCACCCCCGATGCCACGGGTACCACCTTAGTCTCAGTCAGTCCAAAAGAGGAAGCCAACAACGTGCCGGATGTCCCCAAAACGGACACTATGCAACAAGACAAGGAGAAGATGGAGGAGACACCAAAGGAGGGCCCGCAGAACCCTGCTGAGGGTAAACACACCTGAATAGACGTTGGTAACACGGGGGGAGTGAGGTGATTTGTGCTGAAAATTGGCCTCGTGTCGGCCTTGAGCTGCAACCAAACACCCACGTTCTTCTGTCTTTTATCAAAGGGAGGTTCTTTTTTCTTTGACTGCTTGAGAATCTCTTCTCATGTTGGTTGCCGATAACCGTCCTGTTTCCATTCTGCCACGGCACCGGTAATTTGAATATATGGATGAGGGAACACGGCGGCGGCGGCGGCGCTGTTATCTTCTTGGCAGACCTGGTTCGGCTTTATGGGGCTTTATGTCGCCCTTTGATCTCTGGCTCAGGTGGTCTGGCCCACTCCTCTGGGTGATAAGCTAAAGCCTATCAAAGACCGCGATGCCACAAGCACGCCCGGCACCCAAAGGAGAACCACAAAGACGATAAAACGCGACATCAAAACACCTTTGTTGGCAGCTTTCAGAGAGGCGTCGGTTACGTCTGATGCAACCCTGAACTGGATTTAAAAGCTAAATTCCACAAAGCCTGGAATAAACTTATTTTGTCTCCATTACTATGGTTAGGATTAAAGATTCCCCACCCTGAAGTTAAATGACTCCAGCCGAGTGTTTCAATCATTTTACCTTTAGACGTGAACGTTGGAACACTAAACTAAATTAAATCTAAACTTTTCTAACATAATTCATGCAACTACATCTAATCATGATAACAACTCAGGCAATAAAAGGCAATAAATTAACCTCTAAGAATATCGGCAGGTAGCTGTAAAACGGCTGATAGTCTTATCACTTCTGCCATAATTTTTTGTGTTATCAGCTAATGGTGATAACAGAAACCTGTAAGACTGTTGAGGAAAATGAGAGTAAAACAACCGCCCTACGGTAGCATCCATCCATCCATCCGTTATCTGCCTGCCACTCTTTTGGCCTTATCTGACAACAGGCTCAGGCTGTTACCCACGTGTGTCCGTTTGCACACTCGCTGGACAAGATGGTTGCAATTCCAGGAAGATTTATACTTTAAAAGGCCTCAGAAAGAGAGAGCCACATTTTTCTCCCGAGCAATTATTGTCGCAGACAGAGGAAACCACTCTGATTCACCGGGGTCTCAGCAGGGCCACCCATTATTCTGTGCACAATAGCACAGCCCACACCATTAAGGGCAGCAGCTTCAAAAACACAGAATCAGTGCGTCATTAATATTAAAATCGTCACGCTGGGATTTTCTAATCAAATGTTTACGCTGTCTTCTTCAGGCCTGGCATGTCTGTTAACTTTCCCACGGATAGTGTCAGTGATATGTCACGTTTGCATTTTGTCCCTGATTATGCACCAGGGGAAGGAGAGAAAATTTGGCTCATGACTCAGTTTAAAAAAAACAGAGGTCAAAAGGTCAGAGAAACAGAACATGGTTGTTTTGGGGGATTTTGTTCAATTGATATTAATGTAGTTTTCATTCTGATTTGCTCCTCCAGGTACCGCCTGCGCAGAAAAACAGCAGCCTCGCTCCCACAAGTTTCTGTGTCTGCGGGTGGGGAAGCCCATGAAGAAGACCTTTGTCTCCAACGCCAGTGCCTCCATGCAGCAGTACGCCCAGCAGGGCAAGAAGCACGAGTACTGGTTCGCTGTGCCACAGGAGAGGTCAGCGCTGCCTCGATCTGAATACAGATCGCACACGACAAACAGCAGAAGGCAAACACGCAGTTACGCCCCCTGTTCAATAGGGTTGTTTGTCTACTGTGGACTTTTCTATGATTTTAACATGGACAGCTGCAGCTCTTCTGTCTGTCAAAGCTGTTCTACCAATCAAATGTGCCTTCTTTGTCAGGTCTGGCTCTCTCTGCAGCTTCTTTTTTTTGCCTCCATCTCTGACACCAAATGATTTCCTCTTGGCACTTGGCTCTTGCACAGTAATAATCGGCTAAAACACCTCTGACAGTTTTTTTAAACCCGGCGAAATCCTCAAATGTTTCCAAATTGAGCTGTTTAAGTTTCACCTGGTCTGTCTTGTTTTTGTGGAGTTGGGCTCCAGGAGGTCTGAGCTTTTTAATCTACCAGACATTAAAAAAAGAGTGATGAGCACCTCTGCCGCTATTGAAGTCATATTTAAACACGCCATTAATCCCAATTGCTGCAATAACTGCTTTTAATAACCCACATTGGAGCCAAATTTGGATTTATTCCGTTTTTCTTTAGCACACAGATGTTATAAATCGGCACTACCTTCATCTGGTAACATCATAACCTGTTTCCTGTACACATTTTGATTATTCTACACCCCCAGGCCACTAATTACATTTAAATAAGACAAACATCCGTCTCCTTTTAAGTTAGTCACAGCAGTAACGCTTCTGAGCCATTAAATGAATTGCATGCCTGATTGGAGCAATGACACCGAAATGCTCTCGGCCCTGGAAGCACATTGTTGTGTGTGGGAGAAGTTGTCATATGGAACTGACAGCAACACGGCTCGGTTTCTTTAGACATCGCTAAAGCCCCTGTAACATGACCCAGATAGGAAGTGACCTGCATGATGTGTCTCTAAGTGCAATGTTGGGAGAAGAAAGAGAGGAGAGGCCAGTGATGAGCCTCACATGACCATGGCCTGAGTACAGCTCCACATATTGAATCTAAAGCGGCCCGTCCTTGTCAGTATTGCGGTTTACTGCTGAGATCAACCCCTGTGTCTTATCTGTTAATGTTCCGAGAATGACGGGAAATGTAATGCATCTCCTCTCTGCTGTATCCTTTTACGCTCCAGGTCAGACCACCTTTACGTCTTCTTCATGCAGTGGAGCCCTGACATGTACGGCGAGGGCGTCAGAGGGATGGAACAGGAGCCCGGCTTCATGGTTGTCAAGAAGAATGAAGCGTCGGAGTCGGCTGAGAACGAGCCCATCACTGATCTCAATGTTAAGGAATGGGAGGTAAGGTCGTCTGTCTCCTCATCCTGCTATAGCAGCACTGTGTTGTCTCACCTTTCATGGATTAAGTATAGTCCTCACTATGGTTTAATCCATTACTGTATAAATGATATGTTAAGTTCTAAGTCTGTTCTTATTTGTGAAAACACTTGTTATTGTGCTGATATGCTTTATTTATGCAGTATATACTGCAGCCCATCACGGTTGTGTAGTTGCACCATGTTTTGTATTCTCCATCTATTTTGTGCACTTCTATGTACTGCTGCATATACTGTATCTTGTTATGCTGATACATTTCTGTGTTAAATTTATATCACATGTAATATTATTTGAACTGTGTGAACACTTGCTTTGCTTGAATACGCACTTCTCCGGGCTTCCAGCCAAAGTGTTTTGCATGTTTGTGTAGTTGTTTACCCTTCTCAGTTGGCATATTGTGGTTTCATCCAGTGTTGTGTGGCTGTCAGTTGTGTTGGTCAGCATTTAGCAACTTATTTTGCTGAATGAAGAAACACCAACCAGACCGTGAATGGCTCGCTATGATCAGCTATACCTTTTTATTTTTTCTTATTACCACCCATAATCCCTGTTGCACAGAAGTGGGTTGAATCATATTTGCCTGTTATTGTTGTTAAGTGTGGAAATTAGTTGGAAAGCTTAGTTAAAGGAATGACCTTTTGGATTTGCAAAACTAATGGCGATGCTTCTTGGGTGGATTTGCAAGTTGGTGGATAAGAAAAAAAGGCTGAGTTCATTTTATAAAGAAATAGAAAGGGCAAATGAAGCTGTAGTCAAATTTAAATGTAAATGAATGAGGCAAGAAACAAAGTGGACTTTCTGGATTTTCTTGGCCGTTGTGTGTATGTGTGTTTGTTTGTGTGTATGTGTGCCCTTGCACAGAAAGGGAACGCAAACTAAACCGCTCAAACATAACGAAAATAACACGCTGGGTTTATTTACCCTTTATTACACCAATCGAACGCTTAAAAAGCAGCTTCAGTATTTGTTGACATGCCCAACGTTGTGGTCGGACCGAACATTAATTGTGTCACTGCACCTTTAAAATCTCTCAGTTTTGGAATTGGCGTGTCATTTTATTTTCTAGCCAATAGGAGGGAGGGTCCCGCCCCCGCCCTTCGTTTCTATTGGACGGCGCGTGTGCCGCTCAAAGCGCTCCGGCGGAGGGACCCCGCTGCACAGAGGTTACCGTCTTAGTCGCCGCGCCGCCGGGGTCCCTACTTTCCTCCGCCGGCTCGTCCCTGGGGAGCTCTCGCGATCTGGAATGTGCCTTTCCATCCTCCGCCTCGCCCAGAAAGCATGTTTTCTAGGAGGATGAAGGACCAAGAGAGACGAGTGACCCCGAAGTACACCTGTGTATGTTGGCTCGTTTTTTGATGCCTATAGGCTGGGTCCCGTGTTGTTGTTTTTCTGTTTTTATTTTGCTAGCTCCACCGCCGCGCTAACTAGCGTGCTAGCCCGTTAGCCGGTCCGGTCCGGTCCGGTTCGGTTCGGGGACAAAACCGGACTTTCTCCCGGTCCCTGCGGCCCGGCGGGCACGGAGGAGAGGATGCCGTGGGCCGGGGGAAAGTGCGACGCCTCCTTCCATTCACCCCCCCGGCAGGCGTTTACTTTTCCGAACTTATCGACGTGGTTTGCTTCGCCGTTAGCTTCGCCATCGGAACCATGAGCCAGCACAAACCCCCTCTTTGATCAACGATTAAAATGATTCGACCTAAAAGTCTGCTTCGAGCTCAAGAGATGCTGGCTTATACTACCATAAAAACTAAGAGCTGAAGGTGAAGTCAGACACTGATGTATGTTTTATTATTTTATACTTTACCCTCCCTGATACATTATGGGGAGCACAAAGATCGACCCAAAAAAGTAGTTTGTCAACCAAAGTGTCCCGACAGAGGCATGAAAGAGTGTAAACACGGTGTTTTGTGTGGTGGTGACGTGTGTTGGTGTATAGATGCGAGGTCAGGAGGGGGGGGGGGGTCCCCCATGGAGCGTGGGGCCGTGCATGTGCGTGTGCTGGAATGTGGCCATTGTTTTGGCCTGTCTGGGCTGTCTGCGCTCATTATCGAGGCTGGAAAAACAGGACGTGGACGCGACAGGTGTTGTTGCGCCGTTCCCAGTTAAAATCTTGCGAGGCTTTTTTGACAGTTTTCCCGTCTGGGGAGACGTGGAGGATGAGGATGGTGAAGGGACTTGTTTCTGCTTCAGTTTGGGTTTCACTCTTGACCTTTTGCTTACACAAACATGCAAAATGACTTCTGTAAAATGCCCAATTCCCCTTTGGCAGACAGTAAAATTACACACAGTCCTGGATCATTTGCTGGAAAAGCACGTCTTGGTGCACATCATAGCTTGAGAACAATGTCACCTTTTTACGTTCCCATGGCCAGAGGTGGGTCTGGCCAAGTTTTATCTTCCTCCTGTTCCTGTCTTTGTACTACCAGGTAGTGTCTCTGACGGAGTACCACCGTCGGATTGATGCACTTAACAGTGAAGATCTGCGCTCGCTCTGCAAACGACTCCAGGTGCCCCAGCCTGCCCTGTCTGCCCCCTCTCTGCTCCACCTAATCCAAATGTCTGCACCAACATGACCTGCCATTAGCTCCAGGCTTGGCAGCTGCTAATATACCTTCTTAACTTCAAGACCTTGTTATTTTAATTAATGCTTTTTGCTTTAGTAGGTTTCATGCGGGTTTGAGCTTTTCTTTGAAAGAGATCTCTTAAACTATTTTTAGCACAAGTTGGAAAAACATTTTCACGTGACAGGCTTATCTTTAGATAGACTTTCAGACTTTTCTTCTCGTCAGTTTTAGTCTTTGCCTCTCAGCATGTAGATTTTATCCCACATAGAGCTCAGTGTTCCTGTAGGAAACCTCTGAATATTTGAATGCTTTTGGTACTCAGATGGTCTGACTGTAATCATCATGGTGTGGGTGAGGGACAGGGGGATGGTGCTGTTGTCAGATGAAGAAATGTAGACATCCCTGACGGGGTGGATACTGCTTTCTAAACACAATGCAGGTAGGCCTTATTTGAATGAGAAGTGAAACACGAGAGTATCCAGAGCACCAGTGGTGAAGGGCCTCACAATCGGCCTGTGTTACTGAGACAGATAAATAACCCAGACAGTTAATTGCTCTGAGCTGAAGGGACTTCATTTTATTTTTTTTATATTTCCCTTTCTTTTCTTTCTTCTTTTTGGCCAATCAGTCCCAGTCATCTGGAGACTGACCAAAAATTCAGCAGGTTTTCATTGTAGTGCTGCGTTTAAATTCTGGGGGTTTAATGTTCTCTTGCACAACACACCTCACCAGTTAAACCAGTAAATGCTTGTGAATTAAAGCGGAATTGTACATTTAGGGAAGGAAGTAATTAAAGTCAGTACCACTCTTGCATGGAAGTTAGTGTTCAATATTTGAGTTATTAGTAAGTATATTTGTTTTGTCTTTGTAGATTACCACCAAAGAAGAGGTTAATTCTAAACACGGCACATCAATTAAGGCAGAGCTGGAGCCAGAAACATTCAAACCCAACCTCAGAGAAGCCAGTGATCTTCTGGAAGCTGACCAGATAGAGAAGGTATGTTCCAGTTGCAATCGACACATACAACCATGGAGGAAGGCTTTACCAAACTTAAATACACCACATCTTTTCAGGCATATCTTAGTTTCCCCGTATAAGGCTGTAAATGAAATGCAAGCATGGTTTTCATTGAGTCCCAGTGGACACGCTGACCAGTATGTTGCCAATAAGCAGCTTCATCTAATCACCGAGGACTAAACTGAGAGATCAGGCCCAGCAGAGGTGGGCCCAGTCAGGGTCCGTCTGCTCGTGACTGTTCTCCCAGCTTCACAAGTGGAGGATGTGCTGAACCGACAAGAAAAGAGCGGAGAAATAATTGGAGACGGCGGAGCTCGGATGTTTAATAACCGCTGCTGAATAAGAATTCGCCGCAGCTTCCCGCAGAATAAGTTTTCCTATTTTAGTGTGGCTTTTATCTGTCCCTTAACATGAAGTTGTCGCGGCGCCGCTGTTCCATGGCCTCCGTCGGTTTTATCTCCCCCTGCACCACAGCGACCGTTAATCCTTCAGCGTCTCAGAAGCAGCACGGCGAGCTCTCTCCAGAAGAGCTGGACCTTTCTTACTCCAGAGACGGCTCTGAGTGTCGGGCCCTGTTACTGTTCTTTAAACACCAGATGATGTTAAAAGGTCACCGCAGATGTAATTGAGCGTCGGTTGCTACGGGCTTGCAGTCTTTGATTTTCCTCCCACCCCCCCCCCCCCTCTCTCTCCGCTGTTCTCCTCGCCCGGCTTCAGCTCGCCAAGAACCTCCCTCCGCGGACGATCGGCTACCCATGGACGCTGGCGTTCGGCACCTCGAAACACGGCATGAGCATCAAGACGCTGTACAGGGCGATGCAGGGCCAGGACACCCCAGTGCTCATGGTCATCAAGGACAGCGATGGCCAGGTACGCAGGTGTACTCGGAGCAGCAGCGTGTGGGTGGAGTCACTCAGTGAAGATCCTTCTCTGCTTTGTCCCCAGGTGTTTGGTGCATTGGCATCAGAGCCCTTTAAAGTCAGCGATGGCTTTTATGGCACAGGAGAGACCTTCTTATTCACCTTTAATCCAGAGTTTGAGGTACAGTCCACATTCTTTGATGTGAGAAAAGACATCGTAAAGGCCCCCGGTTCAACGTGTGTCTAGACTGACCCGTGGCGTATGTCAGGGATATTTTCTACTGGGCTCTCCTGGTATTGTTGTAGTCCACCACCAGCGCAGGTCTACAAATATTGACTGTATTCAGTCAAACATAGACAATCTTTGAAAGGTGATTACCTTGCCTACACGGGATCGTTGCCCATCAGGGATGCATTTATCTTTCATTAAGTCATGAGTTACTTCTATTCTGAGAATAAAGGTCAGAATAATCCTGCAGCATTCATTAATGTCAACACAGAGCTTGCAGCATTTAATCTGGCCCTTGTGTGTCTGCGACAGGTGTACAGATGGACAGGTGACAACATGTTCTTCATCAAAGGAGACATGGACTCGTTAGCATTCGGTGGAGGAAGGTGCGTTGGAAATGCTTCTGATTCCATTTCAAATGCAGAGCATCGCCTCTGAAGCCAAGTGTTTGTTTTCCTCCCCAGCGGTGAGTTTGGCCTGTGGCTGGACGGAGACCTCTACCACGGCAGGAGTCACTCCTGTAAGACATTCGGGAACCCCATGCTCTCAAAAAAGGAGGATTTCTACGTGCAGGACATCGAAATCTGGACTTTTGAGTAACAACAGTGCACCGCTGGGGACAAAAACAAGACCTACCAAGGGCAAATGGGAGGAGTCCTCGTCCTTTAGAACAGTGGCATCGTCCCAAACCTGACTGCACATCACCAGGGCTCCCCAGGCCAGAAGCCAGCTATCGGATGCTTGTCGTGCATTACTACTGCAGTTATTACAGAGCTTTTTTTTTTTTTTTTTTTTTTTTTTTGTGAAAAAACTACCTTTGTGTGTATCTTGTTACAGCCTTGAGCGGTGTCCTAGACAGGTGTGTGTAAAGCAGTGAAAATACGATTGAGCTGAGGGAGGACGAGAGGGAACCATCGAGGATTAAAGAAGGAAACGATGTGTAGAAGGGCTGCGACGGAGACTGAACTGCTGTTGTGGGCCTGGAGGAGGCCCTGGTGTACCCTCTCCGACCCCCCCCCCCCCCCCCGTACAACTGACTTTCCACGTAAGATGTCCCTCACTGTGCCGTCACAGCGCGTCCTGGGTAAGGGGGAGACAAACGAGACAAAAGCAGAAAACATTCCATTATTCTCGCCGATGGTGGAGTGTCGGAGCGAAGCAGCGGTTGGCGGCGCGGCTCGTCGGGCGGCAGGATGCGACGACGCTAGAAGAGAGGGTACTTGCAGGGCGGGAGGGCGGGGCTCGTCTTTTTTTACAGTACAGTTCCAGGTCGTCGTCTGAGGCTCAACTATAGCGTATCGTGTATCGTAGTCCTCCTGTTGTTCACTGTCATAGCACACCATCTGAAAGCACATAGCTATAATCAGACCACCCGTCATCGTAACGTTCTGTTCAGTGAGTGTACGTGTGAGTCCAGCGTAACCCCCCCGCCGCCGGTGGGACGCTGGCTGTACTGTTTGTAGACAGTAACGTGTTGCAATAGATTTGTGGAATATGCAAATAACTGTCCTGTGACCTCAAACACCCGCAGGCTGCGGCGATTTTGCCGCCGCCGCCGCCGCCTGTCACTCTTTCAAGAGGAAAAACTTGTAAAGCTTTTACGTCTTGATACACACACGCGCTTTTCTGGGTATCATTTGAAAAGCCTAAGACGTGGTTAACTGTTTTACATGCATATATGACAATTATATATTGGTATATATGATTATGTATTGATTTATATAATCATATATACATGTTCTTTGCTGTTGAGTGTGACAGTGATATATTTGTGCTGAAATTTCAGCTGTTACAATATTATGTATATTACCCTGTAAATTAATGTTAAAATAGATTTGTTTATGACACATATATATAAAATCACATACATAATGCTATATAAAATATATATATATATATAAAAGTGTGGATTGGTGGGTTGCTTCTAGCACTTTAATCTGATGTAAAAGCGTCATGGCCAGGTTCTATTCTTAGCAGTAGCTGTACAGTACCTCTTTGTTTAGATCTTTACAATGTTGCCTGTTAGTAGAGAGCTTGCTGCTACCAGTATAAATAAGGGTCGCCCTGGTTTCCTCGTCTAAAAGGGAGGTGTTCTCAGAAGCGCGAAGGGAACGGGGGGACAGAAACACCGCAGCAGGGCTCTGTGTCTCTCCTCACGTGGCTGTCAGGTGAGTTCCAGGCCGTCCAGGTAGGTATCCTGACAGGCAGGTGATGGCAGGCTTAGGGAAGTGTGTGTATGTGTGTGTGTCCCTCCGTCCCCTTCTGGGCTTCCAAACCAGTATTTGTGTCCTTGTGCAGCATCACAAAGAGTACTATGGATGATTCTTCCAATTATTTCACCAGAATACAATGTACCAGTGATGTATAAATACCAATAAAGCTGAATAAATTGTTGTAACCTGGGATGTTAATGAATTTTTGGTGTTTTATCTTTTTAGGGGGTATTTTGTCACCCAGTTGTCATATAAAATATGAAAAATACGGAGAAAGCAGCTTCATCCAGACAACCGAAATCTGTTGGCAAAGGGCGCCATCTAGCGGCGGGATGTCGTAGTTCAGGCAGATTATGATCGTGAATATAAATTGGCCCATTTATTGTCAGGAACCTCATCGGGGCTCTCTTTATTCTGTCATTACAGGAGATATGGGTCAGTAAATAAATATAATGTACTGAAAAATGTTTTATTTAAGGCCCATCAAGCCCTAAAGAGAGATGAAGATACAAGAGTGACGGACAAATTCACCCGATCACCATCTCAAACCTCCCTGCAGACGTTTGCTGTTCCATCTGAAAACTGCTGGTATTGTTTTCAGGTTCTGGGATGATTGTCACAAGCTCTAAGAAACGAAATATGCAACAAACTATATCAATGATCTTTTGTTCTTGGAGGTCACAATGTCATTTCCATATTTATTACATGAAGGGGACCCCATGTCACAAGTAGCATCGACGCGCGGCAGGAATAATTCCACATAAGGACTCAAATGGAAATTAAGGTGCAAGTGAACACTGTAGAAGTGCTCTAAAACAGGATAGACTGTGGATGGACAAGCCCCACCCCCCCAAAAAGTCCAAATAAAAACAAGGCATGAAGGTGATGATCAGAAAGGTGAGGGCAGAGGCGTGCCGGGTCAGGTGACCCTCAGTACACCAGGTACTTGAGTTCTGAGTAGATGAGAGGAAACATGACCGTGCACGCTCGGTATAAGATGGCCCCGCTCCTGAAAAGGGCTCGAGGTTTGGTCCTCCAAGACTCCGACTTGAAGCTGAAGTAGATGGCGTAGAGGGCCACGGCGAAAAAATGTCCGATGAGGGTCAGGGGTTTGGGGTCCAGCCTGAGGGGGGGGCGGGTGAGGTCAGGGCCACAGACACACAGCACTTGTCTGGAGGGTTCGTACTCACACTGAGAGGAGTCTGATGGGCCCAGAGACACACTCGCCGCCGAGCTTGAAGTACTGGAAGCAGGCTTTCCTCAGCTCGTGGAGAGAACCTGAACACAACCAAGGTGACTTCGCAATCCGGCTTTATTTCGGTGCAGGACAACTCGGATTTCTGGTCCTCGGGACTTACTGTCGGTGGCTGCAAACAGCTCGTACAGGGCCTGAGCCAACACATTCACCACAAAAGAATGTGATGACTTGCGTTCCCAGTGGAATTTTTTCTTTGCCTATTGAAGAGAAAGCGGAAAAAGCGGCATTAAACCGCAAATTGGTCCGCGTCCTCTGTCACAGCAGATGGGATAATAGGACGGAAAAAAAGCACGACACAGTTAAAGCTCCAGAAATAGCTTCTCCACTCAATGCAAAGCCCACATTGTGCTCCCGTGGAGGATGTTATTGGCCGGTTGCATTTTAATCTCCGTCTGAAAGAAAGTTTTCCCTGGCGTGGAACGCGCCGAGCGCAGCCTCACCTGCAGCAGGGCGGCGTCGTCGTAGAGGTCCGGGAGGTCCCTGAGCAGACCCCTCCAGATGCACACGTCGTTGAGGGCCACGCTCATGCCCCCGCCCGTCAGGGGATGCCTCATGTTGTAGGCGTCGCCCAGGAGAAGCACGCCTGCAGGGGAGACGGGGAGGGGGGGGGTTCAGAGGTCACGAGGTCACTGCGTTCACGCGGCTGGAGCCCCCCGGCCCGGTGGAACACGTCGGTACCTGGTTTGTTGACTGGTGAGGGAGGGAGGAAGCTGGCCGGCATGGACCTGAGCCGGTCGTTCTGCAGCGCCACCATGAAAGGCTCCTTCAAATGCTCTGTGGGGGGGTGGAGGGGGGGTCAGGAGATCGGACAGAGCAGACCCTGCTGGGTCGCCGCACAGAAAAAGAGCCTCTTCCTTCATGTGAATGCACTTTAACCTCCACACAGACCCCACGGCTTGGACGCCTCCGCTCCGGAGCGGGGCGCCCGGAGGACGTCAGCCCCGGTTCACCTGGCAGCTGCGGGTAGATCTTCTCCGTCATGTACTCCGGGAGGTTGTGAGGCATCTCTCCACGGACGTCCACCAGCACCCTGGTCTGCGAGGACGAGATCTGGTAGATGAGGACCGGGCTCGGGTTGGCCAGCACCAGCTCGGCGTGGTGGTCTTTGAACTGGGGGCAGTCCTGCACGCAGGGCGCACGCACGGCCTCAGAAAACGCGCGCGGCCGCCGAGGACGCAAAAAAAAAACGCGTCGGCGAAGAGACCTCGACCTACGGTCATCAGGCATCCGATGAAGTGAGAGGACGTGCGAGCCTTCCCGGACACCAGGCTCTTCCTGAACTTGGAGAAGCAGCCGTCGGCCACCACGGTGAGCGCGGCGCGGACGCCCTAGGGCGCACAGGCGGGACAGGCGGGACAGGCGTCACGGGGGGGGCGGGGGGGTGCGGCCTCGGAGGGGCGCGTCGCTCTTCTCACCTTTACGTCTCCGGTCTCTCTGTCCCTGTACTGGAGCCCAGTCACGCAGCCGTCCTCTTCCAGCAAACTGGTCACGGTGCCTTCTAAGACTGTGACACTGGGGGGGTTGAGGGGGGAGGGGGGGGTGAGGGTGAGGGTGATGGGGGGTCGATCTGAGCCTCCTTTAACATGCAGCAGACTGCCCGGATGCCCGGAAGCGCCCAGCTGCCCACATCCGGGCCGTACTCACTTCGGCTCGGCCAGCGCGGCCCTCCTCAGGCCCATGATGAAGCGGCCGTGATGGAAGGCGCGTCCCACCTGGATCCTTTCGTCCACCTCGGGGTAAGGGATCTCCACCTCTGCGCCGCTCTCCATGTCATGGATGACATAACCGTGGACCACGTGGGCATCCAGCCCCTCCACCGAGCCTGGGGCCCACACACACACACACACACACACACACACAGGTTGGGGTTTCATGACGCGCAATCTGCTCGTCCAGACGGACGGTGAGCTGGCACGGGCGCCAGAGGCCGTGAGCCCAGACTGGAAACACCGACCTTCCAGACCCAGCTTCCTGAGGGCCCTGTAGCCCCCGGGCTGCAGGAGCTCTCCCACGATCCTGTCGGGTTCCCTCATGTCCCGCTCCACCACCGTCACCCTGCGCCCGTCCCGGGCGAGGACGGCCGCCATGGCTGCGCCCAGCACCCCCGCCCCGACGATCACCACGTCGGCCTCGGCGGCCTCCGGGGGCCCGCCGGCCGGGGCTCTCTGGGCGGAAGACCCCCCGAGCAACCGCTGCCTCCTCCTCTGGGTCGGAACACAACGAAGATAAAGTGATGAAGAGATCACCCCCCCCCGACAGACGCCTGTAGCCCCCCACCTGCGCGCAGCAGGTCCATCAGGCAGATTTAGGGAATACACCGATTAAGCTTCAGTGCAAATTAGAGTTTATTAACTTGGGCAGAATGCTGGCTGTCACACAAGTGCAATAAATAAATAAATAAGTCAAGAAAAAGGACTTATAAGGCAGAGCTGGAGGTCAGCTATAGGGTAAATAAAAGCGAAAAGCACTCACCTCTTTACTGCTGTTCTCGTGTCCCCAGGTGGAAATCCGGGGGAGGACGTGTTTGAAAACGGGCACCGAGGCCAGCAGGCTGAGAGGCAGCTGGAGCATCTGCAGGAGCCTG
This sequence comes from Lagocephalus sceleratus, assembly GCA_911728415.1. Lineage (NCBI taxonomy): Eukaryota > Metazoa > Chordata > Actinopteri > Tetraodontiformes > Tetraodontidae > Lagocephalus > Lagocephalus sceleratus. The sequence goes on from CAJVRN010000126.1 coordinate 10,101,446, forward strand.
AACTCGTGGAAGAACCGCGCGTAGGAGAGCAGCAGCCCGGCGGAGAGGCACACCGCCGCGGCCACGGCCAGCTCCACCGGGGCCGAGGTCACCAAGCTGTCGAACCTCTTATAAAGGTACGTGAAGCTCACAATTCCCAGAAAAGTCCACATGTCTGTGTGTTCAAGTAATAAAAGAATAAATAAATTTAAAATATATATATATATAACGCTTTAAGAACTTTTTTTCTTTTTAAAAAGTTGCAGTTAGGTAGTAATTTGTTTTGATGAGCTGGTTCCTGAATTGGACTCGTGTTGACAACAGCCCGTCGGACAGATGCTGCTGAATATTTTATGATAATAATCCATAATGAGCGGACTCGGGGGGTTTGAATTCCCGCCTCCTCGCCGCCTCGGCGCGCCAATCGGAGCGGCGGGACGGTGAGCAGAGCTCACGCTATCCGCCCATTGGTGGAGAGCGCCGGCGCTCGGCCGCTGATTGGCCAGCGGCCCGGCAGGACGGTAGTATGATGTGACGTCAGAAGAAAGGTGCGCGTCGCTCTTTCCCGGTGAAGAGGTAGAGACCAAAGATGGTCCACGCTCGACAGACGCCTCACTCTAGATTAATTAATATCAAACTCGATGCCTAAAATAATGGTGGTTAAGTGGAGAAAAGCTCAAATTTCGCCTGTTTTCATTGTGATGTTTTTATATTTATTACGCGTGGATGTACAGGTGCGTATTTTTATTAAAGTATATATCGACGGTAATGATGCGGGGTTTCGTAGCGTTCCATGCTCATGTCAATGATGCTCACATTATCCCCTAAGTACAATTTTGCAAGTTTGCTCGTATGTAAAACTCTATTTAAAAAAAAAACTTTGAAAGGTTGCTTTGTTTTGTTTTCCCTGAAAAGACGCAGCCAGGAATCGCTCACGAAACCGAGGGCAGAGTGAGACGTCCTTTATCATTCAGAGCGTGAAAACACCGAGTTTTATAAAGTATATTCAGCAACACAAATAATCTATTTTTAAAATACACCGTGATGGTTGGATAAAAACCAAGGCACTCACAAGATAGACACTATAAATAAGAAGTCAAACACAAACAACTCTTTATTGCCAATATTAGTTTTTATTAAAGAGTCAGAGTGAGTATAACAGACTTGTTAGTGATTACTCTGTATGTTGTGCAAGTGGCAGCGCAGATAATGATGTATCAAACACTTCCTACAATTCATGTGCAATTCTTAATCCCACTGGGATTAATTAGCTGCTCTACTAATCCACAACTGCATCGGATGTCGTCAGTTGCGCGTGAAATCCAGAAGTAAAACAGCGTCTGGCTCAGGTCAACGCTCAGTCGTTCAACATTCAGGTCCACGTGCACACGAATGACTCCTCTGTCAGATGTAACAGTTGAAGATGGATTCATACTTTTCCTGCTTCCCTGACGTCGTTTTCGGTTCGCCATTCTCTTTGACGAAGGCCTGGAAAACCAGGACAGTATTGTGGATCATCGCCACGGTTTAATCTATGTATTTAGGCGCCTCTTTAAAACACTGCTAAACCTACAATATGAACCTTTGGCTATATTTAATCATTTATCAGTAATTTAAGACACAAACCTCCATTTCTTCTAAGGTGGCAGAACCCTCATCGACTTTCTGTCCCAGGTCACAGCTGAAGCTCGAGTACCGTTCCTGTTTAAAGAGGTGTGGGCAGGGAAAGAAATTAATTTAGAGAAACATGAAAAAACACCAATATTTTCTTCAAGCTTCCACAAATAGTTATTTTAAATGAAAAAAAGATAATCACATTCATTTTACATCAATTTGAAAACGATCATTTAAAAATGAAAAAGCAAGAAAAGGCGCTGCGTGATGATTCTGAGGGCTCCATGTGGTATTTATCGTTCTGATGGCGGCATGCGTACCTTCACCATTCCAGCCATGATCCCGTCCTCAATGATGCGGACGGAATTCCTGAGCCCCCTGGCGAAGGCGTCCATGGCTGCGATGTGAGCGACGAACAGGTCCTCCGCGTCCGTGGACTCCCTGCGCACCTTGGCGTCAAAGTTCAACCCCCCCGGCTGCAGGCCGCCTTGTTGGACGACGGTCTGTTGCAGGGCCAGATGTCCGTGACCGCCCGCCGCCGCCGCCATTGAACTCCAATCAAAGACGTGGGCTCACCTTCATGACCAAGGTGGTGTTCCTGATGTCCATGGGGAACTGGTCCGTGTCCCATCCCAGGTCGGGTGAGCCCGTGTTCGCGTCCACCGATCCCAGCATTCCGAACCTGTCCGGAGGGAGGGGGGGTTGTTCTGGGTGCCGTAGCGGGGAGGCCAACGGTCATCTGGTGACGGCGCGGGGGACTCACGCCGACGCCATGACGATGTCGTGCTCGTACGAGTGTCCTGCCAGCGTGGTGTGGTTGGGCTCGATGTTGAGCTTGAAGTCCCCCTCCAGGCCGTAATGCTGGAGGAACCCCATCACGCTCATGGCGTCTAGAACACATCCGCGTCACCAGGACGGACGGGCCCGGGCGTTAGCGGGTCGGCCCGCGCCCTACCGTAGTCGTACTGGTGCTTGCAGGGCTCCTTCGGCTTCGGCTCGATGAGAAACTGACACCTCAGCCCGATCTTCTCTTTATACTCTGTGGAGGCGAAGGCGCAGGTGAGGCGCGGCGGCGGCGGCGGCGTGGGCACGGATGCGTTGGGGCCACTTACTGACGGCCATCTTGAAGAAGTTGGCCATGTGCTTCAGCTCCGCAGCAACGTCGGTGTTGTGGACGGAGTGGAAGCCTTCCCTTCCTCCCCAGAACACTGCGGGACACGGACGGACATGAGAGGAACATGTGGGTGTTTTCAGCGAGGGGGGGGGGGGTCTTACCGAAGTTCTCTGCGCCCAGCTTCTTGGCGACGTCCAGCCCCTTCTTGACCTGAGCGCCGGCGTAGGCCAGGACGTGACAGTTGGGGTTGGTGGCTGCGCCATTCATGTACCTGCGGAATGGGGGCGTTGTGCTTAGAGCCCAGCTGACGCCGAGTCGAGGCTTCACCGTCTCTTCGTCCCAACCTTGGGTGGGCGAACAGGTTGCAGGTGACCCACAGAACCTTAACCCCAGTCTGGGCCTGCAGCTGGAGAGCCAGATCTGTAATTTCATCCAGGTTCCTGTTGGACTCCTCCAGGGTGGAGCCTTCAGGAGCCATGTCTCTATAACAAAAGAAGCATTTCTTATCAATAATCAATAGAACCGCCCAGATTTATCACAGTATTCGTTTGTGACAGTCAGACGCCGTTTGGTTACACACCTGTCGTGGAAAGTGTAATACTTCACCTGTGGGAACACATTTAAATCAGGTTTAAATGAAGATATAGGACATTTTCTGGGGTTTTAGTTCCAGTAGTGTTTGGTCTCTCACTCCCAGTTTGGTGAAGAACTCAAAAGCGGCTCTCAGCCTCCTCTTGGCTGCTTCCATGGGAGCTCCCTCGTTCCAGGACCGGCAGAGCGTCGGAAACCCGAAAGGATCGGCACCTTAGACGCACAGAATTTCGTACTGGGTGAGACAAACGTGGGGGGGTCACCGCACATCTGGGTGGGAAAGCTGGGCGACGGTACCGGTTCCGCAGAAGGAGTGCCAGTAGCAGACCGAGAAGCGGAGCCAGTCCTCCATCGTCCTGCCCATCAGCACCTGCAGCAACAGGGAATTCCAGAAGCTTAAGACAGGGACAAACAGGAGCTGGAGCTCACAGCAGCAGCCTGGAATGATCTGGCCTTCACTCCAACGACTCTTTATGGCTCTTGCACTTTACCTCCTGACCACCTGAGCGTTACCAAAGTATACTTATCATGCGTTACTTCATGCTTCCTTTGAAACTTTTGGTTTCTGGACTTCAGTTTTGTCTTGTGACAGCACGCTTACCTCTTCTGCATGGTAGTGTTTGAAGCACATCACGCCTCCCGGATCTGCGTTGGGTACATACGGGATCTTCTGGATGCCTGTGCAATGCAATCAGACACAAGAACTCCGGTGTCGTCTTTCTGGGCGTTTGTCGAACGCGAATCGACAAACAGCAGTTTGAAACTGCAGACAGCCTCTGTACCACTACACAGCTAAAGTGGTAATCGAGATAAACTGGATTACGCGGCTGCAGGCCCTCCTTCCTGTCCCCACACGCGTTTAAGTTGTTTTCTTCGGTGCCGCAAATCAAACGCGCTGTTCCGAGAAAAGCCGCATTTGCATAAAGGATAGACGGGCACTTTATGCGACTTACCCGGGAAGAATTCCTCGTGTTTTGCCATTTCTCCTGCCTGCAGATCTCCCGGTTCCGATCGGAGAAACTTCACCAAGCTCTGGTTGCTGGCTGTAATTCCAAGAGCGGCCACAGGGTGTCGCTAATTCTGTTTTAAACAGGGTCGCTCTGCCCGGGGGGGATTTCTACGTTTCAAACGGAAATAACTTATTTTCATCTCATTTCAAAAGCGCTTAGGACAGGAATCTCAACATAACCGTAGTCTCCCGTATTATAAGCCATCAACTTTGGATGCAGAGCTTTACTTTGGCCAACAACATATTTTACTCTTACTTTTAAAGTGAATCTTTCACCACCGAAAAAAAAAGTACTAGTTATGTCTGATGCGTTTATTTCAATCACAATGGCACTTTTAGAAAATGTCTGATGCAGAAACGTCAAAAAAAGTAGAAATGACTACATGCGCTACCGTACGCACGGAACCCATAAATACACATTAGAAAAATACGCCTTATCCCTAAAGCCTTTGGTCTAGGACAAGTGTCAGGTGGAAGAACAAATGTCTGCAGAATAAAAGTCGGGAGTGCACCAATGAAGTAATACTTGAACAGAGGCCACCCCCCCACGAAAGAATGTTTTGCATTGTTTACTGGATTAACGACTGAAATTCCGACGGTCGCCCTTTTTCAGAATGCTAAAAATCTGTGCATAAGACAAAATGGAAGGCAAAACAAAGAGGACCAAGCACCAGGCACTGTAGAGAGGCACTTGAGCACCTAACACCTCTGGTTTGGCATCGTGATATTTGGCACATGAAGGTGACGTTGCATTTGTGTGTGTTGGGGATGTTATTAAAATTAAAAAAAGCCCTCTTTAGTAAAACCCTCACACCCCCGGCCTTCTCCGGCTGAGCCGCTGTGCATCAGAATAAGGCATTCCGGACACATCGGCGGTCACTCCCCCTCGGATTCACGCTTCACCTGCGGCTCCATCACGAAAGTCCGCTTGTTGAGCTCACAGGTTCAGTTTGTCAAGTCCTGAAAACAAACTCCACAGTTTCCACCCCCCCCCCCCAATTCTCCTGGTTTCCCCGGGCCTGGTGGGGTAAGTGGCATCTTCCCGCGCTGGGCAGATGGCAGGGGGGGGGGCCGCTATGATGTGGAGGAGTCCAGCCTGCTCAGGTCCTTCTTCCTCTTCTTCTTCTTCTTCTTGTTGGCCCCGCAGGGTTTGCAGATGCAGCACAGTATGCAGGGGGAGGCCAGGAGGAGGAGCGGAGACGTCACCAGCACCACGAGGCTGACCCCCACCAGGATACCCACCACCTGACGGACAAGATGGTTTGACGGACAGAATGAGAAAAACCAAGAGGTAACGTTCAAATGACTTAAACACAAGCAGCTCAGTGAAGGTCTGTTCACTGTCTGTCTGGAGCAAAAGCAACAAACGACTCACTGTTAAGGCCACCAGTGGAATTATGGGTAATGTAGTTCACATGAACATGCATCCACATTTAGACACTTCACAGCTGGTTTTTTAAATACTTTTTTTGACTAGTTCGATACTATAACATTAACTGTATATAATGACAGACAATGCTGTGTTTCCATCTGACCCGGGCATGCCATCCATGGTGGCACGCAGAAGACCATGACCTGGTCGATTTCACACCGCCTTTACACCTGCAGCATAAACTCGAAATCCACACAAGCGTGCGACCCAACGTCTGCCTCTCAACGCAGCGCGATGGCAGCGCGCTAACATCCCGAACTCCAGCGAGCGTCAGGCTCACAGATCCTTGCACTTTTGACCACGCTGCATTGAATGGAAGAGCAAACATGGTGGGGGTTTAATGTCAGTAGCTTTGAGGGAGGGAAGAAGTGGCAGGCAGAGGAATTTCTGGCAGGCGTGCCGTAAAACTCGCAGAACCTGTCAGGCCAGGGCGTAACAGGGTTCGCACGGGTTCTTTCCCACTGAACAACCGTGGCGTTGTGCTTCCACTCACCAGTCCGACAACTCGGACTCACCGGGGCATAAGCAGGGGGTCGACTGCAAGCTTGATACCAATCATGTGATTACCGCACCAGAACGGGGCAGCGGGAGGGAAAGTTGTTTTCTTTTTTCGACCACCTATTTTGTGTAAGGAATGACGTCGTTACGGAGCAGGAATTTCAGATTAGTGCTGGGATTTGTTCAGCTTACTGTCTGATAAACGCTTGTTTGGCCACACAGACGAACAAAAACAACCCGGAGGAGGGAAGAAAAAAAGTCCCGAATGAAGCAGCTGATAAGAGAAAGGGGCTGAATGAGGTGAATCGTGTACTGGTATCAGACGCTGTTTAGACATGGATTTGGTCAAACAGGCCCAGATGCATGCTCTTCCCCCAAGTGGGTTCACGTTGTCGCTGACCCTTAAAGGCTCACCTCCATCCAGACAGCAAGAACATCCCCATGCGGTGAGACCTCACCTGCGTTCTGTTCCACATGACTGAAGCCCTGGAGTGTCCCAGCTTGTTTCTGCACGGCCCCTTATCGTAATGTCTCAGGAAGATGTCGCCCTGCAACCACACGAGTTTGACAGCACAAGCGGAACACAGCGAGCCCGTCTCCAGAGGTCCAGAGACAGGGAAAAGCCGCTTGTGTTTTCAGTTAGCGGGAGACTCACGTCCAGGTTCTGCAGACAGTACCAGCAGAAGGTGTGATTGCAGCTCTTGCACAGCATCTGCGCGCAGCCCTGGTTCCTCTCGATGTAGATGCCGCACATGGGACACTGCTTGATGGGCAGCTCGGGGTCGCCGTCGGACCGGGCCCTGCTGGAGGACGGGCAGAGGTGGGCTGTGAGGTTCGCGGGTCAGCGATCGGGGCTTCCGCGAGCCTCGGGGCTGGACGGGCACGCGTCTTTATTTAGCAGCAGGGACGGAGATGGCTTTGAACTGGGTTGATTATTTTGGGCTGCGGCGGTTTGGAGAAGCCTAAACCATCAGATTTAAGTGGTCCTCCACTCCAGGGACCGCCACAGAGCTCAGGCTCTGACTGAATCACTGCCAACCCCCCCCCCCCCACACCTCCCCCCCTTTGGAACATACAAAATGGAATTCCAATAGTGTGTGTCAGTGATATCAGTCTGGCTGCCACAGAGATGGAACGAGGAATGTTGAGCTAGTAATCCACGATAATGCTGCTGCTGAACCCCGGTCCTCTGGCCGTCTGCTCTTTTTTAACGCCGCTAAAAGGCGGAAACACGTCGGGACCGGTCTGACCCACCCGCGGGAGGCCGAGGGTGGCATCATGGGCTGCTGCTCCGAGCAGGCGTGGCCGTCTCGCCAGGCTCCCCTGCAGGCCGAGCAGAAGACGGCGCGGCAGGTGGCGCAGGGCACGGCGCGGGGCCGGCCCTCGGTGCTGGGCTGCAGGCTGCACACCGCCTGACACTCCAGCACCGGGCACCAGGCTTTACTGGGATCCAGCTTCACCCCTGCAGACAGAGAAACGGAGACGGATCTGAAGCGGACAGGAGAGGCTCCTCGGGGCCTGCGGGAGGATCGGGGTCAGTAGCTGGGCCCCGGTGGTCCACAGGTTCCTCTGCAGGCTCTGATGCAGGTGGTTTGGCCCAGCTCAGCCCGACTGCACCCCCACAAAAGCAGTGAGGCTGTAAAACAAGCTGCACTTTGCACTTCTGTGCTGGCTCTTACCACGCCTGTGATTTACACTCGCAGTAAACAATCATTTCTTTCCACCTCGTGCGACTCGGGCTGCGCCGAAGCCACGAGGCAACAACAAGCGCCTTTTAAACGCCTGCGTTTAATCTTGTTTTCTCTGGAGGCCTGTCGGCGTAGCGTTTCAGCCTCGAGGGGAAATAAAAGGCGCCGCAGCACGGCGAGGAACGCCTACCTCGCTCAAAGCTCAGGCGCCGATACAGCTCCACCTGATCTTCTGAGACCAAGCTGGCGATCTGCAAACACACAGACGATTGATCACGTAACAGATCTTTAACCAGATGTGACTTTAGCCTCTATAAAGGCACGTTATTTTGTGTTTTTGCCTTCACATTTAAGCTAAAGCCTCTTCCAGGATTGGCGGGTCACCTAGCAACTACTGCCAAGTGATGAACTCAGGCAACAGAGTCCTCCTCTAAACAGTTACTATTCTGTTACATTTGTGTCGTAATCTGGTAAACGTGTTCAGAATCACAGCCCTTGCGCAATAAAAACATCAGTTTAGGAACAACTTTCAGTCTGCATCACTTTATAGAACACGTCACCCCGAAAAAGTCTCAAACGTGTGATTAAGGCAACACAAGGACGCCTATTAGCTAATCCCACCCCCGACACATCTCAAAATTCCAGCAGGCTTCTTCAGAAGCACGCTCGTCCCCGTTATTGCGTCTGAAGAGCGCAGCCTATGAGGACACTCTGCTCCCTCCTGACCTACATATCATCTTAAACAGGGCATACCTCAGAGTCCAGCAGCACTCCGCTCTTTTGACAGGCCATATCTGGGCAGGTGATGGGCGCCCCCCCGCCCTCCGTAATGGCCAGCTGAACATACTGGTGCAGACACTGCAGAGGGAGAGACGCTCAGGTTATTTAGGGAGATCTGCCCCAGTTAAACCAACAGGACTCACTGTTGCGCTTCGAGCGCTCGGCGTGAACAAACAGACGGGCAGGAGGAAGCGCGTCGACATTGCGCAATGACAGAGAGTTTAGAGGAACAGAAGTCACTTTCCTGCCAAAAAAATAACGAGGAGCACTCATTCCAAGAGTCAACACTGCGCACAACCGTTTCCGTTAAAATTCAAATTTACAAGAACCCGTGTGCGCCGAAGACGACTCAGGGGGGTCACTGGCTCGCCCGCTGCTGACACAGCACGTCGCTTTTATCTGCGCGACCTTGTGCACGCAGCCCCGACGGCGGGCCCAGACTGAGATTAAAGCCGACCGCTACCAAACAACAGCCGCGTGCCCGAGAGGAACTCTGACGCGGCTCGCCTTCGATTCACCGCACGGATACGGCGAAGCGATAACACGCCAGCTTTACAGTGAAAAGAGGCTAAACATTACTTTTTTAACTGGCGAGGACTGATCGATCTTCCTCAGGAACGTGAGGAAGATCGAACTACGCTTCAGTCATGCTGTAACACGCCGCCCACCCCCGTGATCGAGGTCTTTCTATATCTAAAAAGAGGAAGTCGTGCTGCAATGAAGATCCAAACACTGGAGATTTGCCCGAATTGCCGATAGGAAAATTCGCTGTTGGCTCACTGGATGAAATCTCCATCAACAGCAGAGCATGATGATGAAGCTTCGCACATGTGGGTGGTTGTTTTTTTTTAAAGTCTTCCTGCTTCACATGATCAGATATTAAAAAGTGACCGTCACTAGATGTGCCCATCTGAGGGGTCACGTGATCTTCTGGGCCCGGTGGTGGTGGAGATGCTCTGCTCCCTTACCCCTGCACAGAAAACGCAGTTGCAGCTCCGCAGTTCCCGGGTCGCCGAGGCCGGCTGCTCGCACAGGCACAGTTTGCAGAAGACCTCCGAGCCGACCTCGGGGATGGCCGCTGCAGATCCGCCCTCCTCCTGGACTCGGGTGGGACTCCCGTCGGCCATGGCGGACGGACGCGTCACACTGGGGCGGGGGAGGGGAGGGGAGGACTCAGGCTGCGGCGAACCCTTCTGATGAGACGGGCCAGGAGCTACAGGCTCCCTCCATGCTCCTGAAAGCAGAAACGCAGACGTCACTTTTTCGGTGCGGCCGGTTCTTCCTCGTTGCGAGCGCTGCCTCTCCGTTTGGGTGAACCAGTCATTGCTTGCAGCCTCTGCTGTCATTATCCTGTCACCTGGAGGCAAAATTAGTCACTGTTTGAGGCCACACAATGCATTATCTGCAATGTAATTATGTATAATTACAGTAGAATTTAGGGTTTATCATAATGTCTGCCAACGTTTAAAGGCCATCATCTTCAAGGACAAAGAGGGTCTTTAGTAAGAGAGCCGATATAATTGATATTTAATTGTAAGACAAAATACAAGCTTGAGTCTATTTTCATTAGCTTGTAAGGACTGGGAAAAGTTTGTTATGGCAGGAATATGGAGAAGGGTTTTAGTTTTAAAAAATAAACTTTTTGGCTGAAAAGAACATTTTTAATATGAAGATGCATTTAAGGCACTAGAGGATGATAATAATAGCATGCTAAAAAAATGCTGTTACAACTGACAACTGTTACAACTTACAACAAGACTGCTTATTTCTGCACTTTTTTTTACCTAACAAATGTTGTGGCCGTTTCAAGGTGAAACAAATGAGGTTCTTAAATGGTGAAACAAGAGAATTGATCCAACACACTTGGTGCCAACTTCTGCTGTCCAACAAGCTGCCGACGAGGAGATGACATCTAGATTTGTGTGTCCAGAGTTTGGAGGGATAATCGAGGCCTATTCTAGAGTTATCTAACCTTATCGAACGCACAAATCTTCTCAAGTCGACTCCCCCGATTGTGGGTCGGTGGTTCACCAGACACAGAAGGGTGGCACTCCGGCGACACAATACCTCACACACGCTCGGACTTTTCGGTTTCAGCATCTGGCGGGGAGCCACTGACGCCGGCGTCCCCAATTTTTCACCGGGCCTCTATTATGTACTATTGATCTGGGGTGGCGTGCACGCAGGGCACAGACGGCGCTGGCATTTCTGCACTGTCACCGCATATCCTGTCATCAGGCTGTCCTGCCCCGCTGCAGCAGGCCACGGGCTCACACAGAGGAAAATAACAGGTCTCTGCCCCCCCCCACGTCAAAACACACGGCCTGTAGAGGCGGCTGACATCGAACTGGCGGTGACTGAGAGAGCTCAGATGTGTGCACGTTATTCGATTCTTAAGTTTACATGAACGGGTTTAACTTTGTACGGATGGATTGGTAAACATAAAACCCTCCAACCAGGAAGCAGTGGCAGACAGGTGGGCCTGAATGCCTCCAGTTAGAGCCATCCACCCAAACACCCGCTTGGTGCTGAACATTCCTTTCAGGTGTGGAGCTGCAGTCTTCTGTTGGCAGCTGGACTCAAAGCATCTCTGCGGGCCAGAAAAACCAGATCTGGCCCATGGAAAGCTGCTGCTGCAGGTCCACACAGACCCCAGTGTGCTGCTGGGGAGGCAGCTGTGTGCTCAGGGAGTGTGTGTGTGTGCGTGTGTTTGTGTGGCAGCCTTAATACAGCTGCAATCACTGCCCTCGCCCAAAAACAACACACATTTAATCTATGGCGTACACGCAATCGTGCAGAGCCCTTCACACTGACAGGAACTGATCTCTATCGCTCTGTCGTGATACAAGTCCTAACAAAGGTCAGTGCTGCTTGCTTTTCTGCACCAAACTCCAGGCTGCGTTTGTTTGTTTGTTTGTTTTTAAATTAAAGCCAGAAATTGTTCATGGATCCCCAGACGCCAACTGGGCAGCTCTCAAAGGCCGGCTGATGTACCTTGTGTGAGGATCCCGGGGTGCAGGGGTGCAGGTCCACCGCCGCAGTGCTGTCCCCCCGACACATGTGTCCGCGGCTCCTCTGATCAGCTGTTGACGTCGGGGGTCCGCTGCCGCCCTCCTCGCACAACACAAAAGAAAAAAAAGCAGGGGGGGGGGAGCTTAGCGGAAAATTAAGAAGTTAAAACTGCTGCCTCATGCCCCGTCTTGCTTTATTGTGCGCCCCCTCCGCTCCTGTCGGGTTGTTTCCATCCAGGAAGCTCTGATCTCTTCGCTGCTACTGCCGGTTACTTCAACACATCACGGTGCGTTTACGTGCAATCGGAAAGTGGAGTGACACCAGAAGCTGCGCGCTACCTGGTGAGCGTGGCTGGTAAACGCAGCAGTAATAAATGTTAAAAGTTCGTTTTCCTCTTTAATAATTGGGAAAATGCTCCACTTTTAAGCAATTATATTTACATATTGCTTATTTTAGTAAATAATATGATTAACTAATATGATATTGACGAATATGATACGATTATACTGACTTATAATCATATTTTAGACAATATTTTCTCTGTTCTCTCCACTATGCAAATGCATGTGAGATCCAAAATAAGAAGCATTTCACTTATCCTAGACAGCACTAAATGTGAAAGATCAAATATTATGTTTTTTCTTTATTGTTTTTATCAAATGCAATTAATACATTATACCATGACGTAAACAAGGTTATAACGTAGTAAATGTATGTTGAGGTGTAAAAATATATATATCTCCACGCCCTTGAGTTACCGTAAACCACATCCTCTCCTATCCTTGGAAGTAAAGTGTCCTGGGCACTGTAAACGCCTCTCGACAAAGCTTATTAAAATTTCAATTGAACATGCAATATTCTATATTTTAACGCAAACGCTGATATAACTATATCGGGGTAAATATACGTTTTTGTCACTCAGCGTTTGGTACTAATTCCAGAGATTCTCGTAGATTTTAGTATTTCTCGGGAAACTCCGAGGCGGTGTGCGCATGCGCAGACGGGGACTTTTTTCGGATACAGTATATATCTGAGCGGCTCCGCTGTTTTATTCAGTTGGTCTTAAAAAAGGAAACACCAAGATCCCTTTCTTTCAGCTTTTTAAATAACAACACGAAAAGGTTGGTGCTTCTCCCCTGTTTTAGGGTTAAGCGTACTAATATTTACTTACTACCATCTTAATATTGCATTATGTTGAAATTTTACTTTGGCCTTGAAAATATATTGGAGTTGGTATTTTGAGATATAGGTAAGAAATGTCAAACTTTCAGACTAACCGATTTTAAGATTTAATTATTCAACTCGAAATAACACTAAGACCTGGGCGTCTGGCTGTCGTCGATTTACTTTCATTTTTAAATCCTGCCATTACCGGTAGTTAGGTTTTGTCTTGGGCAAGATGATGTCTAATAAGAAATGCAACTAACATATATGATAAATAATGAGGAAAACATTGAACTCTATTTAAGTATTGCAAGAATTTACACGACGTAAACTGTGTGTGTTTTCCAACCAGGCGGTGGTTGGTGAAGAGTTGTTCATTGTTGATCCACATGATGCACAAGGTGGCAGAGTGGAGCTGGGGTTGGGCCTCTCAGCTCTTCTGCTGCTCTCTTGGACCTTCAGCCCCTGAAAAGATCACGTGGCATCAAGGTAAAGCGTCAGATTCTTGAAAACTCTGCACTCGCCGGGAGGAAGCCTGCTCGCCGAAATGCGTTTTGAGGAGAAAACTGATCTTTCCCCTCCTTTACAAAGGTCAAAAACAACATTGTGCACAAGACAGAACTGCACAAGGTGAGGTTTTTTGTTTGGTTTTTTTTTCGTTTCGTTTTCTTTGTTTTTGTGGGCCAAACGTCTTCTGCGTCAACCTTTAGCTGAGTCACATTTCAGGAGTTTATCGCCCTGAAATGACAACTTCCTCTTCTCACTCTCGGTTCTCTCTTTGCCCTTGTTTCCTCACAGTAGTGCAGAATGTGCCTCCGACGCTTCTGATCCTGAACATCAGCAACTCCAACCTGATCAACTGTGTCATCGGGAACAACTCCCACCTCACCATGGACGCAGAGTATCAGTCCTTAATGCACGAGTCTGGACCACAAATGCACAGTGAGAAGCTCTTCTATGCAGCCTTACAATTTCAGATTTCAACATTTTGAGCGTCAACTAATAGTATGTCCAGAGAAATGTCAGGGCCCAGAAAAAGCGTGTGACCCCCCACACTCCGCCCCCATGAAACAGTTTTAAATGTTTTCACTTTAATCATTTTATCATTAACGTACGTGAGAGTAAATTTAAAACTAAAGACATTACCTAAATCTGGACATTTGCATCTTCAACACATTCCCTCATCTTCTCAGAATCATCCTCCCAACAGGAGATCTTAATCATTTGTTGACGTCTTCCAGGTGAAGAAAGCGGCTGTGGACAGCAGGGGGCAACACCCAGCCCTCCTCCTCCTCCTCCTCCTCCCCACCTCCCGTTGGTGGAGTCAGCAACCACCAGCATCCACAGCTCCAATCTCAGCTGTGTGATCATCGGTGACCACAACAGCATGTCCGCCGAAACCAACCAGCTGTAGGGCTGAGACCCCAAACTACCACCAGCAGTCTTATCACCCATCCAGAAAAGAAAACAAAAAAACCTCTTTCCAGTTTGCATTCAGATGTGCAGACGTGCAGTATGTACATTTTCACATTACATTGATGTAATTAATCCATGAGCAGCAGTCTGATGCCTCAAAGTGTGTGTATCATGTTCATTGTGTCAGACTGTATTTCAGTACATGTATGTATATGATAAAGGCCTTGCCTTTAGTTTAAGCCAGGGATGTCCAAACTCTCCCACAAACAGCCGTGTGGCTGCAGGTTTTCGTCCCAACCCAGCAGCAGCACACCAGACTGGGCTCACTTAATCAACTCACCTGAGTCTTCAGACAGCTGATTGGTCAAAGTGTGTGTGTGCTTGACTGGTTGGAACAAAAACCTTCAGCCACACGGCCCTTTGTGGAAGAGTTTGGACATCCCCGGTTTAAGCGTATGGCCTATGGTCAATAAAGTTAGACTACGTAGTAGTCTTCATATGTACCTTTTGTTATTTATGCTATTTTTATCTTGTTGAATAAATAATGGAAAAACACAACTCTGAATGCCTCTTACAGTATGCTTTTATATAAAATATTTCAGGGTTTCCTAAAATTACAACACGTTCAAAGTCATTTTCACTTCTTCCCTTTCTTCTTCTTTTTGCCTTTTTTGGGTTCTTCTTTTTTTCCAAACTTCCCGAGGCCCCGGCGCACCATGCAGCCTCTCCACCAGGCCTGCACCTGCAAGGTGGAGGTCCCAGGTGTTCACAATGAGTGGTTAAGGTGGAGTCCCAGGTGTTCACGATGAGTGATTAACTAATCGGGGCTTTAAGCAGGACTAGCACAGGTGCTGGATTCACACATTCCTCGGCTCTTCTCACCTTGGTCGCCATCCTGGCCAGCTCCTCCAGCCGCTGCAGCCTCTCCTGCTCCTCCCTGTCCTCGATCACCACCCGCTGCATCTCAACGATCTGATCCACGTCGTTAGGTTACTAAAGGTGATTTCACGCGCGCTGTGCTCCCTCGACGGGAGCCAAACTCACCATCCTGCTCAGCTCTGACAGCCTGTCGTAGTTGAGGGTCTTTCTGCAGCCCATGTTGTTGAATTCCCGTTCCTTCTCCTGCAGCATCCGCTTGGCGTCCTGCTCCCATTGCTCCTGCCGCTGCTGCGCCTCCTGGAATAAAACAAGCAGGTCCAGGCCTCAGTGAGAGTTTCCTTCAGCTGCAACTTACAGAACAGCGGAGTCTGAAATAAAGAGTAATGTTGCTTGACTGACCCTGTACAGATTCTTCTGGAAGTTCAGACTCTCCTCTTGAGCCCTTGTCTCCTTCAGCTGTTTGCTCAGCAGCTGTAATTAGGTCAATTTGTTTCAAGAAGGGTGACAGATAGCGTCAGCCTGGGCTGTTCGATCAGCGTTACCTCAACCTGGGTCTTGTGGAGCTCCTTGGCCTCCTTCCTGTCTTTTCTACTGAGCTCCAGACACCTTCTCTTGTTGTAGACCTTCTCTGACAGCTCGTACAGCTGATGCTTCAGCTCTGCGATGACCCCGTCCATGTCCTGACAGAGAGACAGAACTCTGAAACATCTCTTCTGTTTTTGGGTGGGTGGAAAATCCTTTTCAGCACCTGCAATTCCTGCATTTTCTCTGCTATTATCTTTTGTTGCATCTCCTCCAGCTCTGCGAGTTCCTCACTGTGGAGAGATAAAACAGGCCTGCTGTACACTTTTAGTGGTTCACGCAAAGCTGGAATTTATTTGAATGAGAGGTTACAAAATCAGTCGAACGTTTGCGCATGGAACTAGTTTTGAAGGTGATCGAAGGGTAAAATGAACTTTTTGGAGTGGATCTAGACTGAGATTAAAATCAGGAGCGAGGACAAGTCCACCTGCAGATGTAAGTCTTCCCGTATACTGACCCAGCTTTCTCGTCAGTGTCTTCCTGCTCTTCTTCTTCTTGGAGACCCTTATTCTCCTTCAATTCTGACAGCAGCTGGGAAATCTGCTGCAGAAGGAGCTGACTGAAGAGGTAACAAGTCACACACTCAGGTCAGGAAACTGCAGCAAAGTGTCGGCCGCCCTTCGGTCCACTCTACCCACCAGTCGTTCCTCACTTTGATCAGCCTGGACTTTTCCTGGACACACAAAAGCCCACAAACCAAACACATGTTCAGTGAGACAATGTCCAAAAATCTGACAAGACCGCGGGTCTGACCCACCTCTGCGTTTGCAGGACCTTGAAGCCTGCTGATCTGCACTGAGAGACCAAGTTCCACAAGTGCAAGTTCGTCCCTGCAGTCCTCATGTACAACCTCCAGCCTGAGTCTCTGTGCCAAGGACAATGACCTGTGGGACACACCAAGACAGACTGTGTAAACAGTACGGTCTTATTTAAAGATAAAGCATGAGATGGATGGTCTCTGGAGGTCGGCTCCTCACCCGGAACTCCAAACCGGCCGTTCCTGATGGACAGACTGGGCTGGTGGGGGGGTCTGGCTACAGCCCCCAGCCCCATCTTCAGACTGCTTCTCCTGTCACACACAACAAATACTCAATTACTCAATACTTAAGTACTTCGTTACATTACCTTAAATGGCCCAACCCCCTCAGCCCCCCTTTATTTTTAAACATACTGTGTGTGTGTGTGTGTGTGTGTGTGTGTGTGTGTGTGTGTGTGTGTCTTTTATTGTCAGTATCTTACCTCGTTACATTCTGCGTTACTCTCCATACTTTCCGACTGTGGTTGAAGCGCTAAAAGACGCCGGTGATATGGTGGAAAGTCGTTACGGAACCCGACACATGAACACGACGGATGAAAGTGCACGACTGAAAATTTGAATATCGAATATAAACATGAATTTTGAGAAGCGGAGACGCTTTAGCAGTGGAATTAGCTAGAAGGGGACAGCTTTAACGTTCAGGAAAACGGAAGTTTTTGTCACCATGGCAACAGCGCCAGCAGCCTTTATTGAGACAATAACGGAAGTACAAAACTGAGTTAATTAAGAATTAAAAGCGGTTAAAAAGACACTTTTCTACAAAATGAAACATTCAAAGTAACGTTTTAAATTATATTCCACAGTATTTTAAATAAATAGTAATATTTAAACAATGCAAATGCGATTTTTTTTTATTTAAAAAAATCCTGGTTGTGTCATTTGGTTATTATTTCTTCTTTTCGTACTTATTTAAAAAAAAAAAATTAAAAAAGCAAACACGCAAATCCACCAGAAGATTGAATATTTTTTTATCTCCATTAAAGTGGAGCTGGCTGGGCAAAAATAAATACATTAAAAATTAAACTGATTCCTCTCCGATATAAAAACAAATTGGAAAAAAAACACATGTTCGCTAACTCATGTTTTATTTATTAGTATTTTATTATTTATTAGTAGTTTATTATGTTCCATTCCAATGGATGTCATGACGAGGTGGTGTAAATGGTCAAAAAACAATAAAAACGTAAATAATAAATAACAAGGTTTTTGCAGGTGGTAATCAATCATATTTGACCTAAACACCTTGAATTGGATATCTGCATGATTTTGAGTCTGTGTAAGATTCTGGACGTGAACATGAACTTGATAGCGTGAACAGCAGCCATCAAGAGCCAGATGAATGCAGACAGGATTACCTGGAATAAACCCAACATCCAGCTGTTTCCAGCAGGTTTCCTGTACAGCATGTCATCTCACATCTGATAGCCTCTTTCATTTCCTCATAATTTGGCGCGTGGTCAACCGTGTCATGTTGCACCTCCGGCAGAGGCCTCGCCTCCTCAACTGCACTGTAGAATGAGCAGTGGGACACATGTTGTGGTTTTGGAGACACAGTGGGTCTGACACGTTTTGCTACCACTGTTTTATGGACTCTCGCCAACCACTGGGCCACATTGAACCTGAACCGGAGGAAATCCTGGACGTCTTTTACTACAGATACTCTCGTCAGGTACTGCATTACAGTTTATTCTTGTACTAATGATTTGTTGCACTCTGCAAGGAGATACAGTGTTTCACATACACAAGCTAAAGGTACAGGCTACACTGTAGTACATGCATGATGTCATCACACTGTGAGATCTCTGGTGTAGATGTAATTCCGATGTCATTCCCCTGAACTGTACTGCAGATTCCCCCTCAGACCCAGAGATCTACAACACAAAAACCGTCCAATGAGCGGGGAGGCAACACTGATCAGGCAGCTGAATAAGTACAAACAAACCATCCAAAAATAAAATAATGCTGCAGTAGACGACTGTTCAACATACCATCACAACAGTTCTTAAGGCAGAAAAAGAGAGGAAGATAAGGACTGATTAACAATGAGGTTCAATGTTGGAGAGGAACAATAAAAGTGTTTAACATAATACATGTTTTAAATGACAAGGTAGTATGTTGTTGTTTCCTGCCTGTACAGAGAACGCATGAATGTCTATCTTGTACAAAAGCAAGACATTATGATTAATCATTTCATAACAAATATTAACTTGCTGTAAAGAAAAATACATTTTTTATTTTAAATGCAAAAATACGCAGACATCTCCTATTATTACAAAAAAACCTACACATGGTCATGTAATAACTATGTGTTTATTCTTTCATTCTCACTGCTTTAAAGGGGTATCATGGGAGATGATGTCACATGAGCACATCAGCCCAACTATACAGAATCAACCACAATTAATCAAATCTGATCAAATCACAACCACAGCTCCACAAAATAGCAGATTAAATGACTGATCTATGTATTTGAATCAGCTGTTATAGTGGTCTTAGAATATTTAAAGTCAAAGAAGAGATTAAAATTGAGTTTGTTTGGCACAAAGTCTGGGGGAAAAGGAACAGATTGTAGGTCTTCTAATGCAACAACCACAGACATGGCTGCATGTGAAGACTGTCCTTCTGCACAAGAATAGCAGAAGAAAGGAGGAGCATCTCACTGATGGTCTTCAAAAAAAGAAATCTCCAAATTAAACTTCATTGAACAATCATTTACTGCATACATGTGTTCAAAAACAAGAAACGTAATGGCAGCCGTAGAAATTGCACAGCTTAATATTCCACCTTTCTCCAAATCTCCTGGCAGGCCTCGTGTGCCAGTCTGAGGGGGCCAAAGACACATCAGAACATTTTGTGCTTGTGAATTGGATTGAATCAAAGTTTTGTGCCGTCAGAGGGGAGGGAAGTGGTCCCTCCCTCTCATTAAATACTCAGACCACCGTAGACAAAAAAAAGTGAGGCTGAGAGACGTAAGCAGCACCTGCTCTCACTTTGTGAAGGACTTGAGCCAAACCGACAGATTCAGTCCAGCGCGGCCTCAGCTCCAGTGATTACTGTTTACTTTTCCTTCATCTGCCTTTCCATGAATGGGTGCGTCTATAATTACATGCTGCCTTGCAGCCTTTGCACATTTGTATTGTA
Source organism: Lagocephalus sceleratus (assembly GCA_911728415.1). NCBI lineage: Eukaryota > Metazoa > Chordata > Actinopteri > Tetraodontiformes > Tetraodontidae > Lagocephalus > Lagocephalus sceleratus. The sequence continues at coordinate 10,121,162 of CAJVRN010000126.1, forward strand.
TTTACTGACTGTAAAAAATATAGTTCTGGTTTTCTGATAATAACTGAGCAGATGCAGGTTTGCGCGGGAAGTTCCTGTTCCTCAGTGCCAGGGCCGCTGCACCCGTCACCCACAAGCGTGCCTGATGGAGAACAACGTTCTCAACGCGGGTTGCTGTCATATTAAGTCACGGTTTGTTTGTTTTTTTAATTCAAATGTAAAATTTGTCTGATAAACTTGGCCGTGTGGCTCCATAAAGGTGGCGCACTCACTGTGGAGACATCACGGCAGGGCTCAGTGGCTTCACTTTGGTAGCACGGGAGTGAGAGGCACGTCGTCCAGCGTCATGTTAGCAGTGGCCACAGAAGAATGATGTTTCTATGATACAGACACAAGTGTAGACACAGGCAGATCGATGGATTGCCGCAGCCTGGTGAGCTCTTCACCACCGGGAGGTGCAGGCCACTGGTCACGTGAGCTCGGATCATGTACAGTCTTACTATTGTGCCATTTGAACTGGAAGCAGCGGGAGAACGATCACCAGTTCTAGATCTCCTTGATCGTCCGTTCAGTGGGCCGGTACTCCTCCCTTCCTTTGGAGGAAGACAGGTAGAAGGACTGGGTTTTGCGTTTTAGCCGTGCGCGTTTGTTGGCCAGCGACAGGCTGTGCTTGCTGGAGGCAATAATGTCAGTGATGAACTTCTTGCAGTCCACGCACACCTCCATGCTGGCCCAGTCTTCCGTCAGCTCGGGAGGAAGCTCCAGTTCGTCGTGAGATTTGAGGGAGCCGTGTTTCGATAATCTACACGGAAAAGAGAAAGGAGATTGTAGCGTGTCTTTCTGCACTCAGTGCAGCATGAAAACAGCACCAGTGCTGGACATGTGTCCGTCAGCTGCCGTGGCAAGTCTGCACTTCACTTTTACTGGAATTTATAACTTCACTACAACAATGTTCAAAATTCTGTTAGTTATGCTTCAGTATTGACAGCGGACTTACTTGGACATGGTCTTCTGAATGCCATGGCGCTGTTGGCTCGTGGAGGATTTCTCAGACTTAGCAGCACCCGCAGATCCCGAGGCTTTTCCAGGTCCTTTAGGCGATCCCGTCTTCCCCCCTTTCTCGGCTCCGCCCGGCTCAGCGGGACCCACGATCCCAGACAGCCCTGACCCTCCAGCCGAAGAGAGCACCTGCCCGACGGCAGCCATGGTGCTGAGCCTGTCCCTGGGCAGAGTGCTGGTCGAGCCGATGGAGTAGATGGGTAGGCTGGAGTAAGGTTTGGACGGCAGCCGCATCTGTTGGACAGGGAAGAAGAACCAGAAGGACTACTGAGGGAAAGACATTTCAAGAGAGTCACCACCAGACACATATCCTAGTTGTACAAAGATCTGGGACAGAAATGATAACCAACACACCTTTTTGCAGCATTGTGAACACACAGGCCTGTGAGGGGAAAGGGAGGGAAACAGGCAGTGCAATGAAACTATTCTCATCATTATTTGCATCTTTAAAGGTTGACAATGATCTGAGACGTTTTACTTTTTGCAGAACTGGCAGATGTAGGACCAGGTGAAAAGGGAAAACCTTTTGGTTCGACAACAGAAGCAAAGCTGCAGTTTAAAAAAAAAAAAAAGCATAAAGTTCATGTTAAAGGAAACAGTTCAAAAGCTGTTACCAGCCATGTGTCATTAGGAATACCTTTCCCTTCTTCATGGCATTGTAGACATCTTTATACTGCTGAAACTTCTCCAGCTCTGCCTTCACCAGCACCTGTCTGATGTGCATCACCTCCTCCACAGTCAGGGACAGACACTCCACAGGGAAACAGAACTCCTCCTGCCCCACACACACACACACACACACATCGATCTGACATCACCATCCAATGAGGAGCCGTAGCCGCTGAACTGCATGTCCCACTCACCAGAGACTTGGAGCTCTGTTTGGTGGGCGGCTGGAACTGGCGGACGTTGGTTGGGGTTTCTTTCTCGATGGAGTGCCTTCTTTGTGGGGTCTGACGTCGCTCTGGCTGCGGTGTTGAGGAAATGGGCAGGAACATGGGGGGAGCTGGTGTTCAATGAAGGAACAAAAATAAAAACTTAATTAGGACTTTTATATAATAGATGTGAAGTGTTAAAATGTTTTAATCAATATAGTCTACAGTATAAAATAAATGCTTAGAACCCAAGCTAATTGTTAAACCATTTTCCTTCCCCTAGCCTTAAATCAATATAAGTAAGTATACATACTTTTCTTCCCTACTGTAGACTCTGGGGATGTATCATCCATCATCGATGTGGCCACACTGGAGCTGCTGGCAGATGTGCGTCCGACAATCTCATCCTGGATCAGGAGCACAGACACGTTGACCACCTTTTGTTCGGCACGTGTCATGATTAAAAAAATCAGTCCCAAACGCTCAAACTTGGACTGACGTCAGAGTCGGAGCTGTCCAGCTCGGCCAGGCTGGGAGCCTTCAGGAGCTTCTTCCTCTGAGGGACGGACTGAGATCCGGAGGGTTCCACCAGAGACGACACGTTGGCCAGAGAAAGAGTGCTGGATGTCCTCCTGCCCATGTAGGGGCTGAACTCATCTGCAGAGACCCACAGCACAGCTAACCTCAGTCAGACAAAGGAGGGGAAAAGCTCAAGATGAATCTCAAATATCTCCTCATATGAACAGTTGCAATCATCTCTTCCTGTAAAGTATTAGGGGTTTTTTTAGCCCCTGAAAAAAGCAAGCAGCTTTCCAACTCCAATTTGATGTGACTTCAAAGAGTCTGTATATATAAAGAGATTTGAGATCCACCTTAATGTTGGAGAAGGATGAGGTGGGGTGAGTAAAGGCAGGTCTGAGGGGAGGCAGCCTGGTGTTACACAGAGCATGGATGCCTGATGAATTATTCCACAACACGTCTTGGAAATTACATTTTCTATGCACACAAGTTACTTGATAATACTGTAGTTGGTCTGACTCTCTAAAAGGTCAAATTCCAACTGACTGAAGCTTTTGCTGGTGCGAAATCATTTGTTTAGAGAGGGGTGGGGAAAGTGGCAGATAGCAGCGCAGGGTTTCCCTTCTTCTTTCCTGGTCTGGACTTAGTATGAAAATATTCAAAAACATGATATATTAGGGATAAATTAGTTCACAGCCAAGGAAGTAGACATACAGGACCCTGAGGTTATGGGTCAAGAAGGCCCTCCAAGTCAGCTCATACTTTACCTAATCCAGTGCGGAACAAATCTTGCGGCATACTGCGTGTAATGCCAAAACCTGGAAGGGGACACCTCCTTTATTAGGATCACATCATTCCATCACTTATCTGGTAATCCCCTCTGCCCCTTTTTAGACCACTCATATAACGATTTAATTTTTCAAATTTCTGTTTCTGAATAAAAGCAGTCTAAAAGTGTGAGTATATCTACTGTGGACCTTCACATCTGCACACATACAAACCCACAGACTTTCTGAAGCATGAATGAATGATTGTGTGAGGCAGTAAATGATGTGAAGAGACACGAGCTTCTGCAGGAGGAACTGGAGTTTGATTGTCCGCTTTAGCAGAATTCACTTTCAAGTGTCAATCGAAACTCCCTAATTTGGCTCTTCAATATATCTGAAGCAGATCAGCCTCTGATCTGATCCATCTGCACACTGATTCAATTCCGCAAAGTCACTGAGGTAAATGAAAGACTCTTTTGTTGGAAGCTGATGATTCTTGAAGGGAGAGGAGGCCAGAACGCTTTCATTTTTCCCTCTCTGGTGGCATTGCTGACTTCACAATTATCACTTCCAGGAGGAGGTAGCAAAGACCTGAGCACAATTTTATACTTCCCCAGTTATTTTGGGGGGCCTGCTGGTTGATGAATAAGACCCAAAATAGCGATAAATATAGTGTCATGTGTCACCTTCTGTGTGAATTCTGCTCCTTTACTGTTAACTTCAACCCTAACCCTGCTATGGTTTTTCCAGGCTCAGTGACTAACTGCGACCTTTAACACGTCCTCCAACTTGACCAGTGTGTCACATCACGCTGACCCCAGCTACCCACCAACCACGAAAGCAAAGCTTTTGAATGAATGATCGATGGATGGGGTGGCGAGCGTAGGCTCGGACAGCAGATGACAATGTTTAGGGGGTGCATAAAAAAAATAAGAGAACGGGAGTCAGGTAAGCAGCGGGGGTGCACTTTACCTGACGCGTCAAAACTGAAAGACATGCTAAGTGGGCGAAATACTGCAACGAGAAACAGCCATGGCATTTGACGTTATCGACTGACATTAAGAGGTTACTCAGACCGTTTTTGCTTTTTTTTAAATACCGTAAATCTGCTGCTTGTGCTGGGCAACACATGCAGGTGTGTAGCATGTGCTTTCAAATGCTATAACTTATAACACGCTTACTAATGATCTACAGCAAGAGCTGAAATATGAACGTGAGCTGGTGGTATTACAAGACCTGAAAAGATTTGTTTATTCATGTCCATCTGCCACTTTGACTTTCAAAAGGGATTAAATTATAATGTTGCAAAGTGCAAATGTGGAAAAGTGTGGCTTAAGAAATGCTTGTGCCTGTGAGTCTGCGTGTGCACAAGTGCACGTGTTCGTACCCAGCTTTGCCCTGCGCACCTCGCCCGGCGACACAGGCCTCAGCTTCCTCTCCGCTTTGATTTCCTCCAGGATGCGCTCGTGCAGCGTGGGAGGGGCTTGCGTCTGTGGCTTCAGCTTACGAGCAGACACCTGTGAAAGGCCGCCGCACGCAGATTATTGCAGAATGGAATTCAATTACTGACATGAGCATTTAAACATTTTGCCTGACAATTTCTTCTGTTAAAAAGGGAACCTTACGGGGTTGAGTGGTGGTCTTGACCTGATGAATTCAAGGATAACTTCATGGGCACTCTTCTTCAGCCTGGGTGGGATGTCTCCATTCACCTTAACAACATAAAAGAAAGACATTATTTATCTTATTTTATTTATCTGATGTGGATCAATGCATGATACTTAATTTACCCTAATCCAAACATAATTCTATTATATGCTAAAATATATGCTTCATTTCACAAAAACATCCTCAATTTGTGAGCAGAATGAGTATTCAGAAAGTAGTAGACATTCACACACACACACACACACACACACACACACACACACACACACACACACACACACACACACAGGCCTTGTGGACCCTCACCATGACTTTCCGCAGTTTATAGCGTTTAGCCCTGATGTCGTCCATCAGCATCTCGTAGGGGGTGAGCTGGTACTCGATGGGCAGAGGGTTGTACTGACGCTCCTGCACCTTCTTCAGCTTGACTCCTTCACGCAGGTCTCTCATCACCTGGACCCAGCACCGAGCCTTATGGGGGAGGATACATGATAACATGAATGAGGGGAAGCTGTACGCAATGTGAGCACCATAAATCACCACAAAGCTGCCGACTCAGCACTAGAATAATAACAATGAATGACGGTATATGAAGGGTATATAACATGTTTTCTAGATGGTACGACAGTTGGTGGTGGTCTGGAGACCTACCCAGTCAGCATTCTGCAGCTCATTCAGGTCTCGGCCAGGTTCCTCTGATGACTCTTCCTCCATCTTACGGAGGTTCTGGAGTGAGAGGAAGAGGTGGAGCTTCAATATTACGGTCAAAAATACAGCAACAGGAAGTGGAGGTGCTACCAAGGAGCAGCATCTTGTACAACAAGCATCCAACACTGGAGAAAAGATAGAAGATCACGTCCTGCGATCTGACAACAAACTCATCAAGTGACATCCCAGTTGGGCTGCACCTCATTTGCTCCACACATCCACTTTGTTGGGTAAAACGACATGAGTGGTTGCTAACGGCAACAGACGAGCAACTGAGGTCCGACAACAGCACTGGAGCATATTCACGCATGATCTCTGTGATTGGATTCGGTTTGTCTGAGACCTGTTTTTGTTTGAAGTCGGCGTTTTGTTCAACTCCCATTATATATGTAACAAGTAATAAAAAGAGAAGACACAAGACTATGTCAGTCAGCAGTCGGGGTCCATCCTGGCCTCTGCGTGAACCTGCACAACATGAGGTCATTAGAGTGTTGCAAAACACTGACAGTCTGACTGACAGCTTCTCTGGGGGGCGGGGGCAAATGTGCTCCACACCATTCCTCTCAACATTTTAATCGCAGGGCAAGGATTATACTGCCAGATTTTTTATTTTTACCTTCATTATGTTCTTTTAATTCCAGAATACCATTAAAAGAATAATTGAATCAAAAGAACAGCATTAAAACAGGACTGAGCCAAGGACAGATAAGCCGGTTGTTTTTATCCCATCAACAGGAAATCCCATCAAAACCATGTGTTTCTGTTTCAATTGGTCGGCAGCCACTCTGAACAAGAGCAGCATTCTTTTAAAGCCATAGCTTCACTTCTTTGTTTTTCAGGTTAAAAGTGTTGTCATCCATCACATGTCCTCTCTTTTCGCCTTTTCTGCACTCAGTGAATTCTCTCTGCTAACAGAGGGTTACGCAACGTCTCCTCTATTCATTCAGACGCATTACACACACTGAAAGGGCATCGGCAGCATCAGCGCATACCAGGAAGGAACCCTGTCGGCACACACACACACACACACACACGCACACACACTCTCTCTCTCTCTCTCTCTCTCTCTCCCTTCTCATGGGAAATATTCCAAGGCACAGCTGAGCTTCAGACTTTCGCCTGAAAAGAACCAAAATATTCACATTTTTAAGCTCACAGCTCTGACAGAAGAAGTGAACACAGTAAGTGAGGCTGGACTTATATCTTCCGTATAACGCAGAATTAACTTTAATATCAGAAGCACATCAGTAACTGCAGCCTCCTCCTCGACTCCGCACACATGACCTGGCAGGATTAATCCTTTGCGGTATGTAGACGAGTTGAAAACACAGATCGAGCTCAAAACAACGAGACCTCAGCAGGATTATGATTCCTATCATGAGTATCAGCTGTGAGAACCTGGAGGTCGGAGCTCCTGGCAGCATCAGTTTGTTGTCACACACCACAGCCTCACTTCAACCTGTCAGCCGAGAGCATCTGAACAATCTGGACGACAACCTGAACCAAGTGTGACCCTGTTAAAAATGGAGTATTCAGCAGTTAAATAACTGCTATTGGTACTAGCTGGGGTTGCTTCAATGATGAAATACACTTTGACAGGTTGTGTTCATTGGCTATTCCTGTGATGGACATCACCATGGATGCATCTTCTCATCAGCTGATGGTCTCGGCTCTGTCACACAGCTGTCAGCACGTCTCCACGTCTCCGCATATTAACCATGCGGCTATGTACACTGAGTTCAGCTGCACACTGTACGCTTGCATTCTCCAGTTGCCCAGGATGGATTGTTCTAAGTGTGGCGTCAGTTCCAATTCCGATATCCATTTGCAAGTATCAAGCAGCCTACCGCCGCGGTGGACTTGAGGAACCCACCTCTTTAGCACTCTTGATCTTCTCCAGGAAGGTGTGCAGCTCCCTGGTTTCTGTGTACAGAGCCCGACACACGGCCTGGTAGTGGCTGGAGGTGTCTGACAGTGCAGGTAGATGAGCTGTGCACAGCTGGAAGAGAGCACAGACACACAGCCCTGTTCATGTAACCCAGCTGACATCGTCACTAACTGCATTAAAAAGCTGGGAATTTGTACGCACATTTGACCTTAATTTTTTTTTGCATCCACACTCAGGGAGTAGGAAATTGTGAATCCAGTGTAAACGAATGCGTTCATGCTTTATTAAATAAACAAACACGAGTGTTGGGTCCATGTGACCTTGGTCAGTCTACAGTAGCGTAAAAGGTAAAGTACAGGAAGTGGTGCGTGAAAAATGGATGACAATGTTAACTGACAGCTAGCTTCTACACGGTGTGTGTGTGTGTGTGTGTGTGTGTGTGTGTGTGTGTGTGTGTGTGTGTGTGTGCGTGTGTTGTATAAATGATGTGAGGCCACATGAGGGCTGACACTGTCTGCTGCACTAGACAACATTGATACCTGCAAGGATGCAGAATGCAGCCTTGCACTTCCTCCAGCGTAAGGAAACATAGACGTGTGTTGTTTTAAATGAGTCCATTTAACGACATCTTTGTCTAGTGCGTGAGATTCAATATCTGGGTCCAACCTTTTATGTATTACATGTCATTAATGATGAATGAAATTCCAGTTTAGAACTCGAGGAACCAGAAGAAAGACACCGTTTGTGTGGGCGGGAGGTCCCTAGAGCTTCTCATTCAAAGACAGCTTCAAGCATATTCATGTGTCGATGAGGGAATGCACAACTAAAGTGATCAGTGCTTGTTGCATTTAAAAGAAGATGTTATTTAGCGTTAGTGTGCCCTCTAAAGGAGAACAGAGAGCCACTGTTGTGTACCTGCAGGATATCTCTGTAGCCACTGGCGATACTGTCAAAGTCGCCATCCATCTCATCCTCTTCCTCTGTGGCCTCGTAGCCTTCATCGGGGCAGGCGTCCTTCTCAGCCTCGACCATGTTGGTCATGAAAGCGATGAGTTCCTCCAGAGGAGCGCTGAGCTCCCGCTCCTCATTCTCCTTCAGCCCGTAATCCAAAGCCTTGTAGATCATGATCCCCAGAGACTCGATCACCTGGAAAAAGCACGGAGGAAGGTTCCTCATCTGAGTGTGACAGTGGAACATCTTTGCCTTCTCCGTTTGCTGCGTGAAAATGCGGATTTGTGTCTTTGTTATGTAATGGGATCCTCTGTGTTGAACAGCTGTAATGTGCCTGACCTCCCGACCTTTAAGGGAAGAACTCCCTCCAACGCCCATGCACACATGCAAACATGCTGATGGAGAGGCTTTGACAGATTCGCACCGGAGGCAGATTACTGATCTTGTGATTAACTGAAACAGAGGAAAAGGGCCTCACTGCTCTACATCTCACGTGGCTTCCCGTAGATACAATCAGCCTTTTAAAGGCCGGTGGAATCTGGAGTCACCTTAGACCATGGCTGCTACCTCAGAAGCATTCTGACCACTGAACCAAAGTTGGAGGAGGCCTTAACACATCTTCCTACTGCCAGTGGATGTCTGGGTGTGGCCAGTGTCACCGCCGTGATGAAGAGCAAAAAAGAAAAAAGAAGCAAAACAAAATGATTTTTAACTGAGGCGGAATTCATGTCAGAAACTATCAGAGTGGCTTCAAGGAGCCATGACTGTGAATTTGGAGGTTTATCTTTCTGTTTTATTTGTTATTGTATTTTAAAACATCTCAAATACTGAGGCAAATCTCTCCCCGGGCCCCAGTGTGCAGGATTTTCACTGATCGACACACAGAAATCGAACATAATATATACAGACATGTCATGTCTGATGGACAAATGGACTCATCAGCACTAATCAATCAGCTTTGCAGTTTAAAAACAGGATTTATACACTTAAGGATACAGTTGTGAAACAAATCCATTTTATCTGCCCTCATTAGCTGCAGGCACTCTGGATCATGAAAGGAAGTCCTATGGACACACCATAACTGATTCAGCATGCGATAAAAATAAAATATTACTGCTGGGGAAAAACCGCTGATCTAAATTACATATATATAACCCCATAATGTCATTTTGGCATTGCTGTTTGCAGCTTTGAGCTGTTTTTCTTGACACAGTTATAGTGGATAGAAGTGGTGCTGCCAAAGCTAAAACACAAAGCAAGAGTGGGAGAGTGAGAAGTCACACTGGGGATTATTCTGGAGCCCTGAACACTGAGACAAGACTGATGGGACTGTTCCAGGAGAGCAAGCCAGACGGCACAGAAGCCACCAAGGGGGGGGAAACTGAGACCCCGGAGAAAATCACTGATCAAAGGGGGGAGAAAGAGGCTGTGAATGATACGGCGGTGGTCCCTGAACACATCACAAGGGTCGAGGGGGAGGAGACAGGTGAGATGGGAAAGGGACATCAAGTGGGGGAGGGTCACATGACAGCTCCACCCACCCTCCCCCCATTAAAACATAAGAGCTGAGGCGGGGAATGGCTGAATGCCACCTCTTTGTCTGAGCCACAGTAACTACACAGAGGAGAAAGAGGACACCATGCAGACAGACGGACATGACACCATGGAGACAGACAGACAGACAGACAGACAGACAGACAGACAGACAGACAGACAGACACTTATTAATAAGATAAATCTTATAATAATGGATATTCTGTGATGTGTGATTTTTCCGTGGCCGATGCGTGATGTTCTAATCTAATCGCGTCCCAGACCTCAGAGCTCAGACGGAGGGGCCAAGCACGCACGGTTGAACTTGGACAGAGAGGAACATGGTCACGCTAATCCGGAACATTTCCGAGGCTGCTCGTGAGCCTGTACACTCACGTCTGGGCTCAAGGTAAAATCACCATCGGGATCCTTTCAGCAACTCTGTGTTGTACCAGAGAACCAGCACACATTTGCCCTGAGTACAACCGACTTCTGCAGCCACATCAGGGTTCCCAGTGGATGGTGCACAGATAATGTGTGCCAGCGCTGCCTGCCCCTGCTTTCCTGCTCGTCTAGCTTGAAGCTAACTCCCCACTGTACACAAGCAGAAGTTCTCTTCAGGATTTAACGTTGTGAGGCATCAGAACGCTGCAGCAACTTAGCGGTTTTTGACAGTGAGTTGTGTTGCGAGAACTCATTTCTAGTGCAAAGCTGCTTAAAGTGGATTTGTCTATATAGTTTCACGTTCTCTGCCTCCCCAGTGTTCAGTCCATCTGTACTCAGAGCCATGTCACAGCAGTGCAGCTCCTCAAACCCCCCTGTGACACGCACTGCCTGCAAACAATGTGCAGGACTGTATGAAATATTAATATTATTGATATTATTATCATTTTCACAGACATCTGTGCTTGCAAAGGATCAACCACAAAGTATTACTGTGGCATGAAATCAGAAGAGCTCCTTCTTCCTCAGCACGTTCCCACATCAATTATTCCATCAAATCATAGCCGATGCCAGTCCAGCAACCATCTGTGGGTTTGAAGGACTGTATTGTGGGCAACATTTCCAACCAAACATCAGAGGCCATGGGAGAGTGGGTGGAGATGCACAGTGAAAAAGAGCAGGTGGGATACACATGTTCCATCCAGAATACAACTGAAGCCATTTTAAAGTCAAACTGGGAATCTGAGAGGAAATTATCAAGGTAGTGGTGCTACAAGGGCAACACTGAGCTGTAGGTGGAAGCTCCTTTAGCAGTCCTTATGAAAATGTAATGAAAAATGCAGTATGTATACAGAGTACTGTACAAATCTGCCCAGGCATGTGATTAGGAAACATGTGAAGTAAAGTAGATTCACAGTGTGATTACTCACCTCTGTTGTTGTACAGGGGCTGTATTTACCTGCAGGGAAACAGAAAAAGCACCAGTGAGACACAGAGCAGATGTAAGCATGATGCTTCTGCACACACGTGTTCACAATATCCAGAGCGACAAAACCTGCACAGCTCCACTAATTAAGCTCAAGGGAGACGCGCATGCACAGTAAATGCTATATGAGCGCTTGAGTCCAATCACTTTTCACTGCACCTCTTCAGGGGGAAAAAAAGCCAGTCTGAACCATGTTGAGTCTGCAAAATGTCAATGAAAATGTCAGACTGCAGCAGACATTTGCAAGCAGAGAATGAAAATAAATCTGGCAACATGCTGGAGAGCGAACAAGTCAGCGACTTTCATTTGAGGTGATAAAGTTGTGTTTAACGTTTTAATGAAGACGTGTCGATCACTTTAAATGCATGATGACTCAGGAGTTTGTGGTGCTTGAGATGTTGGTTTCTCCCATCAAACCCTCTCCTATAGTGCAGCCGGTCTGGTGCTCCCCCCTCCCTCCCTCCCCCCCGTTTGTCTGCGACTAAAATCCTACAAAAACTGGGCCAGTGTTAATAAAAGTGCTGTTTCATTTCCAGTTGCAGTAGTATGCTCAGACCCATGTGACTAATGATGACAAAACCCCATGATTGCGTTCCCTTGGGAAAAGATCGGCCCGTTAAACGTCTCTGCAGCCCAGCTTTTACCTCATGAAGACGCATGCTGTGAGCAGACAAACGGCCTTTTTTGCACTGCAGCGCGCAGTAACGCAGCGCCACGACAACACTGACATCATGAAGGCGTCAGAAGGTTTGAGCTCCACGAGGAAGACTTCGTGATATGTATCTGGACAGTGATGCTTCTGTGCCTTTACTTCTCCACAAAAGGCCAAAGTGGAACAATCAGGAGGAAAATATGCGATGTGCTTCAGCGTGATTGGAGTTTCCCCTGAGGGATACAAAAGCATCTCCACATTTTAAAACAACAATAACATTGTGCGAGATGTTGACTCCTCTCTCTTTTGGATTCCCAAAAATGGAGCCCAGATGGTGCAGAGCCAATGCAGACGCCGCTGAATGCGTTATTTCAGCCCAGCAACATGTTCTTCCATCTGTTAGGCCCAATGGATGCCAATGACCGGCGCCTGGCATCGCTCAATCCCTCCACGTGAGATGGCTGTTAAACGTGCCCACTTCACTTGAGGAGAGATTTGAGAAATATTTCGTGGCCCTGCTGGTTTGACGGCTTTGATTTCAGTAAAACTAAATAAATGTACAGTAGCTTCATGTCCATTTCCACCATCTTGCTTCCTTCGTCAGTCACATTACCAGGAATACGCCTGAGGAACTTTGTTTAACCATTCTGTGCTATTTAATGTTATTTAATGTTATTGGACATCATTAAGCAGATTTAGACAGCTCTGAGAAGCCTTCACTTCAAGTGAAACAAATAAATAAATATATGCACACACAACAGAGGAATAAAAGCCCAGACTCCCCTCTGGAATGGTTGCTTCCAAGAACCTAAAAATATCCCATTCATATTGAGCATATAGACCTGCGGGCCACAGCCTCATTACCAACATCTTCATCACCATCATTGCAGCTGTGCCTCTCAGAATTGCTGCGGAAACTCGATTAGACGATGCACTCTGTGAAGTTATTGAATCAAAGTCCATAAGACTGACTCAGCACGGTCCTGGGTTGCATGTCCAGCGCATCCCTGAGGACCCATCCTCTCATCCATGACAGATGAGGATGGAGAGGCTGACAACGCATCTATGTTAAGTGTGTTTTGAGTGTGTTTTCACACATGCACATCACGCCAAGCACCCTCCTGATGCGATCTGATGCGTAAATGCAGACGGTGCAGAAGCAGGGACCCTCGGTTCTTCCTGATCTACATCTGTAATCACACACTTTGATCGGACTGCTGATCTGATACGATCAACCTGACGTGTGCACGTGCCTCCAGAGGAGGGGGGTGGGGGGGGTCAGTGAAAACATCTGGAGCACAGTGAGACTGGGAGCAATGGGGGATCTTCACTGGTATTCTTTTGTGTACTGAGGGCGATGAGGGTGATGAAGCCCCAACACTCTTTTACATTCTGGTGTAAACGAAGCTCGTGGACGTTCGGTTCAAACACAGGCTCCTATATTCAGTGCATGTTGGGGCCTTGTCGTCCCTTTGCATTCTTTTACGCGCATGAGGACCACAACAACACCTCAGCTCCCTCCCTGCAAATGGCCCCGATTCCTGCACGGCTAAGGTGCTTCTTAAAACACGGTTTACCTTCGCAGCCGTGGTGCTCCACCCTCACAGAGCCGTCTTTCTGTATCCTGACATCCCCCGGCCCGGAGATCCTCCTCGGAAGCGCCGCCGAGGACGCGCCGGTGGTGGCCGCGGAGGAGCTCCTCCTGCCCCGCTGCTGCCTCGCCAGCGTCCGGCAGCACTGGTAACACACCGCCCAAGCCTGCTCCTCGTTGATGGGCTGGCTGTAGAGCCTCAGGATGTCCTCCAGAGAGAGGCAGCCCTCGGGTTCGTTGGCTGAACTCATCGCGTTGTGGCGCCGCTGCTCGTCCCGGGCGGCCGCAGCAGCATCCGTCAGCCCCGCTTGGTCCCCGCGGCGGCGCTCGGCCATCCTTTCATTATCTCAGCGCAGGAGGCCCGATGGAGAGAGCAGCTCCGAGGCCGGGCAACCTGGAGGCATGGATGCTCCCCCTCTGCTCCGGCAGGGGCGGCGGCGGGGCTGCTTCCCCCCGCGACGGTCACGGCTCGGCGGCGGTCATGAGACGGGGCTGCCGATTATTGCCTCCTTCTCGGCGCACCAACCCGCGCGCGTGTGCGTGTGCGTGTGTGTCTCACATCAGCACCGAGCAATCCAGGCTCACTCCTTTATCACATGACACACACACAATGACGAGCAGTTCATTTCAAATGCACATTTTAGCTGTTTTAGAAACAAACGCACACAAACACAGCACTGAAATCAAATTAATTAAAAATATGACTAAAAGAGGTCGCTTTATATTTTATATTGGATCTTAAATAGATTGACTGATTGATTGATTGATTGATTGATTGGTTGGTTGGTTTGTGCAGACAGCGACCAGCCTGTAGCTCTGCATGTGATCAGAAGTCATCACAAGACTTCACACTGGATTGTCTTCATGATTTCATCTCACTTGTCTGCACCAGAAGTATTATTGTTATCGTTGTTTCTGGTTTCAATAAAAGGGATAAGACAAACATGTACTTACATACGGATCAATTCACACCCTCCGACACTTTATTTGTCCATCAATCATGTTTACTTCATCAATGGATTACACAATACTTAGATCTCTTTTGACAGCAAATATACACAACATGAGAAGACACACTCTGATATAACATTTTTCTTGCATGGCATATGCAAGGATAAATCTCTGACACACAGATCTGGTTGCCATGGGTACGGGGCCCACATGAACACAGAAACACAGTCACAAGTTGTAGTAAAGGACACACACCAGAGTTCATGGAATGACACAGTGACGGTGACTGTACAACTCTCTGGTGTGATTCATTTACCCGGAGCCCTTTGTTGCTCCTAAAGGAAATAATATCAATAAAACTGTAAACAAGGACGATGATTTGTACTCCCTTATTTGTAAAAGTGATAAACAGTAAGCACGAGCAGTGAACATGCAGCGCTGTCGGCAATCGACAGAAAGAAAGCAGGGACAAACTGAAGCTTGTACCGGTAAAACGCCACTGATTCACCACACAGGTCAAACACAGAAGAAATTAAACTTTCAAGTCCAGCAGGTTGCATTCGATCTTGTAGTAGACGTAGGGGTAATATTCCTGCTGGCTCAGGTTCAGGCCTGGGATGTCCATGGCAGACTGAAAAAGACAAAGACTTGAAACTGAAAATCCTACTCAGAATAAGAATGATGGGTGTTAAAAACATAGTAAATATCCAATATAATATGTTTCTGAACATGTCTCATTTTCCTAAAATGACCAGAGTGCTCACATCAATGATGGCCGCTGCGCTGCTGTCCAGATGTTTGTACAGGTCGTTCAGCACCTCCCTCAGCCTCTTCATGGTCTTCTTGTTTGGTTGCAGGAGCATGGCCTGGAAGTTCACCGGCAGCCCGTATCTGGAGGACAACACATACCAATCTTTCAAAAAAAAAAGCTGCAAGTCAGTGAGCTTCTGTCTGGATGCAGTAAAGGACTTAACGATATGAAGACCTTAAAACAGATTCCACAAAGACCCGCAGGGCTTTGATATGGATCCAGGCGATGAAGGCTTCACTGAAGTTCACTTTGAGCCATCGGACAAGGGGACCCTGCAAAGCAAAGTACAGTAACGTTAACTGACCTAGATTTAGCTTTAAAGGATACAACTCAACAAAAAGCATAACTCCCGTATATTCTATCCTAAAAATGAAATGTGCTCAAATCGGTTGGTGTACGTTTCTCGGTTTTAGCCGCAGGAGGGCGACAAAGAGCCACGTCTCTAAATCATGACAACGACAGCCTCTTTCAAGCTCTAAA
The DNA here is from genome assembly GCA_911728415.1 of Lagocephalus sceleratus. NCBI lineage: Eukaryota > Metazoa > Chordata > Actinopteri > Tetraodontiformes > Tetraodontidae > Lagocephalus > Lagocephalus sceleratus. Next base: position 10,137,023 of record CAJVRN010000126.1, read on the forward strand.
CTATTTAAATGTCTGTCGGCGCAAGCCTGTCACCTAAATACATACAAACTGTTTCTTCTTGTCTGTAGAGAGCCGCGTCATCTCCTCTTTGTCGGCCTTCATCTCCTCTTCATTGTACTGGAAGTCTCTGACTATAAACCTAAAACAACAAAGGCATAAATCAGACGTCTTATGCTCTCAGAGCCGCTGCCTGGCTTTATATTCACCTGGAGCTGTTTTGAGCCTAGCTTGTGATAGCTCAGCAGAACATTGCTTACTTGTTCTCTCTGGCTTTATGTTTGAAGTCATCAACCGCTTTCATGAACAGAGTGACGCTATAAAGTCCACTGTCACTGTCCTCGAACAGCAGACTGCAGGAAGAAAAAGGCCAGATGTAGAGTTAAAGGCGGAATACATTTCATCAACGCTTCAGTGATGACGTGACTTACTCTGAGGAGCGAGGCACCACCATCTCAGCCAGCGTCTCGTACGTCTTCCGCCACTCAGCGTACGCCGTTCTGCACGAACAGATGATGAAACCAGTTAAAGTGTTGTCATGGAAAGTGCTGGCAGCATTATGAGAGGGTAAGAAAATATAAACCATACGTGAAGTCAATGTGTCATCAACGATGATAAGATACAACAAAACAAAATTGAAGTTTTGTAGTTTTAATTATTCATAAATAAGAATCCTGCTTCTCCAATATGTGGAGAGTACCAGTAAATCTCATTATTACCCATAAGAACAGCACATGACTATAATCCCATGATAATAATAATAATACTCACTTTGGTACAACTACTAGCAGAGTTACGAGGTACTCTGAGTTAAGCACAAAGTGTTCTTTTTTGACAATGTCGGCCAGGCTCCTGGTCAGCAGACTCCCCCTGGTGGCAAAATCCGTGTTTCAGTAAGTGAACGGCATCTTGAGGGATTTGGAGTTCTAATAAGCGATGAGTTCTACATTTACTTACGCATTCTTCCTTTCCAGGTTTTGTAGATTTCCCTTCAGGTTGTTATAAGCTGACGCTCTAGTCTTCAAGTCGTTGTCTATCTGGGTAACTTGCTGTACATTATGAGAAAACAGACGTTGTTACACCTTTATGCACGGCTTCATTTTAGTTATACATTTTTTTTGTATAGTACCTTTGAAATTATTTCAGAGATGTTCTTCAGGGACTGTTTGATGGGATATTTTGCCATATCCCACTGAAATCTTGTGATGTAGGTTACAAGATCAACTGGAAAAACAGAAATACAGCATATAGGAATACCAAAGTATTATGCATTATGCAATAAATAGTATAATAGTATTATGCAATAATGATCTTATTATTTTGTCACATCTAACTACAAAGATATAAGCTGAGGTATGTGTCTACTTTGAGTGATTTGCCTTTGGATTTTGGGGCACATCAGTATCAAATATATGGATAAAGATTATGATAAATGTGGTAGTTGCCACTGATATTATAACATTAAAGATGCACAGAGTTCTTTGGTACTTTAGAGCTGGTGTGCTGCAGACATCACTGTACCTCCATTGGCCAGCAGGTTCTCCTGTACTTTATCTCGACTGTCCTCCAGCACGTCAGCCATGTACTGCGCAACCTTTTTCACCACACTGTGAAGAGCCGGGAGGCATCAATCACATCATCAAACACTTTCGCAAATACTTGGAAAAGTCATTCCTAACATGGCAACACTCAGAAAAACTTCAAAGCTGTCAACAATAGTGAAATCAGGGAAAGATTCTATTTTTAGAAGCCATAGCAAATTATTGTCTCAATAGTGAAAAACAAATGTACAAACACACAATGTGGTAACTTTTAAAACATTTTTATAGGTAATATTTCTATATGCTATAAATAGAAAAAAATAGACAAACCTAAAACTAGAAAATTCTTACAAACAAGTAAAACTATGTTGCAAGGCTGATGATTCACAGTCTCACACTATCTACAGAGGAAGCAAAGCAGAGCCGTTTGTGGTGGGTGGGTGTGAGCTTTGTATGTCAATATTATCAAAAGACTATAAGTGGTGAGCGTGTTTGCTATGGATAAGTTATGGTTTATAAATATGATTATAAAATGAGCTGTCCGTGTGTCGGCCAACTGTAAGGTGTCAGGTTTGGAGGGACTCGGGCTCGTGTGAAATTCCTCATTGTTACAACGTGAAAGAGCTTTGGGGAAAGCTGAAGGGCCCACATCAGAGGGCCACGAGTGATACACAGGTTAGAGGAAAGGTTTTAATAGACTAGAGTCAGTAGGTGCAGTCGCATACCTTTCAACAAAGGAGTCTAATTTAGCCAGCTCATCTGACAGCCCAACCAAGACGTCCAGCGTCCCGACCTGCGTCAGAAAGTAAAAGAGTAAAATGCCCGCGTAAAATGCCGTTTGAGTCGCTGAGATCTAGGTTCTTTTTCAGTTGTGTCAGCAGGACTGTGTTTGAACAGTGATGTCTGGGGTTCAGTCGGCCTACAGTGACACGCGGGGCGCCCTATGTGCTTAGGATGGCGCCTCTTTGTCCAGAGCCATTCATGCGACACTAACAGTTCCAGGAGAACGTTACAGCCCCGTGTGGGGGCAAGGTCAGTGGGGTTACTTCACCTTCACCACCAAGAGGAACTGTAGTAGACAGGCTAAGCGGCTTCTCTCGAAAACTTCACGATACCGGTACTTCAATATGCAAGCAATGGATCCATGGACAAGCTGCTCCTCAAATACACAGCCTGCTACCTCTTGACAGTGGTTATAACAGGTGAGTGGTGCTCATAAGCCTCTGCTTCATGTTTGATTACCATGTGTGACTGTGATTCAAAATGTTCAGTAGAATTCGGGTCGAATCTGTTGTGTTAGTTGATTGAACCGGGACAAGCGTCCAAGTGTAGCAGAGGCAGAGGCCCACGGAGCTGACCTTCAGGTCTGGGATGCTGAACTTGTGGTTGGTGGAGAGGTTGTTAGTTCGTGTGGTGGCTGCCATCATCTTGTCCCACGTCTGCTGGCATGTCTTTTCTCCCGGGGCGGAGATCAACCAGAACTCCGTCATGGTTAAACTGGGACCACCACAAGGAGCCTGAAAACACGCACATGTTTCTGCTTCCTACCTCCACGCGGATTGCATTCAGATGTTTTAGTAAGCACTTAAATTCCTAAAAAAGTACTTTTCTTGAAGAAATGTCTCGAGTTTCTCACCAAGTTAAATAATTAAACGACCCTAAATCTACACACACGCACTGCTCTAGTCCACTCTAGCGTAAATACTACACGAGTTATTGACTGCTAAGTGCTAAATACCATGACGTGGTGATACATCAGAACAGTATAAATCAGTTTAGGAGCATTACAAACAGTTTGAGATGAGAAAATGTAGCTCCGGGGGATTAGCCAGCTCGTTAGCAGCTTAGCCTGGCTAACAACAACAACATCAACGTTAACACAAGGGGCTTAAACACGGAGCCTTGACTCACCTCCGGAAACCAAAACAGTCAAAAAGAATGCAGCGATGTCGTTACTAGGGCTTGTTAATTTTCATAGTTGCTTCTCAATGAGGAGTCATGACATCAACATCAGTCAGCTGACCTGCACCGGGGACCGGAAGGCCTGGCGCTCCCTCCGCTCACCGTCGGGGCGACAGCGCCTCCGGTGGCTGAGCGCCGGTACTGCAGGGCGCTGCTCCCCCCTCTGATCATGGGTCCGATAAAGTTTAATGATGCTGAGAGTGATCTTTGTTTGTCACAGTACGAGGCGTCCTGAACGCATTCTAAATTAGAAAAGCATTAGAAAACAAAATATTGTATTGCTTTATCAAGTTCAATACACTGCTTCATCTCATTTGAGTGTAAATCAAGCTCATTTTTCCCTCATGAGGAGACAATCCTGGGTGCTAATTCAGCAACATTTAAGGCTTGAGAGTACCTAAATTTAAAAATGTCAGGGTCAGATTTCCTGACATTGGGTGTCTCCTGGACAGAAGCTTTGGAAAACGCCCCCCAAAGGGACATGTTTATAGTTTGGTGGGTCTGGGGTTCATTGTTTGGGACACAATGCTTGGTCTGCCTGGAGCCAACCCTCCACATCAAATAGCAGGGTGAGCTTGCCCATGGCTGGAAAAAGGCCAATCTGCTGGGAAGTTATCAGGATACAGAAAACAATCAGTCAGTCTACAGAACACAGACAATCGCAGACAGCGGTGTTCGTGCATGCTGTATATTAATAATAAAGAACACTAATAAATAAAGACTAATAAAGAACACTGAGTACATGTATATCGCCTAAATGCTTAACGTCCCACTCTCCTGGTTCTGCCCAGCACAGCTTTGCACTGGTGAGCCACTCATGTCAATTTGTCCTTAAACTACTTTAGATTGCTGGAAGACCTGACTGCTACAGTACACAGTAAATTCATAGTTTCATATGAAACTGCAGGTAGTTCTAAAACATTTGTAACATGGTTGACATCAACTTGATTTTTGCTTTGATTTGATTTTCTTGGCTGAGACCAGATTATTGTCCCAAAAATTGGAACCAAATATGCCTGACGTTTATCCCAGAATCGTCCCCTGCGTGATAATGCTCGTATCACACCGCAGACACGATTTCCCTGCAAGTGATCTGTCCGGTAAACCCTCTGGTGACCACTGGCAGAGTTATGATCTTGCTGATTTGACTTCTTTTGTCATTTATCTTGGGTGAAAGGAAGCAATATTGTTATTGCTTGACCAGTACAAGATTTCTGGCCGTACCTCTTCTGCACTTTGAGAGCTCACTATTGTTAACGTCGACGTGCTGGGCCCTCTCTGTGATAAAGTGGTTTCCTTTTAAATAAAATAGAGACATTTTACAATTAATGATGGGTGTGTTGGAAGAAAGATAGCAGCCAATTTGTCAAATATCTTAGGTAATCATGACAACTGTATCAGCAGCATTTGCTGACATTAAAAATATCATTTGTTCCTATTTTATTCCTGCAGATGCTTGTTTTATATTTTGGTTTAACTGGAGATATTGGGAGGCATTTGGGGTTAATACGGAGACTTTCTAAATCTGTGTGTTGATGTAATCTATTTGTAATGTTTGCAAATAAGAATTCCTGCTGCACAATATTTGCCTTCACAGTGGGTGGTACGCATGTCTCGCTGTCGCATACCGAGTGGCTGCGGTGGCTATTCTGATCCAAACAATGGAAATCAAACATTGTGCCTGACTGGAAGCCACTTTAGATGCTATGTGTGATTAGACTAACATATACATAGTCTCATTTACTGTTGGAGAAAACAGACACAAAACACGGAACAGCTTTTGTGTTGCAGCACAAGGAAAAGACGTTGCCTCTGCTGCTTTCACTGTTGACCAAAAGCAATTGTTATAGCGCAACACGCATTTTAATGTTTATTTTCCCCTAATGGGTGCTTAAGGTTCACCAAATACTCAGAAATGGGCATTTGCCAAGGAGTTTGTCAATGTTTGAGTTAAGCTTGCTCCATAACCACAAATATAAAACTGTTTTAAGGACCACTTAGAGGAGGACCACTCCATCAAAGTCCACCTCAACCTTAGACTGAATGCTTAAAATACATATTTACATCAAAATGTGATTTAATAACCATCGTGCTGACCTTTTGGAAACAGCCTGTGTCCAGAGAAATGCCAGAGGAAAAAATATCTGTTATCATCTAATTTCAGCCACATTGTTTACATTAAAACAACATTTCTTGGAATCAACAATTTGATATTTCAAATATGTATTAAAATCTTTCAACCCTATATGCTGTTTGAATTAATATTAGAACCTTCAGGCTGACATGTGTGATGTTTGAAGCCAACATGATGTCATTATTTAACAATTTCAGCCCAGAGAAAACAGGCCTTTCGTGCAGAAGCAGAGATCTTCGCTGGCTCCCACCTACTTCTCTATTGAGGAGGGAGACATGCAAATGTATCTCCTTTGGGAGAGGAAAAAAAAAAACTGGCTGACTATTTTCAGAGAGGTGCATGACTTCTCAGACTCACATCAACAAACAGCTCAGGAACAGAAATATCAAGTTCAGGTTTACTGTTGATTGGACGGAAAACCCTGCAGAGAGAGCTGGACGACTGCGTGTGCTTATTGACCAGCAGCGAGAAAAGCTATGGAGACCTAACGCAGGTATTTCTTATCAAATTTGACTCCATGATGAGGTTATCATACGCCACACACTTTTCTTCCTCTGCAATTATATTATTGTTGCAACCAGGCTGCTGTTAAATACACTCTTAAAATAAACCTCTTATTTTCTGAATGGTGACCACCTGCTGTCATGTAGAACTACCGGGCTCAGTTCTGAATGGACTTGGGCCCAGCACTTACGGATGACGTCATACTCTAATTCATTTTAATTTTTAAACTAAAGTTCATTACTTTTGTAGTACACAATATTCTGAAAATAGGAAAGCCATCACAACAACTGATTTATAGCGACTATAACATTTGTGTAGATTTTTAATTTCTGTCTGGAATATTGTTTATGAAAAAAAGGTCTGTTTCCCTTAATCTAAGGTTTGGATAATTTGGTGTTTATTTAATACCACCTAATATCAACTCAAGTTTCTGTCACACATATGCCAAATATCGCAGACATCCCTGAGCCAAAGACTGCCTTTTACCGGTTTCAACTTCACTCAGGTTTTATGTTGTCATCACTGTGGTACACTCCTTTAAAGTGCTTTACTGAAAAAGGGATGATGATGGAGAAGCCTGGATGTGCCCCCATGACTGCAAATGTAATATACAGTAAAAGCACCTTAATAACCAAGTACAATTGTTAGATTAGAAAACATCTGCCATTGAATGATTAGACTTTTACAGCTGAATTTCACAAATGGTAAGAGGGTAAAAGGGAAAAAAAAATAATTCAAGATTCATCCATTTAATATGAGTGTGGTGTGGGAATGACAAAATAATTGATATGTCTCCCTGGAATGCAAACTTTGACCATCAAAGGAGAAAAGCATTCCAAATGTAGGAATTTCCACGAATGTCAAAGGACTACAAACTTCACAAAAAAACACCGGAAGATGTATTTTATTTTGTTGTGTAACCGGATGCGGCATATTTAATTTCTGGGTTTTGATGAACTTCGTCTGTCCGCCAACAACAGATGATCCGGAGAAGCTAACGCTCTCATGGTGGAAACCTCTGACGGCCCTGATCGCGTTAATCCCCCCGTCGATGGCCTTTATTCTTTCCTCTTATTGTAGCCACACCACTCTTTAAAAATTCCGCCTAAAAAGAAAAAGCGTTCCTTCCCCACCTTTGGGTTTTCAGCTGACGTGAGTATTGAAAGCTAACCTCGCCTTGAGCACGCTGTTTAGCCTGTAATCTCAGTTTCTTGTAAAATCTAAGATCAATAGCGATGTAGAACTCAAACTGCAGTAGATTAGAGATTAATCAGAAGTTATCAAAAGAATGAATAACGGAGTGAATCTGAAAACGGCGCCTTTTGTCGCTAGGCTAATGTGATAACGTCAAAACAAAACACATTCATCTTGACAAACTCATTATTGTTCCCCCAAATTGCAATACACGTCCTGACTTTTATCTCAGCCATACTGCTAGAAAACGGTCTTAAATCGCAGTCTGCAGAGGAACTGCGTCAGTACATTCACCCTTTTATCGATCTGGAAGTTAAAGGACAAAATCTGCAATTAAGGACAATTACAATTATGACAATTATGACATGGACAAATATCCTCAAACACTGGAAACGGGATCTTTCTACCACCTCACAGCCCTGATCACTCAGCTGCTGGTGGCAGTGGAGAAACGGACGCCCCTCATGTATAAATATATATATTTCTATGTTGTTGTCACTATAATCAGCGCCTCCGTCCTTGCAGGTGTATCACAACTACCCTGAAGATCTAGGGGCAGCTCTATACAGAGAGCCATTCGACTTCAACGCCGAGCCACCTTGGGATCCTAGCTGATAGTGGAGGAGTTCTCCTCAGGACTCATCCATGTGAGCGAAAATGAAAATCACTACAATTTGTCTTTTTTTTTTTTTTTTTTTTACTGTTGGAGTATCAAACAGGCGCCCACATGCTCCGGATGAACTCTGACTTATTTTTAGATGATGCGTTTCAGATCTATTTTAGACGTCTTCTATTTTAAAATCTTTCAGCTGTTTTACTCTTAACCCAGTTGTTCTAACGCAAATACCTTTACCTATATTTCTATGAATGATTCATTAATTGCAGCTAATATACTGTTGCAATAATTCTGATAGAAACTGTGTTTGTATGTGGGTATTTCTCCTATCCTTCCAGTGTGCTGAAAACCTTGACCGGTTTGGGGTGATGTAGAAAGGACGGTGAGCTTTATAGCCTTGTGTGTGAGCTGCCTCCCACTGCTCACACATGTCAGCAGTTCAGCCTTTTCTGAGCTCGGTACAGCTGCAGACTCAGTCCGGTCACCTCTGCCTCAGTCTAGACTGCGCTGTCTGATGTATTGTCTGACATTAGTCGGAGCAAAGTTGTGACACCAGTGCCGCCAGTATTGTAACTTGTTTAAAAAGAACCTCTACGGGTCAACAACTCGGGGATTCAGGCTGATTGTTGAGGGTAATTGGTGCTAACGTAAATGACCTCTGTGCCCCAGACTCGCTGTTTTGACAGCAGATTTTCAGATCTATTCCACAAAGCTGTGCTGCAAAGTAGCGGCCGTACTGCGCTCTGATTGGATGCACATGACTTATTTGATAGATCTCATCGGCCAGGTTTAAGTCCCAGTGACTGAATGTAACTATAAAAGAGTCGGACTGCAAGTCGGAATACAATATTCATTATCCAAGCATGATGACCCCTTTCCCTTTCTCTCATTCTCTCACTTATATGAGTTTTTTCTCATTTTGTGTACAGTTTATTGCGTGAGCCTAGGACCCCAGGGGCTCGGGAAGGAGTGAACAAGATCCCTTGGACTAGTCACATTCTTTATGCCTGCCGGATTAGAAGAAAACGGATGAGAGGATGAAAGAAATCACTGATGAAATACAGCATTCTGTCGGCCTGCTGGAGGGAAACGCGACCCTCTGCGACGTGATTGACAATCACATTTGTGAGCAAACGCAGGTGAGATAAATACAAACCTGTTTCAGCTACATAAAGGCAAAGTTGCGGTGACGTATGGATTTGTATGGATTTCCATGAATCAGATTTGTGTCCCTCTCTCTCAGGCTGAGAAGAATGCGTTCTTCGTAGCAGACCTAGGAGTTCTACTGAGGCAGCACGTTCGCTGGCGAACACACATGGCCCAAGTCAGACCCTATTATTCTGTCAGGTGCAACAGCAGTCCCACTGTCATTGATGTTCTTGCTGCTCTTGGCACTGGATTCCTTTGCACTAATAAGGTATTTTCTTGTGCAATATTTGCTGCGTTTCAGTTCAGGTTGTGTTCAGTCGTTTTTGAAACGTAGGCACCACCGCCACCTAGTGGTCGCTCAGCCTCAATGCCACAGTTATGTTAACCTGAATGTCCAAAAAAAAAGCTCTTCTCTGGCCACCATTGTGCACATTACCACCTTTTATAGAAACTTTGCTGTTACTACAGGGGAAAGAAGTTTGTTTTTTATTGACTGTCTCAGCGCTATCCAGGTTTTGTCTCATCAATCCTGCAGGGTTTAGAGTACGTTCATGGGATGATCACCTGTCTTTGCCTCTTGTGTTCTAGACTGAGCTTGAGCTGGTACAGAGCCGAGGTGTTCCCTCAGAAGACATCATCTTCAGTGGTGTTTCTAAACAACTGTCCCAGATGAAGTATGCTGCTAAGAACGGCATTGACCTGCTGGTGTGTGATAACGAAGCAGAGCTGTGCAAGATCTCCCGCTGCCACCCCAATGCTAAGTATGTGTCCGTATTGATTAATACGTGTTAATGTTTGCAAAAAAATCTGCTTTATTTGTCTCTCTCTAAACCTGTGAGTCTGCTTTTTGGCATTCAGGCTGCTGCTACAGGTTTCAACAGAAGCGTTTTGCCAGGACAAGGACATGGCCATGGCCTTTGGCTGCTCCCTCAAGGACTGCAGGCACCTCCTGGAGAGGGCCAAGGAGCTGGCTGTGCAGGTGGTTGGAGTCAGGTGAGTCCTGGGGAAAAATGGAACGGGGAAGATTTGTCTCAATCAGGGAGCGCATCGGGTCACAAGTGCTAAGTAGACCAACTACTCCTGCTGTCTCTTACACAGGTTCCACATTTCCAGCTCCTGTGAGGACAACCAGGCGTATGTCCACGCCATGTCTGATGCCCGCTGTGTCTTTGATATGGGAGTAAGGGACAGCTTCATTCCATTCAGCACCATAACCCTGTTATCGTAGATGTGTGTTTTGACTACACGTGTCCATGTGTTCTTTGTTTCAGGAGGAAATTGGTTTCAACATGAAAATCCTGGACATTGGTGGTGGCTTTAATGGCTGTGAGACTCAGCTGGACCTGGTCAGCACCGTTCTCTTTGTTCAGGCTCGTCATAGAAAAGGATCACTGGGGATTTAGTAATGGAATAATATTCCCCGAAGTACTTGTATTACACCCATTTAAAACTATAGTATTTTTCCAACTGTGATATAATAATGACTCCTTTCATGGGATTTGGACAGGACTGTTTATGTTTTATGACTTTTCCAGGTCAATAGTGCAGTCATGTCTATGGTGGACCATTACTTCCCTCCCTCCACTGGGGTTTGCATCATTGCTGAGCCTGGAAGCTTCTTCGTGTCCTCTGCTTTCACTCTTGCTGTGAATATCGTCTCCAAAGAGGTGGTGGCCCGTGATTCCCCCGACCAGGCACACGGTAAATCACCCTCACTTGCCTTGAACTCCGGTATGAAAACATGGTGTTACGTGTCAATCCAACTTAATGTGATATGTTTTGAGCAGGTGAACCATCTCCCAATGATGAGCCAGCGTTTCAGTACTACATGAAAGAAGGAGTTTACGGATCTTTTGCCAGCAAACTTTGTGAAACCCGGGTCGTTACCCCATCTGTCCACAAGGTCAGTAAACACAACGCTACATTCTGAAAATATATCAGTCTAAGCGTGAAGTGGGCAGCTCTCTCGTCAGCGCGCCACCACATGGGACCTCTGTGGCTGCGCTTTAAGACATATCTCCTCTGTGTTTGCAGAACACGTGCCTGGACGCTGCCGTGTTCAGCAGCAGCCTGTGGGGGCCCTCGGGTGACGACATGGACCAGGTGGTAGAGCACTGTCTGCTCCCAGAGCTCGACGTCGGAGACTGGCTCATATTCGGCCAGGCGGGGGCCTACAGCCTGGGTCGGCCCCTCTGCGGCGCCACCGACTCCCCACCGCCTCCCGTGCACTACGTGGTATCCTCCGCAGATTGGTGAGGATGCGGCGGGGCTCGTGTCTGTCGCACTTGATCCGTTGCCCCGTTGTTAAGACCTCGGTCCTCCTCCAGGTTTGAGATGCAAGACACCGGCGTCAGCTACGAGGGGACGCTGAAAAACATCACGCTGGTTCCATATTTCCTGGATTCCTGTAAGACGGAGGCTGCGCTGTCTGTGCCCGCTTAGCAGGTGGACTCCTCTGTGCTGCTTTCCGCTGCTACCTTCCGCTGGGCTCATCCCACCAGGCCCTTCTCAGCCCAGGTTCAACTGGAAGAGAACTGACCGTCATCTCATCACCCCCAATGTGAAAGTAATAAAACATTGAAATGTGTTTGTATGCAGCAAACAGAAAGATTGTCTTGAACTACATTCTCATGCATATTCCTGCATATAATAACCTGATTATATTGGACAGATTTATTATCTAGAGCTGTCCCTGTTGCCAGGCGTGTAAAGTAAAATGTGTCTGTGTGTGAAGCGATGGCAGGTTTCTTTTTTTACATTATACCAAGATGGGGCTTCTTTGCTATTGACTGTGTATTTATGGTTTTAACTTGGCTGTATAGTTTTGTGGGATTTTTTTTTTTTAAATTGACATCATTATCTGTTGTCTGCGTCCATGTTTTTAAAGTTTGAATCGGGAGGGACGTTCACTTGAGTTAAAAAAAAAAAAGTCTTGTGCAGGTTTCACAATATCCATAATAAAAGTAGAGGAAGGCTTTCAGTGTGAGGGGCAACTTGGATGTTCGGCTAGAGAGGGTTTATCAGCATGTGCTACAGTTGAAACAGGAAGTGCTGATGGTCAGCGGGCAGGGTTTGAAATCTAAAGCTTCCCTTGGTGCATTTCCCCAGCTGCAGAACCAGTCTCGCCATGTTGCATCTGTGTACCTGTGCTTGTCAGAGCGCTATTAAACGCCTCAAAGACGCAACCGGAAGTGTTTCATTACCGACCGCTTTTGTTCTAACGGGGGGGGGGGGGCTTTTTGGGACTGGACACAAACCAAAGACTTGAACACTTTCTTTAATAGAGAATCTTCCCTGTCACAAAACAATTCTGTGCAAACACATTTTAACATTCTTTGGTCAAACATCAGAAAAGTAAACATTCGTGTGGAAAAAAAAGCTTGATTATTGACTTTCAGTGTCGTTATGAGGTAAGGCATCGGTTTGTGCTTCATGTAAACGGTCGTTACCTCCTCCAAACTCCTCGTGCCGTCACGTCAGTGGACGGCGTTGGCACGGTCACTCGACGCCTCCTTCACCCCACGTTTACAAACGGACGCCAGAACGTTTCCCAGTCTCGCCCGTGGGCTCGTTTTCGGGTTTCCTAAAGTGCAGAGTCAGCGGAGCGGCTGGTTCCTGATGTCCAGCAGGGCGCCCTTCCTCACCGCCATGTGCCGCCGGGCGTGCTTGGCCAGGTGGTCGCTGCGCATGAAGCGGCTGTGGCACACGGGGCAGGCAAACCTCTTCTCCCCCGTGTGGGTCCGCCGGTGGCGGGACAGCTCGTCGGAGCGGGCGAACTGCCTCTCGCAGCCTTCCCACTTGCATCTGAAGGGCTTCTCGCCTGTTGGAAGACAAAAGCCTCGCTTCATTTCCTGTCAGGTTAGCCCGCCTCGCCGGTTGCGTAACTCCCCGTGTCTCACCTGTGTGTGTCCTCATGTGGGCCTTGAGGTGGGAGCTCTTGAAGTAGGTCTTGCTGCAGTCCTCCTGGGGACAAACGTGACTGCGCACGCGGGAGACTTCTGCCTGTGGCGGGCTCAGTCTTTGCTCCGGGGCTGGGGCAGAAGGCGCGGGGGCGATGGCGGGCAGCTTGGTGCCGCCGGGGGTGACCAGCGCGGGCTGGACGTACAGCGTGGGAACGAGCGGCTTGGGGAGGAGCAGCATGACGGGGGCTGCGGCCACGTGACCCTCCAACAGGAGGATCTGCGCAGGGGGAGCGGCCTGGCCCTGCGGGGACTGCAGCGGCGCGTGCACAGCGGCCGGAGGCGATGCGACGGGTGAGAGGTGTTGCCTCCCGCGCTCTGGGAGGGGGGCGGCGAGGGACAGAGAGAGGGGGGCTCTTTGACAGGAGACGGGCTCAGGAGAGCGCCCAGGGACAGCTGGTGGTGCAGTTAAGACAGGCCCGGGTGTGTCGCACTTATCACCCGCGCCTGAAGGACTTGACTCGAATGATTCAGATTCCAGAGTCCGCGTGGCTCCAAGTCTATTTGCCAGTGTGTCAGTCAGCGGCGCCCGGGCCGCTGGGAGCACCGAGCCCGACAGCGCAGCCAAACTCCCATCAGCACGCCGGCGGTTCAGCCCGCCGTCACGGCTAACGCGAGAATTCAGCACGGAGCCTCTCGCTGGACTGGAACTGGAGGAGTGGTCGTGGCAATCCGAAGTGTGGCGGATGACGCTGATACAGCCGAACCGCCGCCGGGGTCCAGCGGGGCATGTGCGCAGGTTTGCCTCCGCTGCTGCTCCACAGCTTGGACTCCGAGCTGCTCCAGGCCTGGGCAAGGACGCCGCTGAGGGCGGATGGGTGACCTCAAAATGGCGTGGGCTGTATGGGGGCGTCAGACACTGAAATTAAAGCAGACGTTGGAGATAAGGGGTAAATGAACCGCACAATAACAATGCCTGATATAGTGTCGTGTTCTTTTGTCTTCTTGGACAAGGGAGCCCTTACCAACAGAGAGTCTTGCATGGCAACGGGACCAGCTGGGGAAGAGTCGTCCTCTGAGCAGTCTGAGGATGGAGTCAGGGGTCTGGGGTGCCTGACCCTAAAACTCGGGGCGGTGCCGTGCTTCATCATGGACATCAGCGCTTCCACGGCCTCCATGTCCCCAACACCCAAGCACACAGACAGGGATGCGTCCAAAGCTCGCTCCTCACCTTCCATCCTGCCAGTGGGGGTAAAGAAAAGGAAAAAAAAAAAAAAAGAGTAAAAGGGTGAGAGGTTGCACACCGTGAATGTGGTCCTTGTGTGACTCCTGATCTGGAATCAACATCTGCAGAATGTGTCAGGCGACCTGTGAAGGCAGCCTGATGACTTGCAGCTCTTCCGCGCTGCCCTTTCACCTAATTCCTTGAGGACACGCTCACCAACTGTGCTGCTTACACAAACAGACCTCCCTGACCTGCCAGCATGCGCACACGCACACGCAAGCACAAACGCTATCATCCCAGGTGAAGCCAGCAGTAAACGCATGAACTCTCACCTATATATATATATATTAAAGGGTTGCTCCCTTGACAAGCTTAAATAAATACATATATAAATACGCCACTTTGAGGATGTTCATGAGACCACCAAATCATTTCATTAATTAGATTAGCAGAAGGTGTACAACACAATATTATATGGACACTGCAATATGCATTGTTGTAAAAAAAAAAAAAAAAGAGAAGAAAAAAAAAGACTTACGTTTAATGTCTGAAATCCTCAATAAACTGACTGGGGAGCCAGCTTAGTTCTTATCTTGCGCGAAGACTTAAAGCGAAACTCGAAACTAACCTTTCTTCCCCGCTTCGCTCGCCTTAACGTTTCAAATACGGTGGGGGTGACGCGGGGGGCGTGGCCAAGCGCTCCGCCAATCACGAGCAAAGGTGTGTTCGGTCCCGGCCAATGAGGGGCGGGCGGCCGCGTGATCGGGGGCTGACGGACGCGTGGGGGCGGCGTGGTACACAACAGCGTGGCCGTGTGAATGACATTCCTGCCCCCCCCCCCGCGGGAGCCTCTGCTCGGGGAGATGACCTTTGACAGCGTTTCTGCACCGGCCTGTTGTTGCTTTAATTAACTTTAATCTCTCGGAACACAACACACAACATTTTCCCATGCGTTGGTGGTTGCACATGTGCAGGAGGAATTATAATCTGGCTTTGACATCTGACTTGCATAAGAAAAAGGTATTTGTCCCGAAGGACAGTTTGTGTTCACATATTTGGGCTTAAAGTCACATTTTCATCAGAGCAGGTGTTATTTATCAGCACTAATCACTATTTTCTGAGCAGGAAAGTAGACAGAATGTCCATATGGTTGCTGGCACTCATTGTTTAAGTGGTTATCTAAGCGAATGGCCGGTCCAGTTACTCGCCATCTTGTGGGGGAGAGGTCAGCCCACAGGAGCTGGCGTCAGACGGCCGTGTAGATTAGGTGAGTGTCATCCGTCTAGACCTTCCAGCACGGCCCAGGGAACCAGAACAAAAGGCCTGCCTGTGGGCCCACAATGGAGAAATACACATGCATTACACTGGGATGTTCCTCAAAAACATCCAGGAATGAGTGAGTGTGAGAGAAAGTGGCGCAGCTCCCACTGTGAAGAAAGTATTGCATTTATTGTTATATCTCTTAATTTAATTAAATGGCTGCAGAAAATGCTTTTCATACTTGCTTGTCATTGGTATCAGCACCAGACAAGATGCAAAAGCACACATTTTCATAGATCTAGTTCTGGTTTCATGGTCTTGTGAGGTTGCCCTAGTTTAACCAGCATGATGCAATGGAAACCCAGTTTCTCGCCTAGTTTCCAGTCATGTTCCAACAATCTTTGTGATATCATGCAATGGAAATTCTTTTTTCGATTTCAGCTCTACACAGTTTTTATTTATTTCGTCCAAATGTCCATATGATCCAACCTTATGCAGAATCTCTGAAAGTGGCAGAGAGTTCAAGGCCTTGGAAATTACTCCTCGGCTCAGTCTGCAGCCAGAAGTGCAGCATGATTATTCATTACTGCCTGACAGGAAATATTAGCCTTCCTTTGATCAGTCTGAACAGAGAAGTTTTATTTTGTAAGTTAACAGTGGTGATGTTTCAGGTTTTGGCTCTTTCTTTGTGGAGAAAAGCGTTAATCAAGGACAAATAGGTGTAACCTATTAATTCTGATTTATTTAACTACATTTGCATTGAATTCAATCTGGGAACTTAATAACCTTCTGATGACAGGGCAGTTTGCTACTTTGAACCCATATTTAACAACATCAGAGGCCACATGATAACAAGTGACCGGCAACTAAAAATAGCTTTCCAGGTTTCAAGGGTTTAGCTGAAAAAGGTTCGTGTTTGCGGGACATTGAACTCTGCCCTGAACTTGGTACATAAAAAAGGTCAAACTCCTGTCTTTGCCAATACTGTTAAATAAAAACGAAGCATGTCAGCTCCAACCAGACTACAAATTATTATCTACGATGTTCATTTATTGTCTCTAGATGGTATCTTTGAATATCTTTAATGTAAATGCACTAATCAGAGAAGAATAGACAAAACAAAGTGGTGTTCAACACTGCCACCTGCTGGTGACAACACATATTATTACATTTATTATTATTATTATTATTATTAGTAGTAGTAGTAGTAGTAATATATGTTCATTTATTTTATTACTTATAATATTTTTATATTATATTACTAGTTTAACGTCCAACTGTGGTATTTTTTTACGTGTACTTACCATTTCAAACAGGTCATGAATAATTTTCTTGTTTTAAAAGGCTGAATAAGGCCTCAATAAAGATGTCATTTGTAATATGGAATGTTGAATGACTTGTTCAAACAATGAAGACTTATTGCGACGCGGTCAGCAAAAGGCTTTGTCTTTATGTACATTTACCATTCTGAATGACGACGTGAAATGAGGAAAACAAAGACTCGACGCCTCGAAACAGCAAAATCAAACCCTCCCCCGCGTTTCACACAACAGGGAGGCCCATATTTCATGAAATCGTAAAATATTCTCGAGTTTAAGATTGATAGCCGTCGATTTGGCCTGAACAACATAAGAGGGCATTAAAATTGGGGCTTTTATGCGTGACATTTTCCCGCTTTGTTGCCCCCCGAGGGGGTTCAGCCGCGGCCTTTTTATTGATCCATTGACACGTTGACCCCAATAATCGACAGAAATATCTGACAAACGGGGGCTTCCTCAGCGGGGTCGGCGGAGAACAAAGCCCGTCGCCGAGCTTTGATCGCGTCGCCGCCGCCGAGCCCTCCGCGTCGCGTCGCGTCGGCCGCGCGCAGCGCGCCCCCGCGCCGCCCCCCCCCTCTCCGAGCCGCGCTGCGCGCCCACGTGCGCTCGTCAACACAGCGGAGCCTGCTGGAGCTAAGATGGCGGCGTGTGGCTGACGACGCTGGGGCTACACTCGAGCTTTTCCGCCACCCGGACGATTCCTCCGAGCCCCGGCTGCGCCCAGAAAACCCGAGAGGAACCTTTATTTTTTGTTCGCCCCCCCCCAACACCCCCCATCTCCACCCGCATCTTCGGGGCGCGAGTGTGTGTGTGTGTGTGTGTGAGTGAGAGAGAGAGAGAGAGAGAGAGAGTGTGTGTGTGTGTGTGTGAGAGATCTGGGAGCGGCCCGATGACATCGATTCACTTCGTGGTCCACCCGCTGCCCGGGACCGAGGACCAGCTCAATGACAGGTATTCCACCGCGGCCCCCTGGGGGGGGGGGGACCGGGTCGGGTCGGACCGGACCGGACCGGGGGTGGGGGGGGGGCCGACGCCTGGGTCAGGTCGGTGTTCCCGCGTGTGTAAGGTAGGCCGCGGGCGGGTCGAGGCCGGGGTAGGCGCCGGCAGGTGTGTGTTTTAGGTGTGTGTGTGTGTGAGGGGGGTTGGTGGTGTTTAAAGGACCCCCCCCCCCCTCCGGGTGGAACAAGGCCCGGCATCGCACGGCTAGCGGGCTAGCCGCTAGCGCCCAGTCAAAGTTGAGACGGACAATGCGGGGTGAGGGGGGGGTAGGAGAAGAGAGGAGGGGGGGTAGGCGTCGTGGGACGCGGGGTCGTCGAACGCAAACGCCTCTCGACCCGCGTTCGTCGCCCCGCGTTCGACGATCACGATCAATGGGGGGGTGAGCTAGCGCTAGCCGGCCAGCTAGCCCCCCGCTAAGAGCGTTAGCACGCCGAGACTCGGAACACCACAAAGACACCTTTTGGCGACGCCTCCCTCTCTTGCCACCGACGAGAGGCGCGTCGCCACGGCCGGCTCTGCCGTCCCCCCCCTTGCTCGGACGTGTCGGCCCCCCGTCGCCCCTCTGCCCGTTTCGACGTTGCTTATGCGGGTTTGGGTCTAAAATAAGCCCGGGCATGGGTGGCACATCTGCACGGATCTGCTGCTCTACTTCGACGAGGAGACTTCCAGCTGTGTTTGTGTTCGCATAAGAACACACGGGCTCTCTTCGTCTGACCTCCAAGGCAAAACTGTGGTGAATGCAACCAAGCGTCTGTTCCAGTTGTAAACTATTAGTTGAATGCCTTTTAAAGAAGTGGAATCCAAACCAGCGTGTGTTGGTGATGTGGTCATGAGAAAGTCTGGGTGACTTGTGCCATCGCAGACTGTCTTTGAAGATAAAACCACTTAATTCATCCATTGAGATCGAGCTGATTAATGAGCTGTGCTATTTAAAGACAAATGGGTTGAGAAGTGTTTTTAGAATGACCTGGAGATCAAGGCTTGAATATAGGCCCACTTTCTAATCTGCATTATCAGGTTATTGAACAACAAACTATGGCCCTGTTTGGATCAGATCGACAGAACCGCTTCTTTACAGGCAAATTGACCATTGGCCTTTTACTGGATAGTGTAGTGAAGGAGGGACCTGGACCTTTTTTTTTTTTCTCTGTTGCTTTACTTGGTTCGGTCTTGAGATAAAAAATGCACTTTTTAATTTTCTCCTAGGAGAAATCACAAAGTACCGGCCGAGGGGAAATAATGACATAGATGGTGAGGTATTGGAGTGATTCTTTGATCTGAAAATTAAATCATTTATAATAGAACAGAATCGGTCATAAAATTTGGTTTCTGTCACCAGATATTAGAATATTCTTTGTTTCTGGTGGGTTGCAGCAGTTGGATACTTTGAAGTGTTTAAAATGGAATCAGACTCTGATCTCTGGAGCCCAGTTCAGGTGGGCCTGTTAAAGAGTAAATGCTTTTGGCAGAGCTGAATGATATTTGAACACACTGGCATGTTGGTGTGTTGATATGTTGTGCAGAGTAGTTTTTTGAGCATGTCAGGAAATATTTTCAGCCGTCCCAGCTGGCATTTGTCAGCTTCTGCAGAGCCAGCTGATGGAAATGCCTTCAACTCATTTGGTCTAATCAGCCAGTGGTTGGTTTTAGAACTGGAAGAATGTTATCTGGGACCAATCAACTCACTGGGAAAGATGAACCGCCGTTCCAGTCTGAGGTCAAGGGCGCTCTGTAGCAAGTTTTCATCCAGGATTTCTCTTTACTTTGCTGCGTTCATCTTTCCCTCTGTCCCGACTAGTCTTCCAGTTCTTGCCACTGAAAAACCCTGCAGCATGGTGTTGCACCCACCATGCTTGACTGTGGGGATGGCGTTGGCCTGGTGATGACTGGGGGCCTGGTTTCTTCCGAACACGTTATCTGGCATCAGTTTAGATGGCTGGCCAGCTCTGGGAAGGTCCTGTTGGTTCTGAGCATCTTCCACTTACAAATGATGGAGGTCACTGCTCTCATTGGGACCTTCAAAGCAGCAGTAATTTTTCTGTAGCCTTCCCCAGATTCATGCCTGCAGACAATCAATCCTGTCTCAGGTCTACACACAATTCATTTGACTTCATGCTTGGTTTGCTCTCTGACATAAACTGTCAACTGAACCTCATATAAACAGATGTGTGCCATGCCAAGTCATGTCCAAATCAACTGAATTTACCACAGGTGGGCTCCAGTTAAGCTGCAAAAAAAACTCCAGGATGATCAGTGGAAACAGGAGGCACCTGAGCTCAGTTTGAGCTTAATACAAAGGCTGTGAATACTTAAGCGTATGTGATTTGTTAGTATAAAAATGAATTGGATCCATTTTGCAATAAGACTGACATGGCAATGTGTCAAATGAGGCACTGTGAATACTCTGGATGCTCTGTACAGTGTACATTCACAGTGTACATGCAGCTTCTGAAAGATTATATGTCTTCACATCACCCAAGATAAGTGACATTTCAAATATGGAACTGCACAAAGGGACAGTTTAAGAACACTGAGCATGGGCAAACTGGTTTCAGAGGCAACATTTTTAGTGACTCGTGTGTGCTGATATGTCAAATTTAATAAGTAGGCCATTATAGGGACTTTGTTTACTTTATCGCAACAAAGCATGATTATTTTTGCTGTAGTTGATTGATTCTAAATCTAACGAGTTTCGGTCTTACCTCTGCATTTGCATACACAAATGGTCTGCAAATCCATTTTGCACCCATTAATCTAGTGTTTTTTCTCCCTGTCAGGCTTCGGGAAGTCTCAGAGAAACTCAACAAATACAGCTATAACAGGTGTGTTCATGTTGTATGTATTTTAAGACACAAATTCTTTTGCATCCTTTACACTTATTTACTTTTGAGTGTGTGTTTTTTTTCTATCACAGTCACCCTCACCTTGGTCTGCTGGAGCAGGCCACCCTAAAACAATGTGTTGTCGGTCCAAACCATGCTGGATTCCTGCTTGAGGTAATTTTATGTTGCACTGCACAGGATGCAATAATCATTAATCTGCCTGGTAAAGGTTCCCAGTCTGTGAGGTTCAGGGTGGACCCGAAAAGTCAGACATCCACTTTAGATATTCCACCCTGAACCTGGACAAAAACAATTAGCATTTGGAAAAAAGAGTTTTTGTATATTTGAAGTGCTGTCACTTTCCTATTTTAGTGTGACAGGATTTGATGTGCTTATGGCATATCTGAGATAAATGAAGTCATTTTCAGTCTGCTTAGTGAAATGCAGGTGAGAATTCAGCTTTATGTCTGTATAACAGCTTAAGCTTTGCTCCCAGTTTGATAAATTGTACTTGACATTCCATTTTTTTGCCAATATGGGTTTCTGTTTTCCAGAATGTAACACTTAATACTCACAAATCCATCATTTTTTTTCAGGATGGACGTGTGTGTAGGATCAGCTTTGCTGTCCAGCCTGATCGCCTGGAGCTCAGCAAACCGGATGGCAGCGATGGGTGAGAGCCTTCTTTCAAATGGAGTCTGTCCCAAAAACTGTTTCAGCTTTGGCTTTGAGCAGGATTACTCGTCGAGACGTTTACTACAGGGCACGCTGCATGCTCAGACTAACTAATGATGGCTACAGCCATTTGGATTTAGCACATGTGCTGTTTCTGGCTGAGGTTGAAGCCTTTAGGCTACATTATTAGCATGGCGCTGGTCTTTAAAGGTTTCAACACTGGGCTACAGAATTCTTAGCTGAATATAAAGGTTTTCAGTGTTTTGATGCTGTAATGTCGTTATAGAAGAAACCACCGAAGCTCTCGCTGTTGTTTTTGCTGACTGTGTGCATGTTTTTTAATGAATGTGTCATTGATTGTCATCAATATCCTGGTACCAAAGCAACAATGAATTCAGGGTGTTCACTGCCTCTCTAGCTGCCATGTGCATGTGAATAAGGCTGACCATTTCCTGAAGAGCAAAGGAATGAAGTGGTTTCAAGTTTTAAAAACCTTAATAGGAGCCAGGAAGAGTATGAAAGGTTGTCTTTGGCTCACTGACTGTGGTTTTTTTACTCTGCAAAAACAGATTAATTTGACCATTTGTGAAAGCTAGGATTTGCCTTGTTTTTTGTGTGTGTCAAGGGTCCTGTACTCTGCTGCTGTTGTCAACTAAATGTGTATTTTGTTGGAAATGTGGCAAGCCTGTCACATCCACCTCAAAACACCATTTACACATGCTCTCTACTGAAGAGATAAAAAAATTGATTTAAATTTTGAAATTTATGTTTGGTTTAACTTAGATGTTATTCCATTGTAATAGTAGTCGCAGCCCCCAACCCCAAGAACTAGCAGGAGGAACGAGTTGCAGCCAATTCTGTTTCCCAAGGGTGTTGCCATGCTAGTCTCCAAAATACCCCCTCCCATCTGACAGTATATTATTAAAATACTGGACCAAGGGGTATAATTTAAGAAATATCTGTGGCCTATTTTGGGTCTATTAACCCATTTAATGTAGGAAAAATACAAACTCTTTGGTCCAGTTGAGGACTACTGTAGGTTTATAACTGTATCTCCCATTTTTTGTTTCCAGTTCAAAGTTGAGCAGTGGTTCAGGGACAGGAAGGAGCTCCAGGCCAGGCAGGACTAGTGATCCGCCCTGGTTCCTGTCTGGCTCTGACACACTTGGCAGACTGGCAGGCAACACCCTTGGGTAAGTCCCGGCAGGGTTGACAGTCGAAAGGTCCTGTGAAAGCTGCAGTGGTTCAGGAGCGTGTTCCCCCACAAGGTTCAAGACTTTTAGGATGCTGTGACCTTTGTACCCACCCGACGTAACCGTTGTTTCCTAGTGAATAAATGTGTTTCCAAAACTGATAGTGAAGTTCTGAAGAACTGAACAAATAAAACTTTCACCCTTTAGTTTAACAGTGACCTAAAAACAAAACAATAATTTCTAACAGATTCGCCATAAATATTAAAACTTCCCTTAACAACCAGTTTATTAATTTGTACTGATGGAACCACCACATCACAAGCTCATGCCCCTCCCACTCTCACATACTTGCTTTGTTTTCTAACTGTGGCCTTGACCTGTCTGACGCAGGAGTCGTTGGAGCTCGGGTGTGAACGGAGGCAATGGAGGCGGTGGAAGTGGTGGTGGAGCAGGGGGAGGTGGAGCAGGAGGTGGCAGCAGTGGAGGAGGTGGAAGTGGGAGCGGTGGTGGTGGCGGAGGAACGTCCGGAAGATCGTCGACGGCGGCTCGCGATTCTCGTCGACAGACCAGGGTGATCCGCACGGGCAGGGACCGCGGCTCAGGCCTTCTTGGTAGCCAGCCTCAGCCAGTCATACCTGCTTCGGTCATCCCAGAAGAGCTTATTACTCAGGTGCAGCTATGTTTCGGGCTTTCCTTCTTTGTACTGTTGCCATAGACACCTGGGTGGTTGTCTGCAGGAACAGGTTCCTGATAATCTTTTTTTTTTTTTTTACCCCCAGGCTCAGGTTGTCCTTCAGGGCAAGTCCAGGAGTGTAATCATCAGGGAACTCCAGAGGACCAACCTGGATGTCAACCTTGCTGTCAACAACTTGCTGAGTCGGGACGATGAGGATGGAGATGATGGAGATGACACAGCCAGCGAGTCATACCTCCCTGGAGGTTTGTCAAAAAAAGAGCTACAGCTGTACAATTAAACTGGATTATTTTCAGCCTTTGGTTAGATCATCTTGAGAATTTTCTGTCATTTCCTGCAATCTTTTTTCCCCCATGCAGAAGACCTGATGTCCCTGCTGGATGCAGACATTCACTCGGCTCATCCTAGTGTGATTATTGACGCTGATGCCATGTTCTCTGAGGACATCAGTTACTTTGGATACCCCTCTTTTAGACGCTCCTCGCTGTCTCGCCTGGGACCCTCCAGAGGTAACTCAACAACTCACCTCTGTCTAGCGGATCAAGGGCAGGGTGTTGGACAGGCTTTGGTGACAGCACTGGTGATGGCTTTTTTTGTGGAAAGGGAACCCAAAGGCACATTAATGAGACAAAACAGATTTATTGGATATAATGGTGTTTTTATTTTGTTGCTTGCTTGAAATCAGTTTACAGACACATCTTGGGGAAAGTATAGAGCTACTACAAATCAGTTAATTCAATTGAAAAAAATGTTTTTTCTTGTTCTAGATGTATATCTGCTTAAAATATGGCTTTGATAAACAGAAAGTTGAGGGTGTTTTTGGCCATCTAGGGAGAGTTTATCTGCAGTCTTTCGACTGAATTGTAAAATGGGTGTTTTAATTACAGGCTATAACTATCTGGTGTTGCATGGCTCTAGTGCATACTGTCAGCTCTCTGAGAAAGGCCCGCTAGGCTCACCTGTCCAGGGACCCTTTAATATTTTCTAAAACCCTCCTAGTTCACCTTTAGCCCATTTGCATGCATTCTTTCTGTCTGTCCACTTCCTTTCCTATCTCCCATTTTAACATGAGTGCGACAAATGAGTCACCAGTTTGATTTAGTCTCCCTCTCAATTTCCAGCACTGCAATTTTGATTTGCATTACAGTAGTGATTCTAAAGAATCTAATTTTCTCTCTATTCTTAAAACAATGTTGACGGGTCTTTCCCAGAGAGTGGCTTACTTCTATCCCACTGGTGTGACCTTATTGCATACCAGTTCTCCTTCTTCCTTTAGAGCGTGACTCAGAGCTGTTGCGTGAGCGTGAGTCTGTGTTGAGATTGCGTGAACGCCGATGGCTTGATGGGGCCTCGTTCGACACAGAACGAGGCTCCACCAGCCGTGAAGGTGAGGCCAACTTGGACAAGAAGAGCATTCCTGTCCAAAGCCCTGTCTCCTTGGGAGAGGAGCTCCAGTGGTGGCCAGACAAGGTAAGCAGAGCTAAGGCTGTAAGTTCGGTTGTATAAAAGCTTTTTGGAGTCTCCTTGATTTGTCATTGAAATGGCTATTTAGGTGATCCACACTTACCCCACACAACATGTGCTGAAATGTGGCATTTCTTTTCCAGGATGGTGTGAAGTTTGTGAGCATTGGAGCCATGTTTTCAGAGCTGGTGGCTGTCAGCTCCAAAGGAGAACTGTACCAGTGGAAGTGGAGTGAACCTGAACCATATAGAAATGCACAGGTCTGAACCATATTTAAAGCTGAAGTACATAATTCTATTAGGCCGGTGTGTTTAGATTTGCTATTCTTTGTTTCATCAGAATCCTTCCATTCATCACCCACGTGTGTCCTTCCTGGGCTTGGCCAATGAAAAGATCACATTATTGTCTGCCAATAGTATCAGAGCGACTGTAGCTACAGAGACCAACAAGGTACATCACAGTTGTTGATTGTGACACAAACACAGATGCTTTGTAGGATTTGATGGCTCTTTTCATGGCTCTTTCAAGATCATATAAAAGTCTTTCCGACTATAATAACCACTTTGCAGTAACCAAATTGTGGAATTTGAGTAGCTCGTATTAATTTAATGAACTTGCTTTGACCTCTGTTTCTTCAGGTGGCAACATGGGTGGATGAAACGCTGAGCTCGATGGCCTCCAAATTGGAACACAGTGCACAGGCTTTCCCTGAGCTACAAGGGGAACGTATGGTGTCCCTGCACTGCTGTGCACTCTACACATGTGCACAGTTGGAGAATGGCCTCTACTGGTGGTGAGTTGAACTATTTTAACCCCGAGGGTTATAATTTACCTTTTTCCTATTGATGGGGGGGGGTCTGTTGTTAAGACGCATACTAAATAATTTCAAATGTAAATCAACTACATAAGGAACAAAATATGCCTTCTCTTTCTGTCCCATCAAATTTCTGCTTTCTGCAGTTTGGCTCAGTGTTCTGAGCTACAGCTGGTGTATTTGTCAACATGAATCCTTTTTTCATATTCATGGAAAAAGGAGTCAGACTTTCACACTTCGCTGATTGTATTGTCTGCAGGGGTGTTGTGCCTTTTAGTCAACGGAAGAAGATGCTTGAGAAGGCCAGAGCAAAGAACAAAAAGCCAAAGTCTAGTGCTGGCATGTCCTCCATACCCAACATCACCGTGGGAACACAAGTGAGAGAAATAAAATGAAATATTTCCTGCCTGTACTTTTATGACATGACTGATATGGATTAATTTGGTACCCTTTTCCCTTCAACTTTCAAAGTTATTTCAATATTTTTTTTTTGAGTAATGTTTTTCCTGCTTCACTTCTCAGGTTTGTTTGAGGAATAATCCCCTTTATCATGCCGGTGCAGTGGCCTTTTCTGTCAGTGCTGGCATTCCTAAAGTGGGTGTGCTTTTGGAGTCTGTTTGGAACATGAACGACAGTTGCAGGTTCCAGCTTCGCTCACCAGAAAGCCTCAAGACTATGGAGAAGACCACCAAGACCCAGGAAATCAAGTCTGTTCATTTTTAATAAAATAACAAAGATACCTAACTGGGGGTATGTAAGTGTTGCCTAAAAACAATTCCAATAAATATCATTCTTTTGTGGCCCAACAGGACAGAAAGCAAACCAGAGTTGGTAAAGACTGAGATGGGTCCTCCTCCTTCCCCAGCATCCACCTGCAGTGATACCTCGTCCATTGCTAGTAGTGCCTCTCTGCCCTACAGTATGTTGACTATTTTTTCCTTTTTCTTTAATCATACTAAGATGTTGAAACGGTTCTGGTTCAATGGAAATAACACAAGTGTGTTTTTAATTGAATATTGTGTGGTCACAGGAGTCAATGTCAGTATTCTGTCCTTGCAGAACGAAGGCGTTCTACTCCTGCTCCTAAAGAAGAGGAAAAAGTGAATGAGGAGCAGTGGCCTCTCAGGGAGGTGGTGTTTGTTGAAGATGTTAAAAATGTCCCTGTAGGAAAGGTAAGTATGATACAATAGCCACTGGCCCAATCGTGTAGCTGATGATTTAGCGATGATGTAATGGTAATCACACCAGTACCTTGTATTTTGTCCCAGGTCCTTAAAGTGGATGGTGCCTATGTTGCTGTAAAGTTCCCAGGCACATCAAGCAGCATGAGCAACCAGAGCAGTGCTGCTCCACCTGACTCAGACCCGTCATCGCTGCTACAGGATTGTAGACTCCTTAGAATAGATGAGCTGCAGGTACAAATTTGAAGGATTAAAGTGTTTCTGAGAGTCAGAGAACCTCTTTGAAATTTTTATAAAATAATTTGTTGTTGTTCAATGTTTTCTTATTATATTCATTATTATTTTTTACAGGTAGTAAAAACTGGTGGAACTCCAAAAGTTCCAGATTGTTTTCAGCGCACACCCAAAAAACTGTGTATCCCAGAGAAAGCTGAGATTTTGGCTGTGAACGTTGACTCCAAAGGTCAGTTTATACTTGATTGATGTAATTATATGTTTGTAAGAGTTGAACCTTAATGTGTCTGTCGTTCTTCCAGGAGTTCATGCAGTTTTGAAAACTGGCAACTGGGTAAGGTACTGTATCTTTGACCTGGCCACAGGAAAAGCTGAACAGGAGAATAATTTTCCAACTAGCAACCTCGCCTTTCTGGGGCAGAGTGAACGCAACGTTGCTATTTTTACAGCTGGGCAGGTGAGAACACTTGAAAAATGACTTGTTTATAGATGCCTTACTTCTAACAAATCCTAACATACCAATTGTTCTCCCTCAAGGAATCTCCAATTATCCTCAGAGATGGAAATGGCACAATCTATCCCATGGTCAAAGACTGTGTGGGTGGAATTCGGGATCCTGATTGGTTGGACCTGCCACCTATAAACAGCCTGGGAATGGGTGTTCATTCTTTGGCCAATCTCCCGTCCAACTCCACAATTAAGAAGAAGGCTGCTATTATTATTATGGCCGTTGAGGTAAAAATGTACTCCAAGTAGAACAAGCACATGTTTGCTTTGAGCTGTTGGTTTTAGAACTTGGTTCTTGGTATAACATTTCCATGTGTTAGTTGCATCAGTTTCAGTCATGAGGGAGTTGGACTTCACTTGGAGTCTCTGTCTTTCAGAAACAGACACTCATGCAGCACGTGTTGCGTTGTGACTATGAGGCATGTCGACAGTACCTGGTCAACCTCGAGCAGGCTTTCATGTTGGATCAGGGCAGTCAGGCCCTTGGAGCCCTTCTAGATCATCGCTGTGATGGAAACCGCAACATCCTCCATGCCGCTGTCTCTGTCTGCTTCCCTGTTAGTAACAAAGAGACCAAAGAGGAAGAAGGTGAGGTCACTTATCCAAGATGTTTTCCTGGCAGTATTAAAAAAAAAATAAAATGTGGCAATTAGAATATTATACTATTAATGTGTTTGGTTTACCATCCACCCCCTAATGTCTGGAACTTGTATGAACCTCTTCCTCATGCTAAATGTTAATTTCCTTTCAGAAGCTGAGAGGTCTGAAAGGAACACATTTGCAGAGCGCCTGTCAGCTGTGGAGGCCATAGCCAATGCTATTTCTGTGGTTTCAAGCAACAGTTCTGGGAATAGGACTGGCTCCTCCAGTAGCAGAGGGTAATAATAATAAGGCTGTCTTTGTTAATGTTTGGGCAGATAATTGTCTTTTAGTATATAAGGAGGAATGTAACCTTTTGATATTAGATTTCCTTTGGAATTTTAAAGAAGTGATTTTCTTGCTAAATTCTTGTGGCTTTTTCTTTGTGTCTCTTCAGCCTCCGTCTGAGGGAGATGATGCGGAGGTCTCTGAGGGCAGCAGGTGTCGGGCGTCATGAGTCTGGCCCATCGTCCAGTGACCACCAGGATCCTGTATCACCACCCATTGCCCCACCAAGTTGGGTTCCTGATCCTCCACCCATGGACCCTGGTGAGTGTATATTGACACTTTAAAGATAGATATTGACATCTAAATAGGAATTGCAGATGTCAACAAACACCACACTATAAATGACTCAACTTTAAACTGGTGTTAACACCTATGTTATATGACACTCAGTGATACCTTGTTCAATCTAATCTTAAGCAATGTGATTAGGAGTGTGAGCATTCTTTTGTCACCGTAAACTACTGAGATAAGGGTATTCATTTTGAAATTAGCCCCACAGACCTGTGCGTCTCTGTTTGTGTGAGTGGACAATTTAATTTGTTAGATGTGTATTTGCTGAAGATGTTAAGTCAGGATTTTTTTATTGACAGATGGTGACATCGACTTCATTTTAGCACCTGCTGTAGGGTCCCTCACCACTGCCTCCACTGGGACCAGCCAGGGCCCAAGCACTTCAACTATACCAGGTATGCATTACTGCAATACCCTATGCTCTCATATTTACTTTATATCTATAACTTTCATTCATTTATATAAATATATATAGTCTACTTAAACTTGATTTTCAGCTGTATAATGGTTATCATGTGTATTTAAAACATAGATGTGTTTTTTCCTTAAGCAGGACCCTCAAATGAGTCACCAGTGGTTGAATCTAAAGACAGGAAAGCGAATGCCCACCTTATCCTAAAGCTGATGTGTGACAGTGTCGTCCTGAGGCCGCATTTAAGGGAACTCCTTTCTGCTAAGTATGGCTTCTAAAAAATATTTTTCCAAAAATCTTTCTCAATGATCCTTTTTTCAGATATACCTAACATTGTCATGTATGTTGTTTGACAGAGATGCTCGTGGAATGACCCCCTTCATGCTTGCTGTTAGTGGGAGGGCATATCCAGCAGCAATCACAGTACTGGAGGCTGCTCAGAAAATGGCCAAGGGTATTCTATTTATATATTTCGATTTGTAGTCAAGAAAATTGTGTTTGTAGTGAATCTGGTGTAGTTTGAATTGATTAGGTAACAACTGTAGTCCTGGCAATTATCCACAAGTTCGATGAGCTCTATCTGCTTAAACATCGGAACTAACGTTCCTCTTTCAATTTCTGCTTTTATTTTTTCCCTCCCCTAAACGTGTTGAACGCAGTGGGTGACCCAGGTATCACTGAAAAGGAAGATGCTGACTCTGTGTTCATGGAAATGATTTGCCCTTCTGGGACCAATCCTGATGATTCCCCCCTTTACGTTCTCTGCTGCAATGACACCTGCAGCTTCACTTGGACTGGAGCTGAGCACATCAACCAGGTCAATTTTAAAGATTAAATCTGAAGTTTAAAGGAAATAAGTCATCTCCAGGAAATTGTAGACTAGTGACGATTTGAAATAATTTATTTAGAGAGGGTGTAAAACTAATTCCAAGTGTTGTATTTGCCGAAAAGTTAAAGATTGAATTTAGAGGGAGTGATTTTTGTTGAGGATGCCAAATTGACTTTCACTTCATGTTGACTTCATATCAGGACATCTTTGAGTGTCGAACATGTGGACTGCTTGAGTCCCTCTGCTGCTGCACCGAGTGTGCAAGAGTGTGTCACAAAGGACACGACTGCAAGTAAGACAACTTTCTTGGAATCCAGAAGAGCGGTTCTTTGTAAAAAAAAAAAAAAAAAAAAAAAAACCTCAACATGCATATAATTATTCATTTTCATCCACTGTGTTTACTAGGTTGAAAAGAACATCCCCCACAGCATATTGTGATTGCTGGGAAAAATGCAAGTGTAAAACTCTCATTGCTGGACAGAAGGCTGCCCGCTTGGATTTGCTGTACAGGTTACTCACTACCACTAACCTGGTCACTACACCAAACAGTCGGTAAGACAGCTATTGTGTGTATGATATTTCTGTCTAGTAAACAGTTGTGTCCTTAATTTTATTGTCCAAAATGAGAGACTTGGGG
Organism: Lagocephalus sceleratus; assembly: GCA_911728415.1. NCBI lineage: Eukaryota > Metazoa > Chordata > Actinopteri > Tetraodontiformes > Tetraodontidae > Lagocephalus > Lagocephalus sceleratus. The sequence continues at coordinate 10,167,502 of CAJVRN010000126.1, forward strand.
GAATTTAGGCAACAAAATTTCTTTTCCTCTGCAGGGGAGAGCATATATTATTGTTCCTGGTACAGACTGTTGCCAGGCAGAGTGTTGAACACTGTCAGTACAGACCACCACGAATCAGAGAGGACAGGAATCGCAAAGCTGCCAATGCAGAAGGTAGGATCTGGTCCCTCTGTACACGTTGTTCTGAATGTTTTCAGTTTAAAATCTTTAATAAAGGCAACAGTTTTATATTTTTACAAAAGTTATATTTGTGAGACTGTGACACTCGATGTCATCAGGGGAGCTGATATATACAGACATTAATACGATTTCCTGTCTCTCAGACTCGGATATGCCAGACCATGACCTAGAACCTCCTCGATTTGCTCAACTGGCTTTGGAAAGGGTTCTACAGGACTGGAATGCTCTTAAGTCCATGATCATGTTTGGCTCTGAGGAGAATAAAGACCCGTGAGTATGGCAGCAGAAAGGAAATATGTGTTCTGTCACAGAATAGTATGATGAGTTCTGGCTTTCTGTCTGTTCTAGTCTTAGTGCCAGCAGCAGAATTGCCCATCTCCTTCCTGAAGAGCAAGTCTACTTGAATCAGCAGAGTGGCACCATTCGCCTTGATTGTTTCACCCATTGCCTCATCGTCAAGTGTGCTCCTGACATCACTGTGAGTCAAGTTAATCGGTGTCCTGGCTTCTCAAGTCTGTGTGCACCCAATGTTGCTTTAAAACTGCATTTGATTTTATATGTAGTATTTCACTTGATTAAATGGTAATAATGTTTTATTTAATAGCACCATTAAAGAATTGTTTCAGACTATGCATATTAACATATTTGACATCTATTATTCACACATTCCATTTTAATAAATCTGCTAGAATTATCTCGATACCAAGAATTCTGAACATATGAAAGACATGTATTTGAATATAAAAGTGAATTGTGTGGTTTCACAGAAATGTTTAACACTGTTGTCCTGTATTAGTTCATAGATACTTTACTGAGTACACTAGTAAGGGAACTACAGAACAAGTACACTCCTGGACGGAGAGAGGAGGCAGTGAATGTCACCAGGAGGTTCCTGCGTTCTGTAGCCAGGGTGTTTGTGATCCTAAGCGTGGAGATGGCTTCATCCAAGAAGAAAAAGTGAGAATGCATTTCAGTGTAACAGAAGCTGGAGGGAATTATGTTTGACCTTGCCATGACCTGTTCCCTTATCATTTTACTTCCTACAGCAACTTTATCCCTCAGCCCATTGGGAAATGTCGCAGAGTCTTCCAGGCTCTGCTGCCCTACGCCGTGGAGGAGCTGTGTAATGTAGCAGAGTCACTGATTGTTCCGGTGCGAATGGGCATAGCTAGACCCACTGCCCCATTCACTTTGGCCAGCACCAGTATTGATGCAGTTCAGGGGAGTGAGGAGCTCTTTTCTGTCGAACCACTGCCTCCCAGACCCTCGCCTGACCAGTCCAGCAGGTTTGTTAGATAACAGCATTTTCATGGCTAAAGTTTGCTTATATTTTATCACCTTATCTGTGAGTTAAATAGTATTATTAAAAAATATATCAATTAAATTGAGTCCTTATTTACATCATTTTTTTATGGAAAGAAGAACCTGAAGAAGAATCATATGAATAACATAATTTTGATGAACTTTTTGCAGCTCCAGTCAGACAGCTGCATCTTACATCATCAGGAACCCCCAACCTCGGCACAGCAGCCAGTCTCAGCCTGTCAGAGGAAGGGATGAGGAGCAGGATGACATAGTGTCAGCAGATGTGGAAGAGGTGTGGAAATAGATGCGTAGTTATTGCTGTGCCACGTATCCATATTTTACTGTGCTTTTAAAATGGCAATTATTAAATATGTTTATGTGAGGATGTTGTTTATGTCCTCTAGGTTGAGGTTGTTGAAGGAGTTGCAGGTGAGGAAGACCATCATGATGACCAAGAGGAACAGGGAGAGGAAAATCCAGAGACTGAAGGGCAGCATGATGAACATGATGAGGATGGTAAAAGACTCCAGGCATTTTTTTAAAATCAAAAATGCATTATATTTATTTGCTGTAATCTAAACCAAATGCTAGCGATGCAACGAACCATCTACTTGTTTGTTATTTCAGGAAGTGACATGGAGCTTGATCTTCTGGCTGCAGCCGAAACCGAGAGTGACAGTGAAAGCAACCACAGCAATCAGGACAATGCCAGCGGGCGCAGGAGTGTTGTTACTGCAGCAACTGCGGGCTCTGAAGCAGGTTGGTCAACAGCATTTTAAAAAACCTTGAGAATTTCTTTTCTTTTGAATTTTTTTAATCTTTGACTAATTGTCCTTGCCTTCCTGCTTTTTAAGTTTTTGTGGAAATGTGATCACCTGCCTTATTTACCTCCTTAAACTTTGTCCAAAACATGCAAAAGCTATCACTAGGGCTGGGGATGTCGCTTTGGATTAATATATTTTATATTACATATATATACATAGAGAGAAACTGCACATCATATCTCATGCATTTGTGTTTATCGTTGTATGTTTAATCAATAACAACAATATTAATATAATAATATGCAACTTGTATATTCGTTTTGAGTACACACACATCACCATATCACATGCATCACATGCATCCATATCACGTATCTTTACATTGCCCAGCCCTGGCTTCGGCTTTTAACTAAATAGAAAAGCATTTCTGTCTGTAGTTTAATTCCCCTTGAATTGCAGACTAAGTCAGTCCTCACAAAACCATTAGTCTTTACAGTCAGCATTTTGGTTTGTGGGGATTTGTGTTTGGAGAGCAAATGATAACAGCAGACAAAATGCTTCCTGGCTGAATACCCAATGTATTTCATTTGCAGGCAGTAGGGTGTCCTTGGCATTTCCTATTTTTGGTATGAGATCCTCTTTACTATAATGCTTACACAGATGTTAGGGCAAGAGTGAATTTGCAAAATGCATACAGATTTTGTTTCCTGCTGAGAGTTTCTTCAGTTTGACCTTCTCTCACATTTCATTCTATTGTCTCTCAATGTTTAACTAATACTCTTCCTTGTCATATATGCAGTATCGCTGTTCCTTCACTTAAATAACAAACTAATCAACTTGTACCTTTTCCAGACATTGTGGTGTTTTTCCCTTTCTTGTCATCTATAATATTGGTTTCTTACTAATGGTATTTCATTTTCATGTTTAATATGCAGTGCTGTTTATTTGTTGTTGGTCTTTTCTCCCTAATATGTAGAGTAGTTGATGCAGATTAGTAAATTAAGTCATATTTCCACTCACATAAATTGATGAACTGAGTGCAGGTGTTAATGTTTTCAACATTCTATCATTGTTATTTGGCCCTGTAGTGGTGTGAATCACTAACCTGCACTCCTGCTTGAATTTTATCTTATGTGAAAGAGACAAACGTTGAGGTGAAATGGCAACACAAGCCACTAAATATGGCTCCTTTTTTGTTTTGTTTTTCTATTTTCTTGTCCTTTATTGTCCTTCTCCCTTAAGGTGCGAGTAGTGTCCCTGCCTTCTTTTCAGAGGATGACTCTCAGTCCAATGACTCGAGTGACTCAGACAGCAGCAGCAGTCAGAGTGACGACGTGGACCAGGAAACTTTCCTTTTGGACGAGCCTTTGGAAAGGACAACTAGTGCTTCCCACGCCAACAGTGCTGCCCAGGCTCCCCGTTCTATGCAGTGGGCTGTGAGGAACACCCCCAGCCAGAGAGCCTCTGGGAGTGCTCCATCCAACTCCTCAACACCATCTGGTCTGTGGAGATTTGTCAATTTGTATATTCTTATAAAATGTCTTTTATGTGTATGGAATTTGTGTATTCATGTAATCATTTTTGTATTCTTTTTTTTTTTCTTTTATTTCCACAGCAAGTTCCACAGGCCTGATATATATCGACCCTACCAACCTTCGGCGCTCAAGCGCCATCAGCTCCAGCGCTGCAGCTGCTGCGGCAGCTCTAGAAGCTAGTAATTCGAGCAGTTACTTGACATCTGCCAGCAGTTTGGCTCGGGCATACAGCATTGTCATCAGGCAAATATCAGACCTCATGAGTCTGATTCCCAAGTACAACCATCTTGTCTACTCCCAATACCCCGCTGCTGTAAAACTCACCTATCACGATGCCGTCAACCTGCAGGTAATGAGCACGATTAGCTATATGTTTGAAAAGTTGCACAGGATGCAGTTTTAATCGCCCTTGTGTTCTATCTTGTGAACAGACTTATGTCGAAGAAAAGCTTATTCCCACCTGGAACTGGATGGTGTCCATAATGGATTCTACTGAGGCTCAGCTTCGTTATGGCTCAGCCTTGTCATCTGCTGGAGATCCTGGGCACCCCAGTCACCCGCTCCATGCCTCTCAGCACTCTGCCCGCAGGGAACGCATCAATGCACGAGAAGAGGCCAGCCTCCGCACCCTGGAAGGTCGAAGGTACAAATAAAAACACGAGTTCATAAACCCACTTTTTGTGATTTTTTTTCAAGATCCATCGTGTAGTAAGATTCTCAGCGTAGCATAAAGAATTGCTGCACATAATTTCTTTTTCTCCCACTATAATAATCTATCATTTTCTGTTTGTTTCAGGAGAGCAGCTACCCTACTGACAGCTCGCCAGGGCATGATGTCAGCACGGGGTGACTTCTTGAACTACGCCTTATCACTGATGCGCTCGCATAATGATGAGCACTCTGATGTGCTTCCCGTGCTCGATGTATGCTCATTGAAACACGTGGCCTACGTTTTCCAGGCTCTGATCTATTGGATTAAGGCCATGAACCAGCAGACCACTTTAGATACCCCACAGATGGACAGAAAAAGGTAAAGAAGAGAATATTTTTATTTGATTATAGAACTACTATGTTGTTGTGTTGGGTAAATAGTCACTTGTCATGGTTAAGAACAGCTTTCACTACATGAACATATTTTTAAGCAATGCTTCTTACCCTCTTGTAGAAATCGAGAGATTTTGGAACTTGGTTTGGATAATGAAGATTCTGAACATGAGAACGATGAAGACACTAACCAGAGTAAGTCCGATAAATGCAAAAAAGGTCAAGTAAAGGCTTGGTTATCCTTCAAAATATCCTGATTTTTTTTTTTCTTTTTCTCCTCATTCAGGTTCAACTTTGCAAGACAAGGATGAGGACCCAGTTCCCGCTGAAACGGGCCAGAATCACCCTTTCTTCCGTCGCTCTGACTCCATGACCTTCCTGGGCTGCATCCCACCCAACCCCTTTGATGTTCCATTGCCTGAGGCCATTCCTTTGGCAGACCAGCCACACCTCCTGCAGGTCAGAATTACTTGGCAGTGAATTTGTCTGTTTGAAGATTAAGAACTGTTCAGGCCAAAATAGTCTGCTTTCAGTCTAAGTAGATATTTATTGGTTATTTATTTGATGTGGCTTAAAAGTTGGTTTTGCACATTGTCAACAGCCCAATGCCAGAAAGGAGGATCTGTTTGGCCGTCCCTCCCAGGGCTTATACTCTTCCTCCTTCATGGCAAACAAAGGCCTGGCTGATGCGAGCGTGGACAGGAACTGCCTGGAGGTAAACATGGGCTCCTCTCTACCCTCCCCCTCTCAGGTATACCACCCCTCTTCACTGGACAAATGCACTGGCAGCTGTGTTCTAATATCCATATATAGCAGTTGAAATGCTAAGTTACTCAGCTTTTACCAAGTAAACTAAAAAGAACCTTTTCCAATTGACATTCCTTCCTCATTATTTCCTGTGGTCATTTGGGGGAGTAGAAATAAAACACTGCAGGAAATAATGGCTAGCATTTTTATTTATAAAAGCTGAGAGTGGATTTTAGAACATGGACTGTTCTTTGTATCATTTTCATGTTTCCATGTTTTCATCATCATTCTTGTCATCTTGTAAAAGCTGTTCACATTACTGAACTACTTCTCTGGGCCCCTCCAAACTAGATCCTGCCCACTAAGATGTCTTACTCTGCAAACTTGAAGAATGTGATGAGCATGGAAACTGGCCAGCGTAACACTGGAAACCAGTCCATTGCAGACCAGGAAATGGATACTTCAAAACCAGGGCCTTCACCCCAAGACCTCGCTGCTCAGCTTAAGAGCAGCCTTCTCGCCGAGATTGGCCTCACTGAGAGCGATGGGCCTCCTCTGCCTTCATTCAGGTGCCAACCTACACTGTGTAAAGTGGTTACAGAGATCAGATCAATTACATTTAAAGACCGACCTGCCGAGACTACATTACCATACGTTTATTTATATAGTAGGAAAAATCATCTACTTGTACGGTGTCAGAAATAGTTTTTGTCTTGTATCTCTAGACCTCACTGTAGTTTCATGGGGATGATGATATCACACGACATGCTACTGGGACGCTGGCGTCTCTCACTGGAGCTCTTTGGGCGTGTTTTCATGGAGGATGTTGGAGCTGAGCCTGGATCGGTACAGTTATACCTGGAAAATACACTCAAAGTTGAAATCGTCTTCATAGTGACAAATAACAAATGGATTTGCCTTTTGTTGTGTTTCTTAGATCCTCACAGAGTTGGGCGGGTTTGAGGTGAAAGAATCCAAGTTTAGACGGGAGATGGAGAAGTTGAGGAACCTGCAGTCCCGTGACCTGGCCCTGGAGGTGGACCGGGATCGAGATCAGCTAATACAGCAGACCATGCGCCAGTTAAACGCACACTTCGGCAGACGCTGCACGACCACGCCCATGGCTGTGCATCGGGTGAAGGTGACCTTCAAGGATGAGCCGGGCGAGGGCAGCGGTGTTGCCCGCAGCTTCTACACAGCCATCGCTCTGGCCCTCCTCTCCAATGACAAACTGCCCAATCTGGACTGCGTCCAGAGTGTCAGCAAGGGAATGCAGGCCAGCAGTACGTGTCATCACGATTACAATTCAAGTATGACAATACATAGAAACTATACTGTACATCATTGAACTTGGTTTAATTGTTACGATGGTGGTACTTTTCCTCTGTTGTCATTGTGATGATTTTTGTGATATATTGTATTTAGAAGTATTCTTCAATGTCATCTTTAGATCTAATGCAGCGTTTGAGGAACAGAGATCGTGAAAGGGAGAGAAGAAGTGGAGGGCTTCGAGCAGGATCTCGGAGAGACCGTGACAGGTAAACCTCAAACCAGTGCCTAAATATGTTAACTTTTATTGTCAACCGAAGTTTCTGTTGTCAACTGATTCATTTCATGCATTTCACAGAGACTCAAGGAGGCAGTTGTCAATAGATACGAGGCCATTCAGACCGTCATCAGAGGGAAACCCCAGTGATGAGCCTGACCCGCTGCCTGCGCATCGACAGGCGTTGGGTGAAAGGCTCTACCCACGTGTCCATGCAATGCAACCGGTAATTATCTGCATCCATCAGCCCAGACTTTAATTTATTCTAGCGATATTTGTTATAGCTCATCTTGACTGTTGCATATGCATTTATTCGTCCTCCAGAGATTTTCTTGTTTTTCTGTAGTAAATGTTAAGAGAAATGGAAACAAACTGAGCTTTACAGACTAGTAAGAAAGCAGATTAAACCAACGATGAATTTTAGTTTTAGTTACAAGCTGTGTGTATTCTTCACAGGCCTTTGCCAGCAAAATCACAGGCATGTTGCTGGAGCTGTCCCCGGCCCAGTTGCTTTTGCTATTGGCTAGTGAGGATTCTCTCAGAGCCAGAGTGGAGGAAGCTATGGAGCTGCTCATTGCTCATGGAAGGTACTATCACCACAATCAATCACATACATTTTAAAACAATGGCAGTTAGCAGTAGTGCTCATAAAGCTCGCTGGTACCTTGATTTTTTTTTATTTTTATTTATTTATTTTTTCTTTCAGAGAAAATGGTGCTGACAGCATATTGGACCTGGGTCTTCTGGAAGCTCCAGAAAAAGCACAAGTAAGTTAATCATTCTTTTCATCACCAGACAATCCTGAAAACCATTATTTCCAAGCTGGTCATCCCTGCGGGCCATTTTGTCCAATTTTGAATTGAACAATGTTACGAGTGTTTGAAGTCATTCTCTCCTCTTTCATGGGATTGTAGCAGCAAGAGAACCGCAAGCGTCATGGCTCAACTCGCAGTGTAGTCGATATGGAATTAGATGACCCAGATGATGGAGAAGACAACGCTCCTCTTTTTTACCAACCGGGCAAACGGGGCTTCTATTCCCCTCGTCCTGGCAAGAACACGGAAGCCAGGCTCAACTGCTTCCGTAACATTGGCAGGTAATGAATTATGTCTTTGTGTGGTTACATGTGAAGACGATTATATCAAATTGCTTTGGTCTGATAGGTATACGTCTAGCCAAAACCCTGGAAAATTGTGACTTTGGAGATGGAAAATAATTGTTTTGTTGCTCTGCAGGATATTGGGGTTATGTCTACTTCAGAACGAACTCTGTCCTATCACGTTAAACAGACATGTCATCAAAGTGCTGCTTGGAAGGAAGGTGAGGGCGTCTTTACACACGCAGATATTTTCATATGCAATATCGATGATTTTCGAGGAAACCGACTTGCTCTTTTTGCCGCTGCAGGTAAACTGGCACGACTTTGCCTTCTTCGACCCAGTTATGTATGAGAGCTTGCGGCAGCTTATCCGCCACTCTCAGGCTGGTGAAGCAGATGCAGTGTTTGCTGCGATGGACTTGGCCTTTGCCATTGACCTCTGTAAAGAGGAAGGGGCAGGACAGGTACAGGACCACACCGACTCTGTACTTTCCAACACATAATCATTCTTAGATTGTTGTCACCTTAGATTCTGTGACCTTAATATAGTCGATGCATAATGTATGAGCTCCATAAGGTAATATGGATGCCTTTCATTCGTCCCGGATCAGGTGGAGCTTCTCTCTGGTGGGGTCAACATGCCAGTAACACCTCTTAACGTGTATGAGTATGTGAGGAAGTATGCTGAGCACAGAATGCTTGTGGTGGCTGAGCAGCCTCTTCATGTAAGTAGAATTAACTCAAATATGTGTTGCCACCTTGATTAGATTGTGTAAACATTAAACTGTGTATCTTTTTTTTTTTTAATAGGCAATGAGGAAGGGTTTGCTGGATGTGCTCCCTAAAAATGCCCTGGAGGACTTGACTGCAGAGGACTTCAGGCTGCTGGTCAACGGCTGTGGGGAAGTCAACGTCCAGATGCTCATCAGCTTCACCTCCTTCAATGACGAGTCTGGTGAGCTTCTCTGTCTTGATTTGCTTTTGGAGTTGCTACGTGAACTCCGAGATGAGATATTTGCCTTTCACACGTTTCACAAGCAAATATGTATGCTTCACTTGCAGGGGAAAATGCAGACAAACTACTGCAGTTTAAACGCTGGTTTTGGTCAATCGTGGAGAAGATGAGCATGACTGAAAGGCAAGATCTGGTAAGTTTGTCTGGTACATCATTTTTATTTATTTATTTTTTAATGTCATGACTGTTTAAGAACCTTGGACCAGTTTTGAAATCAGACACGTGAGCTCTGATTTCTCTGATTTCTGTTGGCATCAGGTGTACTTCTGGACCTCAAGCCCTTCCCTGCCAGCCAGTGAGGAGGGTTTCCAACCGATGCCCTCCATTACCATCCGGCCTCCGGACGACCAGCACCTTCCCACAGCCAATACTTGCATTTCACGTCTTTACGTGCCACTCTATTCGTCAAAGCAGATACTCAAACAAAAACTCCTGCTAGCCATTAAGACCAAGAATTTTGGTTTTGTCTAGAGGTTCATTAAAATAATAAAGAAAAACATGTTTACTGTTGTGTAATATTTACCTAGCAACATTTTTGTAGATTTATTTTTTGTCTATACAGTTTTATTAAATTCGACGTACTGTCGCTTTCTCCCCAGGTGGTAATATATGTTTGTGTTGTGAACACAAACGGCTTGTTATTTTTATTTCAGTTTTTATTGTTTATTTTTTTTTTTCCTTTGTGTTCAATGAAGAAGGTATACAGTACAGAACATTCCTGCATCGGCACTGTAAAAAGTAAAGCCCACAGCCCTTCAATATTGGCTTAAATCTTTGCTTCCCAGGAATGTGGTTTGACAGAACGCTGTCTGCCGAAACCCAGCCAAAGATGACAGCAGTAGAAGTATTTAAAAGAAGACACACTGTGATTATACGTTTTTTTTTTCCTTCCCTAGAAAAGTACTATCACTGACAGTTCACTGCTGCCTTTGTGGAAAGTCCTCTTTTTCTTGTACAGTGGGAGTAGGGAATTTCAAAATAAACTTGGATGCAAAATCATTGTCCAGTGTCTTTTTGTCAGTGGAATAAAGTGGGTGGAATTAGAACAACCAGTAGGATTATTTTCTATTTATTTTAGAGTTCTGTGCCTGACAAAAGTCCAACATGATTTGTTTCATCTGCGAAGTAAGGCTAAAATCAATCAGTCAAACAGTCACACGTTTGACAGTAAGGACTACAAACATGGCGTCGCTTCTGGGGAGTTGGTCAATCAGCAAAGAAGAAATCTTTGCCCGGCCCCTTCACGAGCGTCACCGCTCGACGGTGTTACCTTCAAGAAATCCCAATTTCACGCGCGAACTGCCATTCATTTATCTTCAACATCGACAACGAAATGCTTAAACCCACCCGCTTAACCCGATGAACGCGGCCATACGGCTTTTCCTCACTCTCCGCTACTCGGTCTTCGTTAAAAAAAAACAAAAAAAAAAAAAAACCAACGTAAACTCCGCTGATGGCACAGGCGGTGTCGGAATATACCAGGCGCACTGAACGCACCACCTCCCCGTCGGTGGAGACTGAGCCTTATGAGGTGAACCTGTCTTGACTGGCGGCCACAGTGGGCGCGTTGTGGTGCCCGTTTAACGGTTATTCCTCCTCCGGCCATGCTGCCGCGCGCCTGTTAACGGTTTTTGTTTTTTCCCCCTTCCCTTCCCTGTTGTTGTCAGACACGATAGGTCGATAGCGCGTCGTTATTGTCTTCCGTCATGTCGAAGTCGCCCCGTTATTTTTAGCCAGCGAGTCGCGGTGAAGGTGGGGGGGGAGGGGGAAGGCGGGTTAGCCTGCGGCTAGTAGCGGCGAGCGGAGCGTGACTAATCGGTCTGTTGTCGGTGGGGTGATCCGCATGGAGCGGTGGCAGGACGCGGCGTCCCGGCAGGCCGGGCTGTTGGCCGAGCGCCTGAGCGAGCTCCTGTCCCAGGGCCTGGGGCTGCTGCGCTCGGAGCTGGGGGTGGACGTGGGGCTGAAGCCCGAGCTGGCCCCGCCGTGGCTGCTCCTCTCGGGGCTGCTGCTGCTGCTGCTCCTGCTCGGGGCCTCCGCCTGCCGGGCCGTGCTCAGGAGACGGGGCGCCCCCGAGCCCGGCCCGGCACAAGACGCCGAGACTAAACGCAGCCCCGGCAAGCCTCAGAAGCCCGAGGAGCCCAAGAAAAAGAAGAAGAAGGTAGGAGGGGGGGGGTCGCCCTTCGGAGGCCGGAGCGGTCGCCTTTGAGCCGTTAGCGCTAGCCTAGCCTAGCGTAGCCTAGCCGTCATGCTACCTCCGCGGTGACAGCTCTCCTCCGCGGCTTTTTATTTCACTCCTCGCTTTCCTGAATGCACAACTCATTCTTGTTTTTGCGACATTTCCACCCCCCCACCGTCCTGTGTGTGTCAGAAGCCCCAGTCGAACGGCAGAGCCGTGGCCGAGCCCCAGGAGGACGCCGCCGTGCCGGAGGAGCCGGTGCCGCCTCAGCAGCCTCCGTCCCCGGCCAGGGCCGACAAGACCCCGCAGGTGATGTGGCGGTCCACGGGGCCGCAGCTTGGCTCGCAAAAAAACGGCTTTTGCCACAAGCTGGAGCCCTTTTTTTCCCCATAATTGAGGCCTAGAGGGTGCTAAAGAGAGAAGATGCAATTATGTATAGATGGAAATAGTTCTTACAAGTAGGAGCTATACCATGTAGGGAGTCTTTGAAAGTGGATTTGGTTACACTTATAAATAGACCTGGCTTGATTATTCTTTGAGTGTACGGGATTGTGACTGATTTGTTAGATGTAAGTAATCATGTGTTTATGACTATATCCACCTTTCTCTTCCACCCAGGCTCTACAAATATTTAATTGATTATTATTTTCCCTGTAGGGAAAGAAGTCAAAGAAAAAGGCCAAACAGGCTGTGAAGGAGACCAAACCTGCTGCGGTAGAAGGCAAAGAACCAGAAGAAGGTAAAACATCATGTGTCATTATATCGTTTTTTATTGTTTAATCGATCATTTTAGCTTTATTAAATGATTTCATACATTTTTTTCATCAATATACATTTTGCTGTGTAGACAATTAATATCATATACAATGTTATCTTGATAGTAATGAGAACATTACAGTTATGGGGCCCACTTAGAACCCCCTTGGTGACTGTTTTCTGTCTATTGACAGTTTTAACAACTTTTCCTTGTTTCTTACTCTAAACGGCCTTGTCACACTAATCCCATTCCGGAGCTTTGCAGTATTTTGCAACAAATTCCACAATGGTCCTTTTCAGGGACATGGGAGACCAAGGTCAGCAACAAAGAGAAGCGAGAGCAACGCAAAAAGGATAAGAGCTCCAGCGACGGCTCGGCAAGCCCTGGAGGAGGGGACACGCCAGTGAGCACTCCCCCAGAGCAGCCAAAGACCCCTGCAGCCCCCGCTCCTGCCAACCAGAAGAAGAAAAAAGGTCCATCTTAAAAAGTTCTCATATATATAGTTGTTCTGCAAAATCCCCAGGGCCATCTCTGTTCAAGACTTTGATATGGTGCCTAGAGAGAGAATTATATTTCTGTTATTATGGATCCAATGTTTTTGTGTTTGGCCGGTCTCTTGTGGAATAGACAGAATATGGAGGCTTTAGGGGAGTTGAAATGAGTCTCGAGTGAGTTTTAGCTGAGCTGTTTTTCTCCCTTCACTAAGAGGTTCACATGGAGCTACAGGTGATGGATACTGACCCTGTTAACTATTTCACTGCAGGAGAATCGGCAAAAGTGAAGGCAGAGAAGGCTGAGGCTGTTGTCCCTCAAGGTAATTATTTAAAAAAAACCCACGGTATTAATGAGCCAGTTTATGTGTCAGTTATTCATCTCCTCCAACACCAATCGCTTTCCTCTGTTAGTTACTAACAACAAAGTGGCAGCTGTGTCCGCCTGCGTCACTGAGGTTCCTATAAAAGTCCCTGCTCACAGCGTTCCTGGGAAGTCAGAATCCTGGAAAGCCAATAGAGAAGCTGAGTTACTGTGGGGTGGCGACATTGACGGTAAAATTGCTTTAGGTCTCCTAAACTGTCTTCAATAGTGTTTCATCCAGTCGTCATAACCTTTGTATTCACTGATGTGAAGTGACGATATCTGCAGGCCCAAAGTTCATTAGTAATTACATGAACTCATCTTTCCCCTACTTGAGTTCTCGGGTTCGGCGGCACTCCAGCATATAGGAGGAGATAGTTCTGTAATTGCATTAAACACACTCCTGCAGCTGTGATCAGAAATACTTTGAACAGCCACCACTATTTTTGTCAGGATCAAGTTGCATCTGTGCAGATAGTCTCCTTCAATTAACCTCCAAATGTCATTTTCTCAGTCCTTACGTGTCTCCATATGCCCCCGACTGCCATTTAATTGATGGAACTCATATGAAATGTTGCAGAATCTTGGACTGTGATTGAGGCCGGGATGCCTGCAAGTGAGCGCAAACTGGTGTCTTTAGCTGGACTCAATGCTGGTGGGTGCACGTGGACTGACGTGGCCGCTAGATGGCGTAGCTGACGAGCCTTTTCTCACTGCTCTTTTTCTGTCCCGCAGAGCCCGTGAGAGATCTGCCCTGGCTCAGCCAACCCCGACTGGATGACGAGTGGTCGGGCCTGAGTGAGTGACGAGTCTGTCCATCACTTCCACGTACTCCCCAGGGCTTTTGCTCATTGATGACGATCTTCGTGTGTCCACAGATGGCAACTCAGTCGACCCCAGCTCAGACTGGAACGCCCCCGCTGAGGTGTGGGGCAACTATGAAGCGCCCACCCCAGCACCACCTCCTACTCAGCAGCAGCTTCTCTCGGAGCCCACCAGGGTCAACCTGCTGACTGGAGTCGCGGTACATTTTCATTTCCATTGAGCGTCTGATGTGATTGTTGGTGTTGTGTAGTTGGTATTTGAGTTTTTGTTGGTACATGAGAAAGATATCTTATGACCTGGTGCTTTGTTATTAGGACGATGATGAAGACGATAAAGGAGAGGCTGGTGCTGACGCAGCAGCTAAGAAGAAGAAGAAAAAGAAGAAGAAGAAGGCTGCTGAGGAAGCAGGCCAGGTAATGCCAGAGCACACACCGTGGACTCATCCACGCGTCTGACGGTCTGTTGAAGTCCCGTGTTTTGTCACGCGAAGGCTGACGGGCTGGAGAAGGAGGCACCACCTGCACCGACGAAGAAGCAGCCTGTTCAGGAAAAGGCTGCCGCTGTCCCTCCTGTGAAGGCGGCTGCTGTTGAGGTGAGGGCTCCTCCATTCACAAACCCACCGATGGTCCTATTCGTTCAGCCGTAACACCCTGAAGCCTTCCACCCGAGCTGCGTCCAGCTGAACGCCTTCTCCCGTTGCCTTCTCCAGCCCAAAGTGGAGAAACCAATGAAGGACAACATATCCCAGAAGCCCCCTGTCACACAAGTGCCACAGAAGCCAACTGAAATTGAACCCACTGCCAAGCAGAACAGCGTCTCTGCTCCAACACAACAAAGTCAGCACCTTTTGTCATATCTGCTGATTAAAGACGTGCGCCTTAAGATGAGTCTCCTTCATTTTTGTCTTTTTTTATGCAGAAAAACCTGAAGAGAACCAAGCCCCGAAGCCGGCGAAGAAGAAGAAGGCCAGAAGAGAGACATGAGACCGCTCTGTATGCAAAAGACTTCCTCTCCGGTTTATGCAACACCCCCCGTTGTTTTTTTTTTTTCCTTTATTTGCCAGAAGAACTTTGACTAAAACTTTTTTTCGTGATTGGAACAGAACATTTAATAGCAGCCTGGAAGTTAAAACGGCTTTTATAAACGTGAAGCCTCAGCAGACAGATCGTCGGAAACAGATCGTGGATACAGTGCAATCATTTGTAAAGTGGCGTCGTTGATTTTCACGAGTGGATTTGATACTCTTGATTCTGTCTTTAACTCCACTGAGTCTAGTAACCGATCGGAAGAGCTGTATTGTAGAATTTAGATGTAGAAAATACTGATCATGTTAGGAAATGTGCTGTTGTGGGGGGCGTATGGTGGCTTTACTGGAGAGCCAAAACCAGTCCTTCAGGTCACACAACACTGGGCCATAACCATGAACTCGGCTTATGCTTTTATAATCATTCTTTTTTTTTTTTTTTTTTTTTTTTTGATCCGACATTGACGGACTATGAAGGTACAACAAGTGCGGTGGTCTAAGAAGAGCAGAGATCAAAAGGATGATTGACGTTAACGGTTCGGCTGTAACGGTGTGTAAACGCTCAACTTGACTGATGCCTGAGGGTCAGAAAAGGGAATCACGACCGCTCTGTATTTTTGCATTTTTATCCGTGACTACTGCATTTCATTCAGTCAGTCCATCTGGTTTGTCCTGTCTGGTATTGTGCTGCAGTGTCTTGAGACGGCTTTCTTTTTTTCTTTTCTTTGTGATTGCTTTCGCCCACGACTGTGTGGGTGCGTCTGATCGTAGGTGTGCAGTTATCAGTCTCATCGACATCCTTGTGATTTTCCACTTGTGGTTGAGTCGACAGAATCTTTTGTAAAACTTGTTTGTAATAAAAGAAAAGCTAAAGCCATATGTAAAAAGGCATAATAAAGGCGGGTTTTTCTATTTCTTTGGACTCATAGCTGAGGTTTGCAACCTTCACATTTTTTTGCCAAATTACTTTAACGGAAGCTGGGCAGCTGGGAAAGGCTCCAGCCCCCCCCCCCCGCGACCCTCTGTGGAGGACTAAGCGGTTGTGGATGGATGGATGGATGGATGGATGAATGGATGGTAAATAGTGATGTAAAGATCTCAATAAAAATAATCGCATAATTCAAACAACAGCCACCTGGTCAAAAGAATAAAAGCTTAGAACCTCAGCCTTGGAGCCTATTTAGGCTGATATTTTCATAACTTTCTGGAAATTACTTCTTACATCATGGGATTTGATCCCGTCAGCCTCCGGTGTTTATCCTTCAGGACTAGTTAATGCGGATTTATCCAGCCGCGTCAAGCGAACGCATATGAGCGCAATTGGACCGGAAGTGCTTACAACTTTACTGCGTTAAATCATCCAAAATCAAATTTTCTGAACTTAAATTTTTGTTTTAAAATAAAAATTCATGAAAAATCGGTATATATGATTTATATCCATTTATTTAAAATATTTGGGCAGCTGAAGACCGGCTAAAATGCTTTTAATTTGAAAATGAGCCACGTGAATTTGAAAATCTAGGTATGGGATTTTTATTATAGCAATAGAATATGAATCAATACATGCCATTATAAAGTGTATATGCAGAAAACTTTAAAAAAAAAAAAGCACCCGGCAAAAGTTGTTGGAAACAAAAATATGATCGTGAAACGCAACCGGAAGTGCCATGCTGACCTGAGTCTAGCTTGACGTCAGTCGCTCGGTTCCGCAAATCAGCTTTGGCTGCAAAGTGACGGACAGGTCAGGGGACCGTCACCGAGAGCACCGCAGATCCCGGAGAGCACCTCGGAACGCCTCGGCCAGCAGCAGCAGCAGCAGCAGCAGCGAGATGATATCCCCGTGGGACCGCTGGTTGTCCACCAGCTGCTGCCTGTGCTGCCATGTCCGCACAGGGACCATCATCCTGGGGGTCTGGTACATGGTGAGCCCCGCTATCTGTCACTGCGATACTCCGGAGATGGTTATTTTTTACCGACAATGCACGATCAGCGCCTTCTGACATGCCTTTGCTGCAGCCGCAGTGTTTTAAGTCTTTTTTTGAGATGCGCCCCAAACTTTGACTGTCAGGAAACGGAACGTGTTCGGTTTTGTGTTGTGTTCTTTTGCATCTCTCTGCAGGTCGTTCTCACCATTTCTTTAAAAAAAAAAAACATAACAGAGAGTATGAAGGTTAAAAAAAACAAAAAACCTTCACCTGCTGTGAATAAATTACCAGCCTCATCAGGTAACAGGTTTTGTGTCAGCCAGCCTATTGACTCCAGAGAATTTTCCATTTCATTCACCTGATCAATGGGGATGTTATGAGTCATCTGCGTAATGAGCCAACAGAACAGACCAGAGCAAAGCCCGCGCACATTACGCGCCACTTATTTCACCCTCAGAATGTGAAAGACCTCATAATTCACCGATAAGCTTTCACCTCCGGGCCGGTTCCTCTGACGGCTCCAGGACATAAACGCTACAGCTCTTCTCTTTCAGCAGCCTCTGTCCAGATTGTTGCCTTCATCTGCGCATATGTCCTCTCTCTCCCTTAAGCTCATCAACGCCGTGGTCTTACTCATCTTGCTCACAGCACTAAGTGATCCTGACCAGTACCACCTGACCAGTGCTGAGCTGGCCAATGACCTGGACGTCATGGACGATGCCAGTAAGTCGCAGAAGGCCCAAGATCAGAGCAGAGAGAATTAGCGTTTAACAAGCCCCCCCCGCGTAGGAGACCCTCCTTCTTAATCAAGGTGGACACTGCGACGGTCTGACTGGAGGTGGGACAGCAGGCACTGCTGGTCAGCAGATTGGGGAGGACTGCGCTGTCCCAGTTCCAAGAGATTAGGGGATCCGATGATCTCAACCTGCAGGCTGGGCCGGCAGCTGCCACCCCTGGATTAGAAACCAGGCCAAAAACCAAAAAAAAAAAAAAAAGAGCCTCAGTTCGTTGGAATAATAATTTTGTCCTCTGCTGCCAGAACTAAAATACAGCCCTTTTTAATTTCTCTTCCCGAACACATTCAATCGATGGTGATGAATAGCGGCGGCAGCCGGTGGTCGGTCAGACAGTTTTAGCGCATTTAAACTCTCTATTATTCGTTTTATCTTCCCAGTCCCCGTTACCGAGGCAACAGGTCATTTGAGATGAAAAGTGTGACTTCCCTCCTTATTTATTGATGAAAATGGAGGATTACGCTCCGCTGCACGGCTTGCACACTAATGTTGCTATTTGGGGGGTTTTGTGTGTTGCTTTTGTTAATGTAATATCACCAATGAATTAGCCATTATTATTATTTAACCACATAGTTAGCGGCTGTGCTGCAGGAGGGGTAAATATATTTCCAACTGCATCCTTTCAGGTCTCATCTTTCAGTCTTTGACTCCAATTTCTCTCAGCCCTCTCTGTCACTGCAGCCACGGGCCTCAGTAATGGGCAGTTTCTCTTCCCTGCTGGTTCCCCCGGTAGCGTCCTTACGTAACCGTAACGACCCAGAGCTCACGCCGACGCCGAGGGAAGCGACAGAGTCGAGGTTGAATCCTCTGCCCCGGGTTGACAGACGCGGCCCGTGCTTGGTCCTCCCGCTTCCTCTTGGGGGGGGGGCGGGGGCGGCTGATTGTTGAGAAATGTGATCTGTGGTGAGACGGGGTGACCTTTAACCTACGCCTCTGCCCGCTCCAGACATGTGCATCGCCTCGGCCATCTCTCTCCTGATGATACTCATATGTGGGATGGCCACCTACGGTGCATACAAGGTAAAGGAAGGCGTCAACTTCAGTCTTTCTTTAAAAAGAACCCTTTATTTAATGATGATCTGCCGTCCATCTTGTTTCAGCTGCGCGCTGCCTGGATTGTCCCGTTCTTCTGCTACCAGATATTTGACTTTGCTCTCAACACCCTGGTGGCCGTCAGCATCGTGGTTTACCCAAACACCATCCAGGATTACCTGCAGCAGCTGGTAGGGATGCTTTTTCACACGTTCTGCATGAAGGTGAGGCTGAAACCTGCGTTCACGCTGTCCCACTGCTCCCTGCTCAGCCGGACAACTTCCCATACAAGGACGAGATCGCCGCTCTCAGCAACGTCTGCCTGGTCCTCCTCGTTCTGCTCTTCATCAGCTGTATTCTCGGCTTCAAGGTAATGTTTTCTGAGCCAGGGTTGCATCCGCAAAACAACGGAAGAGGTTTATTTCCTGACCTCTCAGACCCGCTTATGTAACTTTCAGCCCCTCTGCTCGTTCAGATTCTGAAGGGAGGTTTTTTGTTTTTTTTTGCCTGCAGTTGTGGATTTCACAGCAGATGTTGTTTATCCCCAAAATACTCACTTTGTTCAGTGCGATTAACAGACACTAACATCCAATATAAAGCCTGTTTAGCAGGCTGACATTAACACCTGAATGCATCAGTTTGCAGTTTCAAGTAAAGGAGGACAGTCAGCTGCTGCAGTTCAGCCTCCCTACTTCTGTTCTTGAAGCTCCAGTCGGCCTCTTGAATCATTTTCATTCTAGATAATCTTTGACTCATTTTCTGTGTGGCATCATCCTCTGTGGACTGGCGTCTGAATGAACCCGCCTCTGCCTCTGCACAAGGATCTCCGCATATTCCTGCGGGGGCTGTCGGGATAAGCCAGCTGTCAAAGCGTTAAAAGGACTCTTTAATTAGTTTATTGTTGAAGTTTGAGAGCGCGGCCTGGCCTGGGTTAGATGGCTGCAGCAGATGCCGGCGTGGCTGGCCCGGCGGGTTCCAGGAGCTGCTCTGAGAGCCAGATGATCCGTGGTTGACGGAGAACAACAGGACCTTGTTTCCACTGCAGCACAGGGACAGAACCCCCAGTTACATCGAATAATAATATAATATATATAATAATAATAATCTAATAACACAGACGCATTCACCTCCTGGTTGGTTGTATTTTACGAAGGGCCGTGGGTGCCCAACATGAGGCACCAAAAAGATTAATAACCATCGGATGTGAATGATTTCCTCCTTTAAAAGCTGCACTTTTAAGTGTTATTTAACAGTGTTTTCTCCCACAATGCTAATTGACTAATTTTATAGGTCACCATGTTTATCCTGTGAGTGCCTTAATCCCTAACAGTTTCATTACCCTTAATTTTGTTTGTGCTCAGACGGAGTCCATAATTAGACACCTCTTATTTTGAATGACTCAACCGTTCAAGTGAAGCCAAGATGTCAAGGTCGCCCCCTGCTGGAGGGCTGCAGATCAACAGTTAGAAATATAGCGTCCAAATTGTTCTTACAATACTGATTGGTGTTCAAGCACCACAACCATCACAGTCATGATTTTGTTGAAGGAACTGGCAGGAATAACTAGATTTGTAGAGTCTGCAACCCTTCTGCTCCCACCAGTGCGTCCGATGGAGTCGATGGGCCGCAGCGCTTGTTGCATCTCTAATCTGTGTTTGTTCTTTGTCCATTC
Source organism: Lagocephalus sceleratus (assembly GCA_911728415.1). Taxonomy (NCBI): domain Eukaryota; kingdom Metazoa; phylum Chordata; class Actinopteri; order Tetraodontiformes; family Tetraodontidae; genus Lagocephalus; species Lagocephalus sceleratus. Next base: position 10,187,797 of record CAJVRN010000126.1, read on the forward strand.
GCTGTCGTCAGGCCTACCTGATCACGTGCGTGTGGAACTGCTACAGATACATAACCAGCCGAGGCTCCTCTGAAGTTCTGCTCTATGTCACCACCAACGACACCACAGTAAGTCCCGCCCCCGTCTCTCCCCACACATGTGCAGGTAATCACCTGGAAGCGTTCGGAGACCAGCTAAAGCACTTTCACTGGTCCCTTTTTAAGGTGGATAAAGATCAGCACCTGATTTAAATGAAACCTTTTTCTCTAACCTTTATTTGAGAACGTTTCTTCCTGTCAGGCCACCGGTGAGAATGTTTTTCTTTTGTTGAAACGAGCTGTTACAAATGTCAAATGCTCAAATTGTCTGCGCGCAGCATCAGTAAAACAGACGTGTCTCGTGCGCGCTTTATGGCTGAACAAATATTTAGGCAGCATTAGCAGCAGCAGAATTGATTCCAAATGATTTACAAGTCAGTGGATTGTAATAAAATCTGGAAAAAAAGAGAAAATGAAGCTGTGGTGCAGCATGTGGAGTCCCTCTGGTCTCTTAACATATCCAGTTTGAGCATAAACCAGTTGGACTTCTTCAGTTCTGCTTCTTTAAGAGACAAAATAGGCTCCGCATTCATGATTCAGACATCTGTGTATGGTCTGTAGCTCAGCTGCAGACTCATCAGGTCGGCAGAGGAAGAAGGTATAGAAATGAGCTGTCATAGCAGCTACTTTTCCACATGTTGGTATGAATGAATACCGAGGTCAGACCCCTCACTGCCAAACTCATTGTGAGGGAAGTAGAGCAGTAGTAGTGACTTTTAGCTCTGTGCCTCCAGTTTAGCCCCTTGTGCTTTGACGGAGAGGAAAAGAGAAACACACAATCTGTTCTGATTGACTCTAAATGCACAACAGCTGTGAAGGCGCGATGCGTTCACAGGTATTCACAGAACCAGCCCGCTTCGTCTGTGTGTGGCTTCACGTGAGTGTCAGGGCCTGTGAGAAAACATTCAGGGGTCGCTGATGGTGAAAGCACGTGTCACTGACATCAGTTACTTAAATGTGTCAGACAAACAAGCAGTGGGAGTCAGGTCTGGTCAGAACCCACCGCAGACCGGGGGCCCGTCGGGGGCCCGTCGGGGGCTTTGGGCCGGCCCCTCCCACGGCTGCATGCGCGTTAGGCCGTGTGTAGGGAACACGCCTGCCAACGAGCTGACTTTCGCCAACCTTCAGAAAACGAATGAGACGATTGATCAGCACGTCCATGTCCATCTGGGTTTGAACCCCCTCGTTCAGCCGTTCCAGGGGTCTCCCCCCTCCCCCCCAGAGGGGCCGTGAGGCTGCAGGGTCTGGTTCCACCAGTCCAGCTCACCCAGTTTGACCAGTCAGCTGTTGAAGACTCAGACAAGCTGATTAAGTGAGTCCAGTCTGGTGCTGCTGGGTTGGACCAGAACCTGCAGCCTCACGGCCCTCTGGGGAACCGGTTTGACACCCCTGCGTTAGACAAACCCAAAGCTGTCGGGGACGACAGCCGATCAGACAACCGACAAGATTGGCTGGACGAGTCCGACCGAACGGCGCCAATTCTGACGGTCAGCCAGGAGTTTGGGGAGCGCCGTCAAAAACAGCTGAGACCTAGATGATTTTTTTTTTCATTGGGGCAGGTTTTATGGTTTTTTTATGTGCCAAGGTTTGTGCTCCACTGGATTAATCACAGGAAAATGAGAACCGTGGGAGATTTTGAAACTCTGGCCTGTTTGGACGCAGCGCGCTCGCAGTGAGACGTCTCAGGCTGAAGACAACAAGTGTCCAGAAAGTTCTGATCTCTGCCCTGCAATCCCAGGCTGCTGCGCCCGTCATCACAGGAGCACGTCCTCATCCATCATGGCCTTTCCCTTCCCCTCAGAACACAGGCCGTTGATGAGTCGTTTCACCGGGAGCGTTTAGCCGCTGTTAAAGGTTATTGATCGCTGTTAAAACGGCGTGATGTCTAACAAAGTGAAGACGGTGTGTGTGTGTGTGTGTGTGTGTGCATGTGGAGCGAACTCCCAGAAAAAAAACAGGTCAGACAGTTTTCACTCGTAAAGCTGATTTGTTGAAATGCCGTCTCCAGGGAAACGTCACAAATCTTTTACAAAAGGCTCATAAAGCTTTTACGAGGGTCCCGTCTTCGCTTGTTTGATGCTGGTTTCTATGTGTCCAAGAAGACATTTGAACTCTGACCCTGAACCACCGCCCTGACCTCCGCTGCTTTCAGGTGCTGCTGCCGGCGTACGACGACGGCGTCCCCGCGAAGCAGGGCCCCCCGCCGTACAGCACGGCCACGGCGTGAAGGCCACGCCGCCGTCCTGCCGCATTCGTGCACCTCACTGCCTCTGCACCCGTTTGTCAGTGGACGGATCGTCGCTCCACACACACGTACACACACTCCACAGTAAAGCCATTCCCGTGCGTGATTCCCACCCTGGAATTCCTTCCCAGCGTCGCTCACTAGAAGCTTTCCTAGATCATTTTCTATATTTTTACTACTTCTACTTGTGCTGCGCGTGCCAGTGTCGTGCTGTTCCTGTCCTAGATATTTTGTGTGCTGATGTCAAACCGAGTGTGCGCCTCCTCTCTGCTCCTGATCAGGGTTGGTTTGCCTTCATTCATGTCTTAGGTGATGGGTGCTGTTTAGGCAGTAGACATGAAGTGTCACCTCTACAGAAATAGTCTCTCGTGCTCTGAAGACAGGAGCGTTTCTGCTCATTCTTCTTTTTAAATGTCTTTCTGTAATTTGTGAGAAACCTTTGGTATGAAAGGGGCTCTGGGGAGGGGCACCCTGGCCCCCAGGAGCTTCTGGACTGGACACTGAAGTCAAAGCTGAGGACCGCGTTCAGGAATATAAAGCTGTGACATTTCTTTCTCCATTAAAGTGTGATTCCACCGCCTGGCTGTGTTTTCTTTTATTTTGCATGTAGAAGTGGACAAATGTTTTAGTCTGTCCCTGCAGCAGCGTCCATGGAGGGAAGAAGTGACAACAGCACGGTGTTGGACGTGTCCACACTTGTAGAAAGAGTCCAGAGATCCTGCAAAAGTCTGGATCTGTCGTCAGAAGAGCTGCTGTAGTTGGAGGCAGAGGGGAAGTAATCAGAGGAACAGTGGAGGGAGGAAGGGGGCAGACCCACAAAGCCTGTGAGAGGGCAGGGGTATGCGCGTCCCCTGCCAGAGCAGCCCGTCATTCCTGCTGGAACCGTCTGGACTTTTCACTGCTGGGAGTAACCGGCAAACCTCGAATGCTGCAGAAACGTTTGGATTTCGTAACAGGGTGAGTATTCTTTTTTTACAGCTTTAATATATTCAGTCAGGGGTGGATTGTTTCTTAATCTAAAGATGCATTATTTTTTTGATTATTTTCCACAATAGAAAATGTGAGCACGACCAAAGTGCTGAACACATAAAACACAGTGATAAAAGGATATAAATGAGAAACAATATTAGATGGCTAAAATAAACCATTTTAAATATGGTTTAAAATGTGTCAGCACTTCATTAAAAAAAAACCAATTCCAGCAGAAGTGCCAACAATTTAGGCAAAGTGCCGTAAAATGAAAAAGAAAAGCATTTCCTTCTTTTGTAGTTAAAGAATGTCTTCTTACTAAAAACTGATTGCATGTAGTCGCGGACTGATCAAACATGTCACATATGGGTGTTTGTGTGCTCTCTGTCTCCAGTTGTTTCCCCTCGTCACCATGAAGTGGCTGGCCTTCGTCCTCCTCTCTGTGCTGTTCTTCTGCCGGTCTCAGGCGGGAGTAAACAAACACCGTCCCAGATCTGCTGCAGCCGCAGGCCAAAATGAGACAACAGTGCAGAACAAAGCAGTGGGTGAGCGGGCAGTCGCGACCTAAACTTGAGTTTTTATGCCTGCGCTTGCTCAACACAAACCTTCTCCTCTTCAGCCCCAGAGGCACCGTGCAAAGGCGTCCCGCTGGACTTCGTTTTCGTCATCGACAGCTCCAGAAGCATCCGCCCGCGCGACTACGAAAAGGTCAAGACCTTCATCATCAATCTGATCCAGTTCCTGGAGATCGGGTCAGACGCCACTCGGGTGGGCCTGCTCCAGTACGGCAGCGTGGTCCAGCCCGAGTTCTCCCTCAACGCCTTCACCACCAAGGCCGAGGTGGAGCAGGCGGTAAGGAGCATGAAGCACCTCGCCACGGGAACGATGACCGGTCTGGCGCTCCAGTACGCCATGGAAACATCCTTCACCGAGGCAGATGGGGCGCGACCCGCACACCTGCACATCCCGCGAATCGCCATGATTGTGACCGACGGGCGGCCGCAGGACACGGTGGAGGAGGTGGCCGCCCAGGCCAGGCACGCCGGGATACAGATCTTTGCGATCGGAGTGGGAAGGGTGGATATGAACACGCTGAAGACCATCGGGAGCGAGCCACACTCCGAGCACGTGCACCTGGTGGCCAGCTTCAGCCAGATAGAGACCCTCATCTCCGTGTTCCAGTCCAAACTGTGTGGAGGTGATCGAAGTTCTCCACCTTCTCTCCACGATCTCTCCCGGAGATGCGGGGTGTGTGTTCCCATCAGTGCTGGTTTATATGCGTGTGTGTGCTGTGTGTGTGTGTGTGCGTGCAGAAGGTTCAGAGGTGTGTGAGCTGGTGGACCACCAGTGCCAGCACGCGTGCGTGAGCAGCTCCTCCTCGTACAGATGCAAATGCAGGGAGGGCTTCCTCCTCAACCCCGACGGGAGAACGTGTAAAGGTGAGGGAGCCGTGCGCTCGGGCGGCCTCGGCGAACGCCGACGGACGGTGACGCTTCCCCTCTCGTGTGTGGGCTGCAGCTGAGGACGCCTGCGCGGCGGTGCATCACGGCTGCCACCATTTCTGCACCAACCTGGCCGACGGCTACGAGTGCGGCTGCCGACCGGGATACCAGCTCAACCTGGACCGGAGCTCCTGCAGCAGTAATCACCTTAGTTCATAACCGCTTACGCTGACACAGTAACGTCTCCTCATCCTTACTTCACCCTTCAGTCCAGTATAAAGGTCTGTCAACAGGCCTCGGTGGCCTCTGCTTAAACTGGTTTAATGGTCTCAGTGTAACTAACATTGGTTGTGCTGGACGCCACGTTACAGCTAACTCCAGACAGTCACGTGACTTAGTTAATGAAATAAGAGCGTGCACCTCTCCTGCCAGTGACGTCTGCCCGCCCACAGTCGGAGCACGTCCCCTTCAGTTCCCCTGGTTGATCCTAACATCTGGGGAAGATTTCCTGGAGGAAGTTTGCTTTTGCAATCACAGGGGCGGCTGGACCTCCGATCTGTGCTCCATGGTTTTGCTCACACGTCCACACCTTCGACAGAGCGCAACAGCAGAAGCAACAGTTACCGTGGCTATAACATTGGTCTCTATCAGAAATAGACTTCTGCGACCTGGGGGACCACGGCTGTCAGCACGACTGCTTCAGCACTCCAGAGTCGTACCTGTGCAGGTGCAAGAGGGGCTACGTCTTGAATCCCGACGGCAAGACCTGCAGCGGTGAGCGTTGACGGTCCCGACACGTGTCACCATCGATAGAGAACCTTCACGTTTCTGCTTTTCCAGAGATCGATCACTGCGCCGACGGCACTCACGGCTGCGAGCAGGCGTTTGTGAGCATCGACGGCTCCTGCGTGTGTAACTGCAGAGCAGGCTTCGTGCTCAGGCCCGACGGGAAAACGTGCCAGAGTGAGTGAGTCGCTCGTTAGCGGTGAAGTCCTGTCGGTCGAAAGATAACCGGTCGGGGTGTGGGTCATCTCCGTGGCCGCCACGGAACTCTCTTCTGAGCTCTGAGTCGCGCGGTTCCCCGCAGGGCTTGACCACTGCGCTGCTGGGAACCACGGCTGTGAGCAGGAGTTCATGAGCACGGAGGACACGTGTGTGTGTAAATGCAGGAGAGGCTTCGCGCTCAGGCCCGATGGGAAAACGTGCAAGAGTGAGTCTCCCAGGGGGCCGTCACATGACCACATGCTGCCCGCTGAGGTCTCCCAACTTGTGTTCTCACCCGTAGAGATGGATCCGTGCGCTGACGGGACTCACGGCTGCGAGCAGGACTTTGTGAGCGCCGAGGACTCGTGTGTGTGTCGATGCAGAGCGGGGTTCTCCCTCCGACCTGACGGAAAGACATGTCAGAGTGAGTCTAACCAGCCTCCTCCTCGTGAAGGGTGTGACGTCTCAGACGGAAGAGAGAAGATGAACTCTGCAGCAACAAACCTGTTGCATAAGAGGCACAGGACATTTTTAAGAAGAATCGCACGTTACTGGGCTATTTTTGTCTCTTCCCGTGTTCACATGTTACATCAGGTTGAATCTATTTTGAACCAGTCGTGAGGTCACCTTTAATCCTCACTGTCACTGAAAATTCTGCTTCTTGGATTAGTGTGTGTGTGTGTGTGTGTGTGTGTGTGTGTGTGTGTGTGTGTGTGTGTGTGTGTGTGTGTGTGTGTGTGTGTGTGTGTGTGTGTGTGTATTTGTGTTTTCCAGATCCGGATTTTCCAGGATTCCAGATCAGGTTTTCCAGGATTCCAGGCTTGTTTGTTAATTTGACGGTGTGTCTTTGTTGATCTTACTCTGTCCTGTAACAGAGCGTGTGTTTCCTCACAGGTGTGGATGTGTGTCAGACCCTCGAGCACGGCTGTCAGCACGAGTGCGTCAGCATCGCAGACTCCTACATCTGCAGATGCTCGGAGGGCTTCGTTTTGGAAGAAGACGGCAAGAAATGCAGGAGCGCGCTTCCCGCAGAGCCAGCGTGCGGCGACGGAGCCATGGACCTGGTGTTTGTGATCGACGGCTCCAAGAGCATGGGAGCTGCCAACTTTGAGCTGGTCAAGCTGTTTGTCCTCAGCATCGTGGAGTCACTGAACGTGTCCCACGCAGGCTCGCACGTCGGCCTCCTGCAGTACTCCACCAAGGTGCGCACAGAGTTCACCTTGGGCCAGCACACCTCGGCGCAGGGCATCCGGCAGGCCGTGTCACGGATGCAGTACATGGGGAGGGGCTCCATGACGGGCTCCGCCCTGCGCCACATGTTTCAATACAGCTTTTCGGCTAAGGAGGGGGCCAGGCCCAACGTCCCACACGTCAGTATCGTGTTTACTGATGGGAGGTCACAGGATGACGTGTCTGAGTGGGCAAATAAGGCCAAGAATTCCGGTATTCCTCTTTTATTTTTACATATCAATGGGATGGGGGCGGTTTCTGTCATGTTCTTTTCTGCTTTCTGTTTTTTAGGGATCACAATCTACGCTGTCGGTGTGGGAAAAGCCATCGAACAGGAGCTGAGAGAAATTGCTTCAGAGCCTGATAAGAAGCACCTCTATTATGCCGAGGATTTCAAGGATATGGGAGAAATTACCAAAAAGCTCAAGTCCAGGATGTGTACAGGTGCGTTGTTGGTGCACAGAATCTTTAACAACTGGCATTTCAAGCTCCGGCTCGCTTTGAGCTTGAATGGAACTGGGGCTTCACTGCCACCTGCTGCTCCTATAACTAGAGCTCAATGGAATTGAACTAAAAAGACAAAAACAAAATACCACACAGACTCGTTCCTGCTGCAGGGAATGGGCATTTCCATGGAAAGATCAAAATAGACAGAATAAGAAGAAATCCTCAATTATCTTTTCTTTCTCTGCAGAAAAACCATCTGATGAGAACATGTGCAGATGTGAGAATATGATAATGTTTCAAAATCAGGTCACTGAGAAACTGAACATCCTGGTCCAGAGCAATATCCTTTTAAAATATTTGGTTTCTTTTATACTGACACTTTCACATATTTTTTTCTTTAGAACAAGCGTTTTAGACAGCTTCTATCACAGGAATAAATCTAAATACTTTTAAACACTGAGTTTTGTAAGCATCACGACCTCCTTATTTGTGAGTGACTGGTCGTTAACAGCTCCTACAATCAACCGTGCGGTGCAGCTGTGTCTCTGCAGCAATCACAAAATCTCCATGTCTCAGCACTCATCAGAGACGCTGCTGAAAAGAGGCTTCAAATTCAGCCTTCATGAGCCAAGGTGTCTGAGGTATGTTACCTGAAAAGATCTGTATCTGTGACTTCATTATCCTGAATACCTCTGAGTTCGATAGATGCGACAAACAACAGCGTGTGTGAGCAGCACACACACAAAATGGTGGGTAAACTTAGATAGTAACTTTAGAAAAGTTTTGTTTTTATGTGGAACCATCCTTAACCTGCACACTTGAAGCCATATCAACGAGGCTGCAAGCGCTTGAGAACAAATCTGCGCTCAAATAAAGAGACGCCACCACATCCGGCCTGCTGTGAAGCATTCAAAGGAATTGCCTGTAATCCGTCCTCCATCTGAAATGTATGCATATATACCATTTCTACTTAAGTTATTTAGATACTTTTTTTCTCTTTTTTACACAGCATAATATCTGTTTGTTTCTATGTGAGGCTAAATCTAAAAAATGTACAGATGTCTTAAAAATAAATATTTTTTACATTTGACAAAGTTTGTTTGTTTTATTTTTATTTTTTTAAATTTGAGCTGATTCACAAGCATCCCCTACAATAAAACTAACATTTAAAAAATTAAACTATAGGACACTGTTTGTGCCACACTAACTTTTGCCAGCAGGTGGATTCCTCCTCTTACTTCATATGCACATATCCTCCTCCTCTTCCTCCTCCTCCTCCTCCTCCTCCTCTGAACCATGTGAGCTTAATCGGGGAACATCCAGCAGAAGAGTCTCTGCTGCTTCACTCATGCAGCACGCAATGCATAAACAAAGATGCTGTAGGAGACCATGAAGAACTCTTAGACGCTGAAGGACGCAGGCTCTCTCTTTGATATTGAAGATCACTTGCATTTGTTCCTAAAACTCTTTTTTTTTTTCTTGACGCATCTCTTCATTTTTGTCCCAAACATGGGCTGCTCCTCATCCAGCGCACAAACTGTAGAACAAGAGAAAAGACCCGGCACAAAGCCAGAAGACAGCAATGGAGACACACTGGGTGAGCAGTCCTGAGGAAGTTTACAGTGTCTTTGTTTTGGTGCTGAGCAGGAATCACGGTTTATACAGGTTGTACACAGATATGTGCTCTGCGCCTGGACTAGCTGAGGGGCGTGAGAGTTGTTCCGGTACACCGTGTGCTTTCAGACTCTCCTGCTCTAGCAAAGTGCCTCACGGAGAGAATTATTTATGGTCACCTACTTTTCTTCAGAGCGGTTGCTGTTTTTAGTTCATGGTGTCTCTGTCCATTCAGAATTCACTGAGACCGTCGGCTGCCTCTCTGACTTGTGGGGTCCTGTCTTGATTCTCACTACGATCCCATGAAAGATTAAATGTGGATGGGAAATGTGAAAACCTGCTGGGAATCATATTGTAACCCAACCACAGCCCGGGGCAAGAGTTGCAACCTAACCTGTTTCTGTTCTATTTTTGTTTTGTGACTCTGAATTTCTCACTGTAGAATTGTGCGAGGTGTTCAGCTTGCTTTCTTTTGTGTGTACGCTTCCCATGAAGCTTTTAAATGAGTGTGTTTGAGGCAGTACAGCCAGGGACCTGGAGCTCCCACAGTGTTTATCGTACAGGAGAGAGAGGTGAGACATGAAGGACGTATTCCTTCAAACTGCTCAAGAAAGCTCTGAAACTACATTAAGTCCACCAAACTGTTTGTCTTTGTGTCCCTGCTGCAGAGGCCCTTAAAGACGACGGACACAAACCATGATTGTCCCTCTCATGACACATGGCTATGTCATAGTAGGCACGCTCGTCTGTACAATATGTTCCCATTGCTCGTCTAAATGCGGCTGAACGGGCGGAGGTCTAAAGCCCCTCCTCGCCAGCCATGGCAATGTTTTGACTGGGACCTCTGTAATCTTTGGCTGCTATCCTGTTGACATACGAGTCATCCATGCCTGGAGAGGATGTCTCCGTGCTCATCCAAACAAGAAATTTGCACTTGTCATCAGCAGCGGCCCGTCCGTGGAGCTTTGTGCTCTCGGTCAAACTTCAGCGTCAGTTTGAGCTTAAAAGTGTTAAAACCCAAACTCAAGTTGCCTTTTTGAAAGGCATATATGTGAGATCGCGTCATGTGTTAAAGGTGGTGCGAATGTGTCAAAATCTCTGCCTCTGCGAGGACAATTCGGCATGGTCACATTTCCAAAATTCCCTTTTCGTGTTCACTTTTCCTGGCGCGCTCTCAGCTGCCCAGCCATCACATTCCCTTCCACCTATTACTCCCAAATCTTTCTACAAACCCTGACAGACAAGTAAAACCAGGAAGCTGCTGAGTCTAAACTGTTCACGTGTCTTGGTTTGTCTGAGTTAAATAAAATGCTTTCCTAAATCCCTTAGCTGTGACTTTTTAACTAAAATAATAAAAAATTTTTTTTAAAAGCTTCTGTCAGCCTGTTGTGGACAATTTAACAAACTCATGTTGCAACGCAACTGAGACCTGATGGCTTCAGTGGTTGAGGAATGTTATCATAGGGAGAGCATCTCCAGAAAGGAAAGCACAATCATAGTCACATGGATTTCATTTTCCTTGAAAGTGACTTGAATGTCCTCGAGGCTTCAACCAGAAACTGGTTTCAAAGAATCCGACGTTCAGCTAAGGAAATGAAGAGATTTTCTGTTGCACACATTCTGACTTTATTTCCTTCGTGACAGAGTCATGATTTTTCAATCACTAGTTAAAGCAGACACTAAAGTGGTGAAAGTGAGGGTGTCTTCTCATCACTCATATTTGTCCAGCTGTGTGAGGAGAGCTTTTGTAGTGGCCACTGTAACTCATCATTCTTGTACAGCTTCAAATCCTCGAATAAGGTCTTTTCATCCCTTTTTGACAGCGGTCAGGAACGGTATCATCGCAGAAGAGGCCCAAACTATCGAAGCCCAGCTGCAGTTGCCCGTGCAGACTGCCTTACCAGAAGACCTCCAGCCAGTGACTGAGGATGAGAGGCAGGGTGTGTTGTGGGCCACGGAGGCCCGGGAGGACCTCTGTTTTCACGAAGACAAAGATTCTTGGATGGAAGACGTTCCCCTTGTTGATCCAGCTGAAGTCAGTGCTGAACTCGAGGTTTCTGAAGAGGCTGTGGAGACCCCTGCTCACCATGATGCCCCACCAGAGGTTGCTTCTGTCGACAACACCCTGACGGAGGCCACAAAGGAGGACCTAGAGGCCGAGGCTGCGGCTTTGGTTGAGGATGCTTCTGCTGTGCCTGCTCCAGACGGTCCCATCAGCTCTGCTGAAACCACTGGGCCTGAACCAGTGGAGGCTTTGATGGTGGAGGAGGAGATAGTAGAGGGAACCTCTGACCAAGCTGCCGGACCAGCAACAGCTGAGCCCACAGAAGCAGCACCGAGTGAGCCCACAGAACCAGAGTCAAGTGAGACCAAAGAACCAGTACAAACTGAGGAAGCTGAACAAGCACCATCTGAACCCACAGAACTTACTGAGCCCACAGAACTTACTGAGCCCACAGAAATTACAACACCTGAGCCCTCAGAACTTACAACACCTGAGCCCACAGAACCAGTGACAGATGATAATTCAGAAGAAGCACCAATCATGCAGGCAGAATCTGTACCGAGTGATGAGGCAAGACTACCAAGTGGAACCACAGAAACAGCCTCAAACCAGTCTGCAGGGCCAGTACCAAATGAAGCTGTGGAACCAATGGCGTGTGACAATACAGAACCAGCACTAAGTGAGGACAAAGGACCAACAACATTTGAGACAATGGAACCAGCACCAAGTCTTGATACAGAACAAGCACCAATTGACACCAAAGGGCCAGAACCAAGCGAGGAAGCAGGACTACCATTAGGTGAGCCCAGAGAACCAGTATCAAGTGTGACTGCTGGACCAGTGCCATGCGCCAACACAGAACCAGCCCCAAGTGAGGACACAGTACCAACCTCAACTGAGACGACAGAATCGACACCAACTCATGACACAGAACAGACACCGCCGGAGGCTAAAGGACCAGAACCGAGAGATGAAGCAAACCCACCATTAAGTGAGACCGCAGAGCCAGTTTTGTCCAGTGAGGCCTCAGGACCGGTACCGTGTGATGACATAGAACCATCTTCAACAGGGGATTCAGGGCTAACAACTTCTGAGGAAACGGAACCCAAAACAAGCGAGTCTGCAGAGCAAACACCCGGGGAGACGACAGGACCTTCACCAGGTGAGGGTCCTGAATCAGTGATACGCGAGGCTGAGGACCCGGTAGAAACAATACCCCCAGCAAGTGACAGTACAACTGGAAATGAGGCTGTGACTCCAGAAGCAGAACCTTCATCAGGTGAAGCTGCTGTGGAATCCGCAGCAAGTGAGGCCGTAGCCAGATGTGAAGACGCAGCACCGACTCAGGATGCAGCCCCAGATGTGGCTGCAGCAATACCAGCAACAACAACGGAGGCAACGCCCGTCGGAGGGGTGATAGATCCAGAGATCGCTTTAGCAACTATTCCACAGCTGCCTCTGTCACCTCCCCCCACGGCTGGGACCGAAGGCCGCCCCCCGCTCGCCGAGGCGGACGCAACGGCGCGTATCGTGACCTCGGCAGAGGAGGCCGCCTGCCCCGCAGAGCCCGAGCCTGCTCCGGCTTCCCAAGACGAAGCTCCCGTCGCCGCACCGGCCCAGGAGGAGGAGGCTCCAGCGCCTGTACCTGAGGTGGTGGAAGAAGCCGGAGCGACGACCTCAGAGCCCGCTGGAGACAGCCCACCCCCGGCAGAGGCTCCTGAGGACGGGCCCCCCCCCGCACAACCTGCAGGTATGAACCCGCCACCCTCACATTCTTAGTCTGAGTGTCTAAAGGACGCCGCCCGGGCGGCGATTGCAGCGAGGCCCGCTCGTGTCTCAGCCGCCGCGGAGCTGCAGCGGACGCTCCAGCGGGCTGGCTGTCGTGTTCCATTTGACGCTGAGGGATCAGGGCAGGTTTCACCTGCCTGACGAAGCACGGAGGGCTAATTCAGACGGACGGACCTCCGCCCAAAAACTGTCAGGGCTCCAGACATCACCCAAGTAGGATTATGCCCAAAGGCAGAGAGGCTTTGGGCGGAGGTGACTCCAGCGCGGCCCAGGCGTTGGTCCACCCACAGTCAGACGCACGCTCACACTGCCTCACACAGGTCACCCAGCTGAACACACCCAACCCTAAAAGGCCCTCCTGTGTGCGCTGAAGTGATGGGTGGCAGCTGACGGCGTAATAGAATATACAGGACGGTCACGAGGGATTGAGAAACCATTACAGCGGCGGCGCAGGGTCAGCGCCGCGGCTGTGCGGCCACACAGCTCTCGTTCATCGTGAAGCGAGAACAGAACAATCGCGGCCTGCTGCCTCAAATTACGGGGGACAATGTAAAGGCTCTACAAGCTGGAGGGAAGAACACTGCAACAGTGATGTGGGGGGAAAATCTCACATTTCGAGAGCGTACGCAGGATTGTGGGCAGATGCTGACATCGGCGTTGCATCAATTTTGAGCGTATTCTGCGTTATTGGCTCCTCAAAGGTGTGTTCCTCCGCTGGTCGCCGGTCGGTCGTGACACGAGCGCAGCCTCCTGGGACGGCCTGCCCTCGCTGCTCAGCGTGTGGAGAACACGTTGTTCTTGTTCAGAGTTCCTCCGGGCAGCGTGTGTTAAATTCTTGCGTAACTTTTATGAGCCCTTTCGCTGGAGGCTTGGCATACTGTGCACGTGTGCCCTTGTTCAGCCTCCGTGCAGGTAAATTGTGAGTAAACCAGTCCAGAAAAAAACCCCAAAAACAACTGGGCTGACATGTGACTGCGCTGCATTGTTCTGGTATAAGTTTGATGCTTGTTAAAGTCACACAAAACAAGTTCTTATGATGTGTGTGTGTGTGTGTGTGTGTGTGTAGTGGGATCTGCACTGGAACTAAGTGACAAAGCCAAAAAGGATTGAGAAGGTAAAAAACAAAAACTACAGGAAAAACACACTGCAAAAACACGTTCAGTGCTTTATTACTTTTTTTTCATTTAAAGGTGTGAATATTTGGCTCCTATTCATTAATTAATTATCTTTTTAAACTTACTGATGTCGTTCTGTCCCACTGGTAACAATCCATACAGTAAATATCATAAAGAATGTGTTGTAGTAACCAGTTAAATAAAGCAAATTCATCTAATAATTGTTTAGGCGCTTAATGGATATCAGTTTGCATGTCACAACTGATTAATTAAGGATAATATTAATAATAGCAATAGTTTACAGTTCTTTATTGGTGATCCCTTCATCCTCAGAAAGTGTTTTATTTACTGTTACTTTACTCTTTTTTTTCTTGTTACAGAAAGAAGAAAGCCAACAATTCCAAACAATTCCAGAGCTCCCAGCTGAGAAATAGCGGGAGGAAAAACAGGGTGAAGCCCCGAAATCCATTAATACAATGCCTTAACAATATAACAATGAGAAAAATCTGGGACCCCCTCCCCTTCTTCATTTGTAAATATGTTTTTCACACCTTTCACCTTTCATTTCATTGATAGTAAATAACGTCAAACGGAGTTTAATTTGAAGTGAAACCCAGGTTTTATTATTTTTTAAATGTGAATCACTTACAGAACAAAACATCTTTGGGTTTCTCGAGGCACACGTGGGCAACAGGCACAAAGTTATGAATCCTGAGTCATTTCCAGATTGATCCGAGCGTTGATGAAGTATGTCGGGTTATTTTCCATCTTGAGGCCAAATTGTGCAG